>OV815279.1:42132445-42771142 GCA_929108145.2 Limnephilus rhombicus
AACTGGCGGAGGAACTGCTACACCAACCGATGATTACACATATTCAACTGGCGGAGGATCTGGAACACCAACCGACGATTACACTTATTCAACTGGCGGAGGAACTGCTACACCAACCGATGATTACACATATTCAACTGGTGGAGGATCTGGAACACCAACCGATGATTACACTTATTCAACTGGTGGAGGAACTGCTACACCAACCGATGATTACACATATTCAACTGGCGGAGGATCTGGAACACCAACCGATGATTACACTTATTCAACTGGCGGAGGAACTGCTACACCAACCGATGATTACACATATTCAACTGGTGGAGGATCTGGAACACCAACCGATGATTACACATATTCAACTGGCGGAGGAACTGCTACACCAACCGATGATTACACATATTCAACTGGCGGAGGATCTGGAACACCAACCGATGATTATACTTATTCAACTGGCGGAGGATCAGGAACACCAACCGATGATTACACTTATTCAACTGGCGGAGGATCTGCAACACCAACCGATGATTACACTTATTCAACTGGTGGAGGAACTGCTACACCAACCAATGATTACACATATTCAACTGGCGGAGGATCTGGAACACCAACCGATGATTACACTTATTCATCTGGTGGAGGAACTGCTACACCAACCGATGATTACACATATTCAACTGGCGGAGGATCTGGAACACCAACCGACGATTACACTTATTCAACTGGCGGAGGAACTGCTACACCAACCGATGATTACACATATTCAACTGGTGGAGGATCTGGAACACCAACCGATGATTACACTTATTCAACTGGTGGAGGATCTGGAACACCAACCGATGATTACACTTATTCAACTGGCGGAGGAACTGCTACACCAAACGATGATTACACATATTCAACTGGCGGAGGATCAGGAACACCAACCGATGATTACACTTATTCAACTGGTGGAGGAACTGCTACACCAACCGATGATTACACATATTCAACTGGCGGAGGATCTGGAACACCAACCGATGATTACACTTATTCATCTGGTGGAGGAACTGCTACACCTACCGATGATTACACATATTCAACTGGCGGAGGATCTGGAACACCAACCGATGATTACACTTATTCAACTGGTGGAGGAACTGCTACACCTACCGATGATTACACATATTCAACTGGCGGAGGATCTGGAACACCAACCGATGATTACACTTATTCAACTGGTGGAGGAACTGCTACACCAACCGATGATTATACATATTCAACTGGCGGAGAATCTGGAACACCAACCGATGATTACACTTATTCAACTGGCGGAGGAACTGCGACACCTACCGGTGATTACACATATTCAACTGGTGGAGGATCTGGAACACCAACCGATGATTACACATATTCAACTGGCGGAGGAACTGCTACACCAACCGATGATTACACATATTCAACTGGCGGAGGATCTGGAACACCAACCGATGATTATACTTATTCAACTGGCGGAGGATCAGGAACACCAACCGATGATTACACTTATTCAACTGGTGGAGGAACTGCTACACCAACCAATGATTACACATATTCAACTGGCGGAGGATCTGGAACACCAACCGATGATTACACTTATTCATCTGGTGGAGGAACTGCTACACCAACCGATGATTACACATATTCAACTGGCGGAGGATCTGGAACACCAACCGACGATTACACTTATTCAACTGGCGGAGGAACTGCTACACCAACCGATGATTACACATATTTAACTGGTGGAGGATCTGGAACACCAACCGATGATTACATTTATTCAACTGGTGGAGGATCTGGAACACCAACCGATGATTACACTTATTCAACTGGCGGAGGAACTGCTACACCAAACGATGATTACACATATTCAACTGGCGGAGGATCAGGAACACCAACCGATGATTACACTTATTCAACTGGCGGAGGAACTGCTACACCAACCGATTATTACACATATTCAACTGGCGGAGAATCTGGAACACCAACCGATGATTACACTTATTCAACTGGTGGAGGAACTGCTACACCAACCGATGATTACACATATTCAACTGGCGGAGGATCTGGAACACCAACCGATGATTACACATATTCAACTGGTGGAGGAACTGCTACACCTACCGATGATTACACATATTCAACTGGCGGAGGATCTGGAACACCAACCGATGATTACACTTATTCAACTGGTGGAGGAACTGCTACACCAACCGATGATTACACATATTCAACTGGCGGAGGATCTGGAACACCAACCGATGATTATACTTATTCAACTGGTGGAGGAACTGCGACACCTACCGATGATTACACATATTCAACTGGCGGAGGATCTGGAACACCAACCGATGATTACACTTATTCAACTGGTGGAGGAACTGCTACACCAACCGATGGTTATACATATTCAACTGGCGGAGAATCTGGAACACCAACCGATGATTACACTTATTCAACTGGCGGAGGAACTGCGACACCTACCGATGATTACACATATTCAACTGGTGGAGGATCTGGAACACCAACCGATGATTACACTTATTCAACTGGTGGAGGAACTGCTACACCAACCGATGATTATACATATTCAACTGGCGGAGAATCTGGAACACCAACCGATGATTACACATATTCAACTGGCGGAGGATCTGGAACACCAACCGACGATTACACTTATTCAACTGGCGAAGGAACTGCTACACCAACCGATGATTACACATATTCAACTGGCGGAGGATCTGGAACACCAACCGATGATTACACTTATTCAACTGGCGGAAGATCTGGAACACCAACTGATGATAAAAATTATTCAACAGACGGAGAAAGTGTAACAACATCACCAAACGGTGATTAATCCTAATTTACAAATGAATGAGTCGTTAAAGCAAAAATAACACCAACTTGTGAACCAACTTTGTACCGACTATATCACTTCCATCTACTTCTAACTTTCATCTACTGAAACGATGCTCTTAAAAATATTTTTGTAACTAATAAATGATATCCCTAAAAATATATGTCAAGCAAATTTTTTTCATCATCTTTAAAATTTATCCTTCCACCACCATTTTTAATCAAGCTGAGCGATAGCCAATAAATACTAAACTATCTATAGTAAACATTCTTCGCAATTGCAATCTTGGAGAAAACTGGGCAATTTTCGCTCAATAATATTTAAAGTTCTATAATCATCATTTCTATCCGATTTGTCAGTGTCAGTATGGTCAGCCTATGATTGTAGCTGATCAGACAACATAGGTATTTTGTTATTTATTTTATTGGTTGATATTTATTAATCTTATTGTTGAAACGCCAAACGCGTGCCCAACATATGTATACGGTTGACATTGGTCACTTGAGAACGGGTCGCTTCTTCGACTCGTTCTTGTGTTCAACAGCTCGGCTGTGAACGATTTGCCGGCCTTTGTATTTCCTCCTTCCATGGGTCTCTTCAAGACCAATGTTCATTCCTTCCTCTCCTCAAAAGAACCCCCACACAGCATCTCAGATGACATAGGGCCTCCTGTGTGGAGTTAACGTAAAAAAAAACATTTTAGTTTGAAAAAAAAATGTGTTTCTTTTTGTATAATTTTCTAGGTTTATATTTTTTATGTTATATTAAGTTAACATGTATTATTATTTATTTATTAAAGTATCGTATTTAAGTATTATAAACTGCACATCTCGACACAAAAGCAATCTTTCCAATATGCCTTCCATTGATATACTTGGTGTAACTGGAATATAATCTGGGGAAAACTCGTGCAAGATAAATATAGGTTGCATTCAAACAATCCATAACTCATTGACTAAACTTTTATTAAGTAAATGCAAGAAGAGATTTAAAATTATTATATGAATCAGTTAATATATTACCTGATTGAGGGATATTATGATTTACGGTGCCAAAACATATGGAAATTATGATGTCAAAACCTTATGTGTGATTCCATGTATAAAGAAAAACTAGACCATACCCACAACATAAGAGTTAGTGAACATAAAGTCATATCCAATCCAAAAATTACAAATAAATATGGGCAACGAACATTCGCTTAGCTTGTACCTGTTGAGTGTTGTGTTGTACTATATCTAATATTTAAAATCATTTAGTACTTAGCATTTCACATTTAATCATTTTTTCTTAATTTCCATGTGTAGACTTTTTTACCCCTAACTTTAACGTCTTTGTCATCTTTCTTCTAAATATTTCTATAGATTTTTGTCTGTATTCTCATTTGTCTGTGGTCGTGCTGTCACTTTCTTTTTATTGTTTATAATATTCTCGAATTGATTTCTCGAAACTCATTCTCCAATTTAAAGCACTAGAGTTCATAACCAGAACCAAACCTCTGTAAAATTGTTATGCATCTGGATAATTAAAGATTTACGTCAATATCCAGTACAAAACACGAGTGTCGTTATTTAAAAGGGAATAACATGACCTCAACCTCTCTCTCTGTACACATCCATAGGCTTGAGAAACTAAGATGTCAAAAAAGCCGCTCAACTTAAACATGACGGCAGACTGTCTGGAGACCAAACCCAGGGACAGTCCAGAACCGACTGCATTTAGGATAGTTTGTTTCAAAAATTTTCAAGTTTCAAGTTCTATGGTTATTTGAAGCAATTGGCCTACAATGATATAATAACAGAAGTTTAGAGAACTAACTCAGAACGTGAAAATTAACTTCGAAAATTTGATGAATTGTTAAAAATTTTTGAAACAGCCCGTCCTTAAGAGCGTTTAACCAGCCAGCGGACGAAAATCCACATTTCGTCGAAAGTTGTTCTTCCGATCGTGCAGAACGTTACAATGAGAAAGATTAATTATTCTCCGTACCAGCTTTTTTAAATTATAACTCAATATCGAATTTATTTCAATCCAAATTAGCTTTAATTTATACCTTCATCCAAAAATGCTGAAAGGCGTGATGATAAAACTATTAAAATAGTGTACTTTTTGTAGTTATTTTTTGATTATAAGTATTTATCATTTTTCAATAATGTCTAAATTTAATAAGAATGTTAAAAAAATCTGAAATATATTAGTTTGTAAGTGCGCAAATAAATATACAAATGGACCAATTTTCGTCAAGAAACACATGTACGTACATATTTTTTAATGATTTTATTGAAACTAAAATTAAAATTCTAATACATAACTTTGCTAGATAATGTATTGATTTATTTTACTGCATGATTACATTATTTGAAATGGGTGTGGTATAATACAAAAACTTTTTTGAAAATTTAACAAATCTGCCAACGACCTATGGAATAACCTTATTATACTAAAAATTTAAAAAAATTCAAAAAATTTATTACATACGAATGCTAGATAAAAGAACAATCTTTCGAAATCCATTTATAATTTTTTGTGGAAAAGAGTCAATACGTCTAAAAACTTTTTTGAAAATGACGTATTTCAGGCTTTCTCTGGTAATGCCCTCTTAATAAGATGCCCACGCATTAATAAAAAGCGAATCGAATTGCACTACTGGACTGGGGATCGAGATTTTTTAAAATTATTGTTGCCTGTGTTATATCTATCTGGATGTGTTTTTTTGCCTTCGTATTGTAGTCAGCTTCTTATGTTATTTATTTATTTATTTTTAGATATATAGAGACAAGCAGTACATTGGTTACAGATATTAAGTAATATTTCAATTTCCAGATACTAAGTAACATTTCATGGTGGGTAACTATGATATGTTTCTTTGTAATTTCTTTGTGGTAAGTATATTTAGTAATTAGAGGGTGATGTACATAGTGTGTAAGCGTGTGTGAGTGAGTATCTTTGTAGGTGCGAGAAGTGGTGACCGATGAAGGGATATGTATGCGCGTTGGACAGTTAATATTATTAACATGATGCTCTTTTTAAATTTGGGCAGTGAAACGGAGAAAATATCGATGTTGGAGTTTAAGCAAATATTATCGAAAGTATGAAGTGCACATTTGGCAATCACCTCTGGTCTGGAGCCCCAAAATACCTGGAAAAAAACTCGATTTTGTGCAGAAATGGGCTGTTCGTTTGACAGATTCCCCTATCTTGACAAATAGATTACAATCTTTATATGCCGAATGGAATACTGCCGGAATCCTACCGATATTTCAATAAAAGTATTAGTGACCGACCGATGGTTCGGTTTCAGTTTCGGTTTCGGCAAAAAAATCTAGTTTCGGCATCATTTTTGGTTTCGGCAGAAAATCTGCTGAACCTTCGGCCTCACCGAAATTATCGCGCGTCGTTCGACTGACTTCGGGCGAGTTCGTGGCTCGTGTGTCACCCGCCATCATCAGCTGAGTTCGCCGGCCGGTCCGGCGTGTGCTGTTGTGAGTGTATGTATTATTTCTCGCGCATACATGTTCTTTACATACATTTAACATGTTTGTTAATTTTTATAATGTTTGTTTATAGTAGTAATGATGTCCTTCGTTTATAATGTAAGTGTAGATTATTGACAATTTTTTTGTTCCAAGAAGTAGTTTACATGTTTTGTTAATTTTCATAATTTTTACTTGTTTTATAACGGTCATATTTTAAAAAAAAATCACACACTTCAATAATTATTTTTTATTTCATTTAAAACTTGTTAACTGTCTGCATAGGTGTAAAAAATAAGCCAAATTTCGGTAAACAATAGATTTTTAACATGTCTAAAAAAGTTTCGGTTTTGGCCGAATCTGAGACAGATACCGACGATTCGGTTTCGGTAGAAAGTTCTGTTTCGGTCAGATACTAAAAAATATACTACGAGGAAGTAGCATCATTGATCCCTTTGACACCGGTACATAGTCGGGAACACGCCAAACGCGCGCCCAATATTTTCACACGGTTGACATTTATCACCTGAGAACGGGTCGTTTCCACAACTTGTTCTTGAGTTCATCAGCTCGGCTGTGGAACGGTTTGCGGCCTTTGTGTTTTCTCCTTCTTCCAAGATGGGTCCAAAACACCACTTTTAATAGCATAATGAGTTCTATAAAACTCTCGATACTTTATATTAGTATAGCATAAAGAGTTCTATAAAACTCTGCACACATTATATTAGTATAGCATAATGAGTTCTATAAAACTCTGCACACATTACATTAGTATAGCACAATGAGTTCTATAAAACTCTGCACACATTATATTAGTATAGCATCTTCTTCTTTGTGTGCCGTATCAGGTCCCCCCGACGTTGGCGATCACTCTTGAGAATGTCTCTCTGTCTTGCGCTGCCCGGAATAGCTCCTCCACACTTCTAATGCCGGTCCACTCTCGTATATTACGCAGCCAAGACATTTGTCTCCTACCAGGACCTCGGCGACCCTCTATCTTGCCTTTCAATATCTGATACTTCTCCCCTCGAAGTATATGACCCAGATATTAAATTTTCCTGATTTTTATTAATGTAAGCAGTTCTCTATCTGCTCTAGCCCGCCTGAGAATTTCTGTGTTGGTGATTATGTCAGTTAGTATAGCATAATGAGTTCTATAAAACTCTGCACACATTATATTAGTATAGCATAACGAGTTCACTAAAACTCCACAAATATTATAATTGCATTTCATAAAATTTCACACATAAAACTCCACTATTTTTTACGCTATTAATTGTTCAAAACAAATGCCAGATTTTTAAGAATTATTTTTATCATTCTCACCTGGGATGCCATTTTTTGCATCCACGCAATATTTTTTTATGATATACTAGCTTTTTCCCGCGGCTACGCTCGCATGGTGTAAGGGGGGTTCCCACTTGGCCTCCTCTACCTCCCCCCCCCCCTCCCCGCCCCCCCTCCACCATCTCTCCCACCCTCCCGCTTTCCATACATTCAGTTTTAAAAACTTGCGTGCCACCAATAGCAATTTTTTTATACAAATTTCATAATGCCAGAGCTCACCGGAAGTTTTATAAAAACCTTATCCTGACAATAACGAACACACAAAAAATAAGAATTATCCAATTTGATGCAGTCGTTCGAAAGTTATGCGCTTGGCAACACATTCAGCGATTCATTTTTATATAAAAGTTAGATATATTTTTTAATATTTAAATTTTTAACTCCAAAAGAAATAGGTTATATGCACTGAGATTTATGGTAAGTACAATTACATACATGAAGGTATTCTGGAATGTTCAAAAATCGTGTTTAGATAAACTGAATTCGTATAATTCATATCACTTCAGTGTCACCCTGTACTTCTTTCTATCTTGCCGAATTTACCAGAATTGGCCAGAATTGGCCAGAATTATTAATCTTTATTTTAGATTATTTGAGTATATAAACAAGTGACTTTACAAATATCTCATTTAATTAGTTTTGCGTGAATTCCCCGAATCAAAATGAAAGGTAGCTACGCTATTTCTTTAAATTATAATGTTTTAAATTCTCGTGAAACTCAAAAGCTATTTGTCAAAACTAAAATGAAATGTAGATATTGTCTACGATTTGCATAATATATTTCAAAATCTTTGTAGATATTGAACACAGGTCCAGTTACTATTGAATTAGAATTTGTTTAAATTTGTCGCAATCTCGTGAACACTGAGTCTGTGGGCCCATTGTGCTATCTCACATTTTACCTCATTTCTTTGCCTGCGATCCGGTCCATTTGATAAACTCTACCAGGGTTGTCATTTGGTATTCGGCTGTTTCCTGGTTCTACAATGTGTCTTCCCAGGTAGCTTTTCAATTTGGGAGGCGTATGGGTACCGCCGCCCCGGGAACCATTTATTTTATAACCAATACCTCTGCCATTGTGGTTATCTATATTTGGTGTCTAAGCAGAGGTGCTCGGGTTCGCGGAGTGTTCGCGGAGTGTCGCGGAGGTTTCGCCGGGACGCGGCGGCAGTTGTGTCTACCCACCTACTGCGTGGAAGGCCGAATCGGGAGAGATCGGTTGAGGGAGACCCTATATCTCCAGCAGTACTCTCTCGCAACATCGCCTTGCACTGCGGTGGGAGGGTTGGATTCATACGTCCATTACTCCTGACCCCTACCTACCTCTCATATCTTTCTCCTTCCTTTTCTATAAAGACCCTCAGCATCACCAAAGATGACATAGGCCCCGAGGGGAACTATTTTCCTCAAGGCCTCCTGTGTTAATTTGAAGTATCTTCATCCTCTTCATATTTCCTGCATCTATTAGTGTATTTCACTCCCAACAGCTACACGAGTCCCCTATTAGTGTCCTGTTAGTAGTCATTCGGTGAGTTTCTATTCATATCGAACCTTTAAAATGATCTAATGATATCTTTACAAACAAAACAAAAAAATTACATTCTGACTTTGTAAAAATGTACGTTCTCCATAAATTAAAGAATGTTGAATGTGTGATGATAATATATCATTTTGTTAACATTTTCCACTTTTGCAGGAGTGATTATTTTCCTGGCGGTGCTCGCTGTGGCCTATTCGAGCGTGGTACGCCCAGCCCCCAGGGCTGAACCGGTTTGCGAGAACCTAGATGACTTCGTGGTGAGCTTCCCCAATGTGGACGACTGCACCAGCTTCTACGTGTGCATCATGGAGGGGATGGATCCCATCCTCACTGCCTGCAAGAAGGGCCTCTGGTTTAATCCCATTATCGAAGTAATTTATTTTCTATTCTAATTTAATCTTATTCTATCATACAGTGGAGGACGGACATCAAAATACTAAGTGCTAACACGGGGTATCATCGCCCTATGGGATAAGTGTTGGGTTCCCCACCTTCCTCTTCCCCCTCCCACCCTCCCCACTACCTTCAGCCTCTCAACATACCCCAATCGGGGATGACATAGTCTCATTGGCTCCAGGCGGGAGCAGTTGGGGACTCTTGTGAGGTATTCATATAAAAAAATATAAAAAACGCACCACCTGACTTGTAGGTTACATATTAATTATACGCCGTGCATAATTTATTTATAACTAGCGACTTTACGACATGCGTTGCGATGGCTCTTAAATAAATACATTGTTTCTATCTGAGTATCCTCTCCCATTCGTCCCCGTTCCCATTCCGCTTCCCACGAATCCTTCCCCTCCCCTCTCCTACGTTCCCCTTCCAGCTTCCCCGCCTTCCACTCCGTTCCTCTCCACCCTCCTCCGTTCCTCTCCGCCCTCCTCCGGATCCACCTCCCCCTCCAGCCTTCCCTCCCTGCAGCTAAACTACATGAAATACACACATTCTTCAAACTAATCGCGTGCGACTGTTTAAAAATTATACAAATTTCATAACAGCAGAGTACACCTGGTGTTATGAAATGCGTCCACACAAAAAGTCACCAAAGTTTAATCGATTATTATCTTATTAAATGAATGATAAAAGAAATAATTTTATAACGCCAGAGCTCACTATTATATAAAGAAACATTCCCGGGCGTGCGCGCAACAAAACACCAAAGATTCATAACGATTGGAAGAATGGTATAGGAATGTATTTTTTTTTTTTTTTTACATGAATACCGCACAAGAGTCCCAACTGCTCCCGTCTGGAGCCAGTGGGAGTATGGCATCCCCAATTGGGGTATGTTGTGAGGCTGATGGTAGTGAGGAGGGGAAGGAGATAGGGAAGAGGAAGGTGAGGAAGTACCTGGCTATTCAGATCTGGTCACCAAATACGGCTAAAGCCATTTCAAGCAACAATTTTTTTTTTCAAGCAAAAGTTTCAATTCTGAATGGTGGTCTCACACCAGGGCGATACTGAGAGTATCTTCCACTCTATAACGGACAAACACAAAAGAATACAGCCCAAGTTCCCCTCCTTCGTCTCCTCCCCCCTCCCGCATTCCCCTTCTCCCTTCCGCGTAATTCTTTCACCTTCCCTGCCAACCTAGTCGCCAACCTTTTTCGTTGCAAATAATTTCTACGCTTTTTATATACGAGTAATTATACAATTTTCTATATTAAATTCGAAATGAATTAGTTGATAGTCCTGTAATGCTTGAATTGATAAGCTTCCGGATAACACCAAGTAATACTAGAAGTCAGGATTTGTTTCAGAAATTCAAAAATTCTGGGATTAACTACCATATGTATTCCTCTTTGCCCAGAATACTAATGGAGGGAAACAATTATACCAAGTCAGTGGACATCTTCAATTTATCTTAAACAAATATAAAATATTGTTACAGAGGCAGTTCAGTTATGTACAATAAATAGATACTGCATATTTCTTACCATTAGAAAAAGGGCGTTAATCAAGAAATGAATATTAAATTATGAATATTAATATATTATATTGTTTTTTTAAGGCATGCGACGACCCGGCTAATGTCCCCGAAGGAGTGTGCAAGTCATAAGATAAAAAGGAAGACGTATCTCCAGATGCAACAGAAAATGCCACCAGCTGATTAGTCATTACTTATCCATCCATTGCAACCAAAGAAATTGAAATATAAGAGATGTGCTATCCGCAGTTTTTACTGGGTGGGATTGTGTTTCCTGGTGTTGCCGATATTGTTAACAGTACTACTGTACACTACAAAAAATCAACACTAGAAGGGCATTCCATACGAATTTGAATGAAAAGAAATTAATGTTCCATTTAGCCCAATAGCCCAGCGCCCTGTCCCACTTACACTAAGGTGGGTCATTTAAAAAAAAATGATAATTTTAGATTCTGTTAGCGATAAAAGGGTGCCAAATGGGTTCAAACCGATGTGTTTAAAATTTTTTAAATTTCTGATACGATCTTCTTCCTCCGGATTCAATTCAAAGTTTTGAAAATTTTCATTTTTAGAGGTATTTTCTAGTGTGTATAAAAGTTACTACGAATCCTTTATACTATATTTTTTGTAATATTCTATGGCAAATATGGTACGTATTTACGAATTCATTTACAAAAAATCCAAGTTTTGATTATTAGTGGCTCGAGGTGAGGGCGGGGGAAGCACCGATTGCACTAAGCGCAGCAACTCTGCGCAACCGACATCGGAGTTTGGAGTCAGCATCGCTACGGCTCTTTAAGCAGTAGGCCGCGTTGCACAAGTTTTCGCAATGGAACGTACTCGGAATGCGTTAAAAAGTCCCATATTTGGTGAAATTTGCGACGTTAAAGACAATGTTTTACCAACTTATTGTGATGTTATGAAGTTTTTTGAGTGGACCAGGCATCAAATAAAATTAAATCAAGAGAACAAACTAGAACCCAAATTTCAGCAAATAGAGTGTACTGTGACAGCACGAATTGAAGAAATATGGAGAAAGGCTTCTATTCCCATCGTTACACACTCGCGAGTAGCACGCATGTTGAGGTCATATCATTTTAAATGCAAAAACCTTCTTAAGTCACATCCTAAAATACCGGAGAAAAAAAATGGAGGAATTCCGTCGCAGAAGTAAAGTGCTGTTTGATATTTCGTCTTGCAAATGCAAAGATTTCAGTAAATGTGACTGTCCTAAAGATAAAAAAATACCTGTAAATGAACAGAGTTTCATTAGTGACCAACGTACTACACGAAAAATGATAATAGGAAATGTGGATACTGCTACAATAAAACGAATGAAAACTGCGTTGAAAAGAAAACTTCTGAAGCAAAAATCCTTGCGTACGTCTAAAAAGGAAAGCACAGGTAAGCCAACTACCTCTCTAATCGATATTTCCACGTCTTCATCAAATGAATCCGATTGCAATGATGTTTTCAAACCAAATGTTGTATCTCAAATGCCTCAGAAGCAGGCTGCGGTCACTATTGATTATTCTACACTGTCGAAAACTTGTGATAGGTATGGAGTTTCGGATAGAGCAGCGGCAGCCATTGCCTCAGCAGTTCTGTATGACATCAAGTCTAATATTCCAGTTATTGACAAAAGTAAACTTCGCAGAGAACGAAAAAAAACAAAGGAAAATATTAAGGCACAACACATAGTTTTACAAATACCCGCATTATATTTTGATGGCCGGAAAAATAAAACGTTAATTATCAGGGAAAAGGGGGGGAGGCATTACAGAGAACTAATCATTGAAGAGCATATTTCAATGATAAAAGAGCCAGACTCAATATATTTGGGTTATATTGTCGATTATTTTTTAAAGGAAGAAATACCATTTGAACCATTAATGGCTATTGGATGTGACGGAACGAACGTGAACGTTGGAAAACATGGAGGTATAATACGTTTGCTTGAAAAACGTTTGGATAAACCATCGCAATGGAAAATTTGCTTGCTTCATATGAACGAGTTACCATTTCGTCATTTGTTCACACATCTTGACGGTAAGACATCTGGACCTCAAACATATTCAGGGACAATAGGACTAGCTTTAGAAAACTGTGAGAAAAAGCCTATTGTTCATTTTCAGAAAATTGACGGAGAGTTGCCTGAATTATTAACTAAAGACCAAAGTACAGATCAGTTATATTTGTATAAAATCGTATCTGCAGTTACGGTGGGGGAATTACCTGAAGATTTAGGCCACAAATCTCCTGGAAAAATGTCTCATGCCAGATGGCTTACGCGTGCTAACCGAATTCTTCGTCTTTATGTTGCAACGGAAGCTCCTACAGAGAATCTTATTTTTTTTTTTTTTTTTTTTTTTTTTTTATTAGAAGAAAAAAGTTATAAAATATTACAGGAAATCAAGTAAAAAAATAAGATATTACAAAAAAGAAAAGTCCCAATAAACTACTTTTAAGTAGTTTGTCAATGGGTGCTTTTACTTTGAAGTTTTTTTTTTTTTTTTTTTTTTTTTTTAAATAAAACTTATAATGCAGTTAGACATTTTTGTGTTACGAGTACTACAAGAATGTTAATACAAACTTTTTCTTTCGGCGAGCCAATTTTTCAATATAATATTTGTTCTTACATTATTTGTACATTTTTTAATTTTAGCAGGTAACATATTTAAGCATGTAGGTATCATGTAGTCCAGCGTTCTTTGTCCATATTTGTTTAAGTGCTTAGGTACGATTAGTCCTTCATTTAACGTAAATCGAGTATTGTAAGTGTGGTCCAGTCTATTTATGTATATAGGGCTATTCATATGCTGAAAAATAATTTTATGCCACAGAATTGCTCTTACTGAGAGAATTTTAAGATTCTGGTAAAAGTACGGAACATTGTGTCTTTGCTCGTATAAACTTTTATGAGCTAATAATTTAACTAATGAATTTTGGACAGATTGAACATGATTAACATTTGTCTTACAGGAAAGTCCCCAAGCTGTAATTCCGTACCCGATAATAGACTCAGCTAATGATAAATAAATTATTCGAAGTGTGCATATTGGAACATAGAATTTAAGTTTATATAATCTACTAACAATAGATCTCAGACGTTCACAGACTTTATTTATTTGTAAATCCCATTTGAAAAAGCAGTCAATAATTACACCTAAATAAACATATTCTTTAACCACTTCAATATTTTCGCATGTACACAATGCTGGGATACCAACATGTAAGCAATCTGAACCGTGTGTTTTTATTTCTGGTGTAATAATATTTGTCTTGGCATTGGGTGATCTAATATGTATCAATTTGGTTTTTTTTGCATTTATGATTAAACCAGAGTCATGAGACCATTTCAAAAGCTCAATGTAATCCTTTTGTAAGAGTTCAATACATAATTTTAAATCACTGCGAGAAATCACTAGTGCAGTATCATCCGCATATACAAAGTGTTTTACATGTTTAAAGATGTACTTAATAAAAGATACATAAATGATATATAAAATTGGACCTAATATGGAACCTTGAGGAACGCCAGCTAAAATTTTTCTTTTTTTACTTAAAGTGTTCAATAGCTTTATTTTCATGCATCGGTTGTTCAAGTAATTTTCAAATAGTTTTAGGAGCTTTCCTCTTATTCCTATGATTTCTAGTATCTGCAATAATTTTCTAAAAGCACGCAGTAAGAAACTAAGTAAAACAAGGCTGTTCCAACTTCCAAACATAAACCTCGATGCATAATATTACTACGACCTTATTAATTGGCAGCAAAATGTAACCGAACCCCCAATACTGAATAATATATCGGATGAAGATCTTCAATTATTTGTAGCACAGGGGGGAGAAGGTAAATTGCCTCTTCTGCGTCTGCCATGTCATACTCAAGCAGTTGAAAGAGCTGTAAAGACTGTTACTGAAGCCTCGACTACTTTATGTACGAAGTCTGCAAGAGAAGGTCTTATTAAGGCAAAGATTGAGTCTCGCAAAATAATGCCGAAATTTGAGAGTAAGAAGGATTTTGCTGGTATTTGAATACACTGTCTTGAGATAATGTTAATTATAATCATTTATTTTTTTTAATAAATAAGTCAGAATATTCTCTCTAATTTGTGTTTTATTGAAAAAAAGTTCATTTTTAATTGTTTATCTAATATTTTTTAGAGATTTAACAAGGGTGGGTTTTTCTCTATTTTGTGAAATTTCAAACTCAATCCGGAGGAAGAAGATGATATCCAAATATTATTTAAAAAATTACGTGATTTTACATCTTCATTTAACACCCTTTTATCACTAACAGACAAACCAAAACAAGTTTTTTTTTCCCCCCATACAATCGTGACCCGCCTTAACTTACACTCGCTTGATATCGTAGATCTCCATCCCATTTGAATTTCGTAAACGCAGTTAGGCAAATATTTAAATCACCAAACACGCCCACAAGGCACTTCAAGTTTTCATCTTGATTATATGATGAAATCAATATTAATACATTTTTGTGCTGCGCATAAATCGAGCCAGTGACCTATGAAGGTTTTATGTAGATAGGTAATCCTTTTTAGAATCGGAAAGTTTAGTTTGGATAGTATAATCTATTTAGGTTATATTTTTAATAAAATAAAGAATCCATCGACGATCGTGTACAGTACCCAATACGAGTACCTCGGCATACAGGTCAGACAGCACAACTGGAGCGGGCAACACCGGAATAAATATAACCCACCATTCCATTGCGCGCAAATAAAAAGGCGGGAGTATTCAAACTATTCCCATTAGGAAGTAATCCGCCGACATAGCATATCTCTTGCATTTGAGAATATCTTTGATTGCAACAGAACCAAAAATCAGTATAATCTACTTCACCCACTAAGGCACCAGTTTGCTATCAACTGATGTTACAGCTTGTGAACCGATATTCCAAGCACCTACTGATATTCAATTTTTTGTCGATTCTCATTCTATTGTAATTAAAAAATAATATAATAAACATTAAGATTAACTTATTGAAGCTTATAAACCTCATTGTAACATAATAACGCTCTCTTTGAAAAGGTAAACGACTTTATAAACCTAGGTTCGTTCTTACATAATGAGGCGGTTTCGAACCACGTGGGTACAAATTATGATAAAATAAAATAAAAGGCGAAACGTTATCACGTGTAAAATCCGCGAAGGATCTCGGTGTCGTCTTTGATCCCGAACTGACATTCTCTTTCCATATATCGCAGCTCACTCAGTCTTGCTACAAACTTCTTGGGTTCATCATCAGGACTTGTAAGCAGTTTGATAACCAAGAAGCTATGCTAGCGTTATTCGATGGCGTACTGAGAAGCTAGCTGGAGTACGCGAGCGATGTTTGAGCACCGTACCACCAGAAGTACATTGATATGTTAGAGCAAATCCAGAAGAAATTCCTCAGGTATGTTTACATGCGGAAGCATGGAACCTATCCAAGGTTCATGCACCGTATTGACTTACTTGAGGAAACTGATTCTGTGAGTCTAGAAACTCGACGGAAAGCAAGTCTTGCTATTCTGTCTTTCAAAATTTGAAACAATTTTCATTTGCCCATTTCTCTTGGGATGCTATGATTTATATGTACCAGACCACTACAGCTGAAGTCGACATCATGACTTATTTAAAGTACCGAACGGCAGAACAGACGTTTTGGCAAAGCATAGCATGACGAGGGGAGTGGTGCTGTTAAATGAAATTGCAAACCATTTGGATGTAAGTGACTGTTCTTTATATGCCTTAAAAAATATTATTGAAGAGTCACTTGCCTAAATGCTGATAGGGTAACTAAATTGTACTGTATTTGGAAGTAGTCTGTTGTACAATAATACTAATAAAGTTGAATAAAAATGAATGAACGCATATATTGATCAACGTATATAATATATACACTCATCTCCATAACTAGCTCAATCGGGAGACACCGTGTTCGCAGTACACTGATGGTTGATTTGAGATGATAATAAGATAATAATCAATAATTTCCCAATCAATCCAAAGGGGTTGGGAAATTATTGGTAGATAAAATACAGGGAGGTCTATAAATAAAAATACCTCTTTTGCTATTGTAATGTCTCGTGAATGTATTTTAGCAAATGATTCTAGGCTCTAGGAAAAGCTATTAACCCCTATGAAAACCCGTTAAGTTACTGATATTAAGTCTACTTCTAGTAAAGCAGATCGGGTAATAAATAAATACAGAAATTAAATGTGCGTTACCCGTTGCATTGTTGGATAGCATCTTGTATGAGACGTGAATATCACTAAGTTGTTTCCTAATCAATTTACTTTGTTTAATTCGACTTTTAAAACTCGTGGCGAATATTATAACGATTTTAATTCAAAAGGCCCAAGAGAGCTTGAGTGCTTTGACCGACCCTGTTTGAAAGTTAACACAAGAAGAAGATTGCTGGAGAAATGCCCCGCACTCTTCAACCCTTTGTTACACCCCTCCTTACCAACGTCACTTTCTACAGTGTCTTTTTCACATAAGCGACCAAAGAAAAATTTAAATGATAATTCTCAAAAAAAGGAACAATAAGGGTGTCGAGACTACTGTCTTTAATAATAATCTTCGTGTCACGGTGTTTGTGGTCGCACTCCTCCGAAACGGCTTGACCGATTTATATGAAATTTTTTATGTATATTTTGTAGGTATGAGAATAGGTTTTAAAGTATATTTCATACCGCTAGGTGACTAGGGTGTCCCTATCCAGAAAAAAATCTATTTTTTGACAATTTTTTTTTATTTGGCATCAAAAAATACCTGTAACCCCAAATTTTAACCCTCCTACCCCCACCCTTCAGTATTTTTGTATGAACAAATTTAACCGTCTTTCGTATTTCAAACAGAACGAAATTATTTATGTTATTGAATGACAGATGGCGCTACGTCCACCTCATCGAACTTTCATCCACACATGCGCAAGACATTCACGAGAAGCGTCACGTCATTTTGATATTTCATTCGGGATCATGTTCTCGCGTAGGCAAACCATAGAGCTTATTTGTGTTGGCTAAAGACGGACTGACAAAAAATATCGTACACTCAATTGCTCTTCGAAGTTCATATTGATTTTCTTTATTTCATTTTCCAATTTTAGTTGGTGTGTTTTGTTTATATCGGCGGTCATAGTCTACAGCGCTCCATTCCTCTTTCTGTCGTAGATTCCACCCCCACACACTTACAATACATTCGTTATTTTTTATTTAACAACCAAAATATTCACTAGAAATAGTTTATATGGCAGAACAACGTTTGTCGGGTCAGCTAGTTAATATGTATATTTAGGTCAGCATTTTAAAAGTGATATTGTGATAGATTTTTAATATCCACAGCATCTATAGTGGTGAAGTCCCCGATTGCAAAGTTGCGTGCGTCGATATCAATACTGTTATTGCAATTAAATAATCTTTAATTGATGTACTTGATAATATTAAAAAGATAAAAAATAAAACAATTTAAGATGACGTAAGTAAGAAATGATGATTGATTTCATCCATTTACCTTCTCAAGATTACCCAACGTTATACCCCTCCTAAAATGATGATAATTAGAAAGTATGTGAGTGCTTCTGTCCTGACACGGATCATATCAAGAGTTTCAAAGATAATATAATATATTTTAATCAACAGAAATGAATTATTTCTTTATTTAAATCATTGGGAACCGGGCAATTTAATTTTAATAATATTTATAACAACTTTAATTTTAATAATATTTAAATGAATGATGTCGAATCTTGGAAGGGGAAATTAACTCACTTCGGCAGATAGACTCGTTGTCGATGACAATGCATTCTACCAACATGGTGGCAATACGCACGTGGACGTGTAAGCATTTCTCTGAAATTCTATGACATTTATAGCAGTTAATATGCGCAATAAATGTCGGTAGGTAAATAAATCCGTTTGGGATTTAGCGCGGTTGCTAATGTTAGAGTTGTTGACCCCAGTTCCTGGTAGGAAGGTAAGAAGATTCATTTCTCAGTCAAACCATAAAAATCTAGATGTACAGGGTGTCCCAAAAGAAAGTTGATATTTAGTGGATCGATTTAAAAAAAGTAAGGGTTCTATCGAAAAAATGTTTATTAAATACTAAAATACACAATTTGGGAATTTATTTCGAAAAATAATATCGTCCAAATGTAAACCCTCACGTTCGCGGCATTCATTTAATCGAAAAGTAAAATTTCTTATGACGGCTCGCCAGGTAGGCTACGTGATGGCTGCCATTTCGTGGCGGATATTTTCTTTTAATTGCATCAGGGAAGTCGGATTTTTGGCATACACTTTAGATTTGAGATAACCCCACAGGAAAAAGTCCATAGGGGTTAGGTCAGGACCACGAGGAGGCCAATTTATGTCACCTCTCCTGGAGATCAATTTGCTAGGGAAAATTTCACGAACTCATGGCAGAACCATGTTCTTTGGTTATAGCCAGTAAGTTTGTAGGGGTGCAGCATTAGGTTTTTGTGCAAAATTCTGTGTAACGATGATCTATGCACATTTAAAGCACTTGCGCGCTTCTGAATCGAAAAGTTTGAGTCGTCACGAAAAGACTGATAAACACTCTCTACGTTTTCTACCGTTCTCGATGACCTTGGTCGAACGGATTTTGGTTTTGCCAGCGTTGTACCGATCTCTTCAAACTTTTTAACCCATTTTAACCAACCCGACCAACGCGCGGTCGCTCCCGAGAAATGCTTCATAGCGACTAAATTCCCAAGAGCCAGACTACCGATTGACATACCCCCCGCGCCCCTCGGAAAAGTGGCGTTCACACAGAAATCAAAGCAAATATAAACTTTCTTTTGGGACACCCTGTATTATAGTAAAAAAACTTTGCTTTTTAGACAAAATTAGTATTATGTTGGTTAATTTTTTGACGATATACCAAAAATAAAACCGATTATAAATTTCCTTTTTTACATTAGCTTCACACAGGGGTCCCTGAAGAAAATAATTCCACTCAGGGCATATGTCATTTTGGGGATGATGTGTGGATGGACTTTTAAGGAATGGAAGGAGAGGAAGTTCTGGAAAGCAAAAGGATAGTAGGGGTGGGTAGGAATCAGGGGGTCAGTGTGTCAGTCGTATGAATTCATCACTCCCACTGCGGTGCAAGCCAATTTTCCGAGAGAGTACTGCTGGAGAAGTCAAAGGGACCCCCTCAACCATTCTCTCCTGATCCGGCCTGCCATGCAGCTGGTGGGCAGACGCATCCGCCGCCAAGACCCGGACAAACCTCACCCCATGAACCCGGGCACCCCTACTAAGTCACCAAACATAGCGAACCACTTGGGGTGACCTGTGGCAGAGATGTTGGTTATCCAATAATGGATCCCGGGGCGGCGGGACCCATACCCGCCTCTCAAATTAAAGGTCCTCTTGTGATAAAAAAAATAAGATAATTATCAAAACAGATTGATAAAAAACAAAAACTGTAATTTTATAATATTATCAAGATAACAGGATGTAAAGCATATTAAATTTATCTGAATAATTATATAAACGGCAAAAGAATAAAAAGTCTTTATTCAGTGCTTTGCTTGGCCCGTGCCCGTTTTATGGTGGTCGTGATATATCAGAAAATCGTAATTTTTAGATTTTTCGAGCACTATGCTTGGCACGTATCCGTTTTATGGTGGTCGTGATATATCAGAAAATCGTAATTTTTAGATTTTTCGAACACTATGCTTGGCACGTGCCCGTTTTATGGTGGTCGTGATATATCAGAAAATCATAATTTTGTGGATTTTTTAAATATCTTTTCAGGCTTTGAAGACGTCCCCTTTTGATATTATTGTTATAGACTGGGCGTACCTTTCGCATTTCATCTGTCTGTAATTTTTTTATGTTCCGTTTCCGGTTCAAGGTGGTGGCCATGTTCGCATGAGCCTGGTTCCTACTGCGAACTGTCAAGTCGGAATAATCAATATTATGATTATATAGACCTTTACTGGCCTGAAGAAAGTCTAAGCCGTTTAGGTGCGTTTTAATTTTTCTTAGGGCATTGTGTCAATATAGAAAATAAGCTCATTCACCAATTATGGACACTGATACATTGACACACTTTCTTTAGGTGCGACGATTTAACAAGTTCTGTTAAATAAACTACACTTTCACGCACAAAAATTTTAACTGAAGCTTAATACTCAATTTCAATGTAATAATAATGTGTTTTATGTATACTTCTCACCATTGGACACATCATGTGTACATTTTAAACTTCCTTTCGGGAGGGGGTGGGGGCGCTGGATATTTTTACTGTGGTAAAGGGGACGGTTTATACGGTTAACCTCTAATCACGAGCAGTTTGTGCGCATGCACGCGGAAAAAATTTCGAAAAAAATATGTTTGTCTGCGATTTTGACCCTTCTATGTACAGAATTTGTATGAAAGACAAGGTCAGAATCGCTTGCGCCTAACTTATCCATAAGATGGGCAAAAATTTCATTCACCTTGCAACCCCAGAATATTTTTTAATGATTTTATCTGTGGCATCAAAATGTCGAATTTTCCGCGATTCTTTCTGTCAAAGTCGATGCGTGTTACTTGACGAAAACAATGTACAACCTATCAATTTACGTAATTAACGCAAGTAATGTTTTGTTTTGGTACATAGTTTATTGTTCTAGGAGTGTATTTCGGTCAATAAAATATACGATAACTCAAA
Organism: Limnephilus rhombicus; assembly: GCA_929108145.2. NCBI lineage: Eukaryota > Metazoa > Arthropoda > Insecta > Trichoptera > Limnephilidae > Limnephilus > Limnephilus rhombicus. Next base: position 42,154,307 of record OV815279.1, read on the forward strand.
ATTAATCCACAAAACATTCAATACAAAATTTAAAGTCGTGCTTTGTTAGGGAATTTTCGTGTTTTTCCTGGCTTGTGACAGAGAAACACTGGTTTCACAAAGTTTACAAAGCCTTTCGAGCACAGCAATTTCATTATTAATAGACAATAATTAAATCATTGAAGACAATATTAGCGACTCTCAAACGAAAATTTGAAACAGAAAAATCAGAAAAAGATGGGTTCGTATCTAGGAAATGAACCTTAGCCTTGCCGGGGTTCTGCTCCAACCACTGAGCTAATTCGGCCCTATCCCCTTCGGTGAAGTTAACTGTATCATAAGTACTTCGACTAAGAACTGCCAAGATTATTGTTATTTTCTTAACGCATATTTTTATTGGCCGTTATCTTTGTGTACGATTGCAAGATTCTACCCGAACTAAATGCAATCTATTAAGAAAATTGCGCAGAAAATTGAATAATTTCAGAAAACTTGACGACTATTTTAACTTCGCACGTTTGACAGTTCGCGCGTTTGATGAAATTGAATTTAGCAGGCAGCTGTTATTTTTTGTGTTAAAAGAATTGTCTATGGATTTTTAAAATTACGTATATTTTAAATAGATACCTACCTAGGTTAGGTACCAAATTTGATTGATTGTTCTTATGATATTCAAAAATAAATATTTGTAAAATACGAAAAATTTAAATTTGAATAAAAAAATTGTAATAATTGTTGACGCACGGGAAAGGACATGCGGGGAGAGTCAATTTATTTCTTTGGATATGGCTTTGCAACGCACGCCGTGAACCAGCTGGTAATATATATACATTGATAAACAAAAGTAATTCTAGACCCACTTTTCCATGATTGCCTGTAAGTACTTCTCACGTGCAAGATAATAATATCTTCGTCCAGTCAACAACACTTACATATCTTTGTTTCAGATTAATTGGGTATAAAGACTGATGCTCAACCAAATCTTATTCAAACCGGTTTTAAGTGTGAATTCACCGAAACAACATGAAAGGTAGCTTCACAGTGTAATTTGTATACATATTATGTATTTATTTATTTTATAATAATCGGTAATTCACGGAATCCCATAATCGAGGTTAAATGTTGTAATGTCATCATTGTTAATTTCTATTCTTTGTTCTGTTTTAATTATAATAACTTTTCAAAGTTTTCCATGTTCGTGACAAAATATTACTTCCCCATCTTTTACTCCCACTTTCTGTGACCCCTCTCGGATCCTAACACTGGCTCTGTGCATTTTGAACCCTCGCTAAGTAATAAAAAATATAAATTATTATCTGACAATATTGTTGCATTAATGCAATGATGATACCCTTAAAATTTGTACTTCCTGGATTATTCAAGACAAAGTTTCCCTATTTTCGTTATTTGTCTATGGGGTGTTATGCCGTGTTGCGCTACCTCCTTCTTTAGCCAGCATTTCGGACAGCGTTGCAGTGTCTATCGTTAGAGCAGATCCAGCAGATGTGTGACATCTGTCGGATGTGCCCTGATGTTGGACACTGCAACGCGGCAAGGAGGTAGCGCAACACGGCATAACAACCCAAAAACAAATAAGGAAAATACTTTTGGTGTGAAAATCTAAAAACGTATCAAAATTTCCCTAGATTACAAAATGAGTTTGTATGAGGTACTTACTCGTGTGTTTCGAAATTTCCACAAAATTTTGACTAAAAAAGTTTAAAAAGCTATGCAACGACGTTATTTCAGATTTTCAAAACTTCCCTGTATTTTTGTGCTTTTTCTCTTTTCCTAACAATTTTTTTTCTCCCCAAGATCTAGGGAATTTTTCCTAGATAATGGCAACGATGTTATGTCAGATTTTCTAAATTTCCCTGGATTTTTGTGCTTTTTGCCTGATCCTTAAAAAAAAATTTTTTCCTTTTTTCAAATTTTCCTAAACAGTATCTATTGGGATTTTTTGCAAGTTACAGGGAGAATTTAACCCCATTTGTCTCGCAAACTGAAGTAATGTCACCGGTGGATTTTTTTACCCCAATGCACCTTGGCCACCCGGGCTGCCTTGAGCAAGAAAAAGGGCGTTAATAATATTGTTATTAAATTCTTTCGTTTGTTTGTTTGGTACCTGTGAGTTCTGTACAGGGTAATTCAATAAATACACACATATAGATAAACCCAGTACATAGGTACGTATAAACCTACAAAATTTTGGTTATTTTCCTATAGAACTGGGATATCGCTATGCAGGTAGTACCATCACTGCTCTAATGTCTGCCGTAATACTAGGTCTTTGTGTTAGCTACTAACATAAGTGCTGACATCTACACTTTTCAAAGCGAACTGTTGAAAGTTTTCATAAAATATTAAAGTTAAAACCTGTTTTGTGTAGGTATGATTTTACTTACAGTGATGAATCTTATCTATATTGTGCTTTTGTAAGTTTAGCTTCATCGGGGAAATCTTCACACACAGCGCGGAATAACTTCTGTAACTTATGAATAAAAAATAAATTAATTCGCAATTAATTTTTTTTTCTGCAGTTGTAATTGTTTTCCTGGCAGTGCTCGCAGTAGCCTACTCGAGTTTGGTGCGCCCAGCTCCAAGGGAGGAACCGGTCTGCAAGAACCTGAATGGCTACGTAACAAACTTCCCCAACGTGGATGACTGCACCACCTTCTGGGTCTGCATCATGGAAGATATGGAAGCCCTCTTCATGCACTGCAAGAAAGGCCTCTGGTTCAACCCTCTTATCGAAGTAATTATCTTTTTTTATTAACTCTACATAGGAAACCCTGCGGAAAATAGTTTCCCCGGGAGATACGGGGGGTGTTTTGAGGAGAGGACGGATGACATTTAGTTATATTTTGTGTCAGTAGGTTATACCGTACTATCCCTGAACCGACTGTAAATTGTATATTAATGTAAAGTTTGTTATTATTTACATTTAAACACTTTTAGTTTTGTGGGGGTACTTCTCAATAACAATAGGTCCTTGAAAACAAACCAGTTTACGTGTTTACAATAATAATGCTATAAGTCACACGACCTGTCAATACTAGTGGCTAATTTAATCTGAGCGGTAGGCTGACCCGAACCACTATCGACGGTTACCGCCTACTCAGGCACCGCTGCCGCGATGGATAGAAGCACTTTCCCTGATGGCATCTGTCGGCATCACTTGGAAGCTCTTTCAATACATTGCAATAAGTATGCCGCGGCAAATATCGGCTGATTAACTGTCGTTGATCTATACACAAAGCCTGGTATTTTAAACCATCGAGCGAGCATCGCAGGAACATTGTAGTACGTAAACTCACGTTGTAGCCAGTTGCGTGAAAGATATCGACAAAAAGTGCTGTGATCCGCTTTTTACTCACGGAAGGAATAACACCTACAAGAAAAAAAGTGAAGATTGTTTGAGCTATATTGTGAATGGAGATGATAGCGGGTGACTCATTACACGCCTGGGAAAAAAACAGTCGTCAAAATAGTGTCACATCAACTTCCCATCTGCCAAAAAATCGTGTCTTCAGTGTTTTGGGACCAAAAAGGCATAATTTTGGTCGAATTTCTGCCTCTGGTGGAGACCATCAATGCACAACTATATTGTGATACCCTAAAAAAATTCAAAAGAAGCGTTCACGGGTCACCACGTGCTGGCAATGACACATGTCACGGGATGGCGATTATGTGAAAAATTAGTCAACAAGTTTATCAAGAATATCCTGTAATTTCTTTTTTAAATACACTTTTTCTAAAAATATATAAAAATCTAGTACATTTACTTTGTGAACATTCCTTAATTTTAGCACTTCATTAAATTACGGGTACATTGAATAAAACTTGATTTCATACTTAATAAATATTTTATTCTTTGATAAAAAATAATATGTAATTATGTAATCCATAAGGTGAAATCATGAAAATGACACAAATATTCAATGCGAACAACGTCCTTGCATCTCCTTGGAAATTTTGAGAAAGACAGGTTTGTATTCTTCATTTTAGGCACGATTCCAGGTTCTCATCAATAAGACGACTTCTCAGTTTACTCTTGATAAAGTTCATGCTTGAAAACATTGTTCGCATAGTATGTAGATTTTTTTCAGCTGATCATAAGAGTCAGGAATACTATTCCAGGCGTGGAAGATGATCATGTCTTCGTTCTCCAGGTCTTTCAAAGCAAACCACTTGTTCACATTTGTTCTTCTCCAATATTTCCAAATCAACACAAAGACGTTCAGGGCTCCACATCTCCATGTTTTTTTAATCCAGCAATTGTATTTCAAAGTTAACAATGTCAAAGCCAAAAGAAGAAAATTTCAAATCTGTTATCGAAGCATTAAGAGGGTGTTTGAAGAATGCTGAGGTCGCTCTGCTGTTTTTAAATTCCCGAAACCCTAACTCATATTTAAAATGGTTGTTTTGAATTTGTGTTTGCAATGGAAGAATTATTTTCTTGGCGTTGTTTCAGCAAACATGTTTCCCTTTCAAAATCTATACCATCCGTGCGTCTTGTGCGTCTGTCCTTGGACAATTGTGCCAGAGCCGCACTTAACGGGCCAAAAAGCGACTTGCGGCTCCGTAGTCGCACTTTGCCGACCTATGGTTTAGAATAACCTGCTTTCAACCCACTTTACAACCTCTCTTAATCTTACCCTAACAGTTATTAAAACATCTTGTTGTTTTTATTTTCAGACATGCGACGATCCAGCTAATGTTCCTGAAGGTGCTTGCAAAGTCGTAAGATAATAAGGAAGACGAACGGATACTTCATAAATGATCCAGATCCGATATCAAGAAAATCATAAGACCATTGCACAGACTTATATTTAAAACATTTGTCGTTTTCTTGTACACGGGTTAATAAATTAAACCGAAACATAGAGTCCGTTTTAATAAACCGTCGAATTTTACACTATATATTACTCCCTTACGAGGAACGGTTGCGCGACCTTTTTTTGATGCCTTAATTTTGGATCTGACGCTAAAATATCATTTTTATATCAAAAGGTAAGCAAATATCTGTTACGGATGTGAACTATTTTTTAATTAAATGAAAAGTTCTTTGTTTTATTTGCTTTTGAATTTTTATTATCTAGTAGGGAAATATTTTTTAAAAAATTTTTGAAATACAACGCACCGTTACGAAGCACTGTTGTGATTTGAAATTCGAAATATTAAAAAAAAATTGAGTTACAACGCACCGTTACGAAGTACTGTTGTGATTTGAAATTCGATGAAACGAAAAATAGCGACACTAAAAAGAGACAAACATATACATCTACAGGATTTAGTCTGCGAGAGAATGAGATAAAATAATCGGTCTCCTCTTTATGAGGTGCTTCGTAGCCTCCCCACTCTTGCCCACTTTAGTTTTTTGAAGGTTTCACTTCTACCGCGTGTGAACTGCACACTTGAAATTTTTGAAGTGAAATTTCTTTAGCACCGTTGTGATTTGAAAGTCGATGAAACGAAAACGACACTAAAAAGAGACAGACACATACATCTATAGGATTTAGCCTGTGAGAGAATGAGTTAGAATGAAACCTGACCGCATTGGCCACTTTGATTATGAGCTCACTTTTCAAGGCTCTTATTGGTTGAGAATGTGTGGGTGTTGGTTTCACTTCTACCTCGTGTGAATTGCACTCGATTTTTATTAAAAAAAAAATTATATTTAAAATGTAAATAACATTACTAAATAGGTGGTCCATCTTAACATGTATAGTACAAACTATCTATCATAGATATTATATACGAAAAGTTTTTAAGTAGCCTCTTTTTTCAAGCATGTTATTTGGGTTCCATGCCAACTCAGAATGAAACCAACTCATAACCACCTCTGAAAGGTCATTAAAAGCAATGAAAAAATAATTTTAAAATCGCCGGTAGCCCTAACCTAACTTTAATCAATTTTTGTATTTTTTTATCATCACTCTTTATGACCTTTCTGAGGCGGTTCTGAGTTAGTTTCATTCTGAGTTGGCCAGTCACCGTTATTTGTGTGTATGCCAACGACGAATTGCATTCAAAGTAGGATAGTAAACAGATGGTTTATATTAGCGACTCTTGGAAGAAATTTGTATTCAATATATGTATATTAAAAAAGAATGTCCAAAAAACGTGCGGGTCGCAAAACCTCAGAAATGAGTCCCGGAACGATCAAGGGAGTTATATGGGGTGGTAGATCTCTGTCCCCCCTCCAAGATGACGGTTCCCGTTTTTACCTAAAGGGCGTGCTTTTGAAGATATAAAGGCTGGAAATTTCGCCCTCTTGAAATTTCTAAAACAGTCTCCGGAAAGTTCTGGAAGTTTCCATACAGCTCTAGATTGTTCTGTAAGGAGTGGCGGAGTATGTCGTGGAATGTTTGGGAATAGGGAATCGGGAACATATTTTATTTTTTTAATTATTTATTTTATTTATTTTATTTCATCAAAATGTTTGATGAAATATGTATAAATATTTAACCAATGATAGGTTTTCACTGACGTATATTAAATTATTTAGTGAGTAGATATAAAGAAAAATTGTTAAATTAGGTTATGTGGATGGGATGGTGGAAGGGAGGGGAAGGGGATGGAACTATTCTGTGTAAATAGTAGCATGTATGGGTAAATGTTATTTATTCATTTTAGATTTGAAATATTAGGTACTGTGTTAAATAAGTCGAATTCACTGTTCCAGAGCACTCTCGAATGTTGTCCCGAGCGAAGCCGGGTAACCCAGCTAGTGTTTTATATATATATATATTTTTTTTTTATTATTTAAGCGCCCATAGGGCTTTTACATAGAACGCAGTACATTTTTTTAAAATTACAGTGTAAAGAATGGGTTTACAAAGTACAATACACAATACAAGTAACATAATATTTGTTAAAAACAAAATATAGGTTAGAAAAAATATAAGGGTTAAAAAAAAAAAAAAAATTAGGTTACATAAAATATAAGCGTTAGCAAAATACAGGTAACATAAAATATTTAAAAAAAAAATATTGTCCATAAAATAATAGTAGTTGACATAAAGTAGATAATGTTTAAAATTGTAGTTGTGGAATAGGTAGAAATAAATAGTTGGCACATATGGCGTTTGAAGTTTGCTAAGTTCAAATTATTGTCAAATAAATCCAGATTGTTGAAGTATTTGTTACCAAGACTATGCAAACGTTGTATTGGAGAATGTAAATCAAAGTTAGAATGAGATGTACGTATATAAAATGTCAATGTTTGTCTAGTTGTTCGTGTAGGTACATGTAGATTTATTAATTGCAGGAGATCACAACTGTCGAATTTAGAGTTTAATAATTTTAATAAAAAAGTTAGGTCGTTTATTTTTCGTCGGTTTTCTAATGTTGGAATATTTAAAGTATTCATTAACGACGGGTAATTTATGTGCTCTAAAGGGATGTTAAGTTTAAAATTTACAAAACGTAGAAATTTTCTTTGAATTCTTTCAATAGTATGAATATGAATTTTGTAGAAGGGCGACCAGACTATGGAGTTATATTCTATTAGGCTTCTAACAAGGGATGTATACAGTAGTTTAATGATTTGTAACGATTCAAAGTTATATATTCTAGTAGGAGTTCTAAAAACAAGCATTAAAGTAATGATTTACGCACTTATATCTACGTTGAGTGTCATTTCAGATAATGGAGAAACACGTTTTTCAATGCCAACACTTATCATGTGACAGTTTCCATTCAAAGATATCATCGCTCGGTCAATATTATTGTTCTTCGTTTAGTATAAAAACAGTTGCTGTATGATTAAAATCATTTCAATCAATTTACCGAGTGTATTCGGAAAGTCACGATGAAAGGTAACTATTTGTTGTATTTTCTATCTTCAATTTGATAACTAATGTATTGTGCGTACTAAAAAGGTTAAAAATAATAACGATTTTTCAGTAAAAGATACTTGTATTTTTTATTAGGTCAATAAAATTTTAATGATTTGATATGATTGTGATTGAATCCACAGAATGTCACGATTATTTTTTATTATCCTCTTCCTTTATTTTTAGAAATTTAATTAAAATTATATTTGATATTGTTATTATCGAGCTCTGCAAGAATTTTAGAATGTATTTTAGTTACAGCTTTTTCGACTTGTAAGGTCATTTTCAAACTGTGGCGAAGCCACTTACGGACGAGTTATTTATAATATTTTAAATGTCAATTTTTGTGAAGGTGTCTAAATTGATTTATTACCGCATAATCCAATTTGCAGAGACACTATTTGAGAGAGTGATTATGTGGGATTCGAAATCTTTCGTTTTGGTTTCCCTTGCACTAAGTGTAAGGGTTTTCTTAATTGATTTAGATTGACGTTATTGCTATTACTCATTTAAGTGCATTATATTGTTCAGGTTTGGTAAACATACTAAGTAGTGGGGAACAAATAATGTTCCTTATTTTTTTAATTAGCGTTATGTTAGGGTCATTCGTTCGTTTTTTGATTTCTAATTGTTCAAGCAAATTTAATCTAAGACCCTTTCCTTAAAAAGTTACATATAAAACATACAGAAATTTGTCTAAAACCATTACATATAGTTCTTTCTATATTCAAATTTAATTAATTATTTTTTTTTAAATTAAAATGGAGTTCTACGAATTAAACACAAAAACGATTAATTAATTAACTCTTCCTTAACGATCATTTTATAACCCTTGTGCTTGATTATGATTGCGACCAATATCCTATCCTGTCTAGTATGTGTAGGACGAGGACTGAATCAATCACCAGACCTTTTATTTGACAATGACTATCTATTTGTCCTTATTTGACGATGACTGTATATTTTAAAGACACCGTTTGGCCTAACTGTATCCATTAACTAAACTTCGCTCGGACTGCATATCTTAAATAGACCCATTTTATGATGACTCCCACCATCAACTACAGCCTTTCTCCATGAAATGATATCTTTATCCAACCAAACTCCTTCACCTCGTTTTCGGAATGTATCTCTACTCCTCAACCAGACCGTGTCTCACCTCTTTTCCTGGTTTTATGATGACTGTAATCATTAACTATAACTCTTTTTATTGTTTGGCAATATACGTAGCTAATAACCAGACCCTACTCCTCATCTGGACAGTACCTCTTAACCAAATATCTTATCGTTATTGGAAAATTGTCGTAGTGGAAGTCTGAAACATAAAAAAAACGATCTAAAAATGTACGACGGTTCACGATCTAATGGTCCGACACCCCTGGCTTTGACACCAATTGTGATGAACCCTACCTAATTGATTAACTTTTCTAAGCTTCTACCTAATAGTTCAAATCTCGTAGCTAGGTTCATAATTCTACCCTTATGTCCTACTGATCACACCCCTAGGTATGATGGCCTGACTTAACCCCCCTTTCGATTTGTTTCTACCTCAGGCTCGTGATTTTCTATACCCTATACTTTATAATCTAGATGAACCTACCCTATCTTCTCAAATCCCTGCGATTTTCTCACAGTAATCAAGATTTAAGATGTTTTGTTCTCATTATTTCTATATTCTTCGTTGTGTACTTTTTTTTTTAGAATTTACATCTGTTTGCATACTTAATATGCACACATATGTAGAGAAGATAATTTATTACGTGTGGTAAACCCTAGATTCTTTTAGAGAAAGTGTGAGAATTTTTCGATCTACTTAGTTATTATTATTTTAGTATCTTTTGCCGCATTTGATAAACTAGCCTCACCCTTAAACCTCGTGTCTACTTGATTTCCGTAGGAATTTTGTTTGTTTATTTAATCCTTCCTATCACCGCTGATGCGTCGATAACATGAACTAACAGTTAATAAATTAAACATTTCAAGAAAGAAAACCTTACCTTACCGGTGTAGAATATTCGTACTCGAGAGTCCGGCTTTCTCAATTGAAGTCCTTGTCTGCAACTTTCCCTAACATAGTGTTTTGTATTCATGGTTAGTATTCATGGTTAATACTCGCAAAATTTTTGAAAGAGCAGGAATGGATATGAGGAGGGGGAAAATGGTTGCTGAAAAGTCGGCTCCTCCGCTATCCAAGTGAAGACCGATGAACAACAATTACAAACCGGTTTCTCCCAGTACGTTTGCTAGGCTTATCCTTAGATCCGAGTTTTACCCTCTTCGACGGGCGTCTCATGCTATGAAAGGGGCCCTTCACGCCAGCAGGGGGAATACCAAGTCTTCATGCCGTTTTTCTGTCTTACTCCGACTTCCGTCTCCTCCGGATTGAATTTAACTCTACTGAGTCTAGAAGGGGTATTTCATGTCTTCCCTTATCATGTCTCTATCCGTTGAATATGGCGTAAGCTTGTGACAGGCAGATCCATCCTCCCACGTGACCGACCCAGCGTTACACTCCACCTCTGACTAGCTGACATAAAACGTACCTCATGAGCCTTATGTTTGCTTTCAGGTTTGACAAGAGCTTACTGTATGCAAATAACCTGTAGCTTTAATGCCGCGACAGCGTACTGTCCGCATACGTCCTTCCTCCTTTCCGCATGCCCCATCTCGACAATACCACCACAAGATCAAAGCTCTCCGACCAGAAAGGTTGACACTTATATTTCCGGATAGCTCATACTCACATACAGCAGCCTTGAAATCTAGATGCGTGTGCAAATTCAGGATTTAGGACTGTATGAGTATTTGAACACCAGTGCTTTTAAATGAGGTCACTAGTTCCTCGTGTGTTAGGTATTTAGGATTGCGGGTGATTTATGGGTTTGGGATACCTACTTCCTATAAGAGAAATTTTAAAAAATGAGATAAATCATGTTTATTTTTCTAAGTCGTCATTGAATCAATGACCTCCTGAATGATTGTGATAAGCTCTCTTTGAGTTTGAGGCTAGTCGCGGTACTTTAGTTTGCGAAATTTTGCATGCTGTAACAATGCTACCTATTGGCGATCGCCCTAGTATAATCAAGTTGTTTAGAATTGAGTGAATTTAACGTCGATGTTGCTATCACATTTTGAATGCAGGTTTCGTCGTAAGCTATAATTGATAAACTTGTCCCTTGGCATTTATGCTTTGTTTTGTTTATTTGTTGATGGAATCTAGGTGACTGTGTCAATGGGTGACATTGAACTCCAATCGAAATTTTAGAGACACAATCGAAGGTCATATAAACATACCCTAATCATGCTGGTGAAAGGAAGCTAATAGGTATTTTTTTTACAAGTACGCTAGGATGCCAAAATTGATTTAGTGATGCGTTTCTATCTAATTATGTGATAAATATTTGTTTTACAACATTTCATTCTGTATGGGTGAAGTGACATGCGAATGCTAATAAATTGGTTAGTTATTTATTTACCCTTACTTGGTATCACGTTCATCAGTGTCAGGTTACCCGCAGGAACCTGTAAAAGGTTAAATATTGTAAGGACTCACCAAAGCTCTAATGTCTTAATTTCAGCTCCACCGGGTAATTATCATCGGTATGAAATTTATTAGAGCATCCAGACTACCTGTGTAACTTATCGCACTTTTATTTCGATTTCCTCCTTTTAAAGATTTAATCCTACAAGATCCAGAATTCATTCCTTCCTCTCCCTTTTGAATAAATCCCTGATGTATAAAATCCTCACGTTTTCCTTTAATATCTGTAGTTATTATTGAAGAAGAACGATTCTATCTAAATAACCCCGACGATCCTTATTTTATTATTTGATGTATAATTACTCTTATTTACTCTTCAATGAATTAGTTTTTTAATTCGAAATTTTCTTTAAATTTGAATTATTCCACTTTATAACAATATTTAAGGTTTATTTATCTTTTCCAATTTAGATTATAATTTTTTTTATAACCACTAAAGATTTTCTTTAAATTTGAATTATTCCACTTAAGAACAAAGTTAAAGTTTCATTTTTTTTTTCAATTTAAATTATAATTCTTTTGTAACAAATACATAATTTGGGTTATTTATTCGAACTTCGGGTTAAGTATTTTCCAGATTTCGGATCAATTATTATTATTACTTTGTCATCTAACGATAATTAATATCTCGTAATAAAATTTCCAACTTTCGACTTAAACGTTAATTTTTTATTAAATAAAACTTATTAGACTGTAATTTTCTTTATTTAACCTCGGACTAAATAACTTTATTTTAACCTTCATAGAACAGATTTAAATCAATTCAAACACACTCTATTAAACTCCCAAACTCATGATCCATTATTGAAATTTGACGTGTGCCTTTTATGTCGTGATTCCATCCCCACGCTAAACCCTTTTTCCTTTTTTGATATATTATTTATGGTGTTTTTTTTTCAGCCCACTACCCATTTCCATACTGGAATATCTGTCAAGCTAACTACTTCGGTCAAATTCCGCCCAATTTTCCAACTCACTCTTACTCAAAATCCCATAAACTGTAAGCTTTGATATCTGTTTACTTTATAATTTCTACATACTTGGTAATAAATTCCTTTTTATGTGTTTGTAATTAAGTTTTATAGGAATTCTATAATCTAAATATTACGTAAGAGCAATGTTAATTTTATTGCCCTTTTTTATTGGATAACGGGCCTTGTATAAACAAAATACATGTGTGATCGACAACCATTTCCCGCATCCACTTTGTCAGTAACCAAGCTCAATTATGTGATCCTTTCAACGGCACGAATGACATAAAACGACCATTTCCGTTGAATAAAATCATCCGTAATTTATCCGGTATTGTTACTCGATCCCAGACACTTAACAATACTAATTGTATTTCCTTTGAGATTGCAATTAGCACACCGAGCCATCCTCTCGCATGCTCTATGCGCCCAACGAAACCACCATTTTTTATTAAGTTTTCTTCTAAAAATCGTCTTTCTAATATCTCCGCTTAATCTGAAATTAATAACAATAATTTTCCATTGTTTCATACGTTTTTCATTTTTCCTTTCGTACGTTTTTCCTCGAATTTGGCATCTCGGCCGTCATACATAGTCATTCTATAGTTGAAAATCCTCCGGCAGGCGTGCTTCTCGTTCCCGCGTTTTCTACTCAATATATTACTGATAAAAAAATTCCATCGTTATCCAAGTGTGTTTTTCCGCAACTAAAAAGGCTCCAATGCATTCAAAAACTAAGGTTCCCGATCTCTTGAATGTACCCGTTATTAATAACATTTCTTGAGTTCATCGTACTAAGATCCTTGAATTGTTCGTTATTTACATCTCAGTGCCTTAACCCCCGATCTATGTGGGAACGTCAAACCCATTAATTACCTCACTAATCACTCGGGTTAAAGTCCAGTCCTTTGTGTTCAAAATGGGCACGGCCCTCTTCTTGCTGATAGGCCGACTTGATTTTTAATTGCTTTTCCTGCTATTTAATTGGTTGTTTCAATCCTCGTATTTATAGTTGGCCCTGAGTCCTAGGGAATCCCGATAAATATTGATCTTATCACCATCTGTGTGTAATCTAAAACAACTTTAAATCATCAACCAACCTTACACTACCTCCATTTTCGAGTAAGTTTTGTATTTGATCATACAGATGTCGTTGCGCTGCGCTTTTCCTTTTAGAATAAAAAAAATTTTCCTCGTAGGCTTTCTCGTAGATTGGAGGTTACCAATCATCACAACGGCAAAAATCGCTACGGACCACCAAGTTCAATCTTGCACTGAATGCGCTTCAGATGTTGGTCAAACGGGAAACCACCAGTGTTGCCACATCGAACGCTACGCTACCAGTCTTACTACTTTATTTACACAGGTGTATGTCCTAAACACCTCTTGTGATGGCCGATGCCGCGACACAAGACGATGTAACTGTAAATCCTTTTTAATAAGTTAAGACCATTGACTGTGTTTTAAAATATCTATCATAGGAAATAGGCTATGAGAGGAATGGTATCTTACCTTTGACAACTTCCTGCAGTGCTTCAGGATCGATCCTGGTACTGGTAGCTTCCCAATATACCGGGACAACACCAGGTTTTAAGTAATGACACTTTGAATTGATAAAATATTAATTTATGCGATTAATTGCGATATTTGGAATAGCGAGCTGTGACTAATGTCACTTCGAATTTCCAACTGCCCAAGTAGGTAATTTAAACTTGGGTGGCAATATTGTTTATTTTTTCACATGTAGGTAGGAAAAACATCTTCTTCTTTTCCTGGTAGAGACTTTTGAGGAAAGGAGGAAGAGAAAGGAATACATGATTGATGAAGGACTTGGGGAATTTGGATTTAGTTTTAAAAAACTGTTTCAGAACCAAACACCTCAGTTATTTGTTATCTGTTCAAGGTTTTACAGTATTCCTAGTGTTGGCAGGGCTAGCCCTGGCCCTCGCTGAGCTGCCGGTGTGCCCCACGCCAGAGCCCGGCGGTGACGTCGTCCAGTTCCCCAACCCGGATAACTGCTCCACCTTCTACAAGTGCCTGGACCTTGACCCTGTTCTGTTCGACTGCTACCCTGGACTGTGGTTTAATCCCGATGCTAATGTGAGTCCGTATTTATGAATTTATCTGCATCTTTTTTATACTTTCCTCTTTAATTCTGATCGAGTACCTACTAGCCAGCACTTTATGAGAATGTGAGTTAATCCTTATGAAGTTAGGTAACACTTTTTGGTGCATTGTCTCTTTTGGCGTCCAATCTTCTCTAAATACGGTAACGAGGGACTAAAAGGAGAATATTCAAATTCTTTGATTGAATTTTAGATTTCGTTTAAACATTATGTACCTTCAAGAATTTAGTGGCTACGAAACTATTCCGTCTTTCGTGTTTGGTATTTCGAAGTTCATTTCAAACTTCATTCACTTCATTCACTTTATTCGCTTCATTCACTTCATTCGGTTAATAAGATTTATTATTTTAAAATTATTTTAGCTTCGTTACCTAGTTTTTTCTAAATATTATTATCAAAAAAATCTTCACTTGAGCTCCCATGTTTGTAGATTTACTTTTTGGTAATGATAATACGTATGCAACTACACTACGACCCGGCCGCACGTTGCTGTGGCTAACGAAACACAACGCCACGCCATTACCCAACCTTTATAACCAACGCCATCTGTTAACTCAAATCCACACCGCCCGCTTGCCAGCCCGCTCCCTAATTTACACAAAACCTTGACAAATTATATACCTAAAAACTTTACTCATGAATCACAAATATCTATTGGTGAAAACCGCATGAAAATCCGTTGCGTAGTTTCAAAGATCTAAGCGCATAGACAGCGGGAGCGACTTCATTTTATACTATGTAAAGATGATGATTCATTAAAATTGTGTCAACGGTAGACGCTAACCTTGGTATTTGAGCATCCAAATAAAGGTGCAGCTGAAAATGTGTCTCAATGGTTTCACATTATTTGATCAATTTTTTTAAGGACGCGTAAAGTAAAGAACACTATAGAATTGTGTCACGATAATAATTATTGCACTAATAATCCTGAAATGATAAACCTCCGCCTGGCTGCATTTTTAATTGTTGATTCGCTTTTGTTTTCGTTTCTTAGACTGGCAACTCTATCAACACGATTTCCGGCAAGGTTTTTTTTTTTTAATTTTCTTTATTCATTTTGTTTATTACAGGTTTGTTTTGCGTGGTTTTTCGACTATGCCCATATTATGGTAGTCGAGATTCATAATATATTATATTAAGTATAGAATATTAAGTATAATCATCCATATATGTAGATGAAAGTAGAAACATGTAGCATACATATTAAGGAAAATATTCATACTAGTATTAGGTACATGATCACATACAGGAAAGGAGTTAAACTAGGTGAATCTTGTATAAATAAAAATAAAATAGAATAACAAATAACAAATAAAAGTAACAAATAATAATATTTTAACCCGTCTGCTTGTTTAGGAATAAGTACATCCCAAAACATGTAATCGCGTTATACTTTCATAAGACCAAAAACGTCCCGAGTGACCTTACATTTTAAAAGCTATATATCTCTCTTCCTCTCATGCAAACATATGTATTTTTCTTTTAACCAGAAAGAGAACGAAATAGTGCTTCTTATTGACTTGAAAACATGAAAGCTATCTTGCATAGATATTTTACAATCTCAATCCAAAGTGGCGGTTTCAGAATTTTTTTCAGAATCCGAGCCTTCCGGATTGTGAGGTGCGAATATATTGAAACAAGCAGACGGATAATAGAAATAAAAATAAGAATAAATATATAAATCATCTATACAGATGAACAATGGTAGTCTTAGACCCCAAAAAAACAAAAGCAGGTATTCCTAGGCAGCATATGAAATGGACGAACACTGTCAAAAAATATGAAAAAAAGCATCAACGAGATATAAAGTTTTGGTTGAAAATTAATTTAGTGATGAGATTTTTTACTTGAGAAATATTAAAAATAAGAACAGTTTTTAAGATGTAGGGCATTCTTTATAATATTTCCTTCCCTGAGTAAATAACCAGTTCTGTTTATTAACGGCATAAAGATCATCAGTTAAAAGGTACTTCTTGAATTACCGCTGACACGGGAAGCGACGGGGAATTCGATTTGTCACCTAACATTATAGTGTGTGATGGTATAATTCCTAGTTTGAATTATGGGAATTGACACCGCGTGCCGGATCTTTAAGTTTGTGATCTTTAAACACGAGCCCTTGTATGTAGTTTATTCGGGCATTATCGAGAGCGAGTGAGTACGCTATCTTGACATGGCGTGTCCTTTTGCTCTTTGAAAAATCCATATGATCGTGCCTTGTTTTGCATCAGTCTTTCGCGATCGGCCATTTAAATGGCCTTGGCCGGCCCAACCCATCCGTATTTTAAGATCGACGGAATCCCTGCGGTTTTTCCCTTGTTGAGGGATCACACTGAGTGTCAGCAAAATCCTGACCAGGTCGCCACGGCGAAATCCTGACGATTCCTCGTGCGCACGGTCTGGAACCTGGAGGCGGTTGTGGTTGGGAATCCTGCAGGAGAGGGTGGCGGCTGCCCTGGAGTATTCTCAGGATATTCTCAGCATCCAGCGCGTTTTATGTGCTTTATAGCTATCTACCCGTAAAGTGTTTACGGGTAGATAGATATAATTTAGAATATCGCATGGTCCACAGGTATTTATTATTTGTTCTTTAGTAATTTCTCCAATATTAACTATTCTTTGGTTCACAAAACCGTGTCACTATAACAATGTTTCTATAATGTTCAATGCTACAATGTTCCTTTTATTTAAATATACTATCATCTGTTATTTTGTAATCTAATCTTTTATTTCATATTCAATGCTCCCAAATAAGGAACCTGTTGCTTTGCCACTGTCCTGTTGAGAATCCCAGCTCTGCCGTTAAAAAAAATAATAAAAATAAATAAACTGTGCTACAATTGCTTTTAATTTCATTACATTAAGTGCACTTGAAGTTTAGTGAAATAACACAAAACAGCGCTATGTAAATACTACGTTTTTAATATCGTTTCAGATTTTATGTCCGGGTTAAATCGTTCCCGCAGGAAAAATTTCACGCACTTTTCCACAAATGATCACCTAGTCAATCCACTTTATGTGCTTGCACTATATAAGTATAATAAATACAAAATAATACAAGAACAACATGTCAAAGAGACCAAATGGGAAAATATTTCACCGACTCCAGATATTTTCATATCAGAAGGTTCCTAACTGGACCTATAAATCCTACTGATCCCTCAATATAAATTTTCTAAAATCTTTTGTAATCCTACATGTATTTAAAATGACAGATTATTGCATTTTTATATATAAATTCTTTGACAATGGTACTTTTCCTCTTTTCAGGTTTGCGACTATCCTGAGAACGTCCCCGAAGGAGTGTGCGTGCCTCCACTCCAGTAAGCCTGACCACTGAATAGAAGACGTCATCGAGCTGATTTTAATTTCGAAATATGTCAATAAAAAAATATTATCTGTACATTTTAAAATTTTATTTATATTTTCCCGATTTTACATAAAAAATTTCGACTGAAATAAAGAAATTTAAAAATTTTAATTTATTGGTCATGCCATATTTGCAGGAAATGACACTTTTGAGTGGTCTTCAAAGTAACGCATGGTAAAGTAAAAAAAAAGCTTATTAAGACATTTTTAATACTAAAAACTGACTTCACGCTTATTTCGATAAAACCGTAGATGAAACTACTCATCCGTCAAATCTCTCGTAATAATAGAATTGCAATATTTTACACCAACATGTTGAAAAACAAATAATGTCGTCATATAAACTTCTGGATTTTTAATTAGTTTTGCGAATCGGCGCATATTCCTTTTTTACCGTCTCCTATAAAGTTTTCATTTTGTGACTTAAGGTGAGCGTCCATCTGTCCGCGCCGGCCACAATATACATTATTTATATGAATTAGTACAGCACTGCGTCCACTATCGGCAAATACCGGCGGTCGGTACGGGCAACGGATTTTTCTATTTATGGATATAGAAAAATCCGTTGCGTGCCGTGCGTGCGTTGCGGCCGGCGCGGACAGAAGGACGTTCATCTAAAGAATTCATAATCTACTGTTTCATAGATGTTAATTATTTTATGGAAAAAACACTTTTTACAAGTATGCTTTAAATTATTAAGATGAATTTATGGTTTTGCTCCCGTAGGTACATAAGCAATATTAATAAATAATATATTAAAATTAAACAAATATAAAACTTTTTTCTACTTTAATGTTATTGAATGTAACCGGTTTCAGTTCGTTAGGCCGGTTACAGTGCTCCGTCGGTCCTGACGATGCGCATGCGTACGGTCGGTCCTGACGATCGCATACCACCGACCGACCGTCGGTGCGTACCGCGTACCGTCAGTTCACGATTGACCAACAAGCTGACCGGACGTCGTACGCGAAATTAATTAATTAATAGCTGCTTATTATCTTCGTAGATGTATTAGGAGCAGAAGACGTAGATATCACGTACACCCGATCGTCACCCAGAGAGCATTTCTAGCTCGTCGGTCGACCGACGGTCTGCATGCGCACGCGCTCGACCGACGATTCTCGTACGCACTGCGTAGCGATATACGCATGCGTACGGTCGGTCCTGCACTGAACGATTTAAGAATTTTCATACAAATGACAAGCGCGTACGCACCGACCGTCGGTCGAGCACTGTAACCGGCCTTAAAGCCATCTTTCTGAAGGTGGCTTTAGCAAGCTGAAAGCGGGTGCGGTCAATTAAATTATAGAAAAAAAGTTTCATATTTGTTTTATTATAAAACTAACTGACCCAGCCACGCGTTGCTATGGCTATCGAAACACAACGCAATCTACTGGATGGTTAGGTTACCCAACCTTTTAACTCACGCCGCCACCTGTTGTTAATGTGCATAAAAATCAAATCCATCAGTCGCTCCATTTATATTATTAAAGCGATTTCCCGGTATGCGTTGTTATGCCACTTAACAAAGAAATTGTTTCTCCCTGCGCGTCCTTTCCCATTCGTCCCGTTCCCCTTCCACCTCCCCTTCCTCTCCCGCGTCCCCTTCCCCTCGCGTTCCCACTCCGCCTTTCCTCTACCCACTCCCCTCGACCGCTGCCCCCGTCCCGCGAACCCCCTCCCGAGTTCCCCTCCCCCCTCTCGAGTTCCACTCCCCACTCCCGGGTTCCCCTCCCCCCAGTCCCGCTAAACCTCCTCCCGAGTTCCCCTCCCCCCTCTCGAGTTCCACTCCCCACTCCCGGGTTCCCCTCCCCTCACTCCCGCTAAATCCCCTCCCCCCTCTGGAGTTCCACTCCCCCACCCGAGTTCCCCTCCCCCCTCCCGAGTTCCCTTCCCCCCTTAAAGGTTCCCCTCTTCCTTCCCGCATTCCATTCATTCAGTCCCAGTACTTTCCGTTTTCAAACAGCTCGCGTGCCACCTATTGCAATTTTTTGTACAAATTTCATAATGCCAGAGCTCACCAGTATATATAGAAACCTTCGCGGGCATGCACACATCAAATCCCCAAAGTTTGAATGAAACAGGTAAAGTCGTTCGGAAGTTACGCGGGTACATACATTTATGTATACTAGCAGACCCGGCCACACGTTGCTGTGGCTAATGAAACCTTTATAACCAACGCCATCTGTTAAATCAAATCCACACCGCCCGTTTCTTCAGTTTGCTCCCCGTTGCCCGCTGCCGCTGCCCGCTGGGGCAACCAATTTACACAAAATATTGACAAAACATACACCTTAAAACCTTCCTCATAATCATTCTACCTATTGGTGAAAACCGCATGAAAATTCGTTGCGTAGATAAAAAGATCTAAGCGCACATATAGCATGAGCGACTTCATTTTACATATACTATGTAAAGATAAATATATAGATATATAGATAGATAGATAGATTGTATCTTTCCTTTGGAGGGGTGCAGACATACGTTCATCGTTGGTCCCATTTTCTGTGTAAGATACTGTTGATATTTAGTGTGTAAGAAAGAGGGGCAGCATTATGTTTAAGAACAAAAGCAAAACAATTAGAGCATTGACATTTGACGTTTTTGAATTTTTAGAATTCACTCACTATTCAATATTATACCTATCACAATATCCCTACAGCTCTTTCAAAAGATGAGAATCCGTTCCATGCAAAATGTATGAGGAATAGAAATTTCTTCATAATTTTTTATCGTGATATTTTTCCGATGTTTTAATAGCTGTTCTGCTATTAGGGGAGAAGACAAATCTAACAAATCAAAGATCATAAAAGAAATAGCCGATCTCGAGTTATAAATGGTGTAACTAACTCGACTTTGTTTAATATATTAAGATATTATAATGGAATCCCCCATGAATTGTAGAAATATGAATAAATAGTTTTGTCCATAAACAAACTCAAATCTTTGAAGAAAGGCTAACAAATATAATATTGTCAAATCGATGAAAATCTTCGATGGGACTACCACATAAATAGAAAGAAACTTACAAAGCTCATGTACTACTTTAGAAACGTACGTACGTACATAACGGGATTATAGGATGGGGAACTGCCTCAAACATTCACGTCAAGCAGCTAGCTAAAACGGAAAAGGCAATAATGAAAATGATCCTAAAAGTACCCATTAAAACTCCATAAAAATATATTTTTTTAAACTTTAATGTGTTTAGCATTATTAAATTATACTAAAAAAATGCACTACTCAAATTTAAAGAAAAATATGAATACCTTGCTGACCAACACACCTACACTTCAAGGTGAAAATCCTCAAAACTAGTGAACATCCTGCAATTAAATACATCTTTTGGCCAGAAAAACCTTAATTTACATGCTACAAAATTATATAATGCCCTTCCAATTGAAATTAAGAACACCATGGAAATACAAATGTTTAAAAAAGACATCAAATTATGGTTAAGTAAGCAGGAAGATGAGGAAATCATTGAAATTATGAAGTAACCGGGTTCATGGTGTGAGGTTTGTCTAGGTCTTGGAGGCGGATGACCAGGACACTGAACCTCAGATTCCTACCCACCCCTTAAACCCTTTTCCGTCCCAGAACTCTCCTCTCCTTCCTTTCCTTTAAAAACCCTCCACACAGCATCCCAAAAGATGACATAGGCCCTGAGGGAAATTATTTTCCTTAGGAACTCCTGTGTGGAGCTCATGTAAAAAAAAAAAAAAAATACAACCTGCAGACAACGAACATAAATACTTTTATTTTATTTAGGGAGGAAATAAAAATCAACACCCATTCGGCAACATACAGTCCGCCTCGGAACAGGAATACCTAGTGAGGAGGACTGTAAACAAACCACTTTACTTTGTATTTTTACTTATTTTGTAATTTTACTTTATCTTATATTGTCATTAAAATACAAAAAAAAAAAAAAAATTGTATCGGTGATTCAATCCACATAACAAAAATGAATTATTATAAATATACATAGGTGTACATAAAAGATAATCACATTGAAGGTGGCTAATTCAAAAAAAATGTTTTGTTTAAATACTGTTTTTTTGGATTACAATTTCTAAAATTTTCAAATGATCTAGGTAGTTGTAAACCCACGTGATTGTATACAATATTTTTTTACCAAAAGAATTAATGCTTTGTTTCCCGAGTGTGGTTGGCAAATTCAGAATAATAATTATTATTCAAACATCTTTGGTGCTCCTTAACTCTAGTACCTTAACAGACCGATTGCCATCTTTAGAGCACAGGCGTCGGGTGGGAATGCTATCCTTGTCCTACCGGTATTACAATTAAAGATGCTCCGAGGAACTAGCGTCATTGATCCCTTCGGCACCGGTGCATAGTCGTGAAACACGCCAAACGCGTGCCCAACATTTGTACACGGTTGACATTTTTCACATGAGAACGGGTCGTTTCTTCGACTCGTTCTTGTGTTCAACAGCTCGGCTGTGGAATGATTTGCCGGCCTCTATGTTTCCTCCTTCCTACAACATGGGTCTCTTCAAGACCAATGTTCATTCCTTCCTCTCCTCATCAAAACTCTCCACACAGCATCCCAGATGACATATGCCCTGAGGGAAATTATTTTCCTCAGGGCCTCCTGTGTGGAGTTAATGTAAAAAAAAAATTCTAGAAGCCTTCCCTATACAAAGAAAATTGCAATCGTTATAAATTATTTGATAGAACCCAGTTTTGTTATTAAAACGTTTTTTATTTACTTTTTGTTTTTGGGTATCTTTAGTATTTTCTATTTTCATTTTATCTTGTACGCAAAGTGATTTTTTTCATCTAATTAAAATGACGCAACAATATAATTTGCGACTATTGAAGAAGTGATTTTATTATTTACATTGCAAAAACAGTACAAAAACCAATTCATTGCAAAAGCCATAAAAAATTTGCAAAACATGCAGCTAGTGTGGATAATGAAGGAAAACGTTATATGAAGTTACATGATTAAAACTTTAAGATGAACTATAAAAATTTCGTTATGATGTGGATGCGCCATAACATAATTAACGATTTTAATTTATTGCATTGGTAGTCAAGTACTTTTATGGGAGTTATTTTATGGTTTTATTCCGGATCCACGGGCAGGTTGACAGTAGGGAATGCAATCTCGTTCTCGCGAGATCTCGTTTTCGCGAGATCTCGGCCTTTTTTAGCGAGATTGATCTCGGACGAAAAAAAGGGCGAGATCTCGCGAGTTTAACGAGATTTCACTCGTGCATAAAAACGTCTTATTCGAAGAGCGGACTGACACGGACGGAGTTGCGATCTGTCGGTTTCGTTTGGTGCACGTGAGGCTGTAATTTCTAATAGTCTGACTAATTGGTATATTTTGTTAATTAATCTGTAATATCTAATGGATCAACTGAATAGAAATAGTTTTATTTAATTGATAACAATATCTCAGTTTAATAGTCAACTCAACTAAGATAATAAGTTTCATTTTTTTACTTCTCGTTGTTTTGTTTGTTAAAAAAGAACTGTTTTATTACTAAAAGATTTTTGTTTGATATTAGAAGAGTGGTTGTTTCTTTCATTTGTTCTTTGATAGATACGTACGTCAAAGTTTACTACTTAGACTTTTTTTTTTAAATTGTAGATAAAAACGTCAAACAAGGTTTGATGCATAAAAGTCTACTGAAAAATTTGTGAAAATAAATGTTTATCTTATAATACTTATAATTTTTATTATTTTTTTTCCTAATTTATTCAAATATTGTGATTATTTGCAAAAATAACACACAAAACTGCCAATCTTGCAGTATTGTTATTCATAAACTCGCGAGATCTCGCCTGAGCCCCAATCTCGCGAGATTTACATTCCCTAGTTGACAGCACTGAGCGGAAGGGTTTTTTTTCTGTGGAACTCACTCTGGACGTAAAACGCCGTACCGTACTCTGGTTGTCACCGGATCCTGAATAAAACCATCTTTTTGGGTATGATGGCTTCGTGGGACGAGCCTCGTACTGCTGGCCAAGCTGAGGCCGTTCACCAGCGCATCTCTCGCCTTCCGGATGCTCCCAGGGGGGTTTGGCATCACGTCATCGGACGGATCGCATCAGGCAGCCTGTTGGATGCTGGACGGAACGCCAAGCTCCGCCACGTGCTGTATGCATGCTACGCATACTCTTAGGCAGTTTAGATAGCTTAACAAGGTCAAGGTCGCAAAAGGGGGTGAGTCATGATGTTGTTTTGTTCGCCTTGTAATAAGTCTGTAATTTCCCATGTTGAATGATTTATTTGATAATATAGTGAATGTTGATTCAAATCACAAAATACTCTGGTTGTTATTTATAATATAACTCAAATTCCCTAATGGTAAGTAAGGATGGAAATGTCACAGTGCTCACGCATCCTGTGAAGAATTCTATGCTCTCCTACTATACAGAAAGAAAGCGTTTTGAATGCAACTGTGGACATATTCTGTTTTTCTACAGAATTTGGCGCTCTACTACGACAAGTAGAAAAGTTCACAGGTGGATTCATCGCGTTTTCTTTTGAAACATGCTAGCAACATAACATTTAGCACCCTACGCCTCTTTTACGTAACAAGTTAAAGTATACTTCTCAGTCTTCCCAGGGGAATCAGCATTGGAATATTAGTTCTGCACCTGGGAAGAATCAGAAGCGTGTGTCGGCGGCCTCGCGTGAAATTATTCGGGACAGAAAAAAAATTTAAGGTGTTGCCAAAAACAAATTTCTACAAAGTTTTTAGCTTGTACCTAGTAACTAACTTTTTATCTTTTAATATGATCGTAGAGTTTGCGTGGGATTTTTTTCACAAAATTCATTGCAGTGTAAGATCAATGGCTGAATTTCCATGAGTAGAAACAACTTCAGATAACTTCCATCGGTTTTAATGATCTTGTTTATCGTTACCTATCATTATTTCTGATATAGAATAAAGAAGAAAACAATAAATGCTGTGTGTATGCTAACAATAATGCACTTTTCCATCTGCGGTGCAATGCGGTTGGTCGGGAGAGTTCTGCCGGAGAGGCCAAATGGTGTCTCTCAACCAGCGCTGTCGATCCGGAATAGGTGGGCAAACACATCCGCCGACAAGATCTAGACAAACTTCACTTGCACCCTTGCTAAGTCTTAAAACGTAGCGGTCCTCTTGGGGTGACCTTTGGCGGAGATTTTATAATGTCTAGTTGCTTGAATTAAGAACCTTTTTCGTGGTTACTGTTAGATTCATAACGATACATAAATATTGGTGGACAGATATTATTGCAATTAATGCCGTTGTTTTACTTCTAGAATACTCTCCGGAGCGACCACGCAAAATAAATAAATTTGCCTCGATTGCGAGAGATTTCCAAAAGATCACTTTTTAAATTTTTTGTCAATATTAAAAAAATTATACCTTCGAATTTTAACATGGAGACATAAAAACTTATTATAGTGCTATATAGCCAATGAATTAACCTGTATTTTACCGTTAATCTCATATTTATAAGATTAATAAAAAAAATATTAAAAAATCGTAAAATTTAAAGCAGCGCGAATCATGCATGTTTGATTCTTTGAAACTGTCGTGAGAGGTACTTATTCGAGTAAACATAGAATATTTTCGATTTCTGTATGTTGTCTGTGGTATACTTGATAATGAATGTTGCATATCTATGGAAGAAAGGGGTTAATTTTAACCTTAAATAGCTGATCAAAAATTCTGCGTGAAAAAAATAATTTTACATCGTTCTAAAATAGTCTACGATGTTCGGATTTGCGACATCTATGGTCATAATAAATAAATCATTTCAATAGCTTCGTGGTAAGTCCAAAATAACAAATAAGGGCGCTACAAATATATTTTTTTAACTTTTTCAAATTTTGCAAATTCACTTTGTGGCACCATTTTATTAATGAAATAATTAAAAACACTTGGTTTTTACCACAATAATCTTTATTTAAAAAGTCAATATGTTTCAAGGACGATGTTCTCTTCATCAGGACATTATATGTACTAAAACTAAATGATCAAATATAAAAAGACAAGCGGTAGAAATGGAAGTAGTGGAGGATATTATATTTATTTTATTTTATTTATTTTTATTTTAAATACATAAACGGCTATACTGCCTTTTATAAATAAACATATAATAGTGTACAAAAGTAAGAAAAATAATATCATTACATAATAGTAGTTATAAACTTTAAAATAACATACAATTATTTTGTGTATCACAACAATAAATAACAAAAAAGAACAATGAGAAATATCACATTTCATTTCAACATGTCCATATTGCATATATAAAGTTACATTATGGAAAAATAATTTTTGAGTGCATGTTTATATTGCGCTAATTTTAAGAAAGAAATGTTGTTGTTATGCCAAAACATCACGTACTTATGTTTAATTTATATTGAATAGAGTATGTATTAAGATATGGATTATTGTCGTGACATCCTTCATAACAGGAAACACAAATTGTGATTTCATTATAATTATGATAAAGAGTCTTCGGTAGATAAGCCCGTACTAGATATTGGAGAAATGCTTGCACTAAGTATTGCAGAACGATAAAATAGATTAAAACATCAAAATAGAAGAAAAAATACATATACGTTCAACGGGTTGTTGAAAATAATACCGTTTTATTGCAATATACTCGTATCTCTGATATATGAAACAACAGCCCTGCCATAGGTCACCCCAAGTGGTACGCTACGTTTGGTGTTAGCAGGGGTGCCCGGGTTGAGGTTTGTCTTGGTCTTGGCGGCCAATCCGTTGCCCACCTACTACATGGCGGGTCGGACGGGAGAGTTTTGTTGAGGGAGACCTAATCTACATCTCTCCAGCCGAACTCCTACCTACCTACCTACCCCTCACACCTAGATCATCCTTCTTAGAACTTCCTCTCCTTCCTTTCCTTAAAAAGACCCTCCACACAGTTTCCCCAAAGATGTCATAGGCCCTGAGGGAAAAGTTTTCCTCGGGGCCTCCTGTGTGGATCTAATTTTAAAAAATAAATTATATATCCTTGTAATTCTGGGAAATCTCGAACTCCTCTGGCTATAAATAAATTATATATCCTTGTAATTCTGGGAAATCTCGAACTCCTCTGGCTATAAATAAATTATATATTCTTGTAATTCTGGGAAATCTCGAACTCCTCTGGCTATAAATAAATTATATATCCTTGTAATTCTGGGAAATCTCGAACTCCTCTGGCTATAAATAAATTATATATCCTTGTAATTCTGGGAAATCTCGAACTCCTCTGGCTATAAATAAATTATATATCCTTGTAATTCTGGGAAATCTCGAACTCCTCTGGCTATAAATAAATTATATATCCTTGTAATTCTGGGAAATCTCGAACTCCTCTGGCTATAAATAAATTATATATCCTTGTAATTCTGGGAAATCTCGAACTCCTCTGGCTATAAATAAATTGATCGGTTGAAATCTTCCCATTATACTTTTAATGATTTCCAATTAACTCTCAAAAAATTTTCTCCAAAATCATGAAAAAATGAATTCTTTAAACACCATTACAATTTAAAACACCATTAAATAAAATAACTCATATCCGCACTACTAATTTGCTCCATATTTTTATTAAAAAAACTTATAGTTCGGATAAGTATTTTGGCGTGAAATTCAAAATTATGTTCGGAAAATGTGAAAAAAGCATTGCGTTTATACTCTATCTCTACATCTATATCTCTACATCTCTTCTCTACATATTATAAATTAAAGTCCCCTGCGTCGTCTGTCTGTCTGCCTGTCTGTCTGTCTGTCTGTTCGCGATAAACTCGAAAATTACTGAATGGATTTTTATGCGGTTTTCACCAATAGATAGTGTTTCTTGAGGAAGGTTTAGGTATGTAATTTGTCAAGGATTTGTGTAAATTGGTTGAAACATAACGATAATTGTTAGAAGTGTCGAAAAAAGTCAAGCCGTCTGGTAGCTTTCATCGAAAACGCTGCCCAATTCTTTTGGGATATAACAAAACAATGCATATTGTTAAGAACATTAGAGACATCTATGAGATGATTGCTGTTGTTAATCATTGATTTAATCTTGATCAGGTTATTAAGAAATAGTGAACACTAAAGACATCTAGGTAATTTTATTGTATCTAGTTATTGACACTGGCTGGCGAGAATACGCCACGTGACCAGTAGGGTCCGACGGTTGGTTATTTTTGTTATTGTTGATTATTGGGATGTCTTATCTCCGGGTAATTTCTATTTCTTAATAGTATAAAAGGGGTGTTGTTCAAAAACTATCTCTCTCGCATTAAACGATACCTAGGGTACAGTTCCCTTAAAACCCCAAGGCGGGGTCCGGGCCAGATTATTATAAAGTGTTAATTTCATTGTTGTAATTCAAAGTGATTGTAAATAAAACGACTCTATATTAAAAAGTGTTTTACAATATAAAATAGTCCTCTACCCCGATCATGAAATGAAGTTATTGACACATGGTGGGATATTCCTCTTTTACAGATGTACAAAAAAGTCCGCGAAGGAATATATCTATATTTTACGGATAGCTTACTATACCCATTCTATCTTCTAAAAAATGGTCACGTACATTGCGGTAATTGAAAACTTATTTAGACGGATCTATCCTTATTAACGGATTAATTCTTATTAACTTAAATACGTTAGTTACCCCTATAATCTTTCACACCATCTCTACGTACTATAAATTAAAGTCCTCTGCGGCATCTGTCTGTCTCTTCGCGATAAACTCAAAGACGGCGGTGGTTATAAAGGTTGGATAACCATCCAGTAGATGACGTTGTGTTTTATTAGCCACAGCAACGCGTGACCGGGTCAGCTAGTTTATTAGTAAATATAAAATTATGTTAGGGACGCCCAAATCAGGAAAATGCGCTTTTAATATTCTCACGCTAACGGAAGGGCGACGTTACAAAAAAGGCAATAAACATAATTTCCTTATCACAATAATGCTGTAGCTCTTTCTTATACATTAAAAAATCGTGAGACAAAAGATGAGACATGCGTGCATTGTGTGTTTCATCTTTTGACTCACCATTATTTAATGTGTAAGAAAAATCTGCAGCATTATTGTGATAATGATCGTAGGTACGTTTATTTGTACTTTTTATACATAAATGCTTCCAGTATCCCTGAAATAATTATAGGAAAATCCTTTAGTATCTTCTTAAACGGAAATGTTTTAATATTGTTTAATACGGAAACCTGTTAGACATATCAGCTTAACCGGCTTGTAGCCGAGTGGACAAATGCCCACGCAGGCTTCGCAAGTTCAAACCACTTCTAGCTAAGTTCTCCATCATTGCACAAATAACATTTTCTGCGTACATAAAAAGGGGAAATACTGAGTCCTTATTGTTTGTCAATTGGCACCAAGCGTTGGTGCCCTATGGCATATTTGATACATTATTTACATGTATCATTTGCACAGCATCCCCAAAGGTGATATATACTGCCATCTTCTTCTTCTTGTGCCCTGTCCGTTCAACGGACGTTGGCTATGCGGACTTTGTTTACTTCGGCCCGGAAGAGCTCTACGGTAGACTGGCCAAACCACTGTCTCAGGTTTTTCAGCCAAGAGGTTCTCCTTCTTCCAGGGCACCGTCTTCCGGCAATCTTTTCCTGCATTATGGGATGCAAGATCTCATACTTCTATTGATGTCTCATCACATGTCAAGATATTGAAGTTTTCGAATTTTTATAGTTTTAATAACTTCTTTTTCTACATTCATCCGAACCATAACATCTTCATTCGTAACTCTGTCCATTCAGTTTCTTTTAAGTATGCTTCTGTAGATCCACATCTCGAATGCCTCAAGTTGCCTAATTAGTTTTTTTTTTTTTTTTTTTTAATTTATTTATTTTAGTACATACAATAATGACATTACATTTTTCAGATACATTTTTTATATAACGTGATTCACCTTTTTTTAGAGCATGCTCGTGTAAAAAAGGTGGAGCAGCGTGTGTGAAAAACTATTTAACATATTTTTTTAGAATTATAATATATATTTTTATATATTTATATATATATATATATACATATATGTACATATATATATACATATATATAATACATATACATATTCAAAACAAGATGTATGAAATAGAATAGAAAAAAAGAAAACAGTATAAAAAAGAAGAAGAAGAGAAAGAGGAAGAGAAAAAAGAGAAAAGAATATAAAAGTAAATGGATTTCCAAAGTCAATTGTCGAGAGACATTCTATTGTGTTATTAAATTGAATTATTGTAATATGCTAATGATTTAGTGTTTTTATAGAACTTTTGAATTTTTTATAATTAATTTCCAATCTTAAGTTAAGGGGTAACTGGTTAAACCACTTGACTTCAGTAAGCGTCCATGCTTTCATTCCATAAAATAATATCGAAAACACGTAGTATCTGACCATTGGCATTCGTAATCCAAGGTTGAGATCATGACTGCAGAACATCTTTTCACGCGGATAAAGGTTGCACGAGCTTGCTCAATGCGGCATTTGATTCAAAACGAAGGATCCCATCCATCGTTTACATTGCAGCCCAAGTACACAAAAAACCTTTTCTAGTTTTGTTCCAGCAATATAAAGATTTTCATCCAATGCATTATTTTTGCTTATGAGCATGTATTTTGTTTTATTTATATTCAGTTCTAGCCTAAAATTCTCACAAGTCTTCACTACTTGATTCAGCAAAAGTTGTAGATCCTCAATGTTACTTATTAGAAGTACCATATGATAACGCAGATTGTTCAGAATCTTCCCATTTATAACAAGTCCTTGAGTAGCTTCTTGCAGAGCTTCATTGAATATTTCTTCTGAATTATAAGTTGAACAGCACAGGTGAAACAATACAACCCTGTCGCACGCCTCTCTTTATTTCTACTTCGTCTGTTAGAAATTGCTCTACTCTTAATGCTCCTTTCTGGTTCCAATAAAGATTACCTATTATCCTTATATCTATCCCAGAGGTTTTCAGAATTTGAATCATTTTGACATGTCTAACTCATTCAACGCTTTAAGGAAGTCAATGAAGCATGCATGTACAAATGTACATTTGTATTCACATCTCTACATCTTTGGATTAGTACTTGAATACTAAATAACGCTTCCCGAGTATCCACCCCATTTCGAAAGCCAAATTATGTTACACCTATCTTTTCTTCCACGTTGCGATATATGTCCGTCCATGTATAATTTGCAATATCTTTAACAAGTGGCTTATTAAATTAATTGTGCGGTGGTCACTACATTTTCTTGCTTTTGGTTTTTTTGGGAGGGTTACAAAAGTCGATCGAAGCCAATCTAGTGGGATAATTAATTATAAAGTTATACTACCATAAGGAAGTTATTTCCCACAAGGGTCCGGTACGTGGAGTTAATGTTAAAAAAATAAAAAAATATATAACAGGCCCCTTTCTCTTTCATCATGAATTTATAATTAACTAGCTGGTTCCCGGCATGCGTTGCTATGCCATTTAATAAAGAAATTATTTCTCTCTGAGTGTCCTTTCCCATTCGTCCCGTTCCCCTTCCGCCTCCCCTTCTTCTCCTGCGTCCTCTTCCCCTCTCGCGTTCCCACTCCGTCACCTCCACCTTCCTCTCCCCACTCCACTCCCCCCCCTTCCCCCCTCCCGAGTTCCCCTCCCCCCTCTTAGGTCCCCCTCCCCCCTCTCAGGTTCCCCTCCCCCTCCCTGGTTCCCCTCCCCCATCTCTCCCTCCCTCACGCGTTCCATAGCAATAGCCGCTTCCTCGCGTGCCACCAATAGCAATTTTTTTTTACAAATTTCATAATGCCAGAGCTGACCGGAAGTTTTATAAAAACCTTGTCCTGACAATAACGAACACACAAAAAAAATAATTATCCAATTTGGCGCAGTCGTTCGAAAGTTATGCGCTTAGCAACACATTCAGCGATTCATTTTTATATTATAGATGGTTGTTGAAAAATTGAATGTTTAGTTGTTTGCTAAAAAATTATAAAGGTTTTTTATGCGTGGTACGTGGAGGCAGTTTATCATGGACACGTTTTCTTAGGTGGGAATTCCCACAAAAAAAGTTTCAAAGATGTGTTTTTTTAATAAGGGGATTTCAGAGTCTTTAGGATACCTTCATCCATCTGGGGACGCCCAGGGCCATGCGTAAGGCTATATCCTAAAATGTCTCAAGTTTTAAGAACGAAGACTTTTTTTTACACGAATATGGCACAAGAGTCCCAACTGCTCCCATCTGGAGCCAGTGGGACTATGGTATCCCCAATTGGGGTGTGTTGTGAGGCAGAAGGTAGCGGGGAGGGGAAGGAGATAGGGAAGAGGAAGGTGGGGAAGTACCTGGCAACTCAGATGTGGTCACCAAACACGGCTAAAGCCATTTCAAGCAACGTTTCAATTCTGAATGGTGATCTTACACCGGGGCGATATATCTTCCACTCTGGAACGGGCCGCAAATATACTATTTATTATTTTAAATGAATTAATTGTGAAATAACACAAATTAATCAAATAAAATTTTATTGCCACGCCGGGATTCGATCCCGTGACCTTCGGAGTGCTGAGGCTTACCATTGGACTACGCCGGCCGTCAGATGGGGCTTGCATAAGTTAGTTTTGGCCTAATATAAATTTATTTTTACTTGATAGTTTTTTTTGCATAACATGGAATAAAGGGCTGCAAGGATTTTATTTGCCAAAGATAGAGTTTCATCATAGAGGCTAGGGCCGTGGTCGTCAAACTGCGGCCCGCGGCGGATATTTGTGCGGCCCGTACAAATATCTGCCGTTTTCTTTTTAATTATATTTTTTTTCATGTGCAATTAATTATATTATCCGTTTTTTACAATTAATTATAGAGTCGTTTGAGACTTTCAGGGGGGCAATAGAAGACTAGACTAGGGCGTAGAGATTGAATAGTGAGGGTGTAGGTAGGTAAAAAAAAATATGGTCTAAAAAAGACCAAAAAAACCCGCTTATCACGTACTAATAAAGCAAAATTAACTTTAATATTGGTTAATTTTTGTTATTGTATGTATTGTAATATATTTATCACGTGTGCGAAAATTCACACATTTCGATAGTTCGGGAAGTGGATTAAAATTGAACTGAAAGATTTCACTACAGATCTACACAATTTTTTTTTTAATAAAATATTATGATTTTAAGTGTATTATTATTATTATGAATTGACACACTATCATGAACACAAGAAGGAAGGAAGTAGCAACCCGGTACTTAAATACAAAATAATTGTTTTTTTAACTTGCTAAAGAAAAGGGTACCCCTAGACGTCTAGGGAGAGGACTACCATGTGTTGGCGATAATTAAAACCGTTTTTTTTTTTTTTTTTTTTTATTTCTTTGACTATCCGCAATAGTTGGTGGAGAGAATAGTGGCCCGATCGGAAGCCGTGTTGGAAGTCGGGGATGAGCTTAAGGGGATTTCGTCAACTGATTTTTTTAAGCCTGACCAGGATAAGTTTTTCTAGAACTTTTCCTGCGCAGGAAGGAGGAGGAGGTGATAGGTCCGTAGTTTTGGGCCAGAAGGGGATCTTTACCAGGTTTAGGGATGAGAATAACGTCTGCTGTTTTAAAGTCTTATGGGAATGTTCGAAGTCTAAAGGAAGCATTTCTGATGGCTGTAACAGAGCAGAAGGCTTTGGCTTTGGAAGGGAGACATTTAAAAAAAATTATTTTAGATTGAGTTGGGCCCAGACATTTTTTCGTTTTGAGTGTTTTAATAATTTTTGTGATTTCCTGCGGGGTTGTGAATAAGATTGGATTGTCTGTGGGATTTCGGCCATGATGGCTTCGACTTTTGAGTCAACGGTGGAAACGAATTGGAGGTCGTCGTAGGTCGTGGCCGGGGAAAATTGTTCGAGGCAGTCTGCAAAAGTCTCGGCTTTGTCTCTAGAGGAATAAACTGTGCCTTTTGAGCCCATAAGGGAACTCATTCTGGTGGAGGGTTTTCTAAGGCTGATATAATGTCCTTGGTAAAATTTTTCATTGGTAAATTTAGACTATCTTCGCTGGTAATTGAGATTTGTATTTTTACTGACTTTAGGGGTTTTGGGAGCTTTTGCCATAGATTTTTTTACGTGTGTTTCGATGAGGTGGTACTGAAGGTAGGGAACCGTCTGACAGAAATAGAAGAACTAGATCGTGGTTAGAGGATATTTTTTTAACTGGTTGGAGGGTACGGACAAGGGGACAGTTTTTCAAAATTATTACATCTAGGACGTCTGGATTGTGATTCACGTTTTGGGGAATAGAGTGGGAATGTCGGGGGCCAAAAAACCTATTAGGAATAATATATCTGACTTCTTGTTTTCCTAGAATATTATGTGCTGTTGGTATTTCTGCCAGTAAATAAACATTTACCAAAAGAAATGACAACATACAGTTTTAAAAACATCTCTTCGTCATTCTGTGCTCCTGGTAGATTTTCAATTAGTGGAGTGATTAATGTATTAGGTAGAGTATGTGGTAAAACGATATGTGGCCGGATAAAAATCTGGAGATATCGAATATGATTTAGAAGCCGGATTACTAAATAGGTGGTCTATCTTAATACATATAGTGAACAAAATATCTACCGTGGATATTATCTGTGGTTAGTTTTTAAATTGGGTTTTTTGTTGAGCGTGTTATTTGTACAAATATTCTAACAACGTACATTCAAAGTAGAATGGTAAACTAAAAACTAATCTAATAAAATAAAATACTTTGTGGTTTGACATATTTAATAAAATAAAATACAAAAAAGTATTTTATTTTATTAAATATGTCAAACCACAAAGCGATTGCTTTCTACAATAATAATAAAAACTAATCGTTTATATTGTAGACTCTCGGAAGAAATTTGTAATATTTTATGATTATGTAGCTTTAAAAAACAATTTAGGTAATAAATTATGCACTTATCTATGTTGAGCGTAATTTCAGATAATGCAGACCCACGTTTTTCAACGCCAGCCTGCACTAAACCACGTGATAGTTTCCAATCAAACATATCATCGCTCGGTCAATATTGTTTATCTTAGATTTCGATTAATTTAGTATAAAAACAGTTGCTGCGTAACCACAATCAGTTTAATCAATTTATTGAGTGTTTTCGGAAAATCACAATGAAAGGTAGCTATTTGCGTTGTTTGTTAATAATAATTTGTATTTCCTATCTTCAACTTATATGCATACTAAAACAGAACAAAATAATAACGATTTTTTAGTAATATATGCTTGTCGTTTTAAATCGAGTTGTTTTTTTTTTAGTCAATATTTTTTTTAAGATTCAGTATGACTGCGTGGTGCTTGACTCCACTGAATGTCACGATTGAGACCCTCATCATGTTTCACAAACCCTGTGCTTCATTATTATATTATGATTATAATGAAAATATCCTATCCGATCCACTGTCCTTATCTTGAGGAATGAATCAATTAGCCAGATCCTTTGGTTTGATGACAGAGAAGAAGAAGAAGAAAAATAATGTGGGAATCTCAACGACATAAGTGAAGAAAGCGTGTAAACAAATATGCGCTCGTATTGGACGGACGTACGGTCGAATTCACCCTAGCAGGCCTGGAGATTCGACCTTTCCGCCGGGTTCATTTTAATTAATTCTGAAAAACGTGTTACTAATATTTAAAATGTGTCCCTATGCCTCCCTCCCGAATTAATAATAATTCATCGTCTAGAAAAATAAAATCTGTTTACAGTTGTTGAAAAACGGGTTATAAAGTAAAATATATTAATGGTAAGTATTGTTACGATTTTAGGTTTTCACGGCCCAGATTTAAATGTCCGGGTTTAATTTTCCCCACAGGAAAAACTAAACCCTTTCACACACTTCCCAAATGATCATCTGGTCAATCCACGTTATGCAATTGCATTATATAAGTATTATAATTACAAAACAATACAAGAACAACCAGGGCCGGATTAACCTTGTCGGGGCTTCTAGGCAATGCACGTCTCGGGGCCCCTTTTATCAATGGCGGACTAACGGGGGGGGGGGGGGGGGTTGAAGGGGCTTCCAAACGCCTCCTTGTTCCCTTGATCAAATCCTTAACAAGGCTTTAAAGGGGGGGGGGGGTAAGGTTTTAAAACTTTTCATTTTTTTCTGAATCTAAAAACATGTCAGTATATTGAGTACTGTGTCAAAATTTCAAGTAAATCGGAGCAAAACTAACGATGGTACAGTGTCTCAAGCGACTGGCCCTCACTTTTATTTTCCCAAGCAGATAGGTAGTGCATACTGAAGCTTGTACAACATTTATATTTTAAACATATGTAGATATGTATAATTAAAAATAAAATGAAACAAATGCCAATATAAACCACACACGGCACCTTCAATGACTTCAGATGCTAAGTAATGTTGCAACAAATAGAAGGAAAGAAAAGTAAAATACAAGTATGTTTACATATTTGTTTTAATTATAGACTTTTTAATTATTATTTGTGCATGATGTGAGCATTAGTTATTTATTGGGTTATAACCTAATTATTATAATTTGTTGTTTTCTTTAATGCGTGTACCTAATGTTATTAACCAGTAAATGTTCCTAATAAAAATAAAAATAAATATATTGAAAGCTGACTTTTCCGAAACTTCGTTGCTCACTAATTTAAGCAAGTCATTTTTTCCCGGGAAGCGGGGCCCCTAGCCGATGCGGGGCCCCTAGGCAGTTGCCTACTCTGCCTTAGGGATAATCCGGTACTGAGAACAACATGTCAACCTACCAGAGACCAGATGGGAAAATAATTCACCGACTCCAGATATTTTCATATCAGAAGGTTCGGCTCTGTGGAATTCCTAATTGAACCTATAAATCCTACTGATCCCTCAATATAAATATTTAAAAAAATCTTTTGTAATCCTACATGTATTTAAAATTACCGATTTTTGCATTTTTATATATAAATTCTTTGACAAATCTAATACGCCTAAATTTGAATCAGAGACCTAGGTATAATGCCAGTAGCCGAAATAACAAATGGTAATATTTTTATAGTCCGAGAATGTCAAATTCTTTTAATCTCATTTCCTAAATCTATGTATTTTCTAATTTTTTCAGAAACAGTTTTTTGAATATTACAGGAATTTGGAATAGCTACATCAATGATATAAGTTATTTTTTTTAATTTTGTCATGTAAAACTATATCAGGTCTATTATGACTAATTGTTCTGTCTGTTAGTATAGTTTTATGATAATATATTTTATAAAATTCATTTTCTAAAAATGAATTTCGTTCATATTCAAAATATGGTACTATATTACGGCAGTCAATCAAGTTATGTTTAATTACCAAACTTTGGTGGATTATTTTTTTTGGGGTATTATGCCATGTTGCGCTACCTCCTTCTCATCAGAGCAGATGTGGACATCTGCCCTGATGATGGACACTGCAACGCTGTCCGAAACGTTGGCTAAAGAAGGAGGTAGCGCAACACGGCATAATACCCCAAAAACTAATAACCAAAATGGTAATGTTTTGGTTTTATTAATCTTAAATATAAAAAAACGTACATCCCCAGGGGTCTGTTGGAATAAAAAAAGTTACGAATTCGCCGGAAATTATTAAAATGTGAGTTTTGAGCAAACAAAAATCATTAGTATAATGAAAAATAAATAACTTCGTTTACACCACTATATAATTAACAACATCAACATGAAACTAGTTGATAGTGTTAATTATGTAGTGGTGTAAAGGAAGTTATTTATTTTTCATTATATTAATAATGATGCCACAAAGTATTTTTGTCAAGTTTGAAGAAGAAAAAAATATTAGGGTTGTGTATCGCCTTAAACATATCTATTACTATCTATATCTATATCTACACTATCTATTAAACATACTATTTGTCTAAATTTGATAATGACTGTTTATTTCCCTATATTATTACTGTACACGTCCTAGTTTGATGGTACTTTATTATATTAATTGTTTTTGTGTTTAATTCGTAGAACTTCAATTTTTTTTTTAAATTTCAATTTAAATCAATTTTACTAGTGGTGTTATTAAGTTCTGCGAGTATTTTAGTTTTTTTATTAATGTGATGGCTGTTTCGACTTACAAGGCCATTTTCAAACTATGGTTTGACTATTTTGTGACGATTTATTTATGTGATTCTATTTACCATCGCCCAAGTGCCTAAAATGAGTATTACCGGTCAAACGGTATCGAGAAAATAATTGTGACAATAGATTCTCTATTTTGTGGGGTTCTTTGAGATCCGTTTTCAATGGCAGTCGAGTCATCTTCTTAATATAAAACAAAGTCGGGTTAGTTACACTACTTATAACTCGAGAACGGCTGGACCGATTTTTATGATCTTTGATTTGTTGTATTTATCTCCGCCCTGAATAGCAGAATAGCTATTAAAATATCGGAAAAATTCACGACAAAAAAAATTATGAAGAAAATTCTTTTCGAGTTATTCTATATTTTGAATAAGCTGCTGGAATATTGTGATAAGTACGAGTATAATATTGAATAGTGGGTGAAATCCAAAAATTCAAAAAGGTCAAATATCAATGCGCTGATTGTTTTGCTTTTGTTCTTAAGCGTATAATGCTGCCCCTCTTTCTTACAAGCTAAACGTCAACAGTCGAAAATGGGACAAATGGTGAACGTATGTCTGCACCCCTCCAAATGAAAAATACAACCTATCTCTCTATCTATCCATCTTCTATATAATTAAAAATGAATCGACTAAATATATGTATGCGCGTAACTTCCGAACGACTTTACCTATTTCATTTCAGCTTTGTGGATTTAATGTGTGCATGTCCTTGAAGGTTTCTATATATACTGGTGAGCTCTGGCATTATGAAATTTGTATAAAAGAATTGCAATAGGTGGCGAGATGTTCGAAAACTGAATGTACCGGCACTGAATGAATGGACTGCAGGAAGGAGGAGGGGAACCCGGAAGGGGCGAGGGGAACTCAGAAGGGGGGGGGGGAAACCCGGGAGAGGGAAGGGAACTCGGGAGGGGGCAGGGAAACTCGGGAGGGGGTTCGCGGGGCGGGGGAAGCGGGCGAGGGGAGTGGGGAGAGGAAAGGCGGAGTGGGAACATGAAAGGGGAAGAGGACGCGGGTGAGGAAGGGGAGGAAATGGGACGAATGGGAAAACACGCAGGGAGAAACAATTTCTTTATTAAGTGGCATAGCAACGCATACCGGAAACACGCTATAATAATAAAAACTGATGGCGGTGTGAGTTAAAAGGTTGAGTAACCATCCAGTAGATGGCGTTGTGTTTCGTTAGCCACGGCAACGCGTGGCCGGGTCAGCTAGTTATTAAATATTTAAGAACACATTAACATTTAATCTGAGACCCACTTTATGATTACTTCAATCATCAACTACGCTCTTTCTGCTTGTAATGCTGATTAAATCCAACCAAACCCTTTCACCTCGTTTTTGGGCAATATCTCTACTCAACCAGATTTCGAACATGTCTCACCACATCTCTTTTCCTTATTTTATGGTTATTGTCTTTTCATTGTTTAGTGGTAATCTGTGTCCATAAATTAAAAGCCTTCACCTGGCTTTTTGGATGAAGTCTTGAGATCCATTCTCTTTGTTTGATGATATTTTTAGCCAGTAACCAGACCCTACTCCTCATTTGTACTGCATCCAAACACCTTGTCGGAATTTGAAGATTATCATAATGGAAGTCGGAAATTTAAAAAAAAACGCTCTAAAATAAGTCACGGTAAGTTGTTCACGGAAACAATCACTAAGGACCGCCAAGTTATTTTACTTTTAGCAAGTTCAAACTTGCGCTAAAGGCACATCAGATGTTGGCCTGCCTCTCCCCTAAACACGAAGTTAACAGTGTTGCCACATCGAGCTGGGCCACCAGTCTTATTACTTTATTTACACAGGTGTATTGCATGTCCTAAACACATTTGTTCTCTGTTCCAGGCTTCACAGTATTCCTAGTGTTGGCAGGGCTTGCCCTGGCCCTCGCTGAGCTGCCGGTGTGCCCCACGCCAGAGCCCGGCGGTGACGTCGTCCAGTTCCCCAACCCGGATGACTGCTCCACCTTCTACAAGTGCCTGGACCTTGACCCTGTTCTCATCGATTGCTACCCTGGACTGTGGTTCAACCCCGATGAGAATGTGAGCCTGTCTTTGTGAATTTATCTGTGTATCTATTATTTTTCAATTCTGTATATCAATCGAGTATAATACAATGCACTTAAATCTTTATGAGAATGTGAGCCAATCTTTGTGGAGTTATGCAACAATTTTGGTGCAATGTCTATGTTGCTATAAAAATGACGTGACTGATGATGAAGGGGTGCAAATCAATCATATTATGTTATCTTCACATATCTGTGGATATTGTGTACTTATTTCTGATTATTTATAATTGAATTGTTGCCACTCACCTATGGACAATCTGTAAAAACCCAAAATTACGATGGCATCTAATCTTCTTACTCAACTTGATAAGTTCATGAGGGACTAAAAGAAAGAGAATATTCAAATTCTTTTAGTGAATTTTAGATTTTGTTTACACATTATTGACAAGAATTTGGTCGCGAGCATGAAGGCCATTTAGTGATTCGTATCTGGTGTTTAGAAGTTCATTTCATTAATTCATTTCTTTAATTTCATTCATTCATTTCATAATTGGATTAATTTCTTTTGTTTCATTCGTTTCAATCGTTTCATGGATTTCATTAATTTCATTCGATTCACTTGTTTCATTCATTTCAGTCGTTCCTTTATTTTTTTTATTATTAATGGGAGTCGAATGTGTGGTTAATCAAATAAGCATTTGATACAGTATTTACAAGTTTATTGAACAATTTACATCCGATTATAACCGCACCATAATTTAATATTTTATATAAATAATTCGTACAAGAAAGTGGGGAGCGAACAAAAAGCGATTTTACAAAGCAGTTAATTATTCGGCAATCTAGAACAGAATAGTTGAAGTGACTCATGAGAATTTGCGGATCTCTATTGGCGTCTGAGGAACCAACAAGAATGCTACACGGATGAAGATCAATGGCTTGTTCGCCTTCCACAGTTCCTATGTTTGTAGATTTACTTTTTGGTAATCATAATACATATGCAACTATACTATGTCAATTTATTATTAAGCATGATTCAGTTGAATTGTAGGTTAGATATTGTCATCTTAGTACGAAGCTAACCATAGGACGGATTGTTTAAAAAAAATTGATGAATTCATCAAATATTTTAAGTTAATTTTCACGTTCTGTGGAGCTTCTATTCAAGTTCAGTTATTATATCATGCGTGCAACTGAAATAACCACAGAACTTGACTAGAACTTACAAAGAACATGAAAATTAACTTCAAATATTTGATGAATTCATCAATTTTTTTTTAAACAACCAACCTTAGTGTTTCAGCTTCCAAATAATGGTGCAGCTGAATCGGTGTCTCAATGGTACTTTTCCTTTCAGGTTTGCGACTATCCTGCGAACGTCCCCGAAGGTGTGTGCAAGCCTCCAGCGTTGGCCTAGGGCTCCAGTGACCACCGAACGGAAGGCCTTATCGAGCTGCTTTTAATGTCGATAAAATCAATAAAAGTTTTTTACCATCTGTACAATTTTATTTATTTGGTCCCATTTTACACAAAAGATTTCTACTGTAAATTTATTGATAAAATACCCTTTCAAAAATTTATTATTGAATGCAAAAATAAAAAGTTTTAAGAATGGCTCACCTTACGTTTTTTCCAAAGATATTCAAATACAGAAGAGATATGCTATGGTGTCCGCGCAACTGTCGCTGGACTACGCGCTAATTAGCGTAGTTTTCATACAAAAAGAATTTGTTCATTTCGTTGATTTTTTGAAAATGTCCATTAATATTGGTTAACAATATATTTTGAATAAGGAAGGAATTCGTTCATTTAGTTTAACGTTCGTTTGGTTTATTCGTTAATTATTTGTTTTTTTAGTTTATTTGTTAATTGGTAAACAATATCGGCGACACCCGGAAGCGCAGACCCACATAGTAAAAACAGCAGATAGCACATCTACTTATATTTCAATATCTTTGGTTTTTTCTAACTAAAATTACTGATAACGAAAAAAAATAGTAAAAATAGACAGGCAAGTGCCATAGAAACCGAGCGCATACTAAATGGGATCGAACCAAAAGGCATTACGTCAGTGACGACATTGGTTTTCATTCAAATTTAATTCTGTATTTCATAGACGGCCGGCGTAGTCCAGCGGTAAGGCTCTTGACTCGCACTGCTAAGGTCGCGGGATCGAATTCCGGCGTGGCAAATAAATTTTATTTGATTAATTTGTGTTATTTCACAATTTATTCATTTAAAATAATATACACGTGCCTCCGTGCGGGTGTTAAGGGACGTACTTGACTTTCTTTAACCAGTGATTCCTACATTATTTGGAGTAAAAAATGTAAATGAAATTTTGGTCTCCGGTGACATTTTTGATGTTTTTTTTTTTTCTACAAAAACATTAAAAAAATTGTAGTTGTTGAACAGTTGGAGGAGGGGTAAGGGGTTCGTCGGGCACCCGGCTGAGTGAACAGTGACGACATGCGGAAGAAATTTTTTTTTTTTTGATTTTGAAGAAAAAAATTAAAAAAAAAAAAAAAATCGTCAAAAAAAGTCACCGGAGACCAAAATTTCATTTACATTTTTTACTCCAAATAATGTCAGGAATCACCGGTTAAAGTAAGTCAAGTACGTCCCTTAACACCCTGTATAGTATATTTGCGGCGCGTTCCAGAGTGGAAGATACTCTCAGTATCGCCCTGGCGTAAGACCACCATTCAGAATAGAAACGTTGCTTGAAATGGCTTTAGCCGTGTTTAGTGACCAGATCTGAATAGCCAGGTACTTCACCACCTTCCTCTTCCCTCTCTCCTTCCCCTCCCCACTACCTTCATCCTCACAACATACCCCAATTGGGGATGACATAGTCCCACTGGCTCCAGACGGGAGCAGTTGGGACTTTTGTGCGGTATTCACGTAAAAAAAAATATTGTCTCAGCGCATACATCAGATTTTTCCATCCGATTGTCTGATCAGACAAAAATCGATTCGAAACCCGATTGGTTATAATACCGGGACCACGCCCATTGTCGGACCGGATTGGGTATATGATCAGATATGTTCAAATACATTATCACTAATTACAAAGAACAAAAGAGGACAGCTCTCACAGAGAGTTATATGATAAATAATAAGTATATGGTAAATGTCACTGCTAGCGAAGTCAACATCGTCGGGATTGCTCTAGCAAGAAATAAAAACAATAAAAAACAAAAAAAAAACATAACTATGCTACGATTACTTCCTTGACATTGCGAATTAAACACGAGCGAATTGGTATGGTCGATGATAAAATAACATGTTAAAGTAAACAATTTCTCCTTCAAAATAAATGCCTAAGAACACCTACGTATGAAGGTATCGGAAAAGTTTCATCAGAGTATTTGAGTAATTTTATTCGACATATTATTGGTATTAAGCGATAATTTTGGAATATCCATCATATTATTGTTCATGACCTCGGAGACAACAACGATGATTCACTGGCTTTCAATGTTTTAAGTGAATCATCTGAGGTTTTTTTTTTAAATGACAATGATGATATTTTTAGTTTCGGATTAGTTCCTCAACCAATTTGGTAAATCACATGCCACATAAAGTACAATATGTATTTGGTAATACTACCGCTACCATTATTTAAAGGTATAAATTGTTGTCATTTTTTGTCAGACAAATAAAATAAAATTAAATAAAATAATTCAATTTATTTAAATAGCGGGATTGAATGTGTTAGCGTTCGTCTAGCAAGCAGTGGGGAGAAGGGGCGGAGACATGCGCGGCCACGGGTTGATCTTATTTTGGATCGAGAATAGTCTTCAACGTTCACGTTCAACGATTCGTTCACGTTCGATTGGATTCTGAATGGTAAAGACATATCCGCGCACTGAAAACACTTGACGTCTGACGTTTACGTGAACGTCAAGATGAGTCCTGATGAGAAAGAAATGCTACATTAGACAGAAAACAGAGATTTTATAGATATATATTTATCAGGAATGATTTTTGGCTAATAATATCGATTATTACACGACCTAAATGTACCATTTTAAGAATTTTGTCTACGTAAATAATTATATAAACGTCAAAAAACGTTATGTTATGATGTGGAAGAGATTTATGATGTGGAAGAGATTCTTAAGGTTGTAGCGATAAGATTGTAGTTGTTACATGTAATTTACATGTAGTTTAAGCTATCCTCTCGAAATTTTATTAGTAGTTTATTTATCAGGAATTAAGAAAAGAATACCGATTTGGATTGGGCATTTCTTTCGTGTCTCGAATCCTGATTTTGTGGAACTACGTTGAATTATACTAAATGTGCAAGAACAATTTCACCAGAAATACATATTGACATTTATTAATATTTTGCTACTAGCATTCGTACAAGATCTAATTGTACCATTTGAGAATTTCCAAACAACAAGTATTATATTAAACCATAAATTGTTACATACGTTTATGGGCCCTCTACATATACATTAATAGACTTTATTTAAAGGTGCTTTCACGATAGAAATAATCATCCATTACGACAGTATTTATTTGCATTTTTATAACTCATAATAGTCATAATTATTAGGCTCGCGTAGTTGAGACATAACCCTAAAAACTCATTCGATTTATTCTCCACCACTGACCGCTTCGCACAGCTGCTCTAAAAAAATTTGCTAATCACCCTGCCTGTC
Source organism: Limnephilus rhombicus (assembly GCA_929108145.2). Taxonomy (NCBI): domain Eukaryota; kingdom Metazoa; phylum Arthropoda; class Insecta; order Trichoptera; family Limnephilidae; genus Limnephilus; species Limnephilus rhombicus. The sequence goes on from OV815279.1 coordinate 42,198,908, forward strand.
TTTCCCGTTTCACCCGGGAAAAGAATTGTTCAAAGCTACGCCCCCATTAACAAATTTATTGTTATTTATGTTTTTATTCCAAAAGATTTGGGAGGGTAGTTCAATCCCAGTCTGCCATATTACATAAACAACTATAAACTATGAAAAAAGAAAAAAACGTGATTACATATTAGGTAGGTACCTAATTAAACCATAAAACGAAAATAAAATTCGTCACAATAATAACAAAAAATTAAGTATAAAATTAAAATTAAATTGAACAAAAATTAATCAGAATTAAAAATAAATATTTTAGGATCGTCCATCAGGGAGGTTGCCTCATCATCTGCATCAATCGCTAAGTTAGTGGGGAACTGAGCCACTCGGATGCAGCCACGACAATGATGTTGGTTGGTTTCCGTGTCCTGTTCCAGAAGCTGGCTAGTCGGTGGCGTTTGTTAAATCTAATTTACAGAATACTTGACAACCTGAAAATTTCTTAAAAATATCCTCTGGACATGGAATAGGATATTGATCAATTCTCAATAAATATGCGTTTGTTAAATCTAATTTACAGAATACTTGACAACCTGAAAATTTATTAAAAATATCCTCTGGACGTCGAATAGGATATTGATCAATTCTCAATTGTGGATTGACTGTAGATTTCAAATCTGCACATAAACGTAATTTTCCATTTTGTTTAGGTACACAAACTATTGGAGAAGACCAACTACTATAAGAAGGCCAATTAAGGCTGGGAATGAGTGCACCCTTCCTTCGGTGAACATCGTGGAGGCACTGCATAACCTCGGTAGTTGAAAAAGTTGTCTGCATGCATTATTGTAGCACACCCTCAGTTTGTTTCATTGAGCAGTACAGCATATCTTGAAGAATAATTTTCTGACATCGTCGCTACAGTGCTAGAACCGCCTTGAGAACATCCCGGCCCGTATTTTAATTGCTCTTCTTTGTCGTTCCATATATTATATATCCTTCATGTCTACGGTTACGATATATCCTAGATGTTTAACCTGTGAGGCCACCAGGAGTTCATTTCCTTCTAGATATATTGGAGGAATATTTAATTGCTCATTGTTGTGTTTGAAAGCGACGACTTTTTAGAATTGTATAACAAGTTACGAAAGTTTGCGTACTCTTCGCGTGTTTGCACAAGTTGTCTCATCGCTTTAATCGAAGGTTCCAGCGGCACCATGTCATCCGCATAATTAATGTTATTAATGCCTTGTCCGCAGATATGGCAACCTATTCGTATATCGTTTAGCTCTTGTGAGAGGTCGTTAATGTACACATTAGAGCGGGAGACATATTTCCCGTTTATATTAATGTTCAAGCGAATGTTCAAGAAAATGTTCATGTCGGAGGTCGCTGGAGACCTGGCTTTAGAGACACCATGTTTAAATTTTTTTTTAAACTTAGAGAAATGAGCATATGCGAGTATATGGTAGGTATAAGTGAAAAAATCATATTATAAGAAAAGAGGAAAAAGAACAGAAACAAGTTTTATTTTTACTGGTGCCCTTTTTTACTCATTTAAAGTACGCTCTAGCGTGTTTAAATCGCACTTTATGGAACGCGCGTTTTTTAAAGTTACCATGGCAACATCAACAAATGAACAAAATGTGAAGTCTAAATGTCAACTTTTAACTATAAATCTGACAGGAATATTTTAAACGTCAAATAAAACATTACAAATGTTTCAAAAATTTTATTTAAATCAACCCCTTTATTTATCCTAAACAGACATTGCAATTTCGAATGTATGGCCCACACAGTCGATGCTTTGTACTGTTCCGACATTTTCTGAAGGTAAGCAAGCACAACTCGTTCATCTACATCTACTACGTTTTGCTCCTCCATCCATGTTATGAACCTTTCATATTCTTTTTTATAAACGTCTTTGGATTTTTCAGGTATTAACCGCGATTCTGCTTTGGTATTTAATTTATCAATGTTAGAACTCATTTTACAACACACAATAACTAGTAAAAACTGTGATGTCAACTATTAATCTTATGTGACAGATTGCAAATTAATGTTTGTGTTTTTCATTTCCATGACAACAAGATATTGTGATGTCACATCACGAATTCATTAATAGTTCTTATTTCCAAATTTTTAATAATAATATCAATATTTAAGTTTTCAAAGTGTACCAATAAAAAAAATAGCGTAAAGTATTCGTGGATAACTGGTCTTTAAAACAGTTGCTTTATTTCGAGCACTCGGCTACGCCGTCGTGCTCGAAAAATCGCGCGTGTTTTAAAGACCTGTTTATCCACTTATATTTTAATATATTATTAAAATACAGATGTTATAAAAATAATTATACAGTGTAGGTTAAAAATACAAAATTTATAGGTGAATAATACACGACCAAGTGCATGATAGGTACAGAAAAAAAAGAGAGGAAAAAAATTTCACTCAAATTGATAAATATATAGATAAATACAAGTTAGTCCGTATAGATAGCTCGTATCTGTGTTTTCCCCTGAATAAAAATAATTTTTAAAATACTGAGAGTATATATGAAAAACATCATGCAGATAGATAATGTTAGTACTTCTGCACCTTCAGGACGTTGAGTGAGGTGTTCACGAAACATTAATTTGGTTATTTTGCATTTCACGTCAATGCACACCGCACACCATTATGTACACCTTTAGTTGCTAGAATTAAGAACCCTTTTCATAGTTACTGCGATGACTAAATAAAATACCCAAGAGAGGACTTTGCAAACCAATTAACATCCTATAAACAGTACTACAAAAATGGCCACAACGCCGGACCGTTTCCATGGTTATTAATCAGTGGCTTGACATATGATTAACATTTGGGGGCAAGAACAATTATTTATTAATTATTATTTTTAATTGTTAAACTAACGTTTAAGACAAGATTTTTATGCGTAGCACAAAGGGTAACAATTATTATAAGCAATAATTATCAGCCTGAAACACTCACCCACATTGAAAAATCTTCCGAGAAAAGATACATGACGCCAACGGGACTTGAAAATATACTAAGCAGTAATTGTTGAATGAAACACTAGTATATATTGAATCATTTGGCGGGTATAAGATAAGCCGCCATAGCTCAGTTGGGAGAGCAGCTGACCGGCAATCAGAAGGGCACGGGTTCAAGTCCTGTTGGCGTCATGTATCTTTTCTCGGAAGATTTTTCAATGTGGATGAGTGTTTTAGGCTGATAATTATTGCTTATAATAATAATTATTTATTACTTAACAAATAAATAAAACCCAATTTTGTTTGTACGGTACCGAATTTAATCATAATCTTTTTTTTCAGACAAGTCTAGTAAACTGTAGTAAATATCAATGAAATTGAAATCCTTTTTAAAAAAAATGATATTTCAAAAAGTAGGTAACAGAATTCTCCATAGTATGTATTTTGTATTTATTTTCTAACTCCACGATATAATAAACTTAATTATACCTACACAAATATAATGGTGTGCACGCTGCTTGTGTATCCATCGAATTACATCAGTTACATTCAATATTCTGTTAACGAAACGCTCTTTGTTTTGAACGCACAAGATTTTCTGGTTTCTTGTTCCCCAGGTCGCATAGCTCTGAGCACCTTTTTTGCGCTGCTAAACCTGAAAAATGAACGTGTATCAAAAACATATCATATATATACCTACGAAAATAAAAGATCTTAAATAAAACAAAGACACAGAAGCAAACACCTCACACAATCATAAAACCAGAGCCAAACAAACAGACGTACTAAATGGTGACAGGACAACTCAGAATGAAACCAACTCAGAAGCATCTCATAAAGGTCATTAAGAGTGATGATAAAAAATATAAAAAAAATTGTTAAATAGGTTAAGTTAGGTTAGGGTTACCGGCTATTTAAAAATTATTTTTTCATAGCTTTTAATGACCTTTCTGAGGTGTTTCTGGGTTGGTTTCATTCTGAGTTGGCATGACCTTTCTGAGGTGTTTCTGGGTTGATTTCATTCATGGAACCTAAATATAACATAGTTTGATTCTACCTTTGGACGAAAAAACTCTGAATTCTTAGCACGAAAGTTATAAAACAAACTCCCACACAGTTTCAAACAAATTAAAACAAAAATAACTACATTAAGGACATCAAATCATGGCTTAAGGAACAATCGAAAAACGAACTTACTAGTACATTAAAAAGAAATTTCTAACCTGAAAAGAAAAACCATACCCTAACTATGAAGTCGTACCGTAGAAATCGCTGAAAACTTATCCAAAACATAGTCTCCCTCAGCAATGGATGCCTGGCGAGGAGAACTACAAAAATAAACTACATCTACTTTATATTTACATTTAACATGGATACCTCACAAATTAATAAAATAAAATTTGTTAACATTTTTTTTTAAATAAAAAATCGTAACTCAACTTGGGTAGGAACTTTCATCAATGGTTAGAATAGATATTTACTAATTTTCCATTCTTAAAATATAATAATGAAACTGAAATAATTTTCTTTGTTTATCACAACAGTCTTAAATATTAATTGCAGGTACATAATAAATATTGAATGGAATTAATATTTCTATAATTGTAAATATCAAGATGTTATGATCAATATTATTATTGATATAATTAAAAAAAAAACAGAGAGTGCAATTCATACGCGGTAGAAGTGAAACCTTCAGGAAGTAAAGTAGACACGAGTGGTGATGCTACTGGATATTAATTTTACAAAATTAAAAATATTGATTTTTTTGACTTCGTAAGATTTGACCCCTGGCCAATTGAATGTCTGCTTATGTTCGTCGGGTGCTTAGGAGTACCCGTGAATAAAATACATATTTTAACGCCATCTCATTCTCTCGCAGGCTAAATCCTATAGGTATATGTGTTTGTCTCTTTTTAGTGTACCTCGCTTCCATTTCATCGAGTTTCAAATCACAACGGTGTTAAAGAAGTTTTCACTTAAAAAAATCGATAAACCAAAATACATTTGCCCCGGGCCGCGCGGCATTTTTGCTGAGACTCTACATTTTTATCATGCTGGGCTAATATTTGTATTATGGCTGCCCATTTAAATGATAAAACATAAAATTTTGCAGTATTTTTTGTTATACAAGGTAAACTCCTCGGTTAATACAATAATAACGAATAACATAAATGTCGTACGCTAAATTAATCCGAATAATGAAATAAATTGAAACAATGTCTGACTGTAATTCATGTTTTTATTTTTTTTATTCAACACACCTTTACATTCGTTGGCTGAACACGCGGCATTTTGACTGTTTATCTGATAAACTGTATAAATTAGCCGACTACCAGATCAAAGGAAATGGTCTGTCAACAATGGCGTCAAACATAAAACTGGACAGCCAAATGAAATTTTACAAACAACGTAGACGATGAAACTATTCTTGTCTCTATCTAAAAAGGGATACAAAGAGAGATGCAAGGGAACTTATAATATACGATTCGGTTCATGACAATTGATCCGGCAGACAGTTGACCCTCCGGACAGTTGATCCCTCTGCCAATTGATTCCTCGAACAGTTATCCGCTGAGATTATTTCTTCAAGTAAGTAAGACCGGTCAGTGGCTGAGTTGGCATCGCGTTTCGGTCCCACCCAGGCGTCCCTCAGCTGGCTAAGTCCGCTTACTGTGGTGGTAGTAGGAGATTTTTAAATATTGTCGGGTTATTAGTAACCCGGGAATATTTGTCTTTCTTTTTTTAAAAAAAATACGCAAAGGAGATATGCGTAGCTTGTGTCGCTCTCCATAGAGAGAGAGAAAAAATGGCCCCATATTTAAACGCCCGGGGTCGAAAACGTAAAAATAAATTAAATTACTGTCGGAAGTTTTGAAAAAAAATAGATTTCGTGATTTGGAAAAAAAATAAAACAAGGAGTTCATATTGTATGTAGTGTACCAAAAAAATTAAAAAATTTCAATAAAAAAAAAATAAAAATAAAAAAAATATATTTTATTACTTATTTTTCATTCCATAACTGCAGTACAAAGAACCCAAAAAAAAAAAATTTTAAACATATGTGATGTGTTGGTTAAAAATATAAAAGGGTAAAATAAGACTTTTTCTGGATAAAATCCGAATACTTGTTGACTTACTTGTATTCATAAACTTGATTTCTTTTTTAAATTTTTGTCACTATAAACAAACGTTAAAAGGTTAAATTACTGAAGAAAAAAAATTATTCAAATTTAAAAAAAAGGTTTTAGGTTTGTTTTCTGATTTTCAATGCATTTTAGCGGGCTAATAACCATTTAGTTGCTAGAATTAAGAGGGTAGAGAATTTCAGTAATTCCCCTCAGACCCTATGTCATCTTGGGGGATGCTGTGGACGGATTGATCCATCCCTCCAGTGGTGCAAGGCTTAAGGCCGGAGAAGTCAAAGAGACTCCCTCAACCACTCTCTCCGGATCCGACCTGCCATGCAGGTGGCGCCTAGACCTGGACAAATCTCACTCCATGAACCCAGGCACCCCTGCTAAGTCAGCAAACGTAGCGGACCACTTGGGGTGATCTATGGTAGAGATGTTGGTTATCTAATAAATGGTTCCCGGGGCGGCGGTACCCATACCCGTCTCCCGTGTTTGTTATTTTTGTAATACGAGAAACGGATATAAGAAAAGGCCAACCCTCCCCCCCCCCCCCTCTCACCACCCCTTCCACCCCCTCCACCCCCTCTGATCCCCCTCCCCCTCAGCTTCCCCTCCACCTTATCACAACACTCCCTCCCTTGGGAGCTGTTGGGACTTTTGTGCGGTATTCTCATAACACATAACAATAATTAAAAAAAAATAATAATAAAAATTTGGAGCAGTTGGCATTATTGTGCGTTATTCATATAACAATAATTTACAATAAAAAATATTTAAAAAAAAAAAAAAAAAACATATTGGAGCAGTTGGGACTCTTGTGCGGTATTCACATAATAATTTACAATAAAAAACATTTAATATATTTTTTGGAGTAGTTGGTACTCTTGTGCCGGAATTCACTTAACAATAATTTTGAACAAAAAAAAATTTAAAAGAAAAAAAAAATTCGGAGCAGTTGGGACGCTTGTGCGGTATTCACAATATATGAATGGCTCACCCCAACACCACCTCACTTTTCTAATACAAAAATGTCATACAATATATAAACACCTCACGCCTCGCCACCTCATACATTTGTCCCATAGGATACGTGACATGATATGTAGTCCAATACACCAACCACCTCACCTCATATTTGTCCCATACGTGGCAACGTGATATGACATGTAGTCGAATACACCAACCACCTCACACCTCACCTCATATTTGTCCCATACGTGACATGGCATGAATGTAGTCCAATAAACTAACCTCACACCTCATATTTGTCCCCCCCTTCATATTTGTCCCATACGCGACAATGTGACATGGAAAAAGAGTTGGTACAAATACATTTTGTGAGGTGGGGGGACATTTTACGTGTTTGGATGGGACATTTTAGGTACCTCTTGTTTGAGGTAGTCAACACTACAACCACGGTCGATATATCTGCACTGAAAATATTTTTACTAACAATAATTCCGACTCCTCGAAGGAGCATGCGGTGATAACAAAACACGACATACTTATGTATGCAGTCGGCTTAGCAAAACGCTTAAGGTTCCTACTTGCATATTATTGCAGCAATACTCTCAGTAATGCAGAACAAAATTCAATAATACATCGTTTACACACTTTACACTCATATCGATCACGCCGGAAGTCTGTCATCAAACAAAAGATACCACGTAATCATAATATAATCATGTAACCATAACATTATGTCCTACCAGTACGCAGTATTTATTTATTTATTTATTTATTTATTTATTTATTTATTTATTTATTTATTTATTTATTTATTTATTTATTTATTTATTTATTTATTTATTTATTTATTTATTAATTTATTTATTTATTAATTTATTTATTTATTTATTTATTTATTTATTTATTTATTTATTTATTTATTTATTTATTTATTTATTTATTTATTTATTTATTTATTTATTTATTTATTTATTTATTTATTTATTTATTTATTTATTTATTTATTTATTTATTTATTTATTTATTTATTTATTTATTTATTTATTTATTTATTTATTTATTTATTTATTTATTTATTTATTTATTTATTTATTTATTTATTTATTTATTTATTTATTTATTTATTTATTTATTTATTTATTTATTTATTTATTTATTTATTTATTTATTTATTTATTTATTTATTTATTTATTTATTTATTTATTTATTTATTTATTTTTTATTTTTTTTTATTTATTTATTTTTTTTTTTTATTTTTTTTTTATTTACGCCCTAGTTCGCTTTTACAAAGACAGATAATAACAGTTAGGCAGGTATGTAGTACACAATATACAATGATTAAAATAATAATGAAAAATAAAATTAATTAAAATTAAAATCATACATTTCATTAAAGTAATTATAAAGATTTCGTTTTATAACTAATATGGAATCTGCAAACATGTCTACAATATTCCCAAATTTATTGCCAAAATAATGTAATCTATTTATAAGTGTATGAGCTTCATAGTTTGTTTTAAAATTGTCACAGAAGAAGGTAGCACTTTGCCTCGTATTTCTGGTCGGTACGAAAAATTTTATTTTGGCGAGAATTTCAGGATTGTCAATGCAATTATTAATGATTTTATTTAATAGTACAAGATCAGAGATGATTCGCCTATCGGACAGCGTAATTAAGTTGAGTTGTTATTATTATAGGCAGTGGCGGCCGCTGCCCTGAAAACGTGGTGGTTCACTAATCCGTAACTATGAGATAACGATTACTAAGCAACATTAGGTAAAAATGATTCCACCAATCTTATTTGGAGAGAGGATCTATTTTAAGCTGTATTCGAAGTGCGAAAACTTCAACATATCGCTTTTGAATAAAAAAAAATATTTTTCTGTACTAAGAAAATAAAAACACAATACTATTTTTTCGTAAATAAATCTTAAATTTCAACCCAAAAAACTCTTTTTTTACAATGTTTAATTTATTTTATTTTATATTTCATAAAATAAAATAAATTTGAAAGAAGTGTAAGAAGAAGTAGTTTTATATTTCATTAAAAACAGGATACAAGCAGTATTTATAAACAATGTATAAACAGCACGAGAGCAAAATTGTCAAAGTTACCTATAAAAAAATTGAATTCCTTAATGTTCTGCGTTTTATAATTTAAAACACCAATAAATAAAATGCAAATATATGTAAAATTTAGGTATTTGCTGTACCTTTTGGTTAAAAAAATAATTATTCAGTTTGGTTTAAATCCAAATTTAAGTTTGTATGATAAAGGCCGCCGGGTGGCATACCGATAGAGCTTAATTTTTCATACATATGGCCGGCGTTGCGCGCTGGCGATGTTTGGGATATTCGATACAAAAACATAATTCGTTCCGCTTGCAATCGGCCTGCACACCGCACAGGGTAACTTCGCGCGGAACTTTGAGAATTTGCTCTCCCTGATTCATATTATATCATACGATATCTAGATTGTGTTTTTCACACTAAACTAAGTGTATCACATTAAAATAGTGGATCGTTTTCCTATTAATAAATAATTACAGTGAGAACAGATATATTATAAGATTGAATTTAAAAACAAAATCTTGAAATTAACATGACAAGTGATATTTGAATTTGAAACCATTTGAATTTGAATTTGAATTTGAAGTTTGAAGTTAAGTGACATTTGAAGCCATAGACAAAAAGTTAACAGAATATTCTACCATTCTAACATCTACCTACATCTAATAATAATCCATAATATTATAATGGAACAAGAAAACTCTGCCCAACAATTCCTGGCAAAGGCAACCTCTATTTTAAACCTATTAAATATCATCATAATGGACACATCTAACAAATTCACCAAGGAACAAATAGCGAAACTCGCCCCTAAATTCACCGATCTATTGGGTGTAAAGTTAGGGAGCCTTGAAGGAGAATTGAAGACCTACAAATATATGTCTTCTAATCAAACACCCGAAAATGGGAACAGAACGTATAGTTCGATTACGTCCAACCAAGTCCTCCCGAAATATCCACCGAACACAAGAAATAATGCCCCTATACTTCCTGCGAGACCAGCCGTACTTATCTTCCCCAAAGATGACAAGTCACTTCCTTCCAGCAGTACTCTTGAAACTCTCAAAACCTCAACTAACCCATCATCTTTGGGAATTACAATCACGGGGTTACGAGAAATAAGGAACGGAGGTGTAGTCGTGCATCCAAGTACCGATGCAGAGGCCATAAAACTTGCCAATGCACCGACCCTATCCGATGCTGGTCTGAAAGCAGCAGTTTCTTCACATAAACTTCCTCGGATAGCTATCCATGGTCTACCTCAAGTTGTGCCCCTCGAGAACATTATCTTGGCAATCCACCAGCAAACACACGAAGAAACCGGTCTACAAATTAATGAATTGAAAGATAAATTGCAGTTCTCTCACAAAGTAGGACCTCGTACCGGATCGTGCACTCATGTCTTCAGAGTTCCTCCTTCTGTTCGTCACTCCCTCATTCGCTTCTCTAAACTGGCTATGGACTGGCAAATACACACCGTAAGGGATTGGATCGACAGTCTAAAATGTGGACACTGTCAACTTTACGGCCATACGGCGTCGAAATGTAACGCAGACATGCCTACATGTTCTCACTGTGGAAAACCTGGACACAATCGAGATGCTTGCCCGACTCCTGAAAAGCCACCAGCATGTGCTACCTGCAAGTTCTTCAGAAAACCGTCCACACACAACACTGGCTCCCCTGACTGTCCTGCCCGCCAAGCCGCTGAGAGACGCGAATTATCTCGAGTCAATTTTTTAGGCTGAATCAGAATCGACACCTTATTAATACTAACTTTTCCACCTATTATCAAAATATTCGTGGTCTCAATACTAAGCTAAACTCCTTTAGATGCTCCATAAATTTATGCCCTTATGATTTTTTATGTTTTACCGAAACATGGCTATCAGACAATATTGCTTCAACAGAACTTGGACTCCATGACTACATTATTTTTCGCTGTGACCGCTCTTCCTCTTCTAACAAGTGTAGAGGAGGTGGGGTAATGATATGTATTAAAAAAAAAAACTCTTGCCACATTCTTGAATCGTCTAATAATGTATCTGAACAATTATTTATTTGTGTTCTACTTGGTTCCAAGAAACTTGTCATTGGTTGTGTATACATTCCCCCCTCCTCTTCAATAGAAATCTATAAGTCACATACTGAAGCAGTTGAGCGTGTTTCCATAAAGGCCGATTCCTTACTTATTTGTGGTGATTATAATCTTCCTAAAATAGTGTGGCTTAATGATAGTCATGGTGTGAAAACTCCTAATAATGTTTCCCTTCATGCTTCCATAATAGTAAATTTCTTTGCCTTCCTGAATATGTACCAATTAAACTCGATCAATAACTGTGGAGGTTACTGTCTTGATCTAATATTTACCAATATGCCTAGCGTTTGTGTATGTGAAGCTACTGACTCAATATTACCAATAGATAAATATCATCCACCACTCGATATTAACTTCACTAATCCTTTCAAAAGTGACACTCTGAAATCAGCAGTTACATTCCACTACAAATTTAACAAAGGTGATTATACTGGCATGAATAGGTACCTTGCCCAATATGACTGGGCAGGTATGTTATCAAACAACAATATTAACGATGCTGTATTTAAATTCAACGAATGTATAACTCATGCTATAGATTTGTTCGTTCCAAGGGGAACTTTTTCCCAGCCTAAATTTCCTATTTGGTTCAGTATAAAACTAAAGCATTTGATTATGGAAAAAAAGAAAACACACAAGTTATTCAAATTAACGAACAACTTAGCGCTTTATCAAAAATTTTCTCAGTTAAGAGAATTATCCAAAATTGAATCTAACTTGTGTTATAAATCTTATATTGAACTCACTGAGACAAAATTAAATCTTAACCCTAAACAATTTTGGAAATTTATTAAACAAAAACGTATTGATAACGATCTCCCTTCAAGTTTATTTTTTAATGATACTCACGCCACCAACGATTTCGATATTGCCAACCTTTTTGCTGAACATTTCTCCTCTGTCTATACTGATAACATATGCACCATCCCTCCACTTAAATATGCTAATACTATTGACCTTAATAATTGCGAAATCACACTTGTAGATGTTTTCAATTACTTAAAAAATCTTCCCAGCAAAACAAGCACTGGTCCTGATGGTATACCTGAAATATTATTGAAAGAATGTAAATCTGTTGTATCTAAGCCAATTTGTTTATTATATAACTTATCATTATCATCTGCCACTTTTCCGGATTCCTGGAAGGTTTCCTATATACGACCTATTTTTAAATCGGGTAATAGGTCGAACGTAGAAAACTATAGACCTATATCGATGTTATCTCATATTCCTAAAATCTTTGAATCTATAATCACAAAAAAAATAACACCTATTTTCAAAAATGTGCTGATTGAGGAACAGCATGGCTTTAGATCTGCTAAATCTACCACTACAAACTTACTCTCCTTCACCAACACCGTAATCAATGGCCTAGAAGATAAATCACAAGTAGATGTTCTATATACCGACTTTTCTAAAGCTTTTGACAAAGTAAAACACGCTATCCTCATGGCCAAGCTATATGCTATAGGTATACGAAACCCATTGCTATCTTTCTTTAATTCTTATTTAAGCAATAGAAAACAAAGAGTTAAAATAAATAACATTGAGTCTATTATTATTGAAGTAACATCCGGCGTACCGCAAGGAGCACATTTAGCCCCGCTTCTCTTCAACTTGTTTATAAATGACATTATTCGTATTTTCTCTCACACACGCTTTTGGCTTTTTGCTGATGACAATAAGATCCTAAAAATAATCAAAAACTACCATGACTGCCTTCTTTTCCAATCAGATATTGACTCTTTCAATGACTGGTGTAAAATTAATTGCTTGGAACTAAATGTCGATAAGTGCAAAATTATGTCCTTCTACAGATCTAAAAATCCGATTGTTTTCGAATACAAATTAAATAATAATTGCCTAACAACTGTTCAATCTATTAAAGATCTTGGTGTCTCTCTTGATAGCAAGCTTTCTTTCCGGGAACATATAAATACGATTGTTAATAAATCTCTCAAACTACTTGGTTTTATCACTAGAACCACTTCTGACTTCAAAAACATAAATACCCTAAGAACTCTTTACTGCTCCTTGGTTCGCCCCCATCTTGAATATGCTTGTATTATATGGTCTCCTTTTTATGCTGTCCATATTCGTCATATTGAATCCGTTCAACATCGGTTCCTAAAGGGAATTGCTTGGAGGCTAGGATTAGAGCGAGGCAATTACTCGTATGCTGAAATTGAACAAACTCTAAACCTTTCTCCTTTAGAAGACCGTCGGATAAAATCTGATCTCATTTGTTTCTTCAAAATTATTAACTGTTTAATCGACTCGCCTACATTACTACAACTCATCACATTTAATATACCTTCTCGTAGACTCAGAAATAAAGACCTGCTTTTCCTCAATCAGCACTCGACTAACTATGGTTATAACTCACCACTGTCCAGAATGTGTAGACTGGTCAACTCACGTCAAGACCTTGATTTTTTTGGTATTAGCTTAAATGATTTCTGTCGCTCTTTAAACAAATGAAGATATGTAATATTCACCCTAATTTTTGCAAGGTCTTGACGTGACTTGACACTTATTTTTCTTCTATTTTCACTGTTTGTCTTTGCTTTCATGTACCATCCGAATCCTTACATTGTTCATTTCTATACTTCGTGATACTTTGTTTTAAATTGGACGTAAGTCCGTAAATAAATAAATAAATAAATAAATAAATAAATAAATAAATAAATAAATAAATAAATAAATAAATAAATAAATAAATAAATAAATAAATAAATAAATAAATAAATAAATAAATAAATATTATATTAGGCATTATATTGGTAGGTGATATTTTTAATGAAATTCGTAGATTTTATATTTTTGGGTAAGATATTACAAAGTAATTTTAGACGATATAATTTACCAGTGCTGCACACAAACACACTGTGCAACCAGCCGCCCTTGATTATAGGTACCTACTTTAGAACGGCGACCGGACAACTGAGAATGAAACCAACTCAGAAGCACCTCAGAAAGGTCATTAAGAGTGATGATAAAAAAATATAAAAAATTGGTTAAATAGGTTAAGTTAGGTTAGGTTAACCGGCTATTTTAAAACTATTTTTTTATAGCTTTTAATGACCTTTCTGAGGTGTTTCTGAGTTGGTCTCATTCTGAGTTGGCATGGAACCCTTTAAAACTTATCATATCGCGTTGTAATACTCCGTAATACATTTTTTTTTAAGATTTCCTAAGAGCATTTCTTACTCTTTACTTCTTGTACTTTCTGTTATTTATAAAGGTAACTTTAAAGTCTATACATTTTACTTTTTACTATTTAATTTCCTGCCTTTTAACTTTTTATTTTAACTATTTACTTTAGCATTACACTTTATATTTTATAGTTTTTGCTTTTACTTTATACTTTTATTTTATACATCTTATGTCTATTTACTACTTACTACCTTAACTTCTTCTTTCTTACCTTTTTTTTATTTAATTTTACATTCATATGTCACTTTCTTTATGTTATTGTATTATCTATAATATAAAAATGAATCGCTGAATGTGTTGCTAAGTGCATAACTTTCGAACAACTGCACCAAATTGGATAATTCTTTTTTTGTGTGTTCGTTATTGTCAGGAAAAAGTTTTTATAAAATTTCCGGTGAGCTCTGGCATTATAAAATTTGTATAAAAAATTTCTCGGGGCCTATGTGATCTGGGATGCTATGTGGAAGGTCTTTTTGAGGAGAGGAAGGAATGAACATTGGTCTTGAAGAGACCCATGTTGTAGGAAGGAGAACATACAGAGGCCGGCAAATCATTCCGCAGCCGAGCTGTTAAACACAAGAACGAGTCGAAGAAACGACCTGTTCTCATGTGACAAATGTCAACTGTGTACAAATGTTGGGCACGCATTTGGCGTGTTTCCCGACCGATTCCCACCCGTGCTCTAAACGACACCTGTGCTCTAAAGATTGCAATCCGTCTATTCAGATGGGAGAATCTATCAAACGGACCGCCCGTTTCTGCACAGATTCAAGGGTATTTTTCAGGTATTTTGGAGCTCCAGACCAGAGGTGGCTGCCAAACTCAACCGTGGGGCGCACTTGTGATTTGTACAGGGTTAGCAGTTGTCTTTATGATCCCGCGAGTCCCGGGCAATATGACCACTGACCCTAACATCGTGGTCGTAGCAGATAAGGAGAGGGCAAATGACGAGTTTCCGGCGCCATAAAACCGGATCAGCTCAGCTAAGGGAAGGTAACCCCTACAGAAAAATCCCTGGAGAAGGCAATGGGAAACCACTCCAGTATCTTTTCCCAGCATATCACTATGGGAAGAAACAAACCAATGGCCCCGAGTCCCGGGCGGCCCTTAAATGGGCCAGGGGTGCGAAGAATCTCCCGGCTCAAAAAAGAGAATTCAAAAATAAGATTAGGAACGTGGAATGTTAGAAGTTTATACAGCGGTAAATTGGATAATACGATACAGGAAATGGAAAGATTAAAAGTAGGTGTCCTTGGAATTAGTGAACTGAGATGGACTGGAAGCGGCATACACCAACATGAGAAGGGAAATCTATACTACTCAAGAAGTGACCCACAGGACAGAAACCGTTGAAACGGAGTTGCTATATTTGTCATGGAGAATTATATAAAATTTGTTAAGAATTTTGTACCCATCTAGGATAGAATAATATTATTACAATTACACTGTCAACCCATCAACATTAATATTATTCAAGTGTACGCACCAACAGCGGAAGTGAGATATGATGGTGATGTGGAATCAATGACTCACTAGCCAGTACATTGCAAAGTTTGAAAGGAGGAGAAGTCAATTTTGTCATTGGAGACTTAAATGCCAAAATTGGTGAAGGTCGCCGCTCTCATATAGTTAGTGAATATGGCTTAGGCATAAGCAGTCAAAGAGGTGATAGACTATATGAATTCTGCAAGGATAAAAATATGGTTGTATTAAATACCTGGTTTAAACTCCCGATAAGACGGCTTTATACATGGAGATCACCTCAGGATGGAACAATCTATGATATTGTCAGGAACCAAATTGACTATGTGTTAGTAGACCATAGATTCAGGAACGCTGTAAAGAGATTCACCACGTACCCTTGCGTATTGTTTTACGCTTAAAACGAATAAAAAAGCCCAAAAACAAAGTTAAAATGGATATCTCGAAACTCCACGAAGAAGTGGTCAGAAATAAGGTATCTCAGACTTTGAACGATTATATTAAGCTACTCCCTTGTGATCCATCGATAGAAATACAAACACAATGGGATAACCTTAAGTCAGTTATATGTGAAACCTGTGATACAAATTTGAAAGCTGATAAGCAAATTACAAAATAATAATTGGATGACTGACCACATTTTGAACTTAATGGATGAGAGACGTAAACACAAACATAATGAGACACAATATAAAAACTTACAAAGAACGATTAGACGTGAAATTAAAAAAGCCAAAGAAGAATGGATGAAGTCTGTAATGGTCCGCCACTCCTGGCTTTGACACCAATTGTGATGAACCCTACCTAATTGATTTACCTTTCTAAGCTCCTACCTCGTAGTTCAAATCTCGTAGCTACGTTCATAATTCTACCCTTATGTCCTACTGATCACACCACTAGGTATGATGGCCTGACTTAACCCCCTCCCCCTTTTCGATTTGTTTCTACCTCAGGCTCGTGATTTTCTAACCCCTATACTTTATAATCTAGCTGAACCTACCCTATTTTCTCAAATCCCTGCGATTTTCTCGCAGTAAACAAGATTTAAGATTTTTGTTCACATTATTTCTATATTCTTCGTTGTGTATTTTTTTTTTAGAATTTACATCTGTTTGCATACTTAGTATGCACACATATGTAGAGAAGATAATGTATTACGTGTGATAACCCCTAGATTCTTTTAGAGAAAGTGTGAGAATTTTCCGATCTATTTAGTTATTATTATTTTAGTATATTAAACCGAGTTTGATAAACTAGCCTCACCCTTAAACCTCGTGTCTACTTGATTTCCGTAGGAATTTTGTTTGTTTATTTAATCCTTCCTATCACCGCTGATGCGTCGATAACATAAAACAACAGTTAATAAAATCAATATTTAAGGTAGAAAACTTTACCTTACCATTGTAGGATGGTCGTATTTGAAGGTCCAGTTTTATCACTTGAAGTCCTTGTCTGCAACTTCCCCTAACATAGTGTTTTGTATTATGGTTAGTATTCGCAAAATTGTAGAAAAGGTAGGAATGGATGGACATGGATGGATATGGGGATAATATGTTTGCTGAAAAGTCGGCTCCTCCGCTATCCAAGTGAAAACCGATGAACAACAATTACAAACCGGATTCTCCCCAGTACGTTTGCTAGGCTTATCCTTAGATCCGAGTTTTACCCTCTTCAACGGGCGTCTCATGCTATGAAAGGGACCCTTCACGCCAGCAGGGGGAATACCTAGTCTTCATGCCGTTTTTCTGTCTTACTCCGACTTCCGTCTCCTCCGGATTGAATTTTAACTCTACTGAGTCTAGAAGGGGTATTACATGTCTTCCCTTATCATGCCTCTATCCGTTGAATGTGGCGTAAGCTTGTGACGGGCAGATCCATCCTCCCGCGTGACCGACCCAGCGTTACACTCCACCTCTGACTAGCTGACATAAAACGCACCTCGTGAGCCTTATGTTTGCTTTCAGGTTCGACAAGGACTTACGGTATGCAAATAACCTGCAGCTTTAATGCCGCATCAGCGTACTGTCCGCATACGTCCTTCCTCTTCCCCGTATGCCCACCTCGACAATACCACCACAAGATCAAAGCTCTCCGACCAGAAAGGTTGACACTTACATTTCCGGATAGCCCATACTCACATACAGAAGCCTTGAAGTCTAAATACGTGTGCAAATTCAGGATTTAGGACTGTATGAGTATTTGAACACCAGTGTTTTTAAATGAGGTCACTAGTTCCTCGTGTGTTAGGTATTTAGGATTGCGGATGATTATGGATTCCTGGAAGCCTACTTCCTATAAGAGAAATTTATAAAACGAGATAAATCATGTTGTCATTGAATCAATGACCTCCTGAATAATAATGATGAGCTCTTTTGAGTTTGAAGCTAGTCGCGGTACTTTACTTTGCGAAATTTTTGCATGCTGTAACAATGCTACCTATTGGCGATCGCTCTAGTATAATCAAGTTGTTTAGAATTGAATGAATTTAACGTCAATGTTGCTATCACATATTGAATGCAGATTTCGTCGTAAGCTATAATTGATAAAATTGTCCCTTGGCATTTATGCTTTGTTTTGTTTATCTATTGATGGGATCTAGGTGACTGTGTCAATGGATGACATTGAACTCCAATCGAAATTTTTGATGCACAATCGAAGGTCATATAAACATACCCTAATCATGCTGGTGAAAGGAAGCTAATAGGTATTTGTTTTACAAGTACGCTAGGATATCAAAATTGATTTAGTGATGCGTTTCTATCTAATTATTTGTTAAGTATTTGTTTTATTTAATGTATGTGTTGTTGTTAATTATTTTTCCCTCATCTTATTATTGTCTTTATTTTGTAATTTTAAAAGGAATGTATTGCATTGCACTTCCCCTGCATACATACTGGAATAAATCATTATTATTATTATTATTATACAAGTATGCCAATGTAATTACCTAAAATTGATTGAGAGGTACATTTCTATTAAATCGTGTAGTACCTAATTACATTGCGCCAATAGTTAATTAACTCCGATGAACGAATGAACGATAAGGGATAGATACCTACATCATTTTTATGGTTTATTTGTTTACACTTCACTTAGACGACCTTCGGTATACTGACCTACTTTGGAGATTAGATAAGTTTTAAGATTTTCACGGCCAAAAGCATTTTCGTTATTTGTTTTTGGGGTGTTATGCCGTGTTGCGCTACCTCCTTCTTTAGCCAACGTTTCGGACACATCTACCGGATCTGCCGGATCTGCCCTGATGATGGACACTGCAACGATGTCCGAAACGTTGGCTAAAGAAGGAGGTAGCGCAACACGGCATAACACCCCAAAAACAAATAACGAAAATACTTTGGAGATTGTTTATTTCTACGGTCATTGTCCTTTTGAAACACGATTCATTGTTTAACTAACACTCTTATATTTTATTTGTCCTAGTTTTACCCAAACATTGGTCGTTTAAGTAGGTACTTTGCTAACCTAAGAGGTATCTGGATGACCTGGTTTCAACTAAGGTATAATTTGCTTGACCTAGTTTTGAGAAATATAGGTATTTCCGTTACGAATCAAACTGATATTTTATGTCGCCGTATCCTTATGCGCTTAAATAAACAATAGACCTACCTAACTAAAACAAGTACTTGTATGACCTAATTTTTAAATAGGTATTTCCTGTGTGACCTGATTTTAAGACGCACGGTTACTCCCGCATACGAAATATAGAATAAGGAGACTCCTCAATAGTCATTCATTACGTTCTACGCGCCTCGATTCGTTTTATATGAGCTATAATAAATTAGCGTATTTCTAAAGCAGGTATTTCCTATTTGACCTACCTTCGAGCAAGTGAGAATTGTTATCAGTGTGTTAGTGACAAAACTTTAAAGCTCCGATTGATTTTTTTTTGGTGATGCCGCCCGTTCTCTGTCTCTGAAAATAATTAATAATTGGTTAAATCTTACCAGCCTCGATCGATTACAATTTTTCAAGTCGGGAATTTTATGACAACGACATTGTGATCGAGGTTTCCTTTTTTTGTTTCCTAACTAACGGATTCCTATCGGCCTTCTTGAGAAATGACTCTGATGATGGAAAAACTCTTCAAATATCTGTCTATTTAAGATTCACTTCGGTATTTTACTTAGTTTCTCAACCTCGTATTAACTATTGTTTTTTATTTCATTCGATTCGAAAAATGATTTATCAAATTGCAATTCAGATGTTTTAATTTTAAAATCCGGAATTAGGTAAATTATTATTTATTCTCAATATTTTAAAATCACTTTAGAATTAATAACCGTAGATACGCACGTTTTCTAAGTGTTCGAATTATTATCACTATTGTTTATTGTAATTAGTTATTTAAATCACAATGAAATTTTAAGGCATCTTATGGTTTTCTTTTATCCGGTAAACTGTATTTATTTTAAGACACTGTATTTTTGTTAAATATTAGAAAGTCAATAACTGTATGTTGTAAAAGAAACCCGAATATTATTAAATTCTTATTTACTGACTTTAAACACTTTCATTATAAAACAAAACACCCGAACTTTCACGAAGTATTATTTTTAAGCACTTTTTCGGATTTTTTTATTCCTCAATTTAAAAGGGAGATTATATACCAATTTTACTCCTTTGCAAACACTTGTAGAAATTTCAACTTTTAATAAAGAGTTTTACGTTTGTTCCTGGACCCCGGTCTGTATCCCGACTGCCAACGGACTCTCAACGAACTCTCCCAATGAACTCCCCGTTTTTTATCAAACCATGGTGTTTTAAAGACTTCTTAGAGCTCTCCTTTCGTAGGAAAATGACTTCTGATCACCCAGACTTTCATAGGAAAAAACCCAAATTCGGTTTCTCCGTATACGACCTTTTGTCAAATCTCTGATAATCTCCTATCTCATGTTTTAGACCGAAACCAGTCTAACATCTCTCTCACGTAGGAAATCACATAAATTTCCTCATTGACATGTATTTATTTAAAAATTTTATGTACTTTGGTAATAAGTCATTGTTAATGTGTTTGTAATCAAGTTTTATAGGAATTCTATAATATAAACATTACGTTAGAGTAATGTTAATTTTTATTGCCCTTTTTAATCGCTAATGGGCCTTGTATAAATAAAAGGCATGTTCGGATCTTCATTGTTTTTGAAAACAAAATACATGTGTGGTCGACAACCATTTCCTGCGTCCACTTTGTCAGTAACCAAGCTCAATTATGTGATCCTTTCAACGGCACAAATGACATAAAACGACCATTTCTGTTGAATAAAATCATCCGTAATTTGTCCGGTATTGTTACTTGACCCCAGACACTTAACAATACTAATTGTATTTCCTTTGAGATTGCAACTAGCACACCGAGCCACTTTCTCCCATGCTCTATGCCCCCAACGAAACCACCATCTTTTTATTAAATTTTCTTCTAAAAATCGTCTTTCTAATATCTCCGCTTCATTTAGAATTGATAACAATAATTTTCCACTGTTTTATGTATATTTTCCATTTTTCCTTTCGTCAGACTACGTTAAGCATCTTTTCCTGCGATTAGTGAGTGAGCAAGTATGAGCAGAGTGAGCAAAATGTACTGCGGTCTTAGATATAATTTTCTCAATCTCCTGTTTGTTGTGAATGGTGTTGTCAGAACAGAGTAATCCTTATATCGGTACCTATTCAAGTAGTTCCAATTAGTTTTCTCTTGAGATATTTGGTTCTAATTACTTCGTTTCACCGTTCCATCACCATATAAATAGGGTTTTCCCCCTTTCCTAGGCTATTATCTTCAGTTTTGAAATTTTCCGAGATTCCACCCGTTTTTTGCCATCATTCCAGGTCGGTTTTAATTAAATCGTCCCCCGGGACCATTCATGTTACGTTTTCCGTGCCCTTATCGATGTTATTTATTTTCAACATTCCCGTCTAAGATTTTTTTTGTTTCCATTTGAAACTTTTGGCGCCCAAAACCTCCAGTTTTCGATCTCGCCTTATGTAAACACGATCCGGGGTTAATAATCCTTCAACTCTTTGTCTAAAGGTTTGTTTATTATACAGTTCGTTCACCCTACGTTCCTGTGAGAATTTATTCAAGGCCACTCAATCTGATCAAAGTCCACTAACCCTATACACGCCTCTATTTTCTCTGATTGGTTCAGATTATTATTAATCGCTGTACACAATCCCTTATTGGTAAAATTTAAACTTTCTTTGTTCTCGAGACAATTATGATATGGGGCTTCCCTCGCTTCAGTCTTTATACAGATCTCTGTAATAGTTCCCAACTGCTCGGACAGATGTCGCCGAATGTACCGAATTCTCTACATAGTATTAAGGAGGGAAAAAAAATTCCTTGTGGGCTTCTCGTAGGTTGAAGGTTAGCATTCATCACAAGTCACAGTGTGAACAACTAGAGTGGTACAGTCGTAGTCACTGTAACAGACGTATCAGCGCCTTTACAAGACAGTAAAATAGTACCGGGTTTTTAGTGCACGCCTTCCCGAGGTACACGCTGATGATGATGGTTAGAGCCGGATAGCCTCCCTACATCCAGTGGTAATGGTCCTGGATGCGCCTAGTTTCTGCCTGAGCGGTGCCTTGGCAGTACCCAGAGTTAGGTCCGACTGCAGCGGTAGGCACCAGGTACTCGTTCAGGCAGAACTTCAGCAGGAGGCAGCAGGTCGAAGATTTCCAGAGGTAGGAAAGAGTAATAAAACGATTGAGGTAGAATTAAACAGTTGAACTGAACATGGTTTATTTGAGAAATTCGTCGTATTTATTGGGTTAGTTGAACCCGACGGCGATCGAGCATTGTTTTATAAAAAATGTGGAGGGGATTCTGGCCCCGCTCCTCATCGTATAAATAGGGCGACATTTATGTGGCGTCCTCATTTTGGCGGTGTCGCCCATGAAAGTGGTTGATTAAAATTGCAAGTTAAAAATGATTATTCATTTTAAAGGTTGGCCTTCTGCAGGCTAAAGGAGTCTACTTGGCTGGCGGCGAAGCAGGCAAAGGGAGTGACTCCGATTTGCTTCTCCCTGGAAAAGTAGTTTGCTCTTCCTTGGAAAGGCAGTTTGCCCCTCCCTGGAAAGGTAGTGTGCTCTTCCCTGGAAAGGTAGTTTGCCCCTCCCTGGAAAATCAGTTTGCTCTTCTCCCTGGAGGTCTGGCTCGCAGGGTTTTAACATAATAGAATATGTAACAAATATATACATTTTACATGAAATTACAAAATGTCCCCGGTGGCAACCTGTGACACGTAGCGTTTATTTGTCGCACCGGGAACATGCACATTGTTAGGAAAACATTATTTTACATAATTTTAATAAAATAAGTATTAGGTAATTTTATACCTAAAGAAACAAAATATCTTTTCACCAAACGCGGCACGGTACATTAGCATTTCGAGGCCAGAGATTTCAGCAAAATTTCCAAGAAATCACCTCTCTCAAAATGTAAAGGATGCCACCAGCGATGAACTTTGATGAAAGTTGTTTTGAGGGTGCGAAAACGTCCGTTACAGTCACAATGCATTCAAACTTCACAAAAAATTTAAGGAAATTACGGGCACTTCTAGAAGAATTACTCCATCATGTTTAGTTGACGATTCCAATAAATTAATATTGGATGAAAAAGATATTTTACAAACATGGGAAAAGTATATTCATGATACATTCAAAGATATTAGACCTGCTAATAATATTCCTAATGATCAATTGCATGGACCATCGATTTTAAAATCATAAATTCTTCATGTGATAAAGAATTCAGACAATAGAAAAGCGTGGGGACCAGACTATATTCCAGTTGATGTGTTGAAGCTCTTTAATGATGAAAATTTTGACTACCTGTTGAGGTTATTTAACTCTATATATGACAGAGGAAATATACCCCAAGATTGGCTAAAATCCACCTTTGTGACATTGCCTAAAAAAAAATACCCCAATAAGTGCAGTGACTATCGATTAATAAGATGATTCATGTCCTTAAATTATTCCTTAAAATAATACATGCCAGGATACGCAATAAGTGCGAGCAGGACTTGGATGACACTCAGTTTGGCTTCAGAAATGCGTTTGGGAGGCGTGAAGCATTATTGTCTATCGACGTACTATTGCAAAAGTGTCGTGACCAAAGAAAGGAAGTATTTGCCTATTTTATTGACTACGAAAAGGCATTTGACGGGGTAAAACATGCTGACCTAATGAAAATGCTTGCGGATTGTAACGTTGACACCAAAGACCAGAATTTCATTAAAAACATTGTATTGTTTCCAAACAGCAGAAATAAGACATGGGAATAATAGATCTAATGCAATTGCCATTCAGCGTGGAGTATGACAAGGCTATATCCTGTCGCCACTATTGTTTAATCTCTATTCCAACTATGTCTTTAAAAGAGCCCTAAGTAATACTGAGAAGGGTCTGAAGATCAACGGAGTTGTCATTAATAACATAAGATTTGCAGATGATACTGTATTACTAGCTGACTGTATCGATGACCTCCAAGACCTAATCTTGTTAATAATGCTCGTGAGCAACTGGGCCTAACAATCAACGGCAATAAAACTAAATGGATGACATTTGGACGACTAGATTACTCTGAATCAGTGATACAGTTAAATGGTTGCAATGTCGAAAAGGTGGAAAGATTTAGATACCTCGGAAGTATTCTCACGGAGACTCTTGACCTAAATATAGAGGTTAGATGCAGAATTAAAGCAGCAAGAACTATGTTAATAAAATGAAATCCCTCTTCTGCAATGACAATATCAGCTAAAAACTAAGGCAGAAATGCTAAAATGTTATGTGTGATTGGTCTTGCTCTATGGATGTGAAACACGGACCTTGAAAGTAAATACCATGAACAGGTTAGAGGCTTTTGAAATGTGGCTTCACCGGAGAATGCTCAAGGTTCCATGGACCGATATGATCACCAATACAGAAATTCTCAGGCGTGCTAGAGCAGATAGAGAACTGCTTATATTAATAAAAATCAAGAAAATTTCATATCTGGGTCCATATACTTCGAGGGGAGAAGTATCACTTGCTCCATTTAATATTGAAAGGCAAGATAGAGGGTCGCCGAGGGCCTGGTAGGAGACAAATTTCTTGGCTGCGTAATATATACGAGAGTGGACCGGTGAAGTGCCTATTCCGGGCAGCGCAAGACAGAGAGACATTCTCAATAGTGATCGCCAACGTCGGGGGGACCTGATACGGCACATAAAGAAGATTAAGATTTAGTCAACAAACATGGCTAAAGCCATTTCAAGTTTCAATTCTGAATGATGGTGTTACACCAGGGCCTCCACTACGTCCTCTGTTATCCCAAATTCAATGGTGTTAATTTTATAACGATTCATAAACATTTTTGGGATGTTTTGGTATTTTAGGTACATATAATTGCGTTTTACTGTCCCTATATTATACTTCTGGAATACCTGCGTGAGTATTACTTTTATTTTTTTTTATATGCAAAAAATGTCACGTTTGATTTATATCATGATCGAGTACTGAGTATAGCGTATTAGATATGGATTATTGTTGTGCTATCATCCATAACAGGAAACATAAATTGTGATATCATGATAATGAGCCTCGGGTAGATAGATGAATCCATCTGGATTCTAGATACAGGAGAAATGTTTGCACTAAGTATTGCAAAATGATAAAATAGATTAAGACACGTAAATAGAACAAAAAATATAATAATACATTCAACGGGTGGTTAAAAATAATATATATCTCTAACATGACCTTGTTACGCTGAATTCCTCCAGAATAGAGTATTTTTCATTCTCCAAAAAAATAACGATAATTTATTTTTATTTTACTTTTAAAATGACGAATATATTTTCAATAACTATTTACAATGTGCCATTTTCGATTAACCGCCAATGTGGAGCATATAAATGTAATTTTAGATTCGTTTTTGAAGTAAAACTTCTTTACGCACGCTTGACTTGTGGAGTAAGCTGGCGAAAGCGAGGCGATCGTTTCGTATATTACTGTAGGGGCAAGAGAGAAAGGTGCGAGCACACATTTTCTTTCTCTCTTTCTCTCATAGCCAGTTACGTTACACAGTGCAGACTTATTGTCTGTATCACACTGTAGGAGCAAGAGAGAGCAGTGCTCGCACATTTTCTTTCTCTCTTCCTGTCATATAGATGGAGCAGAAGTTTTACTTCAGTTGTGTGGTGTAAAGCACACTCGTTTTTTATTCGTTGACGTCGGTGTGACGTCATATTGATGTATAACGTCATATTGGTGATAGCCGTCTTACTGGCGTTTTAGCCAGTAGCCGTCTTACTACCGTCTTAGCCGTCTTAGTGGCGTTTTGTATGTCAAAATGATGTTGTAGCCAGTTGCAACCGTTTCGGATTGTGCGGTTTTACAAATCCCTGTCCAATTTTTTTTATTTTTTTTTATGAATAATGACCTTCTGACTTAAATAACTGCATTTTTTTTAGAGTTTGTTTTAATAGTTAAAATAATTTTCAAAGTTTTAATTTTTCAAGATCCCCAAAAACACCCCACTTAAAGTGAATCGTGTGACGTCATCACTCCTGAAAAGTTTTTCAACTTGGTGTTCATTTTATATGACAGTTTTTTTTTTCAATTATTTCTGGCTTTCACCCTTCAAGGGTGTTCTAGGCCATCATTTATAATTACAGAGAAAGGAAAGGTGAATTTATATATTAATTTTATTTAAATGTGCAAATTTCAGAATTTTATGGAAGATTGGAGTAGAGTTCAGACTTAGAAGAGATGAGATGTTGAATGGAGGAGAGGCAATTTTTGATAACGCTTGATAGAAGAGAGGATATTTATTTAGAGAGGGACAATCAAAAAATATGTGATCTAAAGTTCCCACATCTAGACCACAGAACGTACAATCTGGGGAGTCAAGCACATGAATTTTATAAAGGTGAGAAGGAACGGAACAATGTCCGATTCTCATACGAATAAGTAAGGAAATTTCTTTTTTGGAAAAATGGGGGAATTTTTGAAACCACGGTTTTGATGGGATAGTCCTTTGTATTGAGGCGTAGCGGGCACCCTTGGATTGACTAGCAATGTTCCAATACTCTGTCCAAACATTGCGGGATCTATCTTTGATGATGGAAAAAATATCAGACAGGGGAATATGGTTTACGAGGGTAATGGTAGGGTTAGACGCTCCTTGTTTTGCCAAGGAATCAGCAATATCATTACCCACTATGCCAACATGTCCAGGAATCCAAATCAGAGTGACAGTTTTTCCAGAGCTTTGAATGGAGGTTATCAATACTCGAATAAGACATACAAAGTGATCATCAGGATGAAGAAGAGGACTTGTTTTAAGTTTTTGGAGGGAACTGAGAGAGTCAGAGAGAACAAGAGAATGTTCAAAATTATTTTTTATTATATATTTGAGAGATTCAATAATCGCAATGCACTCGGCAGAAAATATTGAAAATTGGTTTGAAATTGAATAAAATATTCTTTCATTAGAATTATTGTGGTAAACGTTAATACCAATACCACAGTTAGGAGAGTCCGGAGATTTGGAGCCATCAGTAAATAAAAGAGAAGAGTTGGGCCATTTAGAAGAAATAATGTCATTGAACATATTATTGACAGTACGGGCTGGGAGATTGGAATGACTTTTAAGGATGCCGATCCCCTCTAAAATCGTTGGGGATAGGGTGACGTGACTATATTTTAATTTGTACAAAGGAAGAATATCATTTTTGATAATTTGAAGCTCTGAGAGAGAGCGAAAATTTTTACAAATGGCAGGGAGAGGTTTAGTTCGAGCTCTGATTGTAGATGAATGTGTTGAGTCGTTGAACAACGAGACTCTGGGAATAATCTGATGACTTTTAGAATTTAAACATTTAAGAACAAATTTGTCAGCAAATAATTGACGCCTTAAATAAAGAGGAGGATCAGAACATTCTACTTGAAGGGAATTGATGGGCGACGATTGCATCGCGCCAGTTATTATTCGCAATGACTTAATTGAATTTTGTCTAATTTACTGAGTGCATTTTTGGATGCAGTACTAAAAAGTGGGCAGGCATAGTCGAGATGACTTCGAATAAGTGCATTGTAGAGCAACTTAATGCAGATAGGATGAGCACCCCACCAAACGCCAGTCAATGATCTGATAATATTTAAATTTTTTTCACATTTAGTAACTATATTATTAATGTGGGAAGACCATTTAAGTTTCCTATCAAATGTTACTCCCAAAAATTTTACTTCGGAAGCATTGGGGATTGGCGAGTTTTTAAATAAAATTTGAACAGGGGGATTATTATGACGATTTGAGAAGGTAACACACTGACTCTTTTGTACTGAAAGTTCAAGACCATTTAAAGTAAGCCATGTGCAAAGGGCATCCATGGCTTCATTAAGATATTTGACGGCGGATGGAATGATTTTGGATGATAAGAAGAAAGCTATGTCATCTGCGAACTCAACGACTTTTACTTGAGGGGGAATGGTGACATGCATATCGTGTGTGTATATATTATACAGTAAGGGGGATAATACATCGCCTTGGGGTAAACCCTTCCAAATTGACCTACTCTGAGGAGTAACATCTGGTAGCTCAATGAAAATTTTCCTATCGAGAAAAAGATTAATAATAGATTGGACAAACATGAGGGGTAAGCCAAGGCCTAAAAGTTTTTTTTTAAGAATTGGGATGGAAACATTGTCAAAGGCGCCTTCTATGTCTATAAAGACTGCAAGACATACTTCTTTGTTAGAAATGGATAAATTAATATCAGTGCTGATGATGGCAAGGTTATCTTGTGTAGATTTCTTTTTCCTAAATCCAAATTGGGATGGAGAGAGAAGATGATTACTCTCGACGAAAAATTCTAACCGGTTTTTAATTAATTTTTCATAAATTTTACTAAGGGTGGATGAAAGAGCAATTGGCCTATAGTTGGATCCAGAATTGGGTGATTTGTTTAATTTTAGAATTGGGATGATTATTTGAGAACTCCAGTCATCAGGTATTATGCCAGTCTGGAAGATTTTATTTAAGATGCTTAAAAAGTGATTTAGAACATTATCATTACTATTTTTGATAATGCTATAAGGTATACCATCTCTGCCTGGAGATGAGTCCTTGAATGTTGATAAACAATTTTTTAATTCAATTAAAGTGAATGGAGAGTCAAGCCAATGATCAGACATAGGAGTGTTGTGGATTGGAGTTATTTCATCTAAGTTAGGTACAGAAGGGGGGGCAATTTTGTCCAAGAACTCGTCCATCCATTTAGAATGAGAAGCTCGAGGAGATGTTGGACTGAAGGAGGATCGAAATCTTCGAATCATAGACCAAACTTCCGAAATTGGAGTGTTCGGAGATACTGAACTGCAGAAGTTGTACCACCCGGATTTTTTTTTTGACCTCAATACCCTTTTGGCATTCGCTTCGGCATTTTTGTATATGAGATAGTTCTCCATAGTCATATTGTGACGATAGGGAAAGAGATTTAGCTTTCCGAATTCTCACTACTTTGGAACATTCCTCATCCCACCAGGGAGTTGGAGGGAGTTTTTTGAGAGATTTGGTTTTAGGGGGAGGATTTGATTTATTGATTGCAGTTACGAGCATTGATTTGAAGTTATCGTAGTCATCTTTGACAGATAATGTATCGGTATAGGATAAATTTTGTATAAACTTATCCATATGTGAGTTAAATTCGTCCCATTTGGTGTGTATTGTTTTAATCTTTGTCGAAATATGGGACTTGTCTGAATGGAAAGAAGTTTGATAAGTGATGGTGATCGGGAAATGATCACTGGAGCAAGGGTCGGGGGACACCACCCACGAGGAGAGAGGTGCCAGATTAATAGAGCATATGGAGAGATCCACTGCACTGGGGTTTGTGTTGGGGCGAGAGATTCTAGTAGGAGATCCGTCATTCAAAAGAAAAAGGTTGGATTCATCTAGGAAATCCATCACACTTCGACCGTCTCGATCACAGAAAGCAGAACCCCAGACGGGAGAATGGGCATTGAAATCACCCAATAAAAAGAAAGGAGGGCTTAGTTGACGGACAATTTGCAACCACGCTTGTTTATTGAAGTGCGATGTTGGGGGAAGATAGATAGAAACAAAGGAAGTGTCCTTTATTTTAGCTGCAACCATTTGAAAGTCAGCATTGGGGGGTTTGATATTATTTATTGGGAAAAACGGAAGGGATTTTTTAATAAAAAGGGCAGCACCTCCGCCCGTACCTTCCGGGCGATCATCGCGGAGACAGGAGTACCCTCCCACATTAAAGTGGGTGGATGGAGTAAACCATGTCTCCGAGACAGCAGCCACAGAAACAAGGTTTGAATTTAATAGGTTAAGAAGGTTTGATTTGTTAGAAATAGCACTGCGGCTATTCCACTGAAGAATTCTGACATCTTGAAGAGCCATTTTGAATAAATGATTTTAATGTGGAAATAATAGAAGCAGCGTTGGACGGTAGATTAGTTTGAGAAGAAATTAGGTCAATTAGAAGCATAATAAGAGTTTGAATAAATGAAGAATTATCTTGGGAGAGTTGTTCAGAAAGCTTTTGATAGTTTGTTGAGGATGAATTATAATTGTTTGCGCACCCATTTGTGGCGTGTGAAAGAGGAGAACCATTGGGATTTAAGAGAAGTGAGTTGTGTTGTTGCTGATCGTATCCACGAGCCTGTTTAGAGATAGGGTTTTTGTATGTGAATTTTGTTGAACGGGAAGATGTTGAGGAGGAGGCGAGAGGGTTGGATGAAGAGTTACTGGATAAAACCTCGGAAAATGATTTTTTGACAGGCGGGAATAATTTAGAAGCCTGCAGAAAAGACAAGTTCTCAGAGGCCATAGAAATTTTTATATTTTTTTGGCGAGATTGTTCGGGGCAAGAAGAGTTAATGGCGGAATGAGCGCCTAAGCAGTTAAAACATTTAGGTGAAGAGAGAGAAGAACATTGGTCAGCCGAGTGGTTTTCTCCACATTTGAAACATCTGGGAGGGGATCTGCATGCAGCTTTGGTATGACCAAAACGGCAGCAGTTTTAACATTGAGTGGTGGGATAAGTGTACATTTCAACTGGTAAGGAGTTGAAAAATAAATAAATATGGGAGGGAAGAGATTGTCCTTCGAATGTGATGACGACAGATTGGGAGGGCTTCCAGGAAACGATGCCCTCAGAGGTGTCCTTATAATTTAGCCTCCTGGCTTTTATGGGATTGCCGATATGTTGGGGGGTTGAAAGTGAGGACAGGATTTCTGGAATGGACAGATCGGTCGAGATACCCCCTGACCAGGCCCATTCGAGTGACATTGAAAGTTGGGATGTACGCCTTGAATTTAGAATTTGATGAAATAAATATATTTTTGATAAAGTTGTTGGCGGCTGAACCTGACAGGAATTCAACAGAGATTCGGAAGCGACCGTCGGCTTTAACACCTCCAGGTTTAATCGAAAGGTTCTTGTTATTTGAAAGAAATTTATCAAATTCAAGAGGATGGATGGTTTTACCTTGTTCAGTTTTTTGCGCATATACAATGTAGGGGCCACGGGAATGAGTAGAGTAAAAGATTGTTGGAGGAGGTTGAGGAAGAGCTGGAGGGGACTGAGAAGACAAAGGCGAATCATGTTTTTTTGGGGAAAGGGGACTAAATTTTCTTTTTTTAATTGAGGTTAGGATGACAGATTCATTGTCTGAAATGTTTGAATGTTCTGAAAAGTCTATTTTATCTGAAATGTCTCCATCTGGAGGGTCAGGAGGGGGATCTGGGGGCTTTGTAAGGGGTACAGGAGGGAAATCCTCCTCCATTGTTCAAAAAATTACAGCTAATATAAAAAGTGACAGAAGTAAAAAAATTATATAAATATCTGAAAATGAGCAGCAAGAAGTGACTCCTGGAAGATCAGGGGGGAGAAGATTCCAACACACTAAACTTTTTACAGCCAAAACACAATAAAAAGATTGGTTTAAGAATATTTTTTGAAAGAGCAAAACAAAAGAACTGATGACAGTCAAATGTTATTGTTGCGAGTCCTATATGACAGTTATACGGAAGAAAGTATGGTAGGTACTTTTCGATAAGTTAAAACATTATTTAGGTAGAATGATGTGGCATATTAAACATTTTTTTCGTACAGTTTAAAGTTTTTCAATGTTTTAAATAATAAAGATAAACAATAGAGATACCTCTATTTTTGATACTAAATTATTTAGGCTTAAATATTGTTTCAATAAACGCAACAACTAAATCTCTATAAACAGTATGAAATAACGAATAACATGAAATGTTGTTAATACTGATGGCTTGTGTCATACCTACATAATCAAATATGTCAATACAATGACTGGTGGGACGTGACGTCATCACCAACCATTCAATAATACCAACTTGACGCTGTGTTTTCACGAGAGGTTAAAAATGCACTTTTAATAATGTTTTAAGAACTCTGCGTTTAATATTATGGAACAAAACTTATATATTCAGAATCAGGGTTCATTGGTCTATATGAACATATTTTTTTAAAGCCATAATATTTTTCACCGGAGTTCCTTATTATATTAATGAAAATATTAAAATTGCACATTTTAACGGTATTCGTAATTTAATTGTAAAAATACATGTGTCACCAATAGGTATAGTGATTCATGGGAAAGGTAAAGTTAAATAATTTTTTCAAGATTTTGTGTAAATTGGTTGAAATATTCACCTTCCTTTCTCCCATCTCCTTCCCCTTCCTATTATCTTCAGCCTTTCAACATGCCCCAATTAGGGATGCCATAGTCTCACTGGCTCCAGACGAGAGCAGTTGGGGAATCTTGTGCGGAACAGTAATAATTTTTACAACGCCGCCGTTGGGGTGATATATTAAAGTTATGTATTTCCCAAAGATAATTGAAACAAAGGAAATATACAAATACGTATTTTGTATTTGTATTTCAATTACTTCCTTAAAATGTATTTTGTAATTGGTATTTCAATTACCTGCTGCTGAGATATTTTGTAATTTGTATTTCAAATACTTATGGCTTCAAAATATAAATTCAAATACATTTAGCGACCTCAACGATGATAATGAAAAATAAACTTACATAGATAGTACATAGACTAAAACCGCTAGAATCCTGTACTATTCTATTATCCTGTGCTGTAACACTCTAATGATTATTTGTAGTTTTCTTATCATTGCTTTATAATGTGCTGTACCTTTTTTTATGTCTTGTACTGTATAATTAATAGCACTGTTTTTGTACATTTTGTATCAAATTATATTACTTGTCAGTGCTTTGAAGTGTACATTTTTGTATCATAGTATTGGATCAAGCACTATTGGAATAATTTGACTGAATACTAGATTATTTTTAAGTTAATTACCGTAGAGCGCACTTGAAGTGAAATAACACAAAAATGCGCTAAACAAATGTCATATATGTATATAAAAATGAATCCTTGTTTCCCTTAGTCACGCCATAACTTCAGAATGACTTTAACTGTTTCATTAATTTTATTTAAGTTTTCTAATACGGTGTAGAAGGTTCTTACGGAAAGAAAAATCAAGTATATTGGATAATTTCAGAAAACTTGACGACTATTTAAACTTCGCACGTTTGACAGTTCGCGCGTTTGATGAAATTGAATTTAGCAAGCAGCTGTTTTTTTATTGTAACAAAAGAATTTTCTATGGATTTTTTTAAATATAGATATTTTAAATCGGTACCTATGTTAGGTACCAGATTTGATTGATTGTTCTTATAATATACAAAAATTAATATTTGTAATGTGTGAAAATGAAAATTTGAATAAAAAAATTGTAATAGCTGGCACGCGAGTTGTTTGAAAACTGAATGTACTGGGACTAAATATATGGAACACGGAGGGGGGTTGGCGGGTCGGGGGAGCGGGAGAGGGGAGAGGGTAGGCGGGGAAGGTGGAAAGGGAAAGCGTGAGAGGAAGGGGATACGGGAGGGGAACGGGGACGCACGGGAAAGGACATGCAGGGATAAACAATTTATTTCTTTGAATAAGGCAATGGAACGCATGCCGGGAACCAGCTAGTGTTATTATAATTATTATCTAACACCTAAGTCCTGTACCACAAAACTTTACAAGTGGAGCGGAGACGAGATGTGTCTTTTAAACAATATGATTGGTCAATTTTGCACGTCTCTGTTTCACTCTGCTCAACTTTGCTTCTATGGAAACGCACCCAGATAAGGGCACTTACGAAAATTTATTAGTATTAGATTAGTTTTTGGTTTTTGTAGAACCAAATGTATTTTGTAATTTGTATTTTGTATTTGAAATTAAAAAATGGTTAAAATACTCTATTTTGTTTTTGAAATACACGACTTAGAAGTATTTTGTATTTCGTATTTTAAATACATGTGAAAAAGTATTTTGTAATTTGTATTTGAATTACAGCAAAGCATGTATTTTGCCCAGCCCTGGTTGTAGGAATGTACATATTATTATTATTGCTGTTGTGGAGTGAGAATAGATTTCTGACTCTGTCTACTTTATATTTTGAAATTTAGTAAGCAGATTATTATAGTTTATATTGTGCTATGTATCTTTTTTTTATAATTTTCAAGGTTATATTTTTGTTAACTTCTTACGGGTACAGGACCCTTATTTTTTTACTTTTTAATTATAATTTTAATTATGTGAAAATGTGTTATTGAATATTATGTGTATTATTAATGTTATTATTATAAGGGTAAAATATCTGTTGATTTTCTCTAATAAATAAAATAAAATAATAATAAAATGAAATACACTTGCAATCACCGTGTACACATAATATGAATGATTTCTAGAACTCAGATACCATCTCCGATAGTTGTACCGTTAATATCAGTTATCTTTGTTTCAGATTAATTATTAAGTATTTAAACAGATTCACGAATCAAGTCCTTAACCAATCAGTTTTGTTTACTTGAAGTGAAAATAACTATCACAATGAGAGGTACGTGATTTTACTTATTAACAAATATTAATATTTTTTCATTGTACCATTGATATCAATGTTTTCAAATCTGTTTTTTGTGGAAACCCTAAAGTCTTATTGGAGCAATACTTACCACCTCAATTTTTATAGTCATAAATTCTGTTTTTAAACCCAGTCACTAAATAAGTTTACCATTCATAAAACTAATAACTACGTCGTTGTAACATTTCATAAAACGTACCTTAAAAACAAATACTATATAATTAAACGAATGAAATTTGATAAAAACAGGACAGTGTTTTATTTACTATATGCGAAACTAAAACCATATCACTTTTGCAAAAGTTTCGTCCTTGTCAAGGAGGGTATTTATTACCAAAGAAAACCAGAAATATGTCATTTTTATACCATAGGTCGTTGGCAGATTTGTTAAATTTTCAAAAAAGATTTTGTATTATACCACACCCATTTCAAATCATATAATCATGCAGTAAAATAAATCAATACATTATCTGGCTAACGCATGTTTTAGAATTTAAATTTTAGTTTAAATAAAATCATTAAAAAATATATACGTACATGTGTTTCTTGGCGAAAACTGGTCCGTTTGTGTATTAATTTGCGCATTTACAAACTAATATATTTCGGATTTATTTTAACATTCTTATTTAACTTAGACATTATTGAAAAATGATAAATACTTATAATCAAAAAAAATAATTACAAAAAGCAAATTATTTTAAAAGTTTTATAACCACGCCTTTCAGCATTTTTGGATGTAGCTATAAATTAAAGCAAATTTGGAATGAAATAAAATCGATATTGAATTATAATTTTAAAAAGCTGGTACGAAGAATAATTAATCTTTCTCATTGGAACCGCTTTCGTAAGAACAACTTTCGACGAAATGTGGATTTTCGTCCGCTGGCTGGTTAAACGCTCTTAAGAATTCAACGATAATCTTTGCCTCCTAAACGTCAATTTATCCCGTTATCGCCTGTTTCATTTTCGTACCTTATTAAGATTGCGATTTTTTTTTGACTGAGCGTAGCGAAGTCATATTTTAACTCGACCTTTTGGCTATTTACGTGTCTGTAGGTTTGTTTATGTGTTCCATTTTCGTTTTATGAAATCTAATGCATCCACTCAATTTTTAAATATGTCAAAGGGCTTGATTTTTCGCAGAAATTCAGGTGTGACAAAGTCATCATCGTTTGTTTTTTTTACGGTCGGAAGGTTTCGATTAAATGTCGATTCTAAGTCTGTTTCAGCTTTTAAACAAATTGTGATCAGCAGAAGATGAAAACCACAATCATGTTGTAACCTTGTTAGCTAATAAGATTTGATAAAAAGCTGAAACGCACCTAGAATCGGCGTTTTAAGGTCCCCTTTCAAATGTAAAAAAAATACAACGGCGCTGAACGGCCATTTGATGACGTTGTAATATTTTTTTACGAAACAATTGGGCGTCGCGGAAGGCGATGCAGCGCACAGTGTTTTGTAAAAAAAATATTACTAACTCTGATACATCAATCAGATACGTGTAACCCACTCGAGGGGATTTTTAACCCTAATACAAAATTTGCGATAAATGTATGAATTTCTTTTAAAAAAAACATTTTAATTTTGTGAATTTTTTTACAAAACGCATAAATATAAATTTCCTTTTGTAAAAATGTGTTCCATATTATTCATTCATGCGCATTTTCGGTAATGCACGTGCTCACAAGTTATTACAAAAATATACATTTTATGATTAACTAGCTGGTTCCCGGCATGAGTTGCAATGGCATATTCAAAGAAATACATTGTTTCTCCCCGAAAACATTGAAATACATTGTTCCCCTCCCGCGTCCCCTTCGTAGCTAGCCTTATAGATAGTAACTTCTATGTTATTCAAATGTATGAGCTATATTATCGTAAAGTTTCATTAAAATCCATTTAGTAGTTTTTGCGTAAAAGAGTAACAAACACACATACATCCACACATTTGCGTTTATAATATTAGTAAGATAAGAAGTAAGCTTTATCAGTTTTTTAGCACTTACACTGCGCTTTTTATGTTCAAATAAAGTTTAAATATTATTATATCATATCTGAAGCTTTCCTTTCTTCGGAAAACTCTTCCATGTCACGAACAACTGGTATATGGAAATCTCGAATGCGATTCCTGTGAAATAATATAATAAGCTTGATTCGAGTTCGTGTTATCCAAATTGATTTGAATAGAAAATTAGTTGTTCAATTTAAAAAAAAAAATAATATTATCGTGCGATTTTGATATTCTCCCTGAAATAAATTATCGATAAGTTAGAAATATAATATTGTGAGACCACTTAAAAACACATAAGTTCATTTTAAAAAATCTAAAATTGTTTACGAAGTATTAAAAATAATTCAATAAACGACCTAAAACGTTGCACCGCAAGAAGTATTTAAATGCATGTGAACATTTCATAAACTAACATTAAGACTTTCGGAATCTGGTAATCACCCCACAACGTCATCGTTCTAAAGTTATTTACATAACTTCTAGCTTGTAAAGGGCGTAACATAGTGCGGCGTGGCAAGTCACCAACGAACGAGAGCGAATTAATAAATAATAATATATGACATTTAATAATTTTATGACATGATGGAGGACTTACGGAGCCGAGGAATCTCAGCCACTGATCAGTGACATAATAAATCACCAATTTTCTACGCATTCTTAAATATTCCAATAGAAAGTTCATAAGTAAATCTATAATTTGTTACCTTCTCCAGGCTTGGCAGTATTCTTGGTGTTGGCGGGCCTCGCCCTGGTCGCGGCTAACATTCCCGTCTGCCCTGCGCCGGAAGATGGCGGTGAAGTTATCCTGTTCCCCAACGTTGATGACTGCTCCACCTTCTGGGAGTGCGATGGATATACCCCAATTTTATTGTCCTGCCCAGGAGTCCTCTGGTTCAACCCTAAGGAGAATGTAAGTTCAACTATAATCATTATTTATTAAGAAGATGTTCAGGCCCATTGTACTCTCTGTATCTCACAGTCGTCTTGTCCTTCTTCTTCTTAAGTCGGTTACTCATTGCTGAGAATCGTGGCTCTTTTTTCATTTTTCCTTGGTAGACTCATCTACCCCTAGTGGTTCTGCACTGCGGGGAGAGCTGCTGACATGAGTGTACCGGAGGCCATTGATGCTTGGTCACTCCAGCGCATTGGTGACCTTGCTTTGCTTCTCCTGCCAAACACTTTGCCAGTGACTATAAATCTCTCCAAGTTAGAATCTTGAGTTTGGCGAGCAACGTGTCCAAAGAATCTTAAAATGCATTGTAGGCAGACAGTTGAAAGTAGTGACCGACCGAAGGTTCAGTTTTGGTTTCGGTTTCAGTGGAAAGTCCTGTTTCGGTCGGACATTAGTTGAAAGCCTATCGTGGATGCCTAGCTCATCATAATTTCATATTTGTGCATCTGGCTGCCCATGGAATCCTTGGAATAATAGAATTATCCTCAGCATTTTTTCCAGCTCTCCATTTCCAGGGCGTCTATCCGCTTCCTTTCGCTGACTTTAAGCGTCCATGTTTCCACCCAAAATGTGGAAAATCAGCTGCCGAATGAGTTTTGGTGGTATAGGTAGTCCTTCTAATAAAGTTCAATAGTTCAAATTGAATACTTGGTTTACTGAACCACTATAAAACTGGTTTCTTTGGGATACAGACAGTATGGGCTATAAAATTTCTTACTCAATAATGTACAAGTCTTGGTAATATAGTTATCTTCGGAGTTTCTTTGTACGAATTTTATACCCAGGTCCTTCAGTCCATCCACACAGCGACTTAATTTTACTTTTTATTGATTATCAACCTACTTAGTGAAGTGATATATATGCCTTATGTGGTTTACCGGATGGGCCCATACATGAAGATCTATCTTTTAAAGATCCCATGGAGGCAATAAGAAGAGGTGGTAGAACTTTTTTACTTTTATTACGAGAGCTTTACAATATTGTTCTTCCAGGAAGCCTGTATGATAAAAAGGGGACGAATGGACAACAAACTCACACTTTCACGCATTACTCATACTGTCTCACTCATACACGAGTGTCTCTTTCGTACCTTAAGATATACGTTAATCCACACTTAGTTCCAACTGTCCTGAGCCAAACCATGGGATTCGGAATTGATAAGGACAGAGATTAAGCCTCTGCAACCGGGCCCGAAAAGAAGAAGATGGAGGGATACGAAATTACGAATGTTAGAGGAGAGCGCTAACATTTACAGCGACAAAATCGATGCGAAAATTGCGAAAATGTTTAATAAAACACGACTCGTTTAAAATAGAGCAAAAATCTCGCGGGCATTATCTTAAACAGCATTTAAAGAAACATTTAAGGGCCCGCAACCCGGATTTGTACCGATTTATTACATATTTCCCTTAAACACGGTAAGCTCTTAAAAAAATATATGTTATTCTTGAAGATAATATCTAGACTTTGCCCGCGCCGAAACGCAAATTATATAAAATTCCCTCGATTGAAAAAAAATCGCAAAGTATGCTCCAAAAATTATTCTTATCACGTTTGTTTCAGTTATTTTCAGTTGTTTAAGTTATATGTATTAAAAAATTCACAGTGTTTGTTTAAATGCTGTTTAAAGATAATGCCCGCGAGATTTTTGCTCTATTTTAAACGAGTCGTGTTTTATTAAACATTTTCGCAATTTTCGCATCGATTTTGTCGCTGTAAATGTTAGCGCTCTCCTCTAACGTTCGTAATTTCGTAACTCTCCATCTTTTTCTTTTCGGGCCCGGTTGCAGAGCCTTAAGAAGATGGCGAAAAGGAAGGTGGAAAAGTACCTGATTATTTAGATCTATTAATCGGGCAAGACTTCAGCGATTTCAAGCAACTTTTCAAATCTAGTAAATGGTTGCCTCAATTCTAAATATCAGGCGATAATAACTATTCCTGTAATGAAGTGCATTTTTTATGATATGACATCGTTAAATAATAATAAAAAAATCCTTGCTAGTTTAATACACGCATAATACATGTTATTGTGTATGCGTATATTTTATGAATCGTCGTTAGTGTAGTTTTTTATGTATTATTGATGGTTCTATCTGCATTTTTTCTTTACTTTTACTTTTTTTTTTATTTCATTGCTTTGTTTTCATAAAGGTTTGCGACTACCCAGTGAACGTTGAAGAGGGAGTTTGCACGCCACCGACTGCAGGACCCACGGAAGAAACGACTGAAGGAACGACAGAAGCACCGACAGATCCAACAGAAGGACCGACTGAAGAATCAATTTTGCTAAAGAAATTAATGAAGAAAAACCACCACTTCTAATTATTTATAACATGAAACATAATATGAAAGTAAACATAACAACCGAGTCATTTGTAATTTTTAACAAAAAATATGTTAAAAAAATGTAATTATTACTTTCTTCCGCCCACTTTTATATATATAGCAAATAAACAGCACCGCTTATAACGGGTTCGCCTAGAGGGCGCTTTACTTCGATGTTTTATTTAATTTTATTCATATTTATTTCATATATTTTATATCACAGCACAATAATATATAATCACATACATAATATAAATATATTAAATA
This sequence comes from Limnephilus rhombicus, assembly GCA_929108145.2. Classification (NCBI taxonomy): domain Eukaryota; kingdom Metazoa; phylum Arthropoda; class Insecta; order Trichoptera; family Limnephilidae; genus Limnephilus; species Limnephilus rhombicus. Next base: position 42,239,404 of record OV815279.1, read on the forward strand.
TATATATATATATATATATATTGATAGAAAGCGGTCACTTTGTAATTTGACATATCAATTGAAATAATACAATAACTAGTTTGTAACCACGATTTAATTATTTAATATTTATTTATTCATCTTTAGGGTATAAAATTAATCTTTAAATTAAATTAAAGTTTAATTTTATACCCTGAAGATGCTTGTGCAAATAAATAATTAAATCGTGGTTACAAATTAAGTTATTGTTTTATATCAATATATTTTTAAGTTTTACAATAAAATAAAAATATTTCACACATGTTAGGGGGCATTCATTAATTACGTGAGCAGTTTTTTGTTTTCAATTTAGACTCCTCCCCCTTCCCCCCCTTGGTGAAATTAAGTGAGATTTGGTATAACCCCCCCTCCCCCCTCACGTGAGGTTTACACTACTAGCAAATTTATTTAAATTATATGTAAAAACAGACAACAACACCACCTTCCTTAATTTTTAATCAATTTCAATTATTTTATTATCTCTAAAATGGACATGAAATTTTTATTGACCGCCCCTCAGTTCAAATGAGATTTGATGAGATGTTACTGAAACCCTCGCCCAGAATTTTGAGCTCACGTAATTAATGTATGCCTCCTTATGGAAAACATTCTTCTAAATCAACTTGGTAAGCAGATATTATAGATTTTTTTATTGAAAATTTCACTAGTCGGTACCAACCGAGGGAGTAAACCTTAATGTATTTAATTGTGCAAAAAGCGGGAGTCTATTATCCGACGCCATCTAGCGGCAATTTAGCGACACAACCAACTCAGTCACAATAAACAAAGGATGCCTCTAGCGGAGAAAATTTAAAACAATTATTATTAACCAAGGAGGTTAAAATAATATATTATGTTGTTCTTCCAGTAATCGCTATAATATTATGTGCACAGAGAACGAAACCTTCAGGTGCCACAAAACGTCAGATACTTGACTATGATAGATGTTCACAAAAAAGAAGAATTTTCTTTCCGCGGCACTATTGTTAAAATGGTGACCGGACAACTCAGAATCAACTCAACTCAACAGTCTCAACACCTCCTTTGAAAGGTCATTAAAATTGTTAAAAAATGTATAAAAAAATGGTTAAATAGGTTATTTTAGGTTAAGTTATGGGATATTTTTAAATTCTTTTTAGCTTTTAATGACTTTTAAAAGATGTGTTGAGTTGAGTTGATTCTGAATTGTCATGGAACCGTTAAAATAATGAGAAACTCCGCCATACCAGCTTTTTAGAAGGACCCATAAAAGTACGACGATGTTCCTGAATCTAATTATCAAGTCTTAACTTAATATCGTTATTCAAGGCATGCATTGCTTTGATGGGATCAAGCCGGAAAGCCTGCAGAAGGCTGTATTGCGGACGATAGAAAAACATATAAGAAATCCTTCAAAATTGCTCTCCGAAAAACACTTAAAACAAAGCACAAACGGATAGCGTAGCTGCGGTCAGATTTTTTTTCCAAAAAACTTTAACTGTGCTGAAATCCAGAGAAAAGTTCCAAAATGCGTCATCAACGACATTATGTTGGGGTATACCTATTAATTGTGTTTGTATTTAATTTGTAAAACTCCATTTAATTTTTCAAAATTTAATTTTGATTAAATTTAACAATGTTATTTATTCTCAAGTTCTCCAAGTATTGTTCTTGTAGTTTTGTTATAGCTGTTTCAACTCACAAGGCCATTTTGTGGTTAAACCACTTTGAGACTACTTATTTATAAGAATCTAAATGTCAATTTTGAACTATTTTCAAATGTTTGAGTTTAAGTCGTCTTTATAAAATCACAAGGGTAGGTATTTATAACAGCCACCTTTAAGTTCTTTATTTTTTGTTTAATTTGTGGAACTCCATTTAATTTTTCAAATTTTATTTTAAATTATCTTATATATAAAAATGAATCGCTAAATGTGTTGCTAAGCGCAAATCTCGAGAGCAGCTGAACCGATTTCGCTAATTCTTGTTTTAGAATATTCCTTGAAGTACGAGGATGGTTCTATTTTTGAAAATCTTTATGAAGTTTTTGAAGTTGATAAATTTATTCAAAGTAGACACTCCCCTAACAGTTTGAATCGAATCAAGAATCTTAGATATTTTAAATAGGTACCAAATTTAATATACCTACATGAAAAATGGAAATTTGAATAAAAAATGTAAAAGGTGGCACGCGGGCTGTTTAAAAACTGAATGTACTGGGATATCGGAGAGGGGGGGAAGGGGTGGCGGTGTAAGGGTGGGAGGGGGGGCGGTGTGAGGTGTGAAGGGGGGAGGGTGGGAGGAGGGGAGGGGGGGAGGTGGAGGAGGCGGTGTGGGAACCACCTTACACCATGCGAGCGAAGCCGCGGGAAAAAGCTAGTATTCAATAATTTTATTATCAAATTCTGCAAGTATTTTTGTTTTTATTTTTATTACAGTTATTTCGATTTTTTTACAAGGTTGTTTTTTTTTAATAATTATTATAATCTAAATTTTTTTATGTTACATAGGTAATTACAAGTTATGAGTTGTTGTTTACAAGGTCACTTTAATTTTTTTAAGTTTTCATTTACAAGGACATTTTTAAATGTGGTCAAACCACTTTGAAACAACTTATTTATACGAACCTAAATGTCAATTTTCAACTATTTGAGTTTAACCACAGTTTTAAAATTGCCTAGTTAGCTGAAAAAGCTGTAACAAAAATAAAAACAAAAATACTTGCAAAACTTGATAATAACATAATTAAATTTAACTGAAATTATTTATTTTTTTTAAATTTCGTCGGGGGATGAAAAGATAGCCAATGAGTTTAGAGGCTTATTGTATTTGAGCGAAGATCAAGGAGTTACCACGAAACCTATAATGATATGTCCATCTACGGCCAGTGATGACCTGGTCATGAATGTCACTCCTGAAATGGTTTTAGGAGCGATTAAGTAAACAACCCTCGGTAAAAGTCCAGGGTTCGACGACGTAGGAATTGAGTAAATCAAGGTACGCAGGAGTTATGTTATACTATGCATGGTGTTAAGGGACGTACTTAACTTATTTTAAACAATGATTACTGATATTTGGAGTTAAAAATGTAAATAAAATTTTGGTCTCCGGTGACTTTCGTGATGACTTTTTTTCCTCCTTTTTTTTCTTCTGCATATCGTCACTGATCACTCAGCCAAGTCATCGATCAATCCATTACCCCGCCTCCAACTGTCCAACACCTGTCATTTTTTTTGTAGAAAAAAAAACGTCAAAAGTATTATCGGTGACCAATATTTCATTTACATTTTTTACTCAAATAATGTCAAAAGTCAGTGGTTAAAGTAAAAGTCAAGTACATCCCTTAACACCTTTATACATATACACTATTCTAGCCCTGTATAAACTCATACGTGTGCCGATGGACATGAGTCAATCTGTTATATTACCAATTTTGAAACAATTATTATAAGATGATGGACATTACAACGATGTCCGAAACGTTGGCTAAAGAAGAAGGTAGCGCAACACGGCATAACACCCCAAAAACAAATAACGAAAATGCTTTTGTCCGTGAAAATCTTAAAACGTATACAAATTATTAAAAGCATAAATTATTATAAGCCTGAAACACTCACCTACACTGAAAAAATCTCCCGAAAAAATATACATAGGTTAGAGTGTGGATGGTTGAAACACTTTTATTTTAACTATTTGTAGTAATATTTCGTTTATATTTATGGATAAGATGTTTATACTAGATGTTCTATGATCTATCTAGTTATCAAATTAAATTTATTGGATGGCCACAACCCGTACAGGTAAACTGCAATAACCACTTAAAGACGATAGGGAAATCTGTTTCAATTATCCCCATAGTGTGGACGATTGAAACAGTATGTGGGGATAATTGAAACACTCTATATATCTTTGGAATAATTGGAGCAATTTTAATCAATGTTAAGCATTTTCATTATTATAACAGTACTCAATGAGATCATGAATAGTGATTAAAAATATTACAAGTATTTTAAAAACTACAAACATAAATGTCTTGAAATAAAACAACTTTAAATATATTTTTCATTATTTGTGTGTTAGAGCTCTTAGTTATACTAACTATGAGTATTTGGCATAATCAACATAGTTTTACTGCGAAATTATCGTGGAGCAGAGTAGAACGGTATAAAAAATAAGTTTTTTGCTTTCATACAAAAGTGCTTGTTTCAACCATCACACTGTTTCAATCATAACAATTTAGAATTTACCTCTGAATTGAGAGCATTTTTTCTGTGTAAAATCCAACAATTAAGAAGTCGAAAAAACAGAAAATAATTGAATTTGTGGTTTGCGATGTGACATCATTATACAAAATAGGGCAATATTTTAGACCAACAAACTTTAAATAATCGGTTAAGGGGCATTAAAACAAGTAAATAGAAGGTATCTATTTTTTTTAGGCCCTGAGGAACATAATTTCCCTCAGGGCTTACGTCATCTTTATACTCACCTATGATGCTGTGTGGAGGGTTTTTTTAAGGAAAGGAAGGAGAGGAGGAAAAGGGTTTAAGGGGTGGGTAGGAATCTTGGGTTCAGTATGTCCTGGTCATCCGCCTCCAAGACCTAGACAAACCTAACCCCATGAACCCGGACACCCCTGATAAATCACCAAACGTAGCGAACCACTTGGGGTGACCTATGGCAGAGGTGTCGGTTATCCAATAAAGGTTCCCGGGGCGACGGTACCCATTCCCGCCTCCCAAATTAAAAGAAAAGAAAAATCTGAGTATGCAATTCACATGTGGTAAAAGTGAAACATATACAAATCTAAATTAGACAAGAGTGGAGAGACTACGAAGCACTTTTTTTTATCAATGTGAAGGATGATTTTTTTCAGATTTTTGTCGGATTCCAGTGCAACTTTTCCTATACATTTGGTCATCTTACTCGTATTTGTGGTTTCTTCTTCAGAGTCGTTAGATGTAGTTTTCTCTAGCCTATTCATTTTGGAATGGTTTGAAGATTAAATATTGATTTAACTTTTTTTTTTAATTTCATAGGATTCGAGCGCGATGAATGATTATCAAGTTGTAAAAGAACTTTGTGGTCTATAGACGGAATGGTATGGCTTTGAAAATGAATCAGAAATTTGGTAAAATTTTCGTCTTGCATCCAGCCAGATATGTTTGCGGTACCGATACTACCAATCGGACCCTCTTGTAAGAAATGGCTTAATTGACACGTGGAAATATGAGCATCGGCGGAATTGAGTTGCCAATTACGTTTGCTGCTACAGACAGTTACGAGAGTTCCTCGTTCGGCACCTACTTGCTGAGTTCCTCTCCTGGCTACAACCCGTTTAGGTTTTTGAACAGTTGTGACACCGATCTCATTTATATTATAGATGTCCTTCATCAACGTTATGTCAATTTAAACTTGTTGCTTGTGCCATACTCCATTTTTCAAAAAGTTCCATCCATATTCGGCGTGGTCCAGCGGTAAGGCTCTTGACTAGCACTTCGAAGGTCGCGGGATCGAATCCCGGCGTGGCAAATAAATTTTATTAATTTGTGTTATTTCACAATTTATTAATTAAAAATAATATATAGTAGGTATATTTGCGGCACGTTCCAGAGTGGAAGATACTCTCAGTATCGCCCTGGTGTAAGACCACCATTCAGAATTGAAACGTTGCTTGAAATGGCGTTAGCCGTGTTTGGTGACCAGATCTGAAGAGCCAGGTACTTCCCCACCTCCTTCTTCCCATCTCCTTCCCTTCTCCATTACCCTCAATATACATACCCCAAACATACCCCAATTGGGGATGCCATAGTCCCACTGGCTCCACACGGGAGCAGTTAGGACTCTCGTGCGATATACATGTAAAATATATACATGTAAAATATAATAAGAATATATATATATATATATATTCAAGATCACAAAAGTACATCTAGTGGGAAGACTTGATGATTTTAATTTCTGACAAATGGGTATGCCATAGTCCCACTGGCTCCAGACGGGAGCAGTTGGGACTCTTGTGCGGTATACATGTAAAAAAAATATATTCAAGATCACAGAAGCACGTCTATTGTGAAGACTTAATGATTTGAATTTCTGACATTTTTTCATTTTAACTTGAAAATTTTCTGTCAGTGTGGACGATTGAAACATGGTTATGATTGAAACGTTGCAATCATCCCCACACAAGTTGTTTCAAACATCCCCACGCTGCATTTTCTACTTCAAAGTCAAAAATAACCCTGATAAATAGACTTTAACGCCATGCAAATGCATTTTAAATACTCTAAAATAGATAAAGAAGAGAATGTAATAAAACATTTCGTCAAGTTGCGAGAGTAAAATGAGTTATAATATAAACAAAAATATCGTAAATATTTACTTTTTAGTGCGAAATCCAATAATGTCCCCTACGCACGATTGAGTCACTCGCCGGCTAGTGCGCTTTTGTAGAAACCTCCCAACAGACCTGGCGGAGTTTCGAGTGTTATATCACACTCTTAGGTATTATAGTTTTCGAGTAAATTGAGATGTTTCAATCATAACTTGTTTCAATCGTCCCCAGTCTACCCTACCCCCGACGGGACATGTATCTTTGTTATGAAGCGATTGTATTTATCGTAAGTTAGGTACTATTTTTTTTAAATGCATTTTAATTGGTTAGGTTGGCAAAGCTGGGGGAGTTTCGTTCAACGCGTCGGTAGGCGGTGTTTGGGTTTTTCCGTTTCCGCAATCTTTTCACTTTTTCAGCGAGATGTGCGGTACGCCGTGAAAACAACGGTCACTTAATTTTTAAGTTTTAATACAATGTGATTGAAATCCAAGTTTTGGGCATCTGCATTCGGGGAAAGGAAACACGTTGTGTTTTTTTTAAATATAAATTTCAAAGATTTATTCGCGTAAAATGCGAGTTTTCGCGCGGGTCCCAAAGTGACCACGAGTTTAATGGTGATGTTCGAGTGTTACGATTAATGTACCTCTTTATCCGAGACATCGGTTTATATAATAACCCGCCACGCCTGTCATGGTGCGCAGTGCAACTATCCGAAGATTTATTCACGTAAAATGTGAGTTTCGCGAGGGTCCCAGTGACCACGAGTTAATTGGCGATGTTCGAGTGAAAAGACTATTGTACCTCATTATCCGAGTCATCGGTTTAAATAATAACTCGCCGCGCCCGTGATTGTATGCAGGGCAACTATCGAATTCCCACCGGGGTTTTATTTATGGAACAAACCCGAGATTACCGCAGTGTTGAACAATACTCCGCCTCGATTGCTGACGAGCCTTCCTATACAATTTGGAGGAGAGTTTGGGTACTCCTCCCTTTTTCTGAGGGTCCAGGTCTATCATCCCTTCCATGCGACCGCTGTGGAGGTCGCAGGCACAAGCTGAGCCGCAGAGGTTTGGACCTCCCTTGCCACTAGGAGGTGGTGTTGGTTCTCACGACATCGGGGGTACGGCGGCAGTTAATTTAATTAGTGTAGCTAGGAATAGCATAAATTACGAAATTGGTCCCGGGGGTGAGTCCATTCAATTTGTTTTATTATGTCTTATCATGTCAATACAGTGTACCGATTTTCTACTCTACTCTTTGTTTTATTATGTAGATTCCTTGTGCAGCCTTTTCAGGAATGCTATGAAACCAAATGGCCCACACTCTGAGAAATGAGTATCGTGTTCTCCGCTTGTTGACATACCCAGACATTAGACTGGGTTTGGCGTCCAAGATTTCCTGAGATGAAATCAAAGTTGACTGGCAGATTACACCCGAGCCCGACCAAGGCTCATCATTACATTTCCCTTTAATAATATAACACAAACACATAACAATATGTCATTACATTCATAAATGATAACATCTTTTCTAGGGAGATTTTCCAATGTAGATGAGTGTTTCAGGCTTATAATTTATTATTACTTATAATAATTGTTACCCTTTGTGCTATGCATAAAAAATAGTTTATCAATTAAAAATAATAACCAATTTTGAATGCCAAAATTAACTGAATGCATCGATATTAGGAAATTACCGACCAATTTTCTTGGCGAAAATGATTTCAAGACTATTTGAAAAACAATTATTCATGCTAGTAAAAGACAAACTACCCGGATTACCATTTTGACTTCAAAAGCGTCTCATCATCCAATATGGCCATTTATGGATTAAAAAACCAATTATTTAAAAAAATTAAAAAAACACCCTTTATGGCAGTTTTCTTCCTTCTTTCAACAATTATTACGGGATAAACCTACAAGGCGAGATGCCCCAACAGCAGCTGTCAAAATGCTAGCTATTTGGTATGGATAACAGAAAAATGACTTTTACCGGTTTATAATAGATCATTAAATGATGCAAAATTAATATTTCAATATATTAAGGTAAGGCTTATAAATACTTCAAATACCCGCAGGAATATTACTTTTATTATTCTTTTATTTTTTTAAAGCCAAAAACATCACGTACCTATGGTTTATTTATATCGTGACAGAGTACGTAATAAGATATGGATTATTGTTTTGAAATCCTTCTTTCCAAGAAAAATCAATTGTGATTTCATTATGATAATGAGCATCGGGTATGATGAATGCACCTTGATAAAAGAAAAATGGTTGCACTAAGTATTGCGAGATGATAAAATAGATTAAGACACCAAAATAGAAAAATCTTTTTCAACGGCGGTTAAAAATAATATAATGTATATCTCTTAAATGACCTTGAAATTCTGGGAAATCTAGCACTCCTTGCGCTGCTTCCCTCACGGAGAGAAGTGCGAGAAATGTGTGTGTTTCGTATAATTCGAGGGAAGGGAGGGGAGAATGAAGGATGGATGTTCACAGGAAAGGGGACGAGTGAGGGGAAGGAGAAGGTGACAGGGACGGTGGGATGCAGGAGGAAAGGTGGACGCGGAAGATGAAAGGAGGCGGGAACGGGGATGCGTGGGAAAGACACCCAGGGGTGGGATGTGGGACGAGGAAGGGGCAGAGGGTGGTATTGCAAAGGAGACATAGTAGCGGTAGGGGATACATTTGGAGAAGTGTGTGTATTTCACATAGTTTCGCGGCAGGGAAGGAAAAGATATCCGAAAGGGAGGAAGGGTGGCGCAGGAGGGACATCGTGGACGGGGAGAAGGCGGAAAAGGTTAAAGTTGAAGGCCAGAAGGAACGAACGGGGTAAGCGAGGGGAAAGGGAGGGTCAACGAAGGGGTGAGATTCAAGGGAGGAAGAGAGGCAGGGATATCAAAGAAGACTTAGTAACGGTAGGGGAGAGCAAGGGGTAAATTCGGAATATCCATGATCTCACACGGAGAATGACTTGCTCACGCGTCGGAAAACCTTCTGATTTATTCGTGTGCACAACACACAAAACTATAGTGTGTCCAAAAGCACTTCAAAAAACAGAAACAAAACACCGACAATTCTTTCATTGAGTGGAATTGCAACGTATGCCGGGTACTCGCTAGTAATATTTATTGCTGTGAATCCTTTCATTCGATTTACTATTGTGTTCACTCTGAGTTGTAGGTATGTATAATGTACATATTATTATTATTGCTGTTGTGGAGTGAGAATAGATTTCTGACTCTGACTACTTTATGTTTTGAAATTTAGTAAGCAGATTATTATAGTTTATATTGTGTTTTTTATATTTTTTTTGTTATAATTTTCAAGGTTATGTTTTTGTTAACTTCTTACGGGTACAGGGCCCTTACTTTTTAATTATAATTTTAAATATGTGAAAATCTGTTATTGGATATTATGGGTATCGTTAATGTTATTATTATACGTGTAAAATATCTGTTGATTTTCCCTAATAAATAAAATAAAATAAATTAAATTAAAATAAAATGAAATACACTTGCAATCACCGTGTACACATAATATGAATGATTTCTAGAACTCAGATACCATCTCCGATAGTTGTCCCGTCAATATCAGTTATCTTTGTTTCAGATTCATTATTAAGTATTTAAACAGATTCACGAATCAAGTCCTTAATCAATCAGTTTTATTTCCTTGAAGTGAAAATAACTATCACAATGAGAGGTACGTGATTTTACTTTCTAACAAATATTAATATTTTTTTCATTGTACCATTGATACCAATGTTCTCAAATCAGTTTTTTGGGGAAACAAGTCTTATTATTGGAGCAATACTTGCCACCTCAATTTTTATAAATTCGAGTCATAAATTCTGTTTTTAAACCCAGTCACTAAATATATCTATGACAGTTTATTTTTCATTATTTCAGTATTTGAAATACAAATTACCTCATCAGCAGGTAATTGAAATACCAATTACAAAGTACATTTTTAGGAAGTAATTGAAATACAAATACAAAATACGTATTGGTATTTCAAATACGCGTTTCAATTACAAGTAATTCAAATACTGCCCAGTCCTGATTGTACATTAATTTCCATGTTCTTATGCAAAAATAATTTTCCTTTAGATGTATAATGTTGTGCTTCCCGAAATGAGTTTCATTAAACGCATTGGGAGTAATGTATTATAAAATTTATTTAATATTTTTTTAATATATTATCTCTAATAAATAAATTTAAAATAGGTCTTCCATTCATAAAACTAATAACTACATCTTTTTGTTATTAGTTTTTGGGGTATTATGCCGTGTTGCGCTACCTCCTTCTTTAGCCAACGTTTCGGACAGCGTTGCAGTATCATCAGGGCAGATGTGTAATAGTTAGGGGTGATGTTTGTACTTACCTACTTAGGAGCGATACCGTGTCGCCAGCTCCACTCCTCTACGAGCTGGCGCTACAAGATTTAACAATGCCGTTGGTAATCCATGGGGTGAGATTAGACAAAGACAAACCCAACAATTAGATTAGATTCAGACTTCATTGCGACTTAAAATTAATATTAACTGTTGATTAATATTATTTGTTAGGTTATTTTGATTTTTTTTTTAAATTTAGTTTATATTAAGAATAAGAGAAACATATGTGTGTATATGTATATATATTTTTTATTATTATTTATTTTTTACTTTTTTTAGTTAAGGTTTTCAGTATATTTTTTTAACTGTGTTTTTAAATTTTTGAAACTGTCCTTAAGGGATCTTATATTTTCTGGTAATTTATTAAAGAAATTTTTTCTAAGTATTTATAGTTTTGTTGACCCAAAGTTTTTTTACAAATGGGAATTGGTAACATGTATTTTTGCCTGAGATTTACTGTGTTTTTGAAAGGTATGGATTTGTTTAGGATATCCTCTTTGTAAACTTGTAAGGTTGAATGATACAGGAAGAGAGTATTTAATTTTCTGACTTTAAATTCTTTGAATATTAGTTCAGATGGATAAAGAAATGATTTTTTTTATATTATTTTAATTATTAGTTTTTGCGCAATGTAAAGAGATTGTGTGAGAGTTTTATAGGCGCCACCCCATCCTATTATACCATATTGGATTATGGATTGACAGAATGCGAAGTACGTCATTCTCAGTAGTTCTTTACTTAGAATGTGTCTCAAACAGCTAAAAATATATGTCAATTTTCTTACTCTGTTTTTAAGAATGGTTATATGCGGTATCCATTTTAGACATTGGTCAATAGTGATTCCTAGATATTTGGTTGAAGTTTTCATTTCAATATTAGTACACAATAAGTTACAGTGGTGTTGTTGAGTGTGTGGTGCAGAATGGATCCTTATGTTTATTTCATACGGCGTGTTTGGTTTTTTTATGAAAAATGGTATGTAATGTGTTTTTTTAGAGTTTAATGTTAGTAGGTTATTGTCAAACCATGTTTTTAATTCATTTATGTCTATGTTAGCCTTTTTATTCAGTTCTGACCATGTGTTTGCTTTTAGAAGAAGCACTGTGTCATCTGCATATGAGATAATTTCCCCGTATTTAGCAACTTCAAATATATCATTTACATATAATATGAACAAAAGTGGTCCTAGAACTGTGCCTTGTGGTATTGAGAAGTTACTACTTTCGGAATCACTTAGTTCATATAATAATTTTACTTGTTGTGGTCTATTTTCCAAAAAGCTTATAATCCAGGATAGCACCAGTCCATTTATTCCAATTGATTTGATTTTTTTTATTAAGTTAGTATGAGATATACTATCAAATGCTTTTTTAGGGTCAATAAATATTCCAATGCATTTTTCATTTGAGTCTAGGGCGGTATATATATAGTTTGTTATTTTCGCAATGGCATCATGGGTGCTGGTGTTTTTTTTAAACCATTCTGTTTAGAATTTATAATGTGACGTTGTTCTAAGAAGGCCCAGATTTGGTTTTTTACAATTTTTTCGAATATTTTTGATATATTAGATAAAAGGGATATAGGGCGGTAAATTTGTGGGTCTTTTGGGCAGTCTGCTTTATATATCGGTGTTATTATTGTTTTTTTGTAATTATTTGGAAATACACCTTTTATAAGGCTTGTATTTATTATATGAGTTAATGGGCAAATTAGATATTGTTTCATTGTTTTTAATATGTTTACATCTATGTTGTCATAACCGGGAGCAGAGCCCCCCTTTAAATCATCGATAACTTTTAAAACATCAGTTTATGTTATTTTGTTAAAATTATTATATTGGTGGTGGGTAGTGTGGGGATTATTTTTATTATTGTTGGGAGATGTTTGTTGGGAGTAGTAGCTATTTTTCGTTTTTCGAATTAAAGTTGTTAATATGTTTTTATATTTTTTATAATATGAAATAATAGATTTTTTAGCATTCGGTTGATGAGCTAGTTTGAAAAGTTATTTTTTTTTCTAACTGCTTTTACTAATCCGTTAGTGATCCAGGGTTTAATTTTTTTTGTTTTTGAGTTTTGATGCAAGTTTTTAATTTCAGAGGCATTTAAAATGTGTTCTGATATTTTTTTTCCAAAAAAATATGCACATTCATTAGAGCACTTACTGTTTATTACTTCAGTCCATTTTTCTGTTGAGAGTTATTTTTCTAATAGTTGGTAGCGTAATGTGGTTTTTGTGGTACTTAATTTATGTATGTTTTTGTTTTTATTTTTAGTTTCATAGTTAAAAAGTGTTGCGTGATGATCGGTTATGTTTATCTTCCAAATCGTAGATTTGACATTTTTTTATATAATTAAGGTTTACATTACACCAAATATGGTCTAGACAAGATGGCGTTTGATTTGGTACTTCTCGGGTATAGTTATTAATGCACGATTTGAAGTTGTTATGAGTCATCATGTTCAAGAAGTTATTTTTTTCAATTGAATTATGGTTATTAGAAATATTTATGTTAAAGTCTCCACATACAATCGTAAAAATCTTTGTTAATTTATTCAGGTATAGATAAAGTTCGTTTGTAAAATTCGTTATGTTTGATTTGTGTGTACGGTATATTGTTATGATTCTATAAATAGAATTTTAAAATTTAATATCTGTTTTTAAGCAGTTGACCAATTCAATGTTCACTTCTTCTGTGTTTAACAATTCACAATCGTTGCGTATGAACATAATTATTCCACTATTTTTGTTTATAGATATTTTGGTTGCAATTCCTCGGTAGTTGGGTAGCTCACTTATGTATTGATCACTGTTGCAGTGTGTTTCAGTTAACCCTATGCACACCGGTGATGTGCTTAAATTATTAATGGTTATTAATAATTCATCTAGATTTCTTGAAAGGCTTCTTATGTTCATGTTTAGCACTAGAAAAGCGGAATCGGTATTATGACACCATTTGTTAATTTCGTTAACGTTTTCGCATATTTCTTCTGTAATGTTGTAGTTTTGGTCGATTTTTTTTGTAATGTAATCATCCATGTTTAGTTGTAGTCGATTCGTTCCTTTGCAAATTGTAACATTTTTATGCGTTGTTTGCATTCTTCGTTGTTGGCTTTATGATTTGTTGGATAAGAACTCTTTTTAAATAGGTTGTTAGTTGTGCAGTTGATGCACTTTGGCACTTCATTTTTGTTTTGACAGTCTTTGAGTCCGTGATCTCCAGCGCAGTGAGGGCAAATTGGTTTTTCGTTTATTCTTAGACAGCGCGTAGCTGTGTGGCCATATTTCTGGCAATGGTAGCATTGCATTAACGGGTTACAGTCTTCCACTTTAATTTGGGAGAAACCCAGGTTTACTTTTTTTAATAGTAAGTTTCAATAAGGATAAGTAAGGATAATAATGTTAATATTTTTATTTTTTTTAATGTTGATTATTCCTTTTATTTTGATTTTTTCTTCTACATTTAATATGTTTATGTCTTCGTTTTGTAGGATTAAGTCATTTGAAAATTCTTATTTATTGTAGTTCTCGTCGATTCCTTTGAAGATCATACACGGACTTTTCTTCTTTAATTCGCTCACGTTAATTCCTTCAAGCTTCATTTTTTCAATTTCGTTTTTTGTCTTGATCCTGTCTTCTTCTTTGTTAAGGTTGATAATAAGTTGGTTTTTCGATGTTTTTCTGATGCTAGCAATACCAACGCCAGTTTTAGAAATCTTTACGTTCTTAGTTATTATTTCCTTGATATCTTCTTTTTCGTTTTTTGAGCTTATAATGATGGGATATAAAACCGGGGATTTGTGTTGCGCACTAACTTCAGCGTATGTTTTAAAATTTTGATTTGTTTTCTAATTTTTGGCAGTAATTTTCATTATTTTGAATTATTTGTTGAATTATTTTATTTTGTAGTTTTAAATGTTCGCATTTTATCGCTTCTTCCAGCTTTTTAATATTGTTTTCTAAACTTTGTTTTATTTTAGAGTCTTTAACAGTTGTTATTTTATTAATATCAGTTCTTATGTCTTCTATAAATTCCTCCATATTAAGATTTGTTGACTCCTTCGGATGTGTGGTAATTGAATTTACATGGTTTATTAAAAACAAAAAAATATTTCAATAAATAAAAAATAAAAAATATTTCGCCGGTGTGAGTTTCGAACCGAGCGCGGCAGCTATTCTGTTACTTCGGGCAAAAAACAGTTCTGACGCGTTGGCCCACAAGGCCACGGGCCCTTTTCGGAATCCCGGGAAGAACACTCGTATTTATTTATGTGACGGTTCACGAGGACACCGCGTCGAGTTACTGATTGTCTTTATTGTCGCACTAGAATGTTTTTGCAACTTGTTTAACTTTTTTTAAAAAGAAAAAAAAACACCGTAACTGGATTGTTAACTTTTATTAACTTTTATTTAATTTAACTTCCACCAGTCTTCAATGTTATTCTGATGTATAAGCTATATTATTGTAAAGTTTCATTAAAATCCATTTAGTTGTTTTTGCGTAAAAGAGTAACAAACACATCCATACATTCGCGTTTATAATATTAGTAAGATAAGAAGTAAGCTTTATAAGTTTTTTAACACTTAAACTGCGCTTTTCATGTTCAAATAAACTTTAAATATTATTATATTATATCTGAAGCTTTTCTTTCCTCGGAAAACTCTTCTATGTCGTGAACAACTCGTATATGGAAATCTCGGATGCGATTCCTGTGAAATAATATAATAAGCTTGATTCGAGTTCGTGTTATCCAAATTGATTTGAATAGAAAATTAGTTGTTCAATTTATAAAGAAAATGAAAATTATCGTGCGATTTTGATATAGTCCCCGAAATTAATTATCGATAAGTTAGAAATATAATATTGAGAGGCCACTTAAAAACACATAAGTTCATTTCAAAAAATCTAAAATGGTTTACGAAGTATTAAAAATAATTCAATAAACGACCTTAAACGTTGCGCCGCAAGAAGTATTTAAGGCCAAGTGTAATCATTTATTAATTTTAAATAATGATAATATTATTACGCAAATCGATAAACATAAAGTTTTTCATGTGAAAAATATTTTTTATAAATTTTTAAAATTTACATAGGCTTAGCATTTATCAAAACCAAATCAGAAATACGACCTTATTCTGACCGTTTTTCGTAAATTTTACAAAATATTTTTAACTGCTGAATATCCTCAAAGTCTACCTTTAGGGGTTTTCTTTAAAACCTCGAAAAAAAATTTAAAATTAATAGATAAATAAGTTTTTAGTTAAATTTTTTCATAAACACCAATTTTCGTGTTTTTTTAAACGCTGAATACAAAACTTTGGATTCGTTTATTTACCAAAACGTTACGAGGAATTGTTGGTATTATATTTCTCCATTTTTTAAAGACAATTTTATAATTTTAATCTTCAAATTTAGAATGAAAAACAGGATTTTTAATTACTAGCAAAAGCCCTCTGTCGTGTGGCGCCCATTTATCTTTCTCTACACGGTAAAATTTTGAACTAAAACCATTTTTCAAAAACTTTCAAAAGATGGCAGTAATCAATCAGGGTGAGAATCTAAGATATTATTACATTTATTTTTGGAAACTATGATACTTAGATACTATCTACCTATACATGTAGGTATCTATTCGTTTTAATATAATAACCTGACTACTGTTTTATATCGACGTCAAGCTAGTAGAGTGCAGCTGTGCCAAATTTTAAATGGTTATTATATTATTATAATAATACTTAGGGAACGTACCCATACTACGTGACCAATTTTTTGCAATTTTTAACCCCCCCCCCCCCCCCCCCCCGTGACCAAAAACCTAAGCAACCCGCTGCTCATTTGTATCAAGCGTGACATTTTGAAGACCCCCCGAACAGGTCACGTAGTATGGGTACGTTCCCTTACGTAAATACAATAAAATAACACGGAAGTGAGTGGTAGAAGAACTCCGTGATGCCCGGTGGGTAAGAACTTGGCTATTCAGATCCAGTCACCCAACACGTCTGTCGCCATTTCAGGCAACGTAACGATTCTTTTTTTAAATATATTTCTTATCTATTTTTTTAAATAGATAGCACTAACAATCTACGAAATTATTTAAAAATGATATATTGTGGAATAACACAAATTAATCGCATGAAATGTTGATAGGTACTTGCGCACGCCGGAATTTTAACTCGCGACCTCCGGATTCGTCTCCTTCTCCTCCCCACTACCTTCAGCCTCACAACATACCCCATTTGGGGTATGCGGGGTATGCCATAGTTTCACTGGCTCCAGACGGGAGCAGCTGGGACTCTTGTGAGGTATTCAACACATAATAAAAATAAAAATCTCTCACTAGGTATTTATACATTTTCTGAGGTCTATATACATCGATATATTATATCTTTATGTCTACATTTTACAATCTGAATTCTGAAATGTGGTCTTTCAACATCTTTCACTAGGGTCATTTGCAATGAAGCACAAAACATAGGTACGACTGCCATGTGTCATGTTTTGTGAATGGTGAGCCAGCGTCATCACGTAACGGCCATGTGGATAGGTAGGTAGGTACTATGCATGTGTTTGTGACTCAAAGACTGCATTGTCGAAAAATGAAGGGAAGGAGTTGGGGAAGAGGAAGGTGGGTAAGTACCTGGCTATTCAGATCCGGTCACCCAACACGGCTAAAGCCATTTCGCGCAACGTTCCGATTTTTTTTTTAAATGTAGGTATTTCTTTAAAAAATATGTTGTTACCTATTTTCAACTTTTGAAGATTGTTCCCACCAATGTTATATATCATTGAAAAAGAAGATAGCACTAATAATCTAAACGAAATTATTTAAAAATAATATATTGTGGAATAATACAAATTAATCGCATAAAATGTTGATAGGTACTTGCGCACGCCGGAATTTTAACTCATGACCTCCGGATTCGTAGCCAACGATCGTAACCGTTCAACCACCGAGGTCTGGAATATCGATACGCTTTCAAATGTTCTAGTATTATTATTATTCGTGATTACGGTTGCTTACCCTTGGTCGGAAGTCTGCCACGTGTAGACATGTATACTTGTATGCAATACGTCTCAATGGAAACATCAAATGTTTTTATGGTCGTTTTTTATTTTAGTTATTTGCTAGTAGAAGTGTCGACTGGTGTTCAAATTTGAGCGAGAGGTTCAAATCCCAGGCCATCCAATTTCTTTTCTAAGTTTTTAAACGTTTTTGAAAGTAGATGGTAAAAACCTTTTTTACGGTTTTTTGTAGGTTTTGATCAAAGAAAAAAAATATTTTGTGGACTGATTTTATAAAGTTTCTTGAAATATAATTTATTTATTTACGCCTTGAAGGCTTTTACAAGTAACATCGGTAAGTTGTACAGTAGCATCATAACATAACAGTTTATCATGATCCATTGTTAGTTTTTTACAGTTTTTTTGTAGGTTTTAAAAGACATTTTAAAATAGGTGAATTATAGAAAAGAAAGTTTAAGTGGACTAATTTTTTAAAGTTTCTTGATATGTAAGTAATAGCTTTACCTACGATAAAAAGTTATAAATGTACATACCTACTCGTGTTTTTATTTTTGTTGGTGATTTTTTCAAATAGGTCCATAGTTAGGTACCCATTGTCCTAATACAATCCTTATTTGTATCTACCTACATTATATTTAAAACTTTTTTTTTTAAATTTGAATCAATCACAGATGTTGGTAAATTAGAGTTAAATTTATTTACATTTTCTCCTAATTTTATTTGCTTTGGTATAATAAAAATAGTGATGAACGGGACGTAGTAGGTAGTTACTCCCATTATCGTCCTGGTGTAAGACCACCAAACACAATTATTGAAACGTTACTTGAAATAGCTTTAGACGTGTTCGGTTACCAGAACTAAATCACTAGGTACTTCCCCACCTTCCTTTTTCCCAACTCCTTCCCTTCCCCGCTACCTTCAGCCTCACAACATACCCCAATTACCAAACACACAACATACCAAAATATACAACTATTATAATGACTTCAAACATGCTTCGAGTAGTTTTTTTTCTGAAAACATTGCCTAGTGGACACGTGCGTGCATGGCACCCCTAGCCGGCCGTATTCCGACCAGCGACCAGATGCGACATTTTGAAATAAATACACATAATATTTATTTTTCTAGTGGCATCTTTCGGATTTTAACGAAACTTTTTGAAAACAAAATAATCTCAAAATGAATGATAGAGACCGCTTTGTCCGCCAGATTGCTCTGATGCTGTTTTGTACTAATATTATACCTATTCCTCTTCGCGTTAAATGCATGTGTGAACATTTCATAAACTAACATTAAGACTTTCGGAATCTGGTAATCACCCCACAACGTCATCTTTCTAAAGTTATTTACATAACTTCTAGCTTGTAAAGAGCGTAACACGTGGCAAGTCACCAACGAACGCAGGCGAGTTAATAAATAATAATATATGACATTCAATAATTTTATGTCATGATGGAGGACTTACCGAGCCGAGGAATCTCAGCCACTGACCAGTGACATAATAAATCACAAATTTTCTGCGCATTCTTAAATATTTCAATAGAAAGGTCATTAGTAAATCTATAATTTATTCCCTGCTCCAGGCTTGACAGTATTCCTGGTGTTGGCGGGACTCACCCTGGTCGCGGCTAACGTTCCCATCTGCCCTGCGCCGGAAGATGGTGGTGAAGCTATCCTGTTCCCCAACGTTGATGACTGCACCACCTTCTGGGAGTGCGATGGATATACCCCAATTTTAATGTCCTGCCCAGGATTCCTCTGGTTCAACCCTAAGGAGAATGTAAGTTCAACTATAATCATCATTTTTTTATTAAGAAGATGTTCAGGCCCATTGTACTCTCTGTATCTCACAGTCAAGACGTCCTTCTTTTTCTTGCTGAGAATCGTGGCCCTACGCAATTTTCCATGGTAGACTCTTCTATCCCTAGTGGTTCTGCACTGCGTGGAGAGCTGCTGATATGAGTGTAGCGAATGCCATTGATGCTTGGTCACTCCAGTGCATTGGTGACCTTGCTTTGCTTCTCCTGCCAAACACTTTGCGAGTCTCTCCAAGTTAGAATCCTGAGCAACGTGTCCAAAGAATCTAAAAATGCATTATAGGTAGACAGTTGAAAGTAGTGACCGACCAAAGGTTCAGTTTCGGTTTCGGTTTCAGCGGAAAGTCCTGTTTCGGTCTGACATTAGTTGAAACCTATCGTGGATGCCTAGCTCAACCAGAATTTCACATTTGTACGTCTGGCTGCCCATGGAATCCTTGGGATAATAGAATTATCCTTAGCATTTTTTCCAGTCCTACATTTCCAGAGCGTCTATCCGCTTCCTTTCGCTGACTTTAAGCGTCCATGTTTTCACACAAAATGTGGAAAATCACCTCCCGAATGAGTTTTGGTGGTTTTGGTAGTCCTTCTAATAAAGTTCAATAGTTAAAATTAAATACTTGGTTTACTTAACCACTATGGTTTCTTTGGGATACAGACAGTATGGGCTATAAAATTACTTACTCAATAATGTACAAGTCTTGGTAAAATAGTTATCTTCGGAGTTTCTTTGTACGAATTTTATACCCAGGTCCTTCAGTCCATCCACACAGCGATTTAATTTTACTTTTTATTGATTATCAACCTACTTAGTGAAGTGATCTATATGTCTTATGTGGTTTACCGGATGGGCCCATACATGAAGATCTATCTTTGAAAGATCCCATGGAGGCAATAAAAAGAGGTGGTAGAACTTTTTACATTTGAGAGCTTTACAATATAGTTTTTCCGGGAAGCCTGTATGATAAAAAGGGGACGAATGGATAACAAACCCACCCATTCATGCATTACTCTTACTGTCTATACACGCGTGTCTCTTTCATACCTTGAGATATACGTTCACCACACTTGGTTCCAACTGTCCTGAGCCATATGATTCGGAACAGTGGAACCATGGGATTCGTAATTGGGATATGTTGTGAGGCTGAAATACATTAGGACAGAGATTAAGAAGATGGCGAAAAGGAAGGTGGAAAAGTACCTGATTATTTAGATCTATTAATCGGGCAAGACTTCAGCGATTTCAAGCAACTTTTCAAATCTAGTAAATGGTTGTCTCAATTCTAAATATCAGGCGATAATAACTATCCCTGTAATGAAGTGCATTTTTTATGATATGACTTCGTTAAATAATAATAAAAAATTTCTTGCTAGTTTAATAGATGTTATTGTTTGTTCATATGAAGCGGATACTTTGTGATGTGACATTATTAATTTAAAATAAAACAATAACTTTGTAAACACCACTTTTATTTTTATACTTTATGCCGACCGGGTTTCGCTACAACCGTAGCTTCATCAGGGCAGTATAATACTCTACTAATATTAGGTTACATTTGTGTTATAATATATATTTTACCAAAAATGGGCTGGGCTGGACTCGTCAAGTGGAGGAGGAAGAGGGAGGCATAGATGGAGAATTGGGAAGGGAACGGACGTGTTCTTTATCAATAGGGAACAATCTTAGTATGGGACTTTTATTTAAATTAAGTTCTTAAGGTAGTAAATAACCAACTTAATTTAAATAAAAGTCCCATACTAAGATTGTTCCCTATTGATAAAGAACACGTCCGTTCCCTTCCCAATTCTCCATCTATGCCTCCCTCTTCCTCCTCCACTTGACGAGTCCAGCCCAGCCCATTTTTGGTAAAATATATATTATAACACAAATGTAACCTAATGTTAGTAGAGTATTATACTGCCCTGATGAAGCTACGGTTGTAGCGAAACATGGTCGGCATAAATTATAAAAATAAAAGTGGTGTTTACAAAGTTATTGTTTTATTTTAAATTAAGATGTTATTGTGTTTGCGTATGTTTTATGAATCGTCTTTAGTGTAGTTTTCCATGTATCTATTGTTATTGGTTCTATCTGCATTTATTTATTATGTTTTACTTTTACTTTTTTTAATTTCATTGCTTTGTTTTCATAAAGGTATGCGACTATCCAGTGAACATTGAAGAGGGAGTTTGCACGCCACCGACTGAAGGACCCACTGAAGAAACGACTGAAGGAACAACTGAAGGACCCACTGAAGAAACGACTGAAGGAACGAGTGAAGGACCCACTGAAGAAACGACTGAAGGAACGACTGAAGGACCCACTGAAGAAACGACTGAAGGAACGACTGAAGGACCCACTGAAGAAACGACTGAAGGAACGACTGAAGGACCCACTGAAGAAACGACTGAAGGAACAACTGAAGGACCCACTGAAGAAACGACTGAAGGAACGACTGAAGGACCCACTGAAGAAATGACTGAAGGACCCACTGAAGAAACGACTGAAGGAACGAGTGAAGAATCAATTTTGCTAAAGAAATTAATGAAGAAAAATTATTTCTAATTATCTATAACATGAAACATTAAAGTAAACATAACAATCTAGTCATTTGTAATTTTGAACAAAAAAATATTTAAAAAAAATGTAATTATTACATTCTTTAACCCACTTTTATATATACAGCAAATAAACAACACCGCTTATAACGTGTTCGCCTAGAGGGTGCTTTACTTCGTTGTTTTATTTAATTTTATTCAAATTTATTTTATATGTTTTATTTCTCCGCACAACATAGTCACACAGACTATAAAAATGTATTTAAAAAAACTTCTTTTTTTATATTTTGATAGAAAGCAGTCACTTTCTGGTTTGACAAATTAATTGAAATAAAACAATGACTTAGTTTGTACCCACGATTTAATTTTTTATATACGGACCGGTTTCGCTTTACATAAGCATCTTCAGGGTATAAAATTAAAGATAAATTTATTTTAATTAAATCGTGGTTATTTTTTTATATCAATATATTTTTAAGTTTTACAATAAATTAAAAATATTTCACACATGTTAAGGGGCATTTTTCTAAATCAACTTGGTAAGCAGATATTATACATTATTTTAATTGAAAATTTCACTAGGCGGTACCAACCGAGGGAGTATATCTTAATGTATTTAATTGTGCAAAAAAGCGTGAGTCTATTATCCGACGCCATCTAGCGGCAATTTAGCGATACAACCACCTCAGTCACAATAAACAAAGGATGCCTCTAGCGGAGAAAATTTAAAACAATTATTATTAACCAAGGAGGTTAAAATAATATATTATGTTGTTCTTCCAGTAATCGCTATAATATTATGTGCACAGAGAACGAAACCTTCAGGTGCCACAAAACGTCAGATACTTGACTATGATAGATGTTCACAAAATAGAAGAATTTTCTCTCCGCGACACTATTGGTAAGGCTATTATACTTCAAATACCCGCATGAATATTACTTTTATTTATTTTTTAAGCCAAAAACATCACGTACCTACGGTTTATTTATATCGTGACAGAGTACGTATTAAGATATGGATTATTGTTTTGAAATCCTTCTTTCCAAGAAAAATCAATTGTGATTTCATTATGATAATGAGCATCGGGTATATGATGAATGCACCTGGATACAAGAAAAATGGTTGCATAAGTATTGCGAGATTATCTTTGCTACGATTACTTTGTTATCTATTCAACTTATCTTTGCTACGTTTCCATAGTCCAACATACTGTATTATTATTATTATTGTTTTCACATAATATGTTGACCTACATGTTCCATTCAAATGCATGATCTCGGTGAATTAAATATATATTATCAAAATGTTAGAGGTCTCCGAACCAAAAAGCATGTGTTTCTTTCCAGCATTCTTAATGCTGATTATGACGTGATATGCCTAACTGAGACATGGCTTCTGCCAAGTATATTTGACTGTGAATTATTCGATGAACGTTATGTAGTGTACCGTTGTGATCGCGACTACATGTTGTTAGGCCAGGCGCTCGGTGGTGGTTCACTGATTGCAGTACGTCGCGAACTGCCCGCGTGCCCCTCACTCTCCTCCCACCCGTACAGCGCGCAGAGATATCCACAGCTACTCTTGCACTAGGCTCTGGTGCGAGTGCTTCTAAACTACGCATATACTGCTTATACTTCGTCCAAGGTGCGGAGCAGAGTAAATCTTTAAGTGACTTTTTTGAATTTATATCTTCGTTGTATACCAATTTCCCTGATGATGAATTCCTTCTATTAGGAGATTTCAACATACCACATGCCCAATGGCTTCTGCCTTTGACCGCAGACGGTGCCCTGGTACTTAATAGATCCTCAACCGATGCACTAACTTCAACACTTTCTGATTTTTTAGACTTTACCGGCTTCCATCAATTCAACAACCAGCTTAATGTAAACGAGCGTGTTCTCGACCTGGTGATTTCGAGTTGCATGTGCAGTGTAAGGGGGTGCAATACACCGCTAGTGCCAGAGGATGCACACCACCGCTCGCTAGAGGTGGTGCTGCGCATGGCCCGCGAGCCGTCCCTCCAAATCCCACGCTCACGCACGGTCCGCTCCTATCACAGCGCTGACTATGTGCAGATTAATAGCGCCTTAGCAGCCGTTGACTGGACAACGACTCTTAACAGCAGTAATGTAGACTCAGTCACGGCGCGCTTCTATTCAGAATTAAATAAGGTAATTGTTATGCATGTACCATCTAGAACAGTTAACATAGATTCCAGGTACCCCCCATGGTACAGCGCTGTCTTAAAAAAAGTAATTAAAGATAAACTTAAATTCCACAAAAAATATAAAATTTATAACCGCATCTCTGACTATCAAACTTTCTCTCTTCTCCGAGAACGACAAAAGCGTATGGAGGAGGTGTGCTATGATAATTTCATTAATATGGCCGAAACTAATATCAATAACGATCCCAAACACTTCTGGACCTTTGTTAAATCTAAGCAAAGAAGCTCTGAACTACCTAACAATATGTTTCTTTACTCCCAGCGTGTATCGGGTGGAGAAGCTCTCTCTCTCTCTGGTTTCAATCCTGGGATTGGTTTGCAGCAATTTCATCTATTCGTTTCTTCCACTCTTCCCTGTCTTGTGCGGCTCTTTTGAATTCTGCATATGATAAGCAGCGCACGTCCACCAGCAGGTCCTCCAGGTACTCTCGGCGTGGGCGTCCCCTAGCGTTTGTCCCCTCGGTCATACCCTCCATTATGGCATGCAAGAGGCCTTCTTGTCTTATTGCATGGCCGATCCATCTTGCGCGCCTTTCGGACAAGGTCCTGAGCAGGTGCCTTCCTCCTTCGATTTTTTGGAGAACCTCCTCATTTGTGATGTGGTCTCTCCAGGAAATTCCTAGTAGTCTTCTATAGGACCACATCTCAAAAGCCTCTAGTCTCCGTTTATCTCTTTCGGATAAGCACCATGTTTCGCAGCCGTACATCAAGATACTCCATACATAGGTCTTGATGAGGAGTATTCTCAGTTTCAGGTCTATATTATTCGATTCTATTATTTTCGACCTTTTATTGAATGCAAGCCTAGCCTGGTGTATACGGCTGTCGACCTCGCTCTTAGACCGACCGTCCCATGTTATTTTGCTCCCGAGGTACACAAACTCCTTGGTGTTCTTTAGTGGAACTCCTGACATCTCTACTCTCATCTGATGTTGCGTTCGGCCTACAGTCAGCAGCTTTGTTTTGTCTTTATTTATCCTCATGTTGTAATTATTTTGAAGAATGCTTTGCATGGTTGTTAAGGCCTCTTGCAGTTCTTCTTCGCTTTCAGCAACCAAAGCAATATCGTCAGCAAACCTTATCATATCCACCTTTTGCCCGTGTATCTTTACACCTTTTCTGTGACTCATTCTCTCCCTCAAGTCATCAATCGCACTTTGTATATATGCGTTAAAAAGAACAGGTGACAGAGAGCATCCCTGTCTCACCCCTTGTCTTATACTGGCTTCTTTTGTATCATTGTCACATCTAATTATAGCGGCCTCATTCTTGTATAGCGCCTGGATTATTCGTCTATCTCTATATTTGATGTCAATTCTCTTCAGAATCTCGAAGAGTCTTTTCCATTCTACTTTGTCGAAAGCCTTCTCCAGGTCTATGAATGCGATGAACGTGTTTTGGTTTCTTTTTAATCTTTTTTCTAGTAGTATTCGTAGCGACAATATTGCTTCTCTGGTTCCTACACCTCTTCTAAAGCCAAACTGGTCTCCGGAAAGGATGTTCTCTACTTTTGGTTCGATTCTTTTTAGAATGATATTAGTCAATATTTTTGAGGCATGGGATATAAGGCTAAGAGTTCTGTGTTGTTCACATTTCGTCGTGCCCACCTTCTTTGGTAATGCGACAATTAGGCATTTCTCGAAATCCTCTGGTATCTTTCCAGTCTTATACATTGTCTGTATCATTTTAAACAGGGCATCTATAGTTCCTTTTCCTGCTGGCTTAATTAGTTCAGCCGGAACGTCATCGATTCCAGGTGCTTTCCCGTTTTTGAGATTTTTCAGTGCGAGGTCAAACTCTTCTCTAGTGATTGGATCTCCCAAATCATCTGCGTCTACCTCATTTTCTCTTTCTATCAATGTTTCGTTGTCATTATTTCCCTTTGCATTGTACAGCATTTCGAGATATCTTTTCCATCTCTCTCCTATTTGGTGATTTTCGAAAAGTATTTTGCCGTCTTCTCCTTCTATTGCATTACCCTTTCCAACTCTCATCCCAAAGAAGTCTTTCACCGCAGCGTGAGCTCTTTCTACATTTCCTCTCTTGAAGTCGTCATTTATGTCATCGCATTTATTCTGGTAGAATGTTTCTTTGGCTATTCTTGATTCTCTATTTATTTGGTTTCTCAGCACTTTGTATTTCTCTTGTGATTTAGCTCTTTTATCATTTTTGAGCTCTCTTCTATCCTTTATCATATAACAGATATGAGATAGACAGATATCGACTATAACAGAATTCGGACGGAAAGATCCTTTGCTGTCGAAGACCTTATTGCGGCGCAAGGTCTGTTCATCCTCAATGAACCGGGCATGCTTTCTACTTTTTCAGGAACCGGAGGCGAAAGCAACATTGATCTCACTCTATGTTTTAGATCTGTTGCGACTAAAATATCTCAGTGGAAAGTTCACGAGTGTGCGTTAGTTTCTGATCATAGACTTATAACCTTTTCTGTGGGTATTCCAAAGACAGAAGCTCCACGGTCTACGTGGAATTTCAGAACCACAAGGGCGGATTGGGATAAATTCGGGGAGGCGCTACGTCAATCATTAAGGGGCTTTCATGACGTAGCAGCTAGGGAACCGGACAATTTGGGGAATTTTTTCAACGCGGCGGTGGTATCGGCCGCAGAAGCCTCTTTGGGAAGAACTAACCCTAAAAAAGCTATTAGGACGCCGTGGTGGACACAAGAGCTGACTTTGCTGAAGGGTACATTTAAAAACGCTTACAGGAATCTCAGTGTGGTCAGGCAGAGTTTATGCTCGCCCGAAGAGGCTATTGTCCTCCAAGCCCGCATTAGGGCCGCACGAGGTGCCTATCGCTCGGGTGTCCTTTCGGCAAAACGAGCTGCCTGGCATAATTGGGTTAATGAAGTGGGTAACGCCAACCCGTGGGAAATCCACAGCATCGTTGGAAAAACGGGAAAAGGATCTGAAAGTTACTTTTCGAGCGTGGTGCTCGGGAACGTTGAGAGTGTCGATGTTACCTCCACTCTTGAGACACTTCTGGGCAAGTTAGTTCCGTTAGACTCAGTAATAGGGGAAAGTGTTCACCATAAACAGATTAGAAATCTGTCACGGCTACCACCTAGTGAGCCCGCCCAGGGGAACGGCGTGCCACCGTTAAGTCGAATCGAAGTGGAGATAATAATTAAGGGTTTGGGTCCAAAAAAGGCACCGGGATTTGATAGATTGAATGGAATAATTGCGAAGAATGTCTGGATCCACGCCAAAGAGGAGTTCTACCAGGTGTTGGAGACGTGCTTGCGTAGGGGAAAATTCCCTACGGAATGGAAGAAGGGCGTGCTCCGGATTATACCAAAGGGCAACGGTAAGCCAAAGACGGACATAGGAGCTTATAGGCCTATAACATTATTGCCAATTCTAGGTAAAATATTGGAAAACATCATCAAGCACCGTCTACACCTCACCCTAACGCCGCCTAGCGATCTTCAATTCGGCTTTGTCCCCGGAAAATCCACGGAGCACGCCATTAAATATGCGCTTGAATGGGTGAGGGTATGCCAAAAGAGGTACGTCATAGGCATCTTCTTGGATATCTCGGGTGCCTTTGATCACGCGTGGTGGCCGATGATACCAAGCTGAAAAGCAGGAATTGCCCGCGTAAACTGTTTGAGATTATTAGTGACTACCTAAGTGGTAGGACAGTTATCATAGGGCACGGGGACGTTTTAATCACTCGAACAGTCGACATGGAATGTCCGCAGGGGTCGGTCCTCGGACCCGACCTGTGGAAAATCTTGTTCGACGACTCCTCCAGGTTGCCCTTGCCTGAAGGTTGTATATGGGTCGACTACGTAGATGACAAATTGTTTTTGGTCTCTGGGAACAGTAGAAGGGAAGTGGAATCTAAGGCTGAAGAAGGTTTACAAGTGATCCTTGAATGGGGACAAAGAAATAGACTGAACTTCGTTCCCCACAAGACCGTGGGCCTCCTTATGAAGGGCATGCTCAGCCGAGGCAGGAACCCCTTCATCAGAATGGGAGGCACACCCATCCGATTTGCAGAAAACACCAGGTATTTAGGCGTAATTTTGGACAGATCTTCCTCGTTCCTAGCCCACGTCAAGAACGCCTCCGACAGGGCCCAGGCCCTGTTTCAGAAACTGAGAAGACTCTCAACTGCCGAGTGGGGATTGCGTTCTCCAGCGATTCGCCTGCTGTACAGAGGGGTATATGTATCGCAAGTCTCATATGCTGCCTCTGTGTGGGAGCATCGCTTGGATAACGTCTTGATAAACTCGGCTCTTAAACGGGGTCAGCGGACTCCTATGTTGGCGCTCTTGGGCGCTTATAGGACTGTGGCCTCAGATGCATTACCGGTTCTGGCCGGCGTTCTGCCGATTGACCTTGAAATTAGGGAAATATTGACCAAAAAGGAACTTATTAGAGGCAGGGCTGCTGTCCACCTGGGAGTCGAGCTGACACCGGGAGGAGTAGTGGCCCTCCCTGGCTTGCTCAAAGCGATGCGTGAGAGGACGCTGGGTGTATGGCAAGAGCGATGGGATAGGTCGACGAAGGGCAGATGGACTTTTTCCTTCTTTCCTTCAGTTAAATTCAGAATGGAAGGGGCATACATTAAACTAGATCACTACATGACGCAGATGCTTTCTGGGCATGGGGAGTTCAAGGGTCGGCTTCATAGCTTGACCCTCTCTCCTCACCCAAACTGCGCATGTGGTGTTACTAACCAAGACGCCAAGCACATTCTGTGGCACTGCGAGTTGATGAAGGAAGCACGAGAGGAAATGTTGGATGGTTTGCGCGGAATAAAAAGACCAGCGTGGAATGCTGACCTTGTGTCGAACAAAGAGAATTTCGAATGCTTGAAAAAGTTTGTCAAGTCCTGGGTAGAGAGATGGCCTGTACTTAGAGTCGCCGACCTAGACTAAATTCATCTTTGTTTCAGGTGCTACACGTATTGCTCCCGTCTTCTTCGGTCCTCCTCTATTACTCTTTATTTAGTGAATATGCTTTGAACTATCTATAATATAACTTATGTGACCTATAAATTACTGATTACGTTTGACTATTTTTTTTTCTTCTCTGGTCTCTGCTAACAATGATTTATGTTTTTACCTCGATAGGTCATCTTGGTGAGCGATGGTAGTGATGACAGTATCGGTTGATACATTATCACTCTGTACTGATTCTGTAATTATGTTTTACATGTATAAATGCTCTTATTATTTTCTATTTTTCTTGATTAGTTTTGGTTTCCATTCTTTGGTGGCGCAACTGAACTGTGCATGTTATGTATCGTCGTTCCCCCATAGAAAGGGGGTGGGATAGACCCTGTCCATGCACATTGCCAGGCGAACACACACCAGAGCGGTCTTCCCGCGATCCGCCCGCGCCTCCCCCATCGACATGCGTTGGCTTGAGGCGTAACCGTGCGGTCTCGATGTCCTTCCGTCCCCCCTCCGGTAACCCGACGCTCATCTTTCCTCAAGGTCTTCAAAAACTTCCCCTTCTCTCCCAAGTACATTTCTTCGAGGCAAAATCTGGGAACCGGCTAAAGGACGCGGACTTCGAGCATCGTCTGCGGTTGGGCCGATAGCTATACGCATTCTCATTGGGACTGCCCGGTGGTCTATGGAATACTTTCTCTGGCTTTTTTTTAATATATTTTATTTTATTTCCGCTACTATAGTAATTACTTACATTATAACATAATCATATAACTGTTTTTTCCTCATTACTTATTTTATTTACAGAAGGTTTCTTCGACTGGTCATAGCCATTATTTTTATTTTTCTTTTCTTTTACTAACACTATTATCTCTTTTTGATGTTACCTATTTCAGAAGAATTATTCCACGGGCTGCTACTTCTATTTATCTTTTGTATAATGTTAATGTAAGTACTTGCATACTGCTTACTAACCCCGTATGCATGGACATTGGAGGGTCTAGAGTCGTTCAAATAAATGTAGCTTCGTTCAAAAAAAGTAGAGTCTTGACGTGTGCGGTGAAGGAGGAAACCATATGTTTCCTTATAACGCCGTTGGGAAAGTGGTGGGTCCCCTCCAATATCCTTTATCATATTTAAGATCTCATCGGTTATCCATTCCTTCCGTGCTTGGGGTTTTTCCTTGCCTATAGTTTCCTCTGCCGTAGTTATAATCTTCGTCTTTATCACTTTCCAGATCGCATTCACGTTTTCCTCTTCCATTAGGTTGCACTCTTGCGTCTTTTCCCTAAAACTGTCGCTAATCTCTTTCATCTTTAATACTTTTGTATCCATATCTTATTCAACATAAATTTTCAATCCTCCTTTGAATCCCCCGCCCCGTCCACCTCGTCTACCAATCGAATATATAATCCAAACACCTCAGTACTAAATCTTAATAATGTTTATATAGACACTGAATTAGTTTGTAATTCAAATCATTAGATCCTACCAAAGGCAGTGGGCCTGATGGTATACACCCGGTATTTTTAAAGAATTGCGCTAATGTTTTATGTTATCCGCTAAGTCTAATATTCAAAACTTCTTTGTCTTCTGGTATTTTTCCACTAGAATGGAAAAGTTCATATATTGTGCCTATATTCAAAAAAGGCGACAAACACAACATAGAAAATTACAGACCAATCTCTAAATTAAATGTAATGGGTAAACTTTTTAAAAGATTGTTTTCGATATCATTTTTCCTTGTATACGACCACACATCATTTCGAATCAACACGGCTTCGTGAACAGAAAATCAACAGAAACTAATCTATGCGAATTTGTTGACACAGTCCTTGTTGCTATGGATAACGGTTTTCAAGTCGATGTAGTCTACACAGACTATTCCAAAGCCTTTGATAAAATTCCACACAGCATTTTAATTGAGAAAGTCGAAGCAATGGGTATACACGGTGACCTTCTTCGTTGGTTAGCCTCTTATCTCGACAATCGTACGCAAGCTGGGGTTCTGCTCTAGCTTTGTCCCCGTAACCTCAAGAGTTCCCCAAGGATCTCACCTTGGCCCCCTTTTATTCAACATTTTTATGAACGATGTTAACAAAACTATTCGTAATTCTCAGCTGTTCCTATATGCGGATGACAAAAAGATTGTCAAAATCATTAAATCTGAGATGGATTGTATAGAGCTCCAGGATGACCTGAACTCCCTGGTCAATGTGTATTGTTTAGAAAACCGCCTTCTTTTGAATGCAGATAAATGTTCCGTCATATCTTATTCTCGAAAGAAAAACACTATACTATATCCGTACATAATTAAAAACAATCTTTTAAATAGGGTAAATGAAATTAAAGATCTCGGAGTTCTATTAGACAGTAAGCTTATTTTTCAATCTCACGTCGAGCACATCACGTCTAAGGCTTTGAAAATGCTAGGATTTATACTTAGAGTAAGTTCTGTTTTCACAAATCCACAAACATTTAAGATTCTCTACATATCATACGTCAGAAGCCACCTAGAGTATGCTTCAACAGTATGGAACCCCCATTGTTCTACATATAAATCAAATATAGAAAGAGTCCAGAAAAAGTTTTTGAAATATGTTTCAATTCGCATGCGAAATGATGTAAATTATGTCTCTATGAACCTCAAAACCCTTGATCAACGCAGAGATATCAGAGACCTAGTAATGCTTTATAAGATAATCCACAATTTTATTGATAGCCCTTACCTATTACAATTTCAGATGTCCAATAAGAGGCACTCGATCTCCAGACATATTTTATATTCCTAAGAGCAATGCTAATTATCTTCAAAATGTGTTTATAAGAAGAAGCTGTAGCACTTTCAATAGATTATGCACAGACATTGACATGTTTAACACGAACCTTGCTAACTTCATAAAATTCGTAAAAAGTAATATTCAACGGAAAACTTAATGTTTCATTAATTCCTTATCTTTCTTTTACATTTTCATTTTTCTTCATTTTCATTACATTTTCTTTTTTGATTTCAGCAGTTTGAAAATACATTTTTTGTAGATTTAAGTGAGTAGATGCACTTTTTCAGAACTGTTTATATTACATACATATCTTGTTTTTTTTATTTTTATTATGGTCTCAAATTTTTATATCGTTATTTTATTGGTCAATGATATGACTATCTCTAACACTGTTATATATGAACTTGTAATAAATGTTTATAATGCTAATAAATATAATAAAAAATAAAATAGATGATAAAATAGATTAAGACACCAAAACAGAAAAATATTTTTCAACGGTGGTTAAAGATAATATTATGTATATCTCTGAAATGACATTGAAATCTCGCACTCCTTGCGCTGGTGGCTATAATTGATATACAGGGTGTCCGGTGGTATAGTGCATTAACTTCGGGAGGTGATTCTACGTGAAATTATAAGTAAAAAAAGATAAATAACTTTTTACGAAATTCTAATTTTTAGGAGTTTTTTAGAAGTAAAAAGATAAAAATAGACCAGCATGTGCCGCCAGCTTTATTATTTTCCGCCGTTACGATACGGGCCAGTCACAATCATGCAATGTTGCCGCAATAATGCCCGGCGGGCACTATTGCAAGTAATCAATCATTTAGTGGATAACCAACACCCCTGCAATAGGTCACCCCAAGTGGTTCGCTACGTTTGGTGCGGGTTCATGGGGTAAGGTTTGTCTAGGTCTCGGCGGCGAATGCGTTTGACCACCCTTTTGATTTCTCCAGTCGCACTCTCTCGACCCATCGCCTTGATGAACGTATTTTATTTTTGTGGTTGCGAATTAATTTGTACAGCTATTTAATATTCGAATTGATCGCTAATTTGGCGGCATTGACGTCACGCCGAGCAACGTTGTTGACAGCCATCTTACCAGCCGGTGGCGTTGACGTCACACCGGGCAATGTTGGTGACAGCTATCTTACCAGCCGGTGGCGTTGACGACACGCCGGGCATAGTTGGTAACAGCCATAAATATACCAAACCACCCACGTGACAGCCATCTTACCAGCCGGTGGCGTTGCTATGTCATAATTACTTTTTTTATATTAACCTCACACAGGATTCCTTGAGAAAAATAATTTCCCTCAGGGCCTATGTTAACTTTGAAGATGCTATGCGGAAGGACTTTTTGAGATGAGGAAAGAGTGAACATGGGTCTTGAAGAGACCAATGTTGTAGGAGGGAGGAAACACAGAGACCGGCAAATCGTTCCACATCCGAGCTGTTTAGTCGTAGACACGAACCGCTCTCATTTGACAAATGTCAACCGTGTACATATGTCGGACGCGTGTTTGGCGTGTTTCCTGACTATACACCAATGCTGAGGGGATCAATGACGCTAGTTCCTCGAAACATCTTTCATTGTAATACCGGTAAAACAAGGACAGCATTCCCATCTGACGCCTGTGCTCTAAAGATTGCAAACCGTTTGTTAACTTAGGAGAATTTATCAAACGGATCGCCCGTTTCTGCACAGATTCGAGGATTTTTTTAGGTATTTTCGGGCTCCATTCCAGAGGTGGCGCACTTAAGATTTATACAGGGTTAGCAGTTGGGTACTATTAAAGTATTTACGGTCCTGTACAGTACGCCCAGTATCTGAGAGACTTACTTAACTCTGCATGGCTTCGATGGAGCCCCCGTACCTGAGCTGGTCATTTAGAGTTACGCCAAGCATATCAATGAAGGACATGTTCGGAAGATTGCTTCCATTGAAGAAGACTAAATATCTTATTTCTATCCCTTTTAGACATAATCGAACATGATTAGGTGTTTGAAACATTAAATTCGACGAGGTTATGCTTACCCCGAGAGAAAACACTCTCGAGGTAATCGTTCATTCCTTGCTTCAAAGCACTCCGAGTCACTGGGGTTTGTGTGCCCTTTGTGGGCTTGTCAAATAAAAAGATATCATAGACTGAACCGACATACGCGTTACCATGAATCGGTGTACATGACAAGAGGTTATTGATGTGCAACAAAAACAAAATCGGAGACAGAACTGATCCCTGAAGGACGCCAGAATTTATCGAATGCGAGGAAGAGGTGAAACCATCAGCAGCCGCCTGAATCGACCCCTCCCTCAAAAAGTCGGCAATCCACGTACCTACACAAGGATGAAGTTTGTTGACAAGTCTTCGGTGTCAAACCCTATGTGTCTAGTGCAACCTTTTAGGTCTCACCAAAACGTTGCAGGCACCGCCCCCAAACATGCGTCGTACACGCGAGAAGATCACCGCACAAGCGGTTCCGCCGGAATCCCTATTGACGTTCGTTAATAATTGTGTTCTTCTCGAGGTATGTGAGCAGTTTGTCGTTGATCCCACGTTCCATCACTTTGGATAGAACAGATGTGATTGCTATGGGTTAGAGCTTGCGAGTAGTTTGAAAAATATATGTATTTCATATAGTTTAGCGACAGGTAGGGAAGGCTGTAGGGGAAGGAATCCGGGAGGGAGGGGGAACAAAGACGGGGAACGTAGGAAGGGGGACGAGGGAAAGAGGAATGCGAGAGGGGAAAGAGACGTGGGATGGGACCAGGGGGGGTGGGAACGAGAACGCACGGAAAAGGATACGCAGGGAGAAACAATTTTTTTCTTTGAGTAACTCGCTAACAATATTATAAAATGCAATTCACTTGCAAACACCGTGTACCCTCAACATTAATAATTTCAACGCATCAGATGCAATCACCGATAGTCATCCCATCAATAACGGTTATCTTTGTTTTAGATTAATTATTAAGTATATAAACAGATTCACGAATCAAGTCTTAACCAATCAGTTTTATTTACTTTAAGTGAAAATTTCAATCACAATGAGAGGTGCGTGATTGAACTTATTAACAAATATTAATATTTTTGTTCATTTTCCCATTGATATCAATTTTTTAAAATCTATTATTTGGGAAAACCTTGAAGTATACGGTCGGAAATTCTGTTTTTAATCCCGTCACTAAATAAGTTTTCCATTTATAAAGCTAACTAAGTCATTGTAACATTTCATAAACCACATTTTAAAAATAAATATGATATACCGGCAGTTGGTAAAAACAGGACAGTGTTTAATTTATTTTATAGGAAACAACAACTATATCACTTTTTGAAAAGTTAATTCCTTGTCAATGACAAAATGATTAAAGGATTCAAAGTCACAACGACAATCTTTGCCTCTTAATCATCAGTTTATCCCGATATCACCTGTCTCATTTTCAACTTTTAAACATCAGTTTATCCCGATATCACCTGCTTCATTTTCAACTCTTTAACATCAGTTTATCCCGATATCACCTGTCTCATTTTCAACTCTTTAACATCAGTTTATCCCTACATCACCTGTCTCATTTTCAACTCTTAAACATCAGTTTATCCCGGTACCACCTGTCTCATTTTCATTCCCAATTTTCTATTTTCAATTTTTAATTTTTTTCCGCTTTTTCCATCATACTGTGAATACGTTTTGACTGGGCGTAGCGGTGAAAGCAGAATTTTAACTCGACCTTTAGGCATTTCATCTGTGTGTAAATATGTTAGTATGTTCCATTTCCGTTATCGAAAATCTGATGCATCCACTCAATTTTTCAAGCAAACCTTACTTTGACAAGATGCCTGTGGCCCAGTTTTTTCGCAGAAATTCATGTGGGTCAAAGTCATCAAATGGCCATTCAGCGCCGTTTGTTTTTTCGAAATGAAAATATCTTTACCGCCGTTGTGATTTAAAACTCGATGAAATGAAAAAAAGCGATGGTAAAAGAGATAAACACATACATCTATAGGATTTAGCCTGCGAGAGAATGAGATAGTATAACCTGCAAAGCACCGCGCAATGAGTTGTGCGGTGCTTTGCAGAATATCGGTCTTCTGTTTTGGGACGATGCGTTTTTTTTTTTTTGTAACACGTATAAATATAAATTACCTTTTAAACCAAAAGTTTTGCAAAATCATTCATTTATACCCATTTTTGATCATGCACGGTATTTACAAGTAATCAGAAAAATATACATTTTATGATTAAAGTAAACCCTAAAGTAGTCCGTCTTTTCCACTTACATTGTGCTTTTCCTGTTGCCGGTTCAAATAAAAATATTATTTTATTATTCCTTAAAATGAAGCCTTTTTTTCTTCGGAAAACTCCTCCATGTACGAATAATTCCTTCGTGGAAATCTCGTATGAGGTGATTGATTCAGGTCCGTGCGGGAAAATATCTGATTTGAATAGAAAATTTGTTGTTCCATAAACAAAAAGGAAATTATCGTGCTATGCGTATTTTGGAATACTCTCCGAAATAAATTCTCAGAGTTAAAAAAAATTTATTTTATACCACATAAAAACACACAAGTTATGTATTATTTAAAAAAATCAAAAATGGATTACTTCGTGCTTTCCAAAGTACGTTAATTTTTTTCAGAACTGAAATACAACTCCTTAAACTCAATAAACATACATAAACGTTGCGGAAGCGCATAAATAAATCTGTACATTTTATAAGCTAATATTCATACATTCCGATTCTGGTATTAGTTTAAGGGTATATTACCGCAAGCGCAGCATATTTAGGGATTTTTTATGCAGTTTTAAGAACATTTCTATATTGTTTATTAGAAAAAAATATTATGTTTTGAAAAAATAAACTATTCTTCTAAATGGTGCGTTAAAAAAACGTGTTAAAATGTTTAAAACAATTGCGTGAAAAAATATTTACAAAACCTCTAAAAATAGCTTAAAGTTCGATTATATCTTTTATTTCTAAATACAGGAGAATTATAAAAAATATACATTATCACCACATCAATGTTGTCTAAACGACTGAATAATAAAATTATTTTAAAAAACATTAAAACAATGCTTAAATAAATAAAAACAGTTTTTCAATATCACGATATTGTTAATTTGTCTCACGCCATTATATAAACCAAGACACGAGTTATTTCCAGTCAGTATGCGAGATGATTTCAGAGTGAAAGCACGTCAAATTTTACAAAAAATAAATACGTAAATGTGTAGGCACATAAGAAAAGGGGTCACACTAAAGATTAGTCGTTATGTTATTGTGTTTTATTTCAGAACCAAGTTGACTTTTTTACTAGAACTTGCATTTCGCGGCCGCCTGTTTGCAACCAGCGGCATAGAATGGTTTAGAGTGCCCCTTTACCCGTATTTTCGTATTCCTAGTTTTATTTATTTACGTCCTACTGTGCTTTTACATAAATTAGGTAAAGATAAAGATATATATAGTATTGTTCACTTTGCAGACATATTATTAGTATTTTTTAGTGAACAAAAGATAATAATTGAGA
Source organism: Limnephilus rhombicus (assembly GCA_929108145.2). Lineage (NCBI taxonomy): Eukaryota > Metazoa > Arthropoda > Insecta > Trichoptera > Limnephilidae > Limnephilus > Limnephilus rhombicus. The sequence continues at coordinate 42,277,012 of OV815279.1, forward strand.
ATAGTAGGGAAAAAGTTTCATAATAACCCGAAACGATCCTCACCATATATATCTCCCAGTACGAATCTAACAAACCTTGTAGCAATAATTAAAACTACCAAATGTGAATAACCAACAAATTGTGCTATTTCATATTGAAAAATGTTAGTTCACATTTCCTGCCGCAAGTTTTTAATGAGAACTATGGAATATAATATGAATATTTTCAGAGACCTAGGTATAATGCCAGTAGCCGAAATAACAAATGGTAATATTTTTATAGTCTGAGAGTGCCAAATTCTTTTAATCTCATTTCCTAAATCTATGTATTTTCTGATTTTTCAGAAACTATTTTTTTTTAATATTACAGGAATTTGGAATAGCTACATCAATGATATAAGTTATTTTTTTAATTTTGTCATGTAAAACTATATCAGGTCTATTAATTGTTCTGTCTGTTAGTATAGTTTTATCATAATATATTTTATAAAATTCATTTTCTAAAATGAATTTGGTTCATATTCATAATATGGTAGTCAATCGTACGGTCAAGTATTACGGAAGTCAATCAAGTTATGTTTAATTACCAAACTTTGGTGGATTATTTTTAAAACCTGATTGTGCCTAAATGTATACTCGGACGGCGCTAATATAGAACATCCCGATATAATATGTTCTATAGTTTCCGGAAAAGCCAAACATTTTCTACATAAATAATCAATTTGATTTATATTTTTGATTATATGCTTACTATAATTTTTGTATTAATGACTCTATCTTGAATGGCAAGCATAAATCCTTCTATTTCTGCGCTCAACTCTCCAATACTCAACCATTTGTTTGACGAAAGTTTGTCAACATACGTTTGGTTGAGATAATTGAAGTGTTTTGCATGAATAATTTTATTTGACCAGGAATCTAATAATTCCTGGTTAGTATTTAAAAGAATTTTGGCATTCTCGTCATATAAATTTAAAGGTGTAATGTTTATATCTGCCTTGCAAATTATTTTGTGCATTTCTGAGCTATTGGCTTTCCTATGGAAAAAATTTTTAAGCATTTCTACCTGATTGTGTTTCAAAGATGTTATTTTGATTACACCTCTACCTCCTAAATTTCTAGGTAAATTAATTCGTTCTATAGCTGAATTTGGATGATGGCTAATTTATCGTTCTAAACTATCTAAATCTGTATTGGACCATTTAATTATGCTAAATGAGTACGTTAGTAGGGGTACCCAAGTATTTATTGCTTTTACAAAATTTTTAGCAGATAGATTAAATTTTAAAAATTTTCTGATCCTAGTTTGAAATTTAATCCTAATATCATTTTTAATACTAGTGTGATCTAATCTATTCGATTGCGGGTATCCTAAATATTTATAAACCTCACCCGTTTCATACTTTTAATTTTGAAATTTCTAAATATACCCTCGTCTCCATCTACAATTTTGCGTTTCTCTATATGGATCGTTTTACATTTATCTAAACCAAAAGTCATTTTAATATCATCTGAAAAATTTTAACTACCTTAATCATTTTCTCTAAATTTGATTCAGAATTTGAAAATAATTTTATATCATCCATATATAATAGATGTGAAACTATACTACTCTCTCTTGTATTACCGTTAATTTTTATTCCAAACTTGCTTTTAATTAACATTTTAGACAGAGGATTCAATGCTAAGCAAAATCAAAGAGGACTCAATGAGTCTCCTTGAAAAATCCCTCTTTTTATTGAAATGCCCGGTACTACTATTTTCTTACCTTTTAAATTTACTAGTAAATCTGTATTCCAAAAGGACATAATATTTTTCAAAAATCTAATTATAATTGGTTTAACTTTATACATTTTGATTAGCCACGAGTGCGGGACACTATCAAAATATAACTTTTATATAAATATATAATTTTTATATATATAACTTTTTGTAAACAATAATAATAAATATTGAAAATGACCGATATTTTATTTATCTTTCCAATATATTCAGATATACTTATGATCACATATTACGAAAATAATGTGAAATTGAATACCGTATTGTTTTGACATCTGTCAATGAAGAACTAATGCCTACCGTCCAGCAGTGTAGTTGGTTGTATCGAATAATTTATCAAAGAAGTTTGATCAAAATCTGATAAAGAGTCATAAAATCATGAGCTCCTCCTGCAATAGGTAATGTTTCTATCTAAATTTACCTAAAACATGCGCATTCAATTTAATAAACATAATTTGAAAGATGCCCAATATTTAACGTTTCATGTTCAAATCTTACTCAAGTGTACCATCTAGTCTAGATTCTTCGCTGCTCTGACTTCGTCGGTAGCGCGCAGCGGTTCCCCGTTCGAGCATACTTCATACTTCCCCACCCCGAAATATTATTTCGGTTTTGGTAAATTACCCCTTAACCATGCTTTTTTTCAATAATGACCCCAATTAAGAATGCAATTTGAATGAAATTTTGCCTTCATCACCCCAATTAAGAATGCATTTGTCACACTTTTTTTGTTATTTGTTTTTGGGGTGTTATGCTGTGTTGCGCTACCTCCTTCTTTAGCGCAACACGGCATAACACCCCAAAAACAAATAACAAAAATGCTTTTGGCCGTGAAAATCTTAAAACATATCCATTTGTCACACTGTTTATTTGGTAATATCCCCATGATATCACCGTTCAAAATTTCCAAAGTGATTTACATATATACGAAAGCAACGCAAGCGAATTAAGAATAATTCACCCCCTTTCTGCGCATTTCAAAAGCTGTATGTCTGATAACCTTATTTATCTTGCGGTCCAGCTATCATCACAGTTAATTCTTAAATATTTTATCTAAGAGTTCATTAGTAAATATTTAATTTGTTCCAGGCTTGTCAGTATTCCTGGTGTTGGCGGGGCTCTCCCTGGCCGCGGCTAACGTTCCCATCTGCCCTGAGCCGGTAGAAGGCGGTGACGCCATCCAATTCCCCAACCTTGATGACTGCTCCACCTTCTGGGAGTGCGAGGAATATGACCCAATTTTCATGACCTGCCCGGAAGACCTCTGGTACAACCCAAACTTGGAAGTAAGTTCAACAATAATCATTATTAATAAGAAGATGTTCAGGCTTTGAATCCATTGTACTTTCAGCATCTCAAATACTTTGCCAATGACTCTAGTCCCGTGGTCGTCAAACTGCGGCCCGCACAAATACCTGCCGCTTTCTTTTTAAATATTTTTTTTTCACGTGCAATTATATAATCCAGCTTTTTTTCAAATATTTTGTGTACCTTATGATTTTAAAACGTTAATTTTAATTATATAATTAATAACAGATCAGTGGTTTATACAAAGTGATCTGTTATTCATTATATAATTAATGATGCCGCAAAGTAATTTTGCGAAGTTTGAAGAATTAATTTTAATTGATTGACATTTGATTTTAAAATGCTCAGCTGGTTTTTGACCACATCCTAAGTCGATTATAATCGTGCGTAATGTACTTTTTTCAACGTGCGCATTAACGCCCCCTTATGGGCGTTTGAGACTTTCAGGGGGGCAGTAGAAGACCCAGAGAAAATTAGATATCATTGAGATGGCACAGTGAAGGCGTAGGCAGGGAAAAAATGGTCTAAAAAAGACAAAAAAAACATGCTAGTCGCGTACTAATAAAGCAAAAATAAACATAAATATTGGTTAATTTTTGTTATTGCAAGTATTGTAATCCACCTGTCTCGATACAGGTGAAACAAGCATCGAAAAACCTAATATAAACTTACTTTTTATTGAGATAAATAAACAATCATTCAACGTATTTCTTTAGTTCGGGAAGTGGATGAAAATTGAACTAAAAGATTCCATTACAGATCTACACAATTATCACTTAATATTTTCATTATTATTTTTATTAAAGAATTGATACTATATCATGAATACAGGAAGGAAGGAGGCAGCAACTTGGAAAGAATTGTCTTGTTAACATGATTAACAAAAAGGTACAACATCAACCCCCCCCCCCCCCCCCCCCCCCCCGCCGCCAATTCACAATTGTGTGGCCCGCGGTGATACCTCACATTGTCCTATTTGGCCCTTGACCAGAAAAGTGTGACGACCACTGACTCTAGTCTCTCCAAGTTATGATACTGAGTTTAGCGAGCAACGTGTCCAAAGTAGCTAAAATACATTGCAGGCAGACCGACAGTTGAAAGCCTATTGTGGATATCTAGCTGATCCAGAATTGACACATTTGTGTGTCTGTTTGACCTTGGAATCCTTAGCATTTTACTCCAGCAGTACATTTCGAGGGGGTCTTTCTGCTTCCTTTCGCTGGCTTTAAGTGTCCATGTTTGCACTCACTATGGAGAAAATCAGCTTCCGGGTAAGTTTTATCTTCCCATTCGCCACCTTCGTTCCCTTCGTCCCCTTCGTCCCTTTCGTTCACTTCATTCGTTTAATACGGTTTTTAAATTATTTTGGCTTCGTTACCTATTATTTTCATATTTGTATCATGTTGTCTCCCTCTATATTTTGTTATATATAAGCACACATTATGTACTTCTTGTTTACTATTAATTTGTACCCTGAAGATGCTTAAGTTAAGCGAAACCGGTCGGTTAAAAAAATAATAAATATCGTGGTTTTAAACAAAAAAGTATTTTATTTTATTAAACATGTTATTGTGTTTGCGTATGTTTTATGAATCGTCATTGGTGTAGTTTTCCATGTATCTATTATTATTGGTTCTATCTGCATTTTTTTTTTTTTTTTTTTCTTTCACTTTTTTTAATTTCATTGCTTTGTTTTCATAAAGGTATGCGACTATCCAGTTAACATTGAAGAGGGAGTTTGCACGCCACCGACTGAAGGACCCACTGAAGAAACGACTGAAGGAACGACTGAAGGACCCACTGAAGAAACAACTGAAGGAACGACTGAAGGACCCACTGAAGAAACGACTGAAGGAACGACTGAAGGACCCACTGAAGAAACGACTGAAGGACCCACTGAAGAAACGACTGAAGGAATGACTGAAGGACCCACTGAAGAAACGACTGAAGGACCCACTGAAGAAACGACTGAAGGAATGAGTGAAGAATCAATTTTGCTAAAGAAATTAATGAAGAAAAATTATTTCTAATTATCTATAACATGAAACATTAAAGTAAACATAACAATCTAGTCATTTGTAATTTTGAACAAAAAAATATTTAAAAAAAATGTAATTATTACATTCTTTAACCCACTTTTATATATACAGCAAATAAACAACACCGCTTATAACGGGTTCGCCTAGAGGGTGCTTTACTTCGTTGTTATATTTAATTTTATTCAAATTTATTTTATATGTTTTATTTCTCCGCACAATATAGTCACACAGACTATAAATGTATTTAAAAAAACTTCTTTTTTTATATTTTGATAGAAAGCAGTCACTTTGTGGTTTGACAAATTAATTGAAATAAAACAATGACTTAGTTTGTACCCACGATTTAATTTTTTATATACGGACCGGTTTCGCTTTACATAAGCATCTTCAGGGTATAAAATTAAACATAAATTTATTTTAATTAAATCGTGGTTATTTTTTTATATCAATATATTTTTAAGTTTTACAATAAATTAAAAATATTTCACACATGTTAAGGGGCATTTTTCTAAATCAACTTGGTAAGCAGATATTATACATTATTTTAATTGAAAATTTCACTAGGCGGTACCAACCGAGGGAGTATATCTTAATGTATTTAATTGTGCAAAAAAGCGTAAGTCTATTATACGACGCCATCTAGCGGCAATTTAGCGATACAACCACCTCAGTCACAATAAACAAAGGATGCCTCTAGCGGAGAAAATTTAAAACAATTATTATTAACCAAGGAGGTTAAAATAATATATTATGTTGTTCTTCCAGTAATCGCTATAATATTATGTGCACAGAGAACGAAACCTTCAGGTGCCACAAAACGTCAGATACTTGACTATGATAGATGTTCACAAAATAGAAGAATTTTCTCTCCGCGACACTATTGTTAAAATGGTGACCGGACAACTCAGAATCAACTCAACTCAACAGTCTCAACACCTCCTTTGAAAGGTCATTAAAATTGTTAAAAAATGTATAAAAAAATGGTTAAATAGGTTATTTTAGGTTAAGTTATGGGATATTTTTGAATTCTTTTTAGCTTTTAATGACTTTTAAAAGATTTGTTGAGTTGAGTTGATTCTGAATTGTCATGGAACCGTTAAAATAATAAGAAACTCCGTCATACCAGCTTTTTAGAAGGACCCATAAAAGTACGACGATGTTCCTGAATGGAATTATCAAGTCTTAACTTTATATCGTTATTCAAGACATGCATTGCTTTGATGGGATCAAGCCGGAAAGCCTGCAGAAGTCTGTATTGCGGACGAAAGAAAAACATACAGGGTGTTAAGGGACGTACTTGACTTACTTTAACCAGTGATTCCTGACATTATTTGGAGTAAAAAATGTAAATGAAATTTTGGTCTCCGGTGACTTTTTTTATGTTTTTTTTTCTACAAAAACATTAAAAGTAGTTGTTGAAGTATTGGAGGCGGGGTAAGGGGTTCGTCGGACACCCGGCTTAGTGACCAGTGACGACATGCGGAAGATTTTTTTTTTTTTTTTGATTTTGAAGAAAAAAATTTTGAATTTAAAAAAAAGTGGTCAAAAAAAGTCACCGGAGATCAAAATTTCATTTACATTTTTTACTCCAAATAATGTCAGGAATCACTGGTTAAAGTAAGTCAAGTACGTCCCTTAACACCCTGTATAAAAAATCCTTCAAAATTGCTCTCCGAAAAACACTTAAAACACAGCACAAACGGATAGCGTAGCTGCGGTCAGAAATTTTTTCAAAAAAACTTTAACTGTGCTGAAATCCAGAGCAAAGTTCCAAAATGCGTCATCAACGACATTACGTTGGGGTATGCCTATTAATTGTGTTTGTATTTAATTTGTAAAACTCCATTTATTCTATTAAATTTTAATTTTAATTAAATTTAACAATGTTATTCTCAAGTTCTGCAAGTATTTTTGTTACAGCTGTTTCGACTCACAAGGCCATTTTGTGGTTAACCCACTTTGGAGCGACTTATTTATACGAATCTAAATGCCAATTTTGTCTATAATATAAAATCACAAGGGTAGGTATTTACAACAGCCACCTTTAATTTGTTTATTTTTTGTTTAATTTGTGGAACTCCATTTAATTTTTCAAATTTTATTTTAAATTATATTTAACTAGTTGATTGCGGCATGCATTGCTATGCAATTTAATAAAGAAATTGTTTATCCCTGAGTGTCCTTTCCCATTCGTCCCGTTCCCTTTCCGCCTCCCCTTCTTCTCCTGCGTCCTCTTCCCCTCTCGCGTTCCCACTCCGTCACCTCCACCTTCCCTCTACCCACTCCACTCCCCCCCCCCTCTTCCCCCGTCCCGCGAACCCCCCTCCCGACTTCCCCACCCCCCTCCCAGGTCCCCTTCCCCCCTCCTCTTTCCCAGGTTCCCCTCCCCCATCTCTCCCTCCCTCCCGCTTTCCATAGCAATAGCCGCTTCCTCGCGTGCCACCTTTTACAATTTTTATTCAAATTTCCACTTTTCACGTATATTAAATTTGGTACTTAACATAGGCACCTATTTAAAATATCTAAAATTCTTGATTCGATTCAAACTATTGGGGGAGTACCTACTTTAAATAAATTTATCAACTTAAAGATTTTCAAAAATAGAACCCTGATAACAATCATTGTTTTGCAAAATGTCATTCTCAAACACGCGAACTGTCAAACGTGCCATAGTCGTTAGGTTTTCTGAAATTATCCAATTTTCTGCGCAATTTTCTTAATTTTTCTCTCCGTAAGAACCATCCTCGTACTTCAAGGAATATTCTAAAAAAAGAATTAGCGAAATCGGTTCAGCTCCTCTCGAGATTTGCGATTAGCAACACATTTAGCGATTCATTTTTATATATAAGATAATTTTATTATCAAATTCTGCAAGTATTTTTGTTTTTATTTTTGTTACAGCTATTAAGATTTATTTTTACAAGGTCATTTTTTAAATGTGGTCCAATCACTTTGAGACAACTTACTTATACGAACCTAAATGTCAATTTTCAACTATTTGAGTTTAACCACAGTTTGAAAATTGCCTAGTTAGTTGAAAAAGCAGTTATAAAAATAAAATCAAAAATACTTGCAAAACTTGATAATAACATAATTAAATTTAACTGGAATTTTTTTTTTTTTAAATTTCGTCGGGGGATGAAAACATAGCCAATGAGTTTAGAGGCTTATTGTATTTGAGCGAAGATCAAGGAGTTACCACGAAACCTATAATGATATGACCATCTACGGCCAGTGATGACCTGGTCATGAATGTCACTCCTGAAATGGTTTTAGGAGCGATTAAGCAAACAACCCTCGGTAAAAGTCCAGGGTTCGACGACGTAGGAATCGAGTAAATCAAGGTACGCAGGAGTTATATTATACTATGCATGGTGTTAAGGGACGTACTTAACTTACTTTAAACAATGATTACTGATATTTGGAGTTAAAAATGTAAATAAAATTTTGGTCTCCGGTGACTTTCGTGATGACTTTTTTTCCTTCTTTTTTGTCCAACACCTGTCATTTTTTTTTGTAGAAAAAAAAATTCGTCAAAAATGTTATCGGGGACGAATATTTCATTTACATTTTTTACTCAAATAATGTCAAAAGTCACTGGTTAAAGTAAAAGTCAAGTACATCCCTTAACACCTTTATAAATATACACTATTCTAGCCCTGTATAAACCCATACGTGTGCCGATGGACATGAGTCAAACTGTTATATTACCAATTTTGAAACAATTATTATAAGATGATGGACATTACAACGATGTCCGAAACGTTGGCTAAAGAAAAATGTAGCGCAACACGGCATAACACCCCAAAAACAAATAACGAAAATGCTTATATACAAGTTATTATAAGTATAAATTATTACAAGTCTGAAACACTCATCTACACTCTACACTGAAAAAATCTCCCGAGAAAATATACATGCCGCCGACGGGACATGTATCTTTTCTCGGGAAATTTTTACAATGTAGATGAGTGTTTCAGGCTAATAATTATTACTTAAAATAATTGTTATCCTTTGTGCTATGCATAAAAATTAGTTTATCAATTAAAAATAATAACCAATTTTGTAAGCCAAAATTAACTGAATGCATCGATATTAGGAAATTACCGACCAATTTTCTAGGCGAAAATGCTTTCAAGACTATTTGAAAAAAAAATTATTCATGCTAGTAAAAGACAAACTACCTGAATTACCATTTTGACTTCAAAAACGCCTCATCATCCAATATGGCCATTTATGGATTAAAAAACCAATTATTAAAAAAAAAAGAAAAACAACACTCTTTATAGAAGTTTTCTTTCTTCTTTCAACAATTATTATGGGATAAACCTATAAGGCGAGATGCCCCAACAGCAGCTGTCAAAATGCTAGCTATTTGGTATGGATAACAGAAAAATGACTTTTACCGGTTTATAATAGATCATTAAATGGTGCAAAATTAATATTTCAATATATTAAGGTAAGGCTATTATACTTCAAATACCCGCATGAATATTACTTTTATTATTTTTTTTTTTAAAGCTAAAAACATCACGTACCTACGGTTTATTTATATCGTGACAGAGTACGTATTAAGATATGGATTATTGTTTTGAAATCCTTCTTTCCAAGAAAAATCAATTGTGATTTCATTATGATAATGAGCATCGGGTATAAGATGAATGCACCTGGATACAAGAAAAATGGTTGCATAAGTATTGCGAGATGATAAAATAGATTAAGACACCAAAATAGAAAAATCTTTTTCAACGGTGGTTAAAAATAATATTATGTATATCTCTGAAATTCTAGGAAATCTCGCACTCCTTGCGCTGGTGGCTATAATTGATATACAGGGTGTCCGGTGGTATAGTGCATTAACTTCGGGAGGTGATTCTACGTGAAATTATAAGTAAAAAAAGATAAATAACTTTTTACGAAATTCTAATTTTTAGGGGTTTTTTAGTAGTAAAAAGATAAAAATAGACCAGCATGTGCCGCCAGCTTTATTATTTTCCGCCGTTACGATACGGGCCAGTCACAATCATGCAATGTTGCCGCAATAATGCCCGGCGGGCATTATTGCAAGTAATCAATCATTTAGTGGATAACCAACACCCCTGCCATAGGTCACCCCCAGTGGTTCGCTACGTTTGGTGCGGGTTCATGGGGTAAGGTTTGTCTAGGTCTCGGCGGCGGATACGTTTGACCACCCTTTTGATTTCTCCAGTCGCACTCTCTCGACCCATCGCCTTGATGGACGTATTTTATTTTTGTGGTTGCGAATTAATTTGACAGCTATTTCATATTCGAATTGATCGCTAATTTGGCGGCATTGACGTCACGCCGAGCAACGTTGTTGACAGCCATCTTACCAGCCGGTGGCGTTGACGTCACACCGGGCAATGTTGGTGACACCCATCTTACCAGCCGGTGGCGTTGATGTCATGCCGGGCAACGTTTGTGGCAACCATCTTACCAGACGGTGGCGTTGACGTCACAACGGGCAACGTTGGTGACAGCTATCTTACCAGCCGGTGGCGTTGACGTCACGACGGACAACGTTGGTGACAGCCATCTTACCAGCCGGTGGCGTTGACGACACGCCGGGCATAGTTGGTGACAGCTATAAATATACCAAACCACCCACGTGACAGCCATCTTACCAGCCGGTGGCGTTGCTATGTCATAATTACTTTTTTTATATTAACCTCACACACGATTCCTTGAGAAAAATAATTTCCCTCAGGGCCTATGTTAACTTTGAAGATGCTATGCGGAAGGACTTTTTGAGATGAGGAAAGAGTTAACATGGGTCTTGAAGAGACCAATGTTGTAGGAGGGAGGAAACACAGAGACCGGCAAATCGTTCCACATCCGAGCTGTTTAGTCGTAGACACGAACCGCTCTCATTTGACAAATGTCAACCGTGTACATATGTCGGACGCGTGCTTGGCGTGTTTCCTGACTATACACCAATGCTGAGGGGATCAATGACGCTAGTTCCTCGGAGCATCTTTCATTGTAATACCGGCAAAACAAGGACAGCATTCCCATCTGACGCCTGTGCTCTAAAGATTGCAAACTGTTTCTTAACTTAGGAGAATTTATCAAACGGATCGCCCGTTTCTGCACAGATTCGAGGATTTTTGTAGGTATTTTCGGGCTCCATTCCAGAGGTGGCGCACTTAAGATTTATACAGAGTTAGCAGTTGGGTACTATTAAAGTATTTACGGTCCTGTGCAGTACGCCCAGTATCTGAGAGGCTTACTTAACTCTGCATGGCTTCGATGGAGCCCCCGTACCTGAGCTGGTCATTTAGAGTAACGCCAAGCATATCAATGAAGGACATGTTCGGAAGATTGCTTCCGTTGAAGGAGACTAAATATCTTATTTCTATCCCTTTTAGACGTAATCGAACATGATTAGGTGTTTGAAACATTAAATTCGACGAGGTTATGCTTACCCCAAGAGAAAACACTCTCGAGGTAACCGTTCATTCCTTGCTTCAAAGCACTCCGAGCCACTGGGGTTTGTGTGCCCTTTGTGGGCTTGTCAAATAAAAAGATATCATGGACTGAACCGACATACGCGTTACCATGAATCGGTGTACATGACAAGAGGTTATTGATGTGCAACAAAAACAAAATCGGAGACAGAACTGATCCCTGAAGGACGCCAGAATTTATCGAATGCGAGGAAGAGGTAAAACCATCAGCAGCCGCCTGAATCGACCCCTCCCTCAAAAAGTCGGCAATCCACGTACCTACACAAGGATGAAGTTTGTTGACAAGTCTTCGGTGTCAAACCCTATGTGTCTAGTGCAACCTTTTAGGTCTCACCAAAACGTTCCAGGCACCGCCCCCAAACATGCGTCGTACACGCGAGAAGATCACCGCACAAGCGGTTCCGCCGGAATCCCTATTGACGGTCGTTAATAATTGTGTTCTTCTCGAGGTATGTGAGCAGTTTGTCGTTGATCACACGTTCCATCACTTTGGATAGAACAGACGTGATTGCTATGGGTTAGTGCTTACGAGTAGTTTGAAAAATGTGTGTATTTCATATAGTTTAGCCACAGGTAGGGAAGGCTGTAGGGGAAGGAATCCGGGAGGGAGGGGGAACAAAGACGGGGAACGTAGGAAGGGGGACGAGGGAAAGGGGAATGCGAGAGGGGAAGGAGACGCGGGATGGGACCAGGGGGGGTGGGAACGAGAACGCACGGAAAAGGATACGCAGGGAGAAACAATTTTTTTCTTTGAGTAACTCGCTAATAATATTATAAAATGCAATTCACTTACAAACACCGTGTACCCTCAACATTAATAATTTCAACGCATCAGATGCAATCACCGATAGTCATCCCATCAATAACGGTTATCTTTGTTTTAGATTAATTATTAAGTATATAAACAGATTCACGAATCAAGTCCTTAACCAATCAGTTTTATTTACTTTAAGTGAAAATTTCTATCACAATGAGAGGTGCGTGATTGAACTTATTAACAAATATTAATATTTTTGTTCATTTTCCCATTGATATCAATTTTTTTAAATCTATTATTTGGGAAAACCTTGAAGTATACGGTCAGAAATTCTGTTTTTAATCCCGTCACTAAATAAGTTTTCCATTTATAAAGCTAACTAAGTCATTGTAACATTTCATAAACCACATTTTAAAAATAAATATGATATACCGGCAGTTGGTAAAAACAGGACAGTGTTTAATTTATTTTATAGGAAACAACAACTATATCACTTTTTGAAAAGTTAATTCCTTGTCAATGACAAAATGATTAAAGGATTCAAAGTCACAACGACAATCTTTGCCTCTTAATCATCAGTTTATCCCGATATCACCTGTCTCATTTTCAACTTTTAAACATCAGTTCATCCCGATATCACCTGCTTCATTTTCAACTCTTTAACATCAGTTTATCCCGATATCACCTGTCTCATTTTCAACTCTTTAAGATCAGTTTATCACTACATCACCTGTCTCATTTTCAACTCTTAAACATCAGTTTATCCCGGTACCACCTGTCTCATTTTCATTCCCAATTTTCTATTTTCAATTTTTCAATTTTTTTCCGCTTTTTCCATCATACTGTGAATACGTTTTGAGTGGGCGTAGCGGTGAAAGCAGAATTTTAACTCGACCTTTAGACATTTCATCTGTCTGTAAATATGTTAGTATGTTCCATTTCCGTTATCGAAAATCTGTCAAAGTAACAAACCTTACTTTGACAAGATGCCTGTGGCCCAGTTTTTTCGCAGAAATTCATGTGGGTCAAAGTCATCAATAACCTGCAAAGCACCGCGCAATGAGTTTTTATTTATTTTTTTTTTTTTTAAATGCACATTTACAGTTATACATAACCAATAATAAACATACATTTTATTTTATTAAGTAATTATAGCGTTTTTGAATTGATGAATATTTAGTTTAAAAATATCTATGTCAGGGGGCAGGAAATTTAGTAAAATAATCATTTTTCCGAGCGGCATTACTAATGGTAAGTTAGTTCTGCATCTCGGAACAACAAAAGTTCTGTGTCTGCGCGCTCTTGTGAAGTTGTCGGGGACATAAAATTCATTTTTTTGTATCAGATGTTACCGTTTAAAAGTTTATATGCTGTTGTCAGCAAAGCAGTTTTCCTTCTTTCGGCGAGGCTATTAATACCCAGCATGCCGGACAAAAAGGCTGATGGATATAACCAGGGATAATATCCGAAGTCTCTAAGATATAAATATCTCAGAAACTTCTTTTGCACTTTCTCAATCATTTGAGAGTATGTTAAATCCACTGGTCCCCATATTACTGAACCACTTTCCAAAATGCTACGTACTAAACTATAGTATAGCAAACGAATCGCGGCTGAGCTGCAAAAGTGTCTGGAGTTGCTTAGTACAAATCCTAGCATTCTTAGAGCTTTGCTGCATATCGTTTCTATGTGGACGTGAAATGTTAGGTGCGCATCAAATGTGATTCCCAAATCTCTCAAAATAACAATGTGCTGAAGAGACGAATAAGACATTTTGTAGTTATAGTAAATCGTTTTGTTCGCCTTGGTGTAGCACATGATAGAGCATTTCTTAATATTAAATCCTAATTTATTGGTGTGACTCCATTCGACGATAGAATTTATATCACTTTGTAGCTGCAAGCAATTTTCCAAAGATTTTATTAAAAGGAATAATTTAAGGTCATCCGCGAATAAGAGAAACTTAGAAAATTTTATGCAATGATAAATGTCGTTGATAAATAGAGAGAAAAGTAAGGGTCCAAGATTTGACCCCTGCGGAACTCCAGAGTTTGTGATGAAGTTGGAAGAGTTAAATATACCATAAGTTACGTATTGCTGTCTGTTTAAGAAATAACTTAGAAATAGACGTAGAAGTTTCGCTGAAAATCCAAATTGGTCGAGTTTATTTAGGAGAATAAGCGGATCTACCGAGTCAAAGGCTTTTGCGAAGTCATTGTATGATACATCTACTTGATTGTTGCTATCAAGAGCTTGAGATATGTACTCCGTAAAAACCATTAGATTAGACACAGTAGATCTGCCAGACCTAAAACCGTGTTGCTAGTCAATTATAAAGGGTTCAACATGAGTATAAATGAATTTATGAATTATTAGTTCAAACAACTTGGCTGGAGAGGATAGGATCGCCACTGGTCTGTAATTAGAGACAGGAGCCTTATCACCAGTTTTATGTAACGGTGTAACTTTGGAGATCTTCCACAAGTCTGGGAATATTCCGGAGTTAAGTGAGAGATTATAAATATATGCGAGAGGTGTTAATAAGGGCTCAAAACAGCCCTTTAACACGAATGACGGAATAAGATCCGGTCCAAAAGAAGTTTTGGCTTTTAATTTTTTAGCAGCCGCGGTGATGTCAATGTTTGTGATGTTTTGAATATCAACATTCTGCGCTATTAGTGGCGTATTTTTTCCAGGTATAAAAGATTTCAAGTCCGCAGCTTCCTTACTATAAGTTGATTTAAAATAGTCTGCAAATGCTTCTGGAATATCTGCTCCTGAGAAAGACTGATCATTCCAAGTAACATGGTCAACAAACCCGCCATCACTTCTCTTGGACGAGATATATTTCCAGAAAGATTTGGGATCACATCTGATATTTTTTTCAACAGAATTAATATATTGCAGATGTGCTAATCGAATACTGCGTTTTATTTTTGTTCTAAGTAGACAAAACATATCCCGTTCACTTACCATTCCAGTTTTCTTCCATTTTTTGTAATGTTTGAATTTGAGCTTTATGTCGCTAACAACCTCACTAGAAAACCATTTAGGATATTTCCTACCATTCCTCGGAGTGCGCTTAATTTTGAAACACATATCAAAGTATTTATAAATTATAGAATAGAAAAAGTTTGTCGCTAAATTAACATCATTTATGTCTTTCAAAGGTTGCCAATCATGGGATTGTAAATGGCAATAAAGAGCCTTAAAATTACCATGTTCGAAGTTCCATCCTCGCCTAACACTATTATCAGTATTATTCGAGAAGTTTCGGGTTTGACAATTGGTTGTGTTTTTGTTCGGCGAAATCTCTATACATAACGATGGATGATAAGCGTCTTCTTTGACCAGTGAGTATAAGGATTTGTATACTTTTAAATTAAAGTTACTGAGTACAATGTCCAGCTTGCTTCCCTTCACATTTGTAATAGAATTACTCTGCTTCATTTGAAAAAGATTCATAAAATAAAGGAGATCCATTTGGGTGCCTTTGTTACTTGAGTTCAGATTAAAGTCGCCAATCACAACAATTTTTTTATTAATTAAAAAATTGAAGTTCTCTGTAACCTTATCAAAAAAATCGGTGTATGTTTTATTTGGCGACGCCGGCGGAATGTACACAACTCAAATGTAAATTACACCAAAATCATTTAGGTATGTCTTTATCCACATATTCTCGTCTTCACTTTCCAAATAGGTAAGTCTCTGGGTTAGGGTGGCGCGGTCACGTCTCGCGGCTAGCAGTACTCCTCCTCCCCTTGAATGACCCGAGGTTCTATCCTTTCTGAAGACGTCATACCGTTGATCGAAGAGTTGACCATTGTAAATGGTGTCATTAAGCCATGTCTCTGAAAGTAGTATAAGGTCGTTGTTTTGTATTATCACACTTTGTATGAAATCATCAGTCTTGGATCTTAATCCCCGCACATTTAGGTAATAAATTGTGCAAGGGAGAGAATTTGCTTTTAGGGGGTTCTCTAGTCATTTCGGGGCGGCATCATCGTTCGGTTTGGGCCGGTTCTGGTTAGTATCAATTGGATTTTGTCTCGGTTTTATGTATCGATAATGTCTTATCGGTACTCCTCTTGGCCATAAATTTTCCTGTAAGAGTTTATCGTACAGATCCTCCGTTACACCTATCCTGAAAGCTGCGTATTCTTGAGAATGTGCGATGAATTTTTGAATTTCGCATTTCGGTATCTTATTTTTCTCCAGGTGCGCCCGGATCTCTTCTTCTGTTGTGTCCTTTAAAATTCTGGACACAATAATATTCCTTATCCTTGGAAATGCTTTTACACTTGAAGACTTATCGGAGTTCCCAACAATCAAGTTCTTCGCTGTCCGTTGTCTGCGTTTAACGTTCGTCCATTCTTCCTGATTAGGAGTGGTTTTCGATTCGTGCTCGGAAATTGGAATGTGTGGTTCTGTTGTGTGTGTTTTAGGGATCGCGCCGCTAAAAGATGCGGTTTCAAATTGAATGTCGTTATTTTTAGCTTTGGTGGCCGCCCTAGTACGCATCCTTCCCTTGGTTTGTGCCACTGCGGACGGGTTAGCGGACGCGGTGTGGGGGACGGCGGGGGCCGCGGGGGCTGCGGGGGCCGCTACGTCAGCCCAGCGCTGTGGAGAGGGATTCGTAGGTAGTACATTTTTGTCTTCATTGTTTGTCACCTGGCGATTCAATGTTGCTTCTATGGCCTTTACACGGTCTAGCAACTCGTTTATCGTCCTGCTTTGCTCGAGAATGATGCTCCTTAATTCGATGAGCACGGCGTCACTCATTATTCCTTACAAGAGTGAATAAAACTCGCGAAATTTTTTTTTGAATGACAGCGCGACGGTAAAACGTGTGTATCGCGCGACGGTATTGACACCTCTATTGTGCGGTGCTTCGCAGAATATCGGTCTTCTGTTTTGGGACGATGCGTTTTTTTTTTTTTTGTAACACGTATAAATATAAATTACCTTTTAAAACAAAAGTTTTGCAAAATAATTCATTTACACCCATTTTTGATCATGCACGGTATTAACAAGTTATCAGAAAAATATACATTTTATGATTAAAGTAAACCCTAAAGTAGTCCGTCTTTTCCACTTACATTGTGCTTTTCCTGTTGCCGGTACAAATAAAAATATTATTTTATTATTCCTTAAAATGAAGCCTTTTTTCCTCCATGTACGAACAATTCCTTCATGGAAATCTCGTATGAGGTGATTGATGCAGGTCCGTGCGGGAAAATATCTGATTTGAATAGAAAATTTGTTGTTCCATAAATAAAAAGTCAATTATCGTGCTATGCGTATTTTGGAATACTCTCCGAAATAAATTCTCAGAGTTAAAAAAATAATTCTTTTATACCACATAAAAACACACAAGTTATTTATTATTTAAAAAAATTTAAAATGGATTACTTCGTGCTTTCCAAAGTACGTTAATTTTTTTTCAGAACTGAAATACAACTCCTTAAACTCAATAAACATACATAAACGTTGCGGAAGCGCATAAATAAATCTGTACATTTTATAAGCTAATATTCATACATTCGGATTCTGGTATTAGTTTAACCATGCTTTTTTTCAATAATGACCCCAATTAAGAATGCAATTTGAATGAAATTTTGCCTTCATCACCCCAATTAAGAATGCATTTGTCAGACTTTTTTTGTTATTTGTTTTTGGGGTGTTATGCTGTGTTGCGCTACCTCCTTCTTTACATTGGCTAAAGAAGGAGGTAGCGCAACACGGCATAACACCCCAAAAACAAATAACAAAAATGCTTTTGGCCGTGAAAATCTTAAAACATATCCATTTGTCAAACTGTTTATTTGGTAATATCCCCATGATATCACCGTTCAAAATTTCCAAAGTGATTTACATATATACGAAAGCAACGCAAGCGAATTAAGAATAATTCACCCCCTTTCTGCGCATTTCAAAAGCTGTATGTCTGATAACCTTATTTATCTTGCGGTCCAGCTATCATCCAGTTAATTCTTAAATATTTTATCTAAGAGTTCATTAGTAAATATTTAATTTGTTCCAGGCTTGTCAGTATTCCTGGTGTTGGCGGGGCTCTCCCTGGCCGCGGCTAACGTTCCCATCTGCCCTGAGCCGGTAGAAGGCGGTGACGCCATCCAATTCCCCAACCTTGATGACTGCTCCACCTTCTGGGAGTGCGAGGAATATGACCCAATTTTCATGACCTGCCCGGAAGACCTCTGGTACAACCCAAACTTGGAAGTAAGTTCAACAATAATCATTATTAATAAGAAGATGTTCAGGCTTTGAATCCAT
Organism: Limnephilus rhombicus; assembly: GCA_929108145.2. Lineage (NCBI taxonomy): Eukaryota > Metazoa > Arthropoda > Insecta > Trichoptera > Limnephilidae > Limnephilus > Limnephilus rhombicus. Next base: position 42,295,659 of record OV815279.1, read on the forward strand.
TGTACTTTCAGCATCTCAAATATTTTGCCAATGGCTCTAGTCTCTCCAAGTTAGGATCCTGAGTTTAGCGAGCAACGTGTCCAAAGTAGCTAAAATACATTGCAGGCAGACCGACAGTTGAAAGCCTATTGTGGATATCTAGCTTATCCAGAATTGACACATTTGTGTGTCTGTTTGCCCTTGGAATCCTTAGCATTTTACTCCAGCAGTACATTGGGAAGGGGTCTTTCTGCTTCCTTTCACTGGCTTTAAGTGTCCATGTTTCCACTCACTATGGAGAAAATCAGCTTCCGGGTAAGTTTTATCTTCCCATTCGCCACCTTCGTTCCCTTCGTCCCCTTCGTCCCTTTCGTTCACTTCATTCGTTTAATACGGTTTTTAAATTCTTTTGGCTTCGTTACCTATTATTTTCAAAAAAATCTTCATTCGAGTACCAATGTTTGTAGATATTTTTGGTTATGATTAATACGTACCTACATTATTTCAATTTATTATTAAACATGATTCAGTAAAATTTTGTCAACTGTAGATATTGTAATCTTAGTTCCAAGCTAACCTTAGTGTTTGAGCATCCAAATATAGGTGCAGCTGAAACTGTGTCTCAATGGTACTTTCCTCATTCCAGGTGTGCGACCATCCTGAGAACGTCCCCGAAGGAGTGTGCGTGCCTCCAAAGGCTGCAGTGGCCACCAAATAGAAGACTCTTTTATCCAGTTGCTTTTAACGTCGGAAAAATTAATAAAAAAATTATTTTCTACACGATTTTATTTAAATTGTCCCTATTTCACCCAAAATATTTCGACTGTAAATTTGTTGGCTAATTGCAAATTTATTTGTCGACACTTTTAAGCCTTGACTCCAGCGACCAAATATTGTTTGAAAGTCCTTCAATGACCTTCAAACATTATTTGTTTAAAGGGCATTCAATGACCTTCAAACATTTACACCAACATTTTTTGTAAGATTATAACATTACCACTGCGTGATAAGAATGTGTGCAATCTACCTACATCTCTCACCGGCAAGTAGGAACCAAAAGCACATTATTAAATAAAATAATAATGATATGGAACAAGGACATTTATTGATAAGCATCTTAATGAACAAGGTAGAGCAAGAAACAATTATCTCAGCGCGTGTCAGGTAAAGACCTGATAGAGGTTAAAAGATTAGATTGCTATCCGTAAGAAATTAATGCCGTCAAGGCTATGGAGAATTTAAATTTAACAGGGCGCCAGCCAGGGAAAACATCCTGACATAAATTATTAACAGTGACCATAATCTAAAATAATAATATTCATTTATCCCACACGTGTTTGAAGTTACCAGAATTCCACCAAACTACGAGCGCAGGGCACGCACTCCCTTCCAGCACGGACTCTCCACACATAAATAAACCAGTCATTAGATTGATAACTTCGTGGTTTTTCTATGGACCAAGTGTCAACGCTATTTGACCATATAGGTACATACCTATATTTGACGACTTTTTATTCGATATGCGCAACTCTGTCGTCACACATACTATAGACAAGGGGATAGAGGAAACAAAATAAAAGGCTCGACCATAGACAATATAATTATCTTTCAGTACCTACCCAATTTATTAGCCTAAAATATTATTTTAAAAATTAAATAAAATGTCAAAATGTTCCCCAGGCAACAGAGCTGGAGCTGACAGATCGCTGCCTTAAGAAAATGAGCTTACTTTTCTTTACTGCTCATTTTCTCCGGACAGAGCTTTGTCAGATTTAAACCCGTTGCCCTACGAAGAAACCAACTGTCGTAAAAATAACCTAAAATTACTTGAAATTTCAATCCCTTCAAACGGGGAAGAAAAATTTCAAATAAGATTTAGCTTTCCTACGATAGTATCGACTTTGACATTTCTCTGGTTTCAACAGAAAAATGAAAAACTCAATTAAACGTTTTAGTATTTTATTAAAAACAGGAAATACAAGAAAAACTAACTAAACATCACGCCGTTTCCCCGCAGGGGTAGGCCGATAGGACGGACCGTCAAACAACTTGGTCTTGGCACACACTCTTTGCCTCATTCACACTCACACATTGACTCATACATACTATTTCTGACTCTTGACGTGGCCCGATGCAAGTATCGGATTCCCTTGATCTGAAACCGATTTATAAATTAATGGACTTTTTTTACAAGTGAGTTCACGAAATAAATAATCATCCATTACGACAGTATGTTTATTTAAAATCATAAATAATTATGTCCGTGCAGTTGATAACCAAAAAACTTGACGTTTGACGTTTATCGTTTACGTAAATGTTAAAATGCGTTCGATGTGGAAAAGATGCTACACCAGGAAGAAAACACAAATATTTATTTATCAGGAAAGATTTCCGACAAATATTGATTATTGCACCAATAACATTATAATAATAACGTCATTTTACGACTAAAAGATACGACCTAAAGTTACTAGAATTTAGAGCGCGTAAACATTTACCTCAAAAACCTTACATTATATTTAGGGATAATATATTTTAAACTAGTGATTATGCTCGCTCATAGCACATGACATAACCATAAAAGGACATTCCGTTTTTCTACATATACGACCACATTGCATGGCATCGCGCATCTTCTTTCAAAAAATTAATTCTCCCCCCCCCCCCCCCGCCAGCCCCCGCCTGCCTTCCAGCTTCACCCGGGATGGGATGTTTAAGTTTTGTTTTTGTTTTGTTTTCCGCCGAACACGGGAAGCCCAAACACTACAAAAATTGTCAAACATTTATGACCTTGAATGTTGTTATGGGACCCGACTTTAGCCATATTTATAGGGAATGTTACTTTTCAGCGGTTTCATAATAAGTCTTCTTCAGTGTACAACAAGGTTTAAAAACTGCTGATGAAAGCGTTTTTAATTCTAAATACTTAATTTATGCGTACAATTTTTTTGGTTACTTCGAGAACACTATAGATAAAATTATTCAACCGTCAAATTTCTCGTAATTATAAAAATGTATATTTTACATCAATATGCTGAAAAACTAACATCGTCATAAAAAATAATATTGTCACATAAATTATTGAAATGATTGTCTCCTGAAATGATTGAAAGCGCGATTAAGCAAACCTCCCACGGTAAAAGTCCAGGGTACGACACCATTATTCAATTGTCTAAAATCCCTCGCTAAACACTTCTGATATATTTGAAAACTCTTGCAAACTACCCCTCCAAAATTCCTAACTTGATTATTTTGACTTTTTCTTTATTCGCTTTCGCTAAATTCTCTATTGAGGTTGCTCTGTTTTCTTCAAACTTTTTAGGAATTAGGCTACTGAAGGTTGATTTTAATCTTCTCCCAAACACGAGAACCAAGGGTTTGACCCCGTCGTAGCATGCGAAATATTCCGATAATCACTTAAAAATTCATATAATCTATTTTTATAATTTGACTGAAATACGTTATTCACGACAATTTTCTTCAAAAAAAAATTACTGGTTTTTACCGAGTTCTCAGCCTGCCCATTGCTTTGGGGGTGTCTCACTGGCGACGTTAAAAATTTAATATTATTACTCACTAAAAAATCCGTGAACTCCTGTCTTGCGAAGGCGGTTCCATTATCAGATCCAATACAACCGAAATTTGAAAAAATTCTCCTTAATTCATTAATTGTATTAACCGAATCTGCTTTCGGAACCCCCAACGCAGTCCACCCAAATGACTAAAAACATTTTCCCTGAAAACGGACCACAATAATCAATTTGGAGCCTACTCCATGTTGACCCCGAATCAGGCCAGACTGATAAATGACTCTTAGCTGGTAAAGACCTAACTGCAACATTGAACATTTTTTTCTAAGTCCTTGTTCAGTGACGGCCACAAGAAATAACCTTTGGCTTGGCACTTCATTTTCACAATGCCCAAATGTAACCTGTGTAACAAATCTAACACTTTACTCTGTAGCGAACTAGAAATTATAATTCTATGCTGCCAAAATAAACATTCATTTACGATAGATAGATAACTCGTTTCTTTTTACCCAGAATAGAAAACTGTCACGATTTACTCTCTTGGGACATCCGCTACGCAGATTTCCTAAGATTTCTTGAATTCCTGTATCGGAGCCTGACGCTGTGACTATACGCTTTACATCGTGCTCACACTTCTCTATATAGCATACAAAATCGGATCCTGGATCGTCTTCAAATTTTTCCTCTGAACTTTCTAACGGTAGCCGCGATAAAAAATCTGCATGATTATTGGCTGATTTGACGTACTCAATCTTGTATGAAAACCCCGCCAAAATGATCCCGTAACGTTGTATCCGATTAGCTGCGGGTATTTGTTTATTCTCTCCTTAAATCCTCATTAACGGGTAGACATCTACACATAATTTAAAATCTCTTCCGTACAAATAGCGAAAAAACTTGTTTAACCCAAAAACAATAGCTAAGGCTTCCAAATCTAGGAGGCTGTGTTTTTTTTCCGCACTTGTTAAACTTCTTGATGCAAATTCAATTGGTCTCAAAGTTCCATCCGCAAAGATATGAAACAAAGAAGCTCCTAGTCCGGAGCACTATATATAGCTTAATAGGTAAGTTAGGGAAGTAATTAGTCAGCATCCTGTTATTACTATTTAGGTATTTAATCTTGTCAACTGCGACTATACACGCTTGATCGAAATCAAACTTCATATTTTTCTTTAGCAGGTTATGTAACGGTTCGCAAATTGAAGACTTATTCGGAATAAAAAATAAATTTAAAAATTCTAGTACACTTTTTAATTGTTGAACATCTGATGGATACAGTGCTTTTTTAATAGCTTCTAACTTATTACTTCGAGGTTGAATAACCATTTCCGATATCACGTATCCTAAAAAGTCAATCGTTTTATCAAAAAATTGACATTTCTCCGCATTGACGCATAACCCGCACTCCCCTAATCGATTACAAACCGCGCGAATATTATTTTCGAGATCCCGCTCGTTGAGCCCTGAAATTATAATGTCATCTAGATAAAATGCCACGCCTTTTAACCCTTGCAAACAACTCGCGATAGTTTTTGCAAATATCGCTGGTGCCGATTTAAAAACAAAGACCAGCCTATTAAACTGGAATAATCTCAAATGGGTATTAATGCATGTAAATTTTTTACAGTGATCTGCCAATTCTAACTGATAATAAGCTTGTTTTAAATCCAGTTTCGCAGATATTTTACCTGAACTTATCTTATGAGTGACTTCTTCTATCTTGGGTAACGGATATTTTTCTAAATTTGAAATCAAATTGAGACTTCTTTTGAAGCCCACGCAAATCCTTATGTCACCATTTCTTTTAACTACTGGTATATCGGGGAAGTAAACTCGCTACTAGTTATCGGTGAAATGATCCTGTCTTTTACCATTGACTTTAATTCGGTCTCAATTTTCCCTTTAATTGAGAATGGGACCAGCCTGCCTAGCATTAAAAAAATTAAATTTATTAAATTTACCCAATTTGTAAGAAACAACCTCCGGGAATAAAATTATCCTTATTCTGCTTTTTGGGTCCTCCCGATTTATGGTATTTTGTACCGAGGCGATTTCTAAACCAAAAATATCCATTAAGTCCGCGCAACAACAATGAATGTTATATTATTGTTTTTATTTTTGAACTTCACGTCGAAAATAAAATTGCCAATAAGGCCTTCCGTTCATGGAGATACTTACAAACTATTTGTGACGCAACTACTACGATACACTACTCTTTAATGCTGGTTTTTATACACGGCGCTACCCGAAATATACTGAACTTGATCATTTTTCACGTGCAGCGTGGAGTTAACACGATGTCAAGCGATGTCAAATGACTTTTTTTCCAACATCAATCCATGCCTTCTCCACCAAATCCTTTCTTACGTATTCTAGTAAAGTATTTCTGGTAAACACGCATTTTTTCCACTTCCAGAACAAATCTAACATTACTTTCATGCCGACGCCATTTATGTCAAACGTCAAACGAATAAGTATCAGACACAAATGATGCGACGCGTCGCGTGCGATCAGCACCGTCGGTATCGTGCAACAGACTTGAAACCGACATCCGTCACGTAGCGTCGTGTATGAGCACCAGCAAAATCGTTCGAGGGGTACTTACGATCGGCGCGCATGATACGTGCTCGAGGATCGATTAACTTGTAAGTAGCGTCGTGTACGGAGGCACTAACATTTAATGCGTTTCCTGCGTAACCCGAAATGACACGGTTATCCGCCAATAATTTTACCGAGTCAAAATGACGATTAAATATTTCTTCCTGCATTACAATTAACGAAGAGCCCGAATCGACCAACACTCTAAAACGTTTGTCATTAGAATGTCTGCTGTGAACGGGTTAATTGTAGCTATCAGATTATTATTACTACAGCAATCCTCAAAAATTGGATTGACACTATTCGTATTATTGTTATTAACACAATATTTCTGCAGGTTGCGAAATTTGCAGGAACTGGTACCACGCCCTATTTTCTTACAAATTCGGCACGGTAATTTCGCATACGGTGGTACAGAATAACTACCTTTTGACATGGGCAATCTCGGCTTATTTACGGGTGGACTCACGGCAAACCTTTGTTTATTAGTAACTGGGCCTTCGAAAAGTGCCTGTTGCTAGCATTCTTATTGATGATGTTAATCTCCAACTTGACTGAATTATTTGCAATGTCTAACACTGACATACTACTAGCTAACTCTTGAAGTTCACTAAGTGATAATTTCCATCCCTCCAGATAGATTTTATCTTTAATACGACCCGGTAATAATCCGACGGCAAAAATGTCTACAAGGTTTTTTTTCTAACTTTGTCTCAAATTCACAATAAGATGACAATGACCGCAATCTTACTGCAAAAATTTTAATGGGTTCAGCCTCTTGCTTTGCTGAGAAAAATGCTTTGCGTTCTTTAATCCCCCAACGTTTTTTATTACAATGTTTACCAAGAAGTGCACAATAATTTATCAAACTACACATCCGTTACTTTAAGTGGAAAACACAAATTAATCAGCAAAGATAGTGTTTCTGGTTCTAAAAGATTTAACAGAAAACCCTTTTTTATCAGGGTAAATTTTTTATTATTTATGCATTAAACCGCTTATTCGTTAATACGGAATATTTTTTATTCAAACTGTTGGATTTAGCTTTATTATCACCAAAAATGAGTATTTAAGTCGGGGGAGACCAAAAAACATGCAAAAAATATGCATTTAACATTTTAATTTTGTTTAAATTAATTCACTTACGCGATTACAAATTCTTCGCCATATTCTATTTATATCAACAACTTATATGTTCATAGACAATTAATCCTTCACATTTTCCAAGGTACCAATAGCTAGAATATTAAAAAAGATTGCCATAGCGGAAAAATTGATTCTCAAATATTTTAGGAAGGTACACCAACTAGTATTGTGGAGTTTTTATGCCTTGACGCGAGTAGGCGTTATAAAGGGGCACGTTCTTTTGTATCACAAACCATGTTACACAAACCTAGCGTAGCCGCTAAACTACTTGAAAACTGGGATGTTTTTCTTGCCTTGACGCGAGTAGGCGTTATAAAGGGGCACTTTCTTTTGTATCACAAACCATGTTACACAAACCTAGCGTAGCCGCTAAACTACTTTAAAACTGGGATGTTTTTCTTCCCTTGACGCGAGTAGGCGTTATAAAGGGGCACTTTCTTTTGTATCACAAACCATGTTACACAAACCTAGCGTAGCCGCTAAACTACTTGAAAACTGGGATGTTTTTCTTGCCTTGACGCGAGTAGGCGTTATAAAGGGGCACTTTCTTTTGTATCACAAACCATGTTACACAAACCTAGCGTAGCCGCTAAACTACTTGAAAACTGGGATGTTTTTCTTGACTTGACGCGAGCAGGCGGTATAAAGGGGGCACTTTCTTTTGTATCATAAACCATATCACACAAACTTATACCAACATAACAAAATGACATTTGAAAATAATGTTTGAAAATGGACGGTCTCGTTTCACAGAATGAAAGCTAATTTTAAATTTACGTAATCGAAATTTAGAATGAAATATTTTCCACTTCCCCCAATGCAAATAGTTATCTTTTAATGTAAATGGTGAATCAAAAGATTTAAAAAAAAAAGTGCGTATTAACCATTGCCAGCGATCTCAAAAATTTACCGTATTTTAGCTCAACCAGTGAGTAGGTAGGTACTGTACGTCATTAATTCCTGGCTAGGAAAATATAACTAGTGGAATCAAGAATATACGAGAATTTATTTTATGATGTTGGTACTTTCGGCAAATGTCACATTTGATTGTCTATTATCTATTTGTTAAAAAAGGAATATTCCGTATTATCCGTGCATCAAACTTCAACAACACGAACGTTCCGTATTATCCGTGAGGTGGACTAACTGCATATTTACCAATTTTTTCATCATTTATGACGAAAAACTGTTCAATTCGAAGCTTAAAAATCGTCCAGTCTGCCACAAGATGATTGAAACACGGAATTCTGCCCGACTCCACTACTACTTATCTCCGGGTCCCTTCTTGGTCCTTTTTGTCCAAACATGTTCAGATAGTCCTTTAAATTATTTTTGGTAATCACTCTCTCCTTGGTAGTGAATAATTGTTTTGTAAACACCACTCGCCTTAGAGTGAATATTGGCTTATTCCTTGTTTTTGGTCCTTTCGTATAAATAATATTCTTCTGGTGTCCTAGAACAGAACAATATCCATCCAGATCCAATATTTCATTTTCCTTCTCCACGAAGAAAAAAAATATTGCAAGTCACGCTTGTGACTTAGCCCACTCGTTCCTGGTTGCACACTTTCTGTTGTCATGTGACAACAAAAAAATCTACCAGATTAATCCTTGGGCTGCGCCAGTGTTCAAACAACAGTTCTCCAACTAGCCATGGAAGTAGATTTCTTATTTGGAAAGCAATAAAGTTATTTTGTATTAATCTGGGTTTATTTGATACTTCGCGTAAACAAGGGGTGACCACGATAGTCAACCTATCTGGAAACTGGCTAAATGGAATCTGATGCGAATGAACTCCTAAAGACTGCGCTTCGGCCCTTGGTCCCTCTGGTGCCCAAACTCCGAACTAAACCACCTGCCATCTTGCGGACTTTTGGGACAGCTCTTAGCACTGCCCTCTATGTGACAAACTCGGAAGCTTTTAGATATACTGCAATTTGTGCACATAAGATACGCAGGAGATCAACTTCATACTATTTTAGTACTCGCCCTGTACTCAAGCCTCCTAAGATACACACGTATGCCGATAGACATGAGCCGAGTTACACGGTGTTAACTAATAAACTATACACAGAGATGTTAAATTATCAAAAACGAACGTTAGAATGTCTTTTATGAAAACAAAATATGTAATGTACAGAAATTTACTCAATCTTATATGTCACGGTGTTTGTGGTCGCACTCCTCCGAAACGGCTTGACCGATTAATACGAAAATTTTATGTGTATTTGGTAGGCATGAGAATAGGTTTTAATGTATTCATACCACTAGGTGATTAGGGTGACCCTATTCAGAAAAAAAAACTATTTTTTTGACATTTTTTTTTTATTTGACATCAAAAAATACCTATAAGCCCAAATTTTAACCCCACCTACCCCCACCCTCCCATTTTTTAATCGCGATTTTAGTATTTTTGTATGAACAAATTTAACTGTCTTTCGTATTTCAAACAGAACGAAATTATTTATGTTGTTGAATGACAGATGGCGCTACGTCCGCCTCATCGAAATTTCATCCACACGTGCGCAAGACATTCACGAGAAGCGTCGCGTCACTTAGATATTTCATTCGGCATCATGTTCTCGAGTGGGCAAACGTTTGTGTTGGCTAAAGACGGACTGACAAAAAATAAATATATTTTTGATAAAGTTGTTGGCGGCTGAACCTGACAGGAATTCAACAGAGATTCGGAAGCGACCCTCGGCTTTAACACCTCCAGGCTTAATCGAAAGGTTCTTGTTATTTGAAAAAAAATTATCAAATTCAAGAGGATGTATGGTTTTACCTTGTTCAGTTTTTTGCGCATATACAATGTAGGGGCCACAGGAATGAGTAGAGTAAAAGTTTGTTGGAGGAGGTTGAGGAAGAGCTGGTGGGGACTGAGAAGACAAAGGCGAATCATGTTTTTTGGGGGAAGGGGGACTAAATTTTATTTTTTTAATTAAGGTTAGGATGACAGATTCACTGTCTGAAATGTTTGAATGTTCAGAAAAGTCTATTTTATCTGAAATGTCTCCATCTGGAGGGTCAGGAGGGGTATTTGGGAGCTTTGTAGGGGGTTACAGGAGGGAAATCCTCCTCCATTGTTCAAAAAATTACAGCTAATATAAAAAGTGACAGAAGTAAAAAAAAAGTATATAAATATCTGAAAATGAGCAGCAAGAAGTGACTCCTGGAAGATCAGGGGGGAGAAGAGTTCTTAAGACACAACACACTAAACTTTTTACAGCCAAAAAACGATAAAAAATATTGGTTTAAGAATATTCTTTGAAAGACCAAAACAAAAGAACTGATGACAGCCAAATGTTATTGTTGCGAGTTCCCAAATAAAAATTGGCAATCACAAATTAATAATACCGTTTCTAAATTAAGATATCTTACGTACATATTTTACAGACTTACGGAAGTACTCAATATTGACAAATTGAAAATGATTTATTTTTCTCTGGTGCAATCTTCAAACATGTACGGTATAAAAGGATGGGGTGGTGATTATAATATAATTCAAAATTATATTATAATCTAAACTATTCAGTCTCCGTAAACTATTTATACTATGAAATATATCTTTAAAAAACCAAAACAAATTCGAAAAAAATTAAAACAGAATCAACGTTAGAAATAATAATTATTTTACACTCCCCAAATGAATACTAAACAAATGTAAACTCACAGCAGTTATATAGGACCTCATACTTTCAATGTTTTACCGAAAAAATTCTAATTACTATACTATCTCAATACTTAAAAGAGTTAAAATTGTGGCTTAACAATACAGATGTTGAAACTTTATTTATTTAATTTAAATGACTATATGTTTCTCACAAAGTATACACGTATTACGACACAATATACTTATTATTACACTATTGTTTTCTTATTAGTATACTATTGTAATTTTTGTGCGAACTGTTTAGACAAATTTAAATTATTTTTTAGTTCGTTCTTTCTAATTACAATAAAAAACTCTATGTAACTATATTACCCACGCACAGGCTGCGCCTTAGTTGGTTCCCATTACCCTTATGATTTCATTTCATAATATAGAAAAGAAAAAAAACTGTGACCAGCTCAGGTTTGGGGCCTCCATCGAAGCCAGCGTTAGGCTAACCTCTAAAAAACTGAGCATACTGCACAGAGCCCGCAGACATTTTAATAGTACAAAACTGCTACCAAATCGCAAGTGCGCCCCACGGTTTGGCAGCCTCTGGTTTGGTGGCCCAAAATACCTGAAAAAACCCTCGACTCCGTGCATAGTCGGGAAACACGCTAAAAGCGCGCCCAACATATGCACACATTTATCACGCGAGAACGAGTCACTTCTACGACTCGTTCTTGAGTTGCTCAGCTTAGCTGTGGAATGATTTGCCGGCCTCTGTGTCTCCTTCTTCCTACAATATGGGTCTCTTCAAGACCAATGTTCATCCCTTTCTCTCCTCAATAATCGGTTTTATCACTAGAATTACCAAATCGTTCAAGAATCCCAGTAGCTTCAGAATCTTGTACTATTCATATGTAAGAAGTATCTTATAGTATGGCACCTTGATTTGGTCCCCACACTATGTAATTGATAGCAATAAAGTAGAGTCTGTTCAAAAAAAATACTTACGAATACTAGCTTACAAATCTGGAGTACATCGGAATCTAGATAACTATCCTGAAAGACTCACTCACTTTAGAGAAGTCTCACTCGTTAAAAGAAAGCACATTTCAGATTTGATCTCCCTGTTTAAAATCATAAACAACATGTATGATTCATATGTAATTAATCAAATTAATCTTTATATAAGGCCGAAATTCACGAGAAACCTTGAAACCTTTTGGATCGATACTTACCGTATTAATACAAGTTTCTTCAAACCAACCTCGAGAACGACTCGGTTATACAATACATATTGCAAACATGAAGACTTAGATGTATTTTCAAACTCAATTGATAAATTCAAAAGAAAATTATACTTACATATCCCTGATGATCTCCTCACCTAAACCAATAAAACGTGTATAAATATATGTATATATTCATGTGTGAATATATTTTGTAATTATTGATGATTCTTGTTTTATGTATGTACTTTAATTTATTATTATGTATTACAACTAATTAAGAATGTTGTGATGAATGGTGTGCTCACCTCTCATTGGAATTATCACTGTAACTATATTAAAATTGTTAACTGATGTAATAATTATATGTGATATATTATGTTGGCGAGTCAACAAATAAATAAATAATAAATAAAGACCCTCCACACAGCATTTCAAATGACATATGCCCTAGGAGAAATTATTTTTATCAGGTTAATGTTAAATCAATGTAAAAAAGTCATTTAATTGTTTTTTTTCCTGTATTATTAGAGCACTTCCTCTGTTATTACTATTTAGTTTTATAACAATTCATAATTATTTTTTGGAAGGTAAGTATTATTGCATACTACTGCACAAGCTGTCTTCCAAAATATCTGCAAGAATATTACTTTTATTTTATTTTAATACGACAAAAACATCACGTACCAGGTTTAATTTATATCGTGATTGAGTACGTATTAAGATAAAGATTTTTTTTTGTGAAATACTTGCTTCTAGGGAACAGAAATTGTGATTTCTTTATGATAATGAACTTTGGGTATATGAGTGCACCTAGATACACGAGAAATAAGTATTGCGAAACGATAAAATAGATTAAGACACCAAAATACAAAGGAAAAAATAATCCTTTTTAACGGGTGGTTAGCATGTTATTACTGTGTTATTTTGGTAATTTCTAATATGACCTTGACATTTTGAGAAATATCGCGGTGGTGGCTATAAATTGATATCCCAAACTCCTCTCGAATTAGGATCAATTAATCAAATCAAGTAATCAACATCATTAAGAAAAATACTCTCAAATATATTGTTTTCAACAAACACACTTTTCACTCTTATCTCGAGTTTTAGGCCTAGAATGTCTATGTCGATGCAAATTATTTATCAAACATAAAACATGATGATAAATTATTATTCGCTTAATTTTTTTAATATGAGTACCGTCTTGAACCAGTAAGACTATAGCATCCCCATTTACTGCACTTAGAGAGTGAGTGCATAGTAAGGCTTTAAGTAGATTTTGGAGGGAAGAAGACAGATATTTGTATGAAAGAAAACTTTTTAGTAGGAGAGGAAATCGATTTTTATCTCTCAATCTTTTGATGTTATTTAAATTATTAAACAAATGATCGAGACTTTATCGTAGAGGATGACAAGACAAAGATGAATATTTGAAAATATATTTGTCAGCCAGCCTTTTTGCCTTCTCAAAAAATTGCTTTCTAAATAATAATTACGCGATAATAAAGAGAGTTGACTTCTCAAAAATAATTACGCATTGTAACTGTGGGGAATTAATTGAAGAAGATTTCATCACTCCAATAATCAATTTGGGCGCTTTGGATTGAATTATTTTAAGTTTTTTATCCAAATATTTAGGAAGTGGGTCGAAAATAAATGTGCCATAATCCAAGTGGCTTCGAACCAAGGAATTTTACATTAATTTAAGAGTAGTGTGATGAGATCCCCACCCTACTCTGGAAATAGCTCGCATCATATTAAGCCCCTTTTCACACGAAGCAGAAATGTTCTGAATACGCGAGACCCAGGAAAGCTTATGGTCCAAAAGTAGACCAAGAAATTTTATTTGCTTAACGATTGAGAGAGGGATATTGTCAAAGGAGACAGAAAAGGGGGCAATTTTCTTTTGCGAGTAAAAGCCACTACCTTAGTTTTAGAAGTAGCTAGATTCATTCCATTTGACAACAACCAAACTTTAATGTTATGCAAAGTCAAATTTAATTCCTTCCCACCATGGGATACATTTTTTGTGCGATTAATATTTAATAAAATCGTCCGCAAAATAGAGTAGTTTAAAAGTTGAAAGGATTACTATGTCAAAATCACTTATATAAATACTAAATAATATTGGACTGATTACAGACCCCTGAGGTAACCCTGTCTATAGTGTACATTTCAACATTTTTGAGGAAGAGTTTATAATAATGGATCTGTCTGTTAGCAAGTTGATAATAAATTGAACTAATTTAATGGGAATAAAGCCTGTTTAAAGGGACTAAAGGATAATAAATATTCAAACGACACATCAGATAATGCTTTAATAAAGCTATCTAATACTTCATCAGGACCTGGAGAAGAGTCTGAAAGTGAATTATTTACTCGCTTCAGTTCACTAACTGAGCGAAAAGAGGGTTTAACCAGTTAGAATGAGATGGATACGAAATAAAAGAAGGCATTTCATCAAATCTGGCAACTGTTGTAGGGGCTATCTTATCAGCAAGACCTGTAATAATTTCAATTTTTTAATTTTTATTTTTAATTTATAAACTAACGTTTAGACAAGATTTTTATGCATAGCACAAAGGGTAATAATTATTATAAGCAATAATTATCAGCCTGAAACACTCATCAACATTGAAAAATCTTCCGAGAAAAGATACTTGCCGCCAACGGGACTTGAATTCTTACGAATTTTCAATAGACTCTTCTTAAACTATAATAAAGCATTTTACCTAACAGCCCCTGTCGTACCGTACAGCCTGGTTTCGGAGCTCTGCGATATGATCCCTGATGTCAGTGAGACAACTATTGACAAGATTTTGACAGAACATTTGGGAGACCACAAAGTTTACCCAAGATGGGTCCCAAAATTCTCGCCGAAGATCACAAACAACAACGGGTTGAAGCAGCCCGCGAATTCCTTGAGTGCTACGACATAGATGGTGAAGAATTCTTGGACTCCATTGTGACTAGGGACGAGACCCGGGTACACTATACATATTTTACAGACTTAAGGAAGTACTCAATATTGACAAATTGAAAATGATTTATTTTTCTCTGGTGCAATCTTCAATCATGTACGGTATAAAAGAATGGGGTGGTACGCATGATGCATTTAAAATAATTCAAAATTATATTATAATCTAAACTTTATTGGAAATAGAACATTTTATACAGATGCATTACATCTATAAAGAATCTAAACTATTTAATTTCCGTAAACTACTTACACTTGAAACTATTTTTTTTTTTTTTTTACAAAAAGATACATAAATTATAATATGTTTTTTACAATAATTCATTTCATAATACATGTATTTGATGTACCCCCATAAATAAGCAGGGTTTTGTGTATGAGGGTATACTATGAAATATATCTTTAAAAACAAAAACAAATTCGAAAAAAATGAAAACAGAATCAGCATTAGAAATAATAACACAGGTCTGCAAATCAACATTTAAAAAAAAAATTAAATGGTAATGGGTGAATTATATGTATTTCGGTATGCTGAATTTGAGAATGCCAGCCATTTCGACCCATCGCGTAAGGATTTTCCACAAAGTGGTAATTAAAATATAGGCAAACCCTGCCTTACAACTTCTGTAGGGAATCTTAAAAAGAAAAAAATCATGAAATCGTATAAATTTAATTAATTTTAAGTAATAAAATATTTTATTTATATTATATACAATTATACATATTTATAAAATATTTTTTTTTAGTTTCGAAGCTTCGTTTTGTGCTTTTTCTTTTGTGGGACGTTATATTAAATTATTGAGAGTCGCCTACTTAAAACTCGTCACTAGAACTTTCTTCTGATTCACTTTCTTATCATGGCAAATCGTCTAGGCTTTGGGGTGCTTGTGGTGTAGGAATGCCAGGTCCGTGAAGGACTGGACGGAGTGCTGAATCGACGTTTGGGTAACAAATTTGTTTTTTATTTTATTTTTGGTACTATACCCTTGCACATTGCACGAACAAAAGTAGCAGTCATCGCTGTGGTTTCGAGGCTCTCTCCAGATCATGGGAACACCAAAACGAAAAGATTTAACTTTACCTTTTGACCACATTTAAGTCCTTCAACACACCCTGAACAAACTCCATGCGGGGCCCAAGATTTGTCCTCGACCCCTATCTTCACACCAAAATACGTAAAATACACTTTTTTAACAAAATCAGTAATCACTACAAGTTCACCAAAAATATAGCAAAAACTCTCAGAAGAATTTACAAAACCTCTTGAAGTCATTTTTGAAACGCACATTATGAAAGTAGGAACAGAAATAAACAAATGAAAGGGCAAGGAAGGGAGTAGGCGCCTTGGGAATTCCGGCATTCCTTCATCATACTTACTATGGAAAATCCCGATATATATGATTCAACGCTGACTGATTTTATCGTCATGAGTAACTAAATGTTTTGTTTCAGTCTATAAAACAAAACATGATCTTATAATAAGTTGGAATTAATAAAAATATATATTTCGGCAATAAACCCCGTTTTGCGCCTTGGCAATCCCACAGTATTTTGCATTTTCCGGAAAAACCTTACGTGATGGAATTTTTTTGATAATTTTCCCGAATTCAGCAACCAAAAATACGTAGGAATTATCTTTTATTTCAAAGAAAAAAAATCGCAAACCTGTGTAATGTATTTTACACACCCCAAACGAATACCAAACAATTTCAAACTAACAGCGGTTTTATAGAACCTCTTACTTTCATTATTTTACCGAAAAAATTAAAAGTGATTACTAAACTACCTCAATACTTGTTACTAAAAGAGTGATACCAGTATTGGCAATTACCGGTCAGGCGTCAATTGATAGATATAGGTGTATTGTAGCATATTGTTCCGGGCCTAACAATACGTGCAACAATAGAGTGCCCATTGCTATGGGATCGGGTGCATGACTCTTTTAAAATATCGGAATGACAATAATTTATAAATTGTTATACTTAATGCGATGCATCAAATATAAATGGTCTCCGGCTTCAACTTTTCAGTTCTACTGAGCGCCAAATTCCGTATAAAACAGAATATGTTGGGCCGGCATAGCTGTGGAAAATAACACATTACTCTTCATCTCAAGGGGCATGGGAAAGATTTTTCATTCTGGTATCTGGGGTGAAACTTGGTATGGTTAAGAAATAAAAAAAAAATAGGTTTCACATGAAACTTAGGAATATTGTATTTAAAAGATAAAACAGCTTACCCCAACCAGACCGTTATACTCTGAACTATCTAACTAATAATGCCGTCGTGATGTTCTTCGGAGAGGTCCGCGCTAGGATGAAAGCCGGTCCAGGCTTTCGGTCCACCAGTGAATTGCGGGTATAACATTCAAGTCCACGCCTGGACGAAATTGCATAATGCAATGTATAAACAAAAGCATATAATAAAAATACATATGTAAATATGATAAGAAGTCTCACATTCAATATAAACGAAAATTGCAGAAATTATGTAAATCTATTTTTACCTAGAAGAATAAAAGTGATAGAATATTCAACATTTGTACTGATTAGTTTTAAGATGAAATATATCACCTAGATTAGAATATTTATTTCCGAGACTGTGAACTTGAACTTGAACGAAAGTGTGAAGTCTCGGAAACGGAGAATTTTGATAAGCTAGTGTCCTGGTGTTATTATGAAGTGAAATGGTAATAAATGGCGACATTATTTTTTGGGAACACGGGTATTGATAAATTGAAGTAATTCAGAACAGTCAATTTTGTAATGCAGTATTTGATGTAATAGTATTAAATCTGTGCTTATTCTTCTTTCTGAAAGTTTCAATAGAGACATTTTATCCAGGAGGCAATTGTAATCAATGTTTAGTATAGGAATACGCAGTTTATAGTTTATAAACCTTAGAAACTTCCGTTAAATCTTTTCAGTGTTGTCTGAATGTTGTCTGAATGAATGTTGAAAAAGGGAGACCATAATAGAGTTATATTCAAGTTGGCATCTGACAAGGGTTTTATACAACATAATAAATGTGCCTAAATCATTGAAATCTTTTGCAGCTTTCAAAACTAAGCCATTATGAAGAGTCGTTATGGCCAATACAGGTAAATCACTGTATGTTTCTCACAATCTATAACACTTACGAGTACTTCACTAAACACTTATTATTACACTATTGTACATTTTTGTGCAAACTGTTTAGACAAATTTTAATTATGTTTTTGCTTTATATGCCCATTGTTTGTCCTTTCTAGTTACAACAAAAAATGTATATAACTATTTTACCCACGCACAGGCTGCGTCTTAGTGGGTTCTCATTACCCTTATGATTTCATTTCATAATATATAAAGAAAAAAACTCTAAGTGACCAGTCAAGGAATGGGGGCTTCATCGAAGCCAGAGTTGGGCTAGCCTCTAAAAACTGAGCATACTGCACAGGGCCCGCAGATACTTTAATAGTACAAAATTGCTAAACCTGTACAAATCTCTCACTCACCTCTGATCCCAAAATACCTGAAAAAACCCTCGACTCTGTGCAGAAACGGGCGGTCCGTTTGATAGATTCTCTTATCTTGACTAACGGATTGCAATATTTAAAGCGCAGGCGTCGCGTTGGGTGGTAATGTTATTCTTGTTTGACCGTTATTTCAATTCAACCGTCATTGGCACCGGTGCATAGTCGGGAAACATGCCAAACGCGCGCCCAACATATGTACATGGTTGACATTTGTCACACGAGAATGAGTCACTTCTACGACTCGTTCTTGAGTTCATTAGCTTAACTGTGGAATGATTTGCCGGCCTCTGTGTTTCCTCCTTTCTACACTACGGGTCTCTTCAAGACCAATGTTCATCCCATTTCTCTCCTCCACACAGCTTCTCAGATGACATAAGCACCAGGAGAAATTGTTTTTATCGGAGCCTTCTGTGTGGAATTAATGTAAAAAAAGTCGTTTTATTGTTTTTTTTCCTGTATTATTAGGGCACTTCCTCCATTATTATTATTTAGTTTTACAATTATTTATTTTTACAATTCATAATTATTTTTTGGAAGGTAAGTATTATTGCATTTTACTGCCCCTGCTTTCTTCTACAATACCTGCCTGAATATTACTTTTATGTATATTTATACTAGCAGACCCGGCCACACGTTGCTGTGGCTTACCCAACCTTTATAACCAACGCCATCTGTTAATTTGCATACATAACATCAAATTCACACTGCCCGCTGCCTGAACTGAATCTTTGAATTTCTCGACTTTTCTCTTAATATGCATGTATCATACTTTTTTTTTAATTATTACTTATTAATATAATTACATCTAATACAATATAAGATATGGGTAGTCCCACAAATCTGTGACAGATCAGCTTGTCTGTAGGTTCTACCATTTATATTAGGTCTTTACATATAAAATTGGCGTTTTGTATGGGAGGAACATAAAGTCGATTTTTTTAAATATAATATATTTATTTAATCAAAGTATGTACCATTGCTATCTACGCACTCCTTTCATCTCATAGGTAGTTCATCGATCCCTTTACTAAAAAAAACTATTCGGACGGGAATCAATAAAATCTTTGGAGGCGGTTTTCACTGCCCCATCGGAGTTGAATTTTTTCCCTTGCAAGAAGTTATCAAATTTCGAAAAAAATGGTAATCTGTTGGGGCAAGGTCCGGAGAATACGGTGGATGTCCAATTGAAGCTCCTCTAATTTGGTAGCCGTCTGTTGTGCAGTATGTGGTCTAGCGTTGTCATGAAGCAGCAGTGGCCTAGAGCGATTAACCAGCCTCGGTTGTTTCCTTTCAAGCTTTTTCACCTTCCCAATTTGCTTCAAGTGAATTAAAACAGTTTTACCACTAACACCGCAGCCTGCAGCTAACTCGGACGTGGTTTGCGATGGATCCGCTTCCACAATAGCCTTCAATTCTTCATTATCAACTTTGGTCTCCGGCCGTCCACGGAGCTTGTTCTGCAGGTCGAAATTTCCAGAATGAAAACGTTGGAACCAAAAACGCACTGTGTTTTCTTTTGCGGCACCGTCGCCATACACATCATTAATCCTTCGAGCCGTTTCAGCAGCACTGGTGCCACGGTGGAACTCGTACTCGTAAATAACGCGATATTTCAAGTTTTCCATTTTTGACGCAAAGAAAAAAAAAATTAAGGAAAAAACAAATTAATTATAATTTTCGAAACACAAATACATGAGTAAATAGCTGTATAAATTTGAATTTGGAATTCCTAACCAAAGAGAAGATATTTGAGATCAAAGTTGCCAGTACGGCAAAACGCTAATTTCATATGTAAGGACCTAATATTATTACATAGCACACATTAGCTTAAGTTACAATATTATTATCTAATATAATAATTAGATTAAAATCCGTAAGTCTAAGCTTTAATCAATATTAAAGCTTTGACTTACGGATTTTCAATACTTCGTTTGTATGGAAACACTATGATATGGTAAGATTTAGGATAGATAAATGTGTTGTTCATTTATTAACCACTTTTTTGTCACATATAAACCTTCCTCTTGAATCACTCTATCTATTGGTGAAAACCGCATGAAAATTCGTTGCGTAGTTTAAAAGATCTACGCGCACATTCAACGAGTGCGACTTCATTTTATACCATGTAAAGATATATTTTTTAATATGACATAAAAATCACTTACCTACGTTTGATTTATATCGTGATAGAGTACGTAGTAAGATATGGATTATTGTATTGACAACCATCTTTCCGGGAAACAGAAATTGTGATTACATAATGATAATGGGCCTCGGGTAGATAAGTGCATCTAGATACAGCAGAAATGGTTGCAATAAATATTGTGAAACTAGTAAAATAGAAAGAAAAAATAATCGTTTTCAACGGATGGTTAAAAATAATACTGTGTTATTAGTTATTATAGTATATTTCTAATATAATCTTGAAATTTTGAGAAATACCGCACTCTTTGCGCTGGTGGCCATAAATTGATATGCTAAATTCCTCTCGAATCTTTCAATGTTTTGCTACGTGGGTTTTTCGCCAAGTGGCAAAGCCAAGTATACTTTTCGTAAAACAAGTTTAGTGTTGTAGTGCTGGTCAGGTATCCACAGATTTTATCCCGTAGGAAGCGCCAATTCTGGACGGGTTATGGATCCCGTCAAGAATACCTGTGGTTCCCAAATATGCTCAGGGGGTGGATCTTAAACCACGATATGTGTCGCTCTCCAAGGGATGGTGTGCCAGGTACATAATTTAAAAGGCAGAGTTGTGAGAAGAAGCTTATAATTTTAAAAACAAGTAGCAATCGGGGTTTTAAATATGTAATTTCACTTACCCCCATGAACCGACCTCTTTTATTATGAATACTATCGCTAGCTAGCTAATACACTGTCCATCTAGTAGCTGCAAGGCCCAGGCGGCATTTCCCCATGCAGGATCTGGATAGCCCCTCACCGAAGCCGAGATCTGGAGACAGTTCCTCCGCCAAAGGGAAGTCGTCAAGCGGCCTTTCGCCGCGATCAAATTAGCAAGTCATCCCCATGCAGGATCTGGATAGCCCTCACCGAAGCCGAGATCTGGAGACAGTTCCGCCGCCAAAGGAAAGTCGTCAAGCGGCCTTTCGCCGCGAACAAATTAGCAAGTCATCCCGCCGCCAAAGGAAAATCATCAGGGGGCCTTTCGCTAGAAGGAATGGCATGTAGGGAGGCCGCCCTCGGTCCAGACGAGAGTCAATGTCGGCGTAAATTTACTATTCCGCCACAAAGATCGGCAAATAGCATCGCGGGCTAACGGAACCCCAATCATCCGTCGAAACGGGCTCTGACCCAAGTGTGATCGGACGTATTTCTCATCGATTAAATCTTTCCCGGTTCTGGCACGCCTGGCCGCCATACAAGTTTACGTTGCGGAATCTCAACTAATCCCACCAAAGGAATGCAAACTCGCGATCACACAATACGTTCACGTAATCACTTTTACCGCCCGGCATTTCTCAAGTAAAAAGGAATTATTTTCCCGTTCAAATACTAAATTCTCACAAAAACTCCATTGACTGTCGCGTAGCTAGGTTCCGGGCCCAACCCTCCGAAACCTACCTACATAAGAAGTGACGTATTGCCGCGGAACTGCTCCAGAGGTCGCCCCAAGCCGTCGATAAAGTCAGAGCTGGCACTCTAATAATTAATAACAAGTTCCTACCTAATTACGATTTCGACGGGTAGAGTTGTTAGGATGCAGTACAAATAATAAAGATGTTAATAATTATATTTAAAATAATACGGATTTGTACTGCATCATAACAGTTTTTTTGTTCACGAGAAATTAAGAAAAAAAAATTACTGTAATGAATGTATTTTACTTTTACGTAATTTTGCCGCCAAAACGCCATGTTCGCTTTCTTTGTGAATTCGGAGTCGGTGACATCATGCTGTCAACGTTAGTGACAGCCGTCTTACTAGCAAACGGGGTTTACTTTGTCGTAATAAGGAACTCCAGTCCATTTTTAAAAACAAAAAATTAAGGAATAATGACCTTCTAACTTTTTTTTTATTTTTATACGTAGTTTCAATAGTTAAAATAATTGTCAACGTTTTAATTTTTCAACATCCCCCGAAAATCACCGTATGTATGGCAATTCGTGTGACGTCATCACTCTCCAAAAGTTTTATTTATTTTCAACCGGTGTTGTCATTTTGTATGGAAGAAGCTATGAAACTATTCAATAAGTAAAAACATTATTTAGGTGGAATTATTTATTTATTATGTTATATTTATTTACTATATTATTGTATTTTTCAATATAAGAAAGTTATTATTATTATATTACGAGAAAGTGGTATAAAAATTGTTTTAAATTATTATTTTTTTAGCTTTACGAATCGAAATCAATATTATACAAACCGAAGCATCGCCTGCACAATTGTAGGCAACCAATAAGATACAGCGCCGAATCAGCTGTTCGACGTCCGCTATTTTGGAGTTCAGAGTTACCACAGATCGGTGTGGAAGTAGCTACGATTTTTTTTGTACAGTTAAAAGTTTTTGAGTATTTTAAATAATAGAGATACCTCTATTTTTGATACTGGATTATTTAGGCCTAAATAATGATTCAATAAACAAAACAACTAAATCTCTATGAACAGTATGTAAATAAAAGAATAAGATTAAATGTTGTTAATACGATGGCTTTGTCATACATTTCAATACAATAACTTGAAAATTAGGGTGAGCAGTGACGTCAGCATCAAACTATTCAATAATACCAACTTGACCGTGTGTTTCAATGACAAGATAAAAAATGGACTTTTTAATATTTTTTTAAAACTCTGCTTTTAATATTATTGAATAAAACTTGTATATTCAAACTTATATTGGCAACTATATGGACATATTTTTTTAAAGCCATAATATTTTTCACTGGAGTTCCCTACCACATTGTAGTCAGTTGGAACCGTTTCGGAACGTGCGGTTTTTAATTTCAATGAATAAAAGTATTAAATTTACACTTTTTTATAGCAATGATCAGAATCAGAAAAATAAACTTAAAACCTTCTATGGTGGTATTTATAGTTTGTAAAAATACCCCATTACAAAAAAAAATCGAAAAACGTGTAATGTTTTTTCTGCGATGCTTCAAGCCACAGCCGGTCTTCAGTGTTACCATAACCTTGGTGTTAGACTTGGCAACATTGTATTTGAAATATAAATATTGAAAGATTATCAACATACGAACATTATATAATTAAAGCTGTTTGTTAGCGCTTCTCAGTTAGATTATAATCTAAAATACTTTGAATGTTTATATTCTTCATCAATCTTTATTTATGGAATTTTTAAATTTATTACTACGTACTTACGTAGTAATAAATATTACTGTCTCTTCAATATGTGCTTTTTAATTTTTTTTCATGTAAAAGCCGTTAATCGGCGTTAATTCATAATAAATAAATAATTTTGAAAGTTGTGTGAACTGGTGTTATATTTGACAGACGAAAGACTGTTATTGTATCGTACTAGGATTTTTGAAAAGGAAACGTTTATATCGGGGGTTAACGCTAGAAGTGCATGTAATGGCAGTTTTGGTAATTTAATTTTGGTACCAGAAAATACTCTAAAACCTATCTCTTTTGAACGCTATAAATACCCATAGTAGGTGCTCTAGATATAGATCGATGAAATTGTGGCCTAATGTAGAAGTCAAAAAAAAATTTCAATTATTTCTGGCTTTCACCCTTAAAAGGTGTTCTAGGCCATCATTTAAAATTACAAAGAAAGGAAAGGTGAATTTAAATATTAATTTTATTTAAATGGGCAAATTTCAGAATTATATGGAACATTGGAGTCGAGTTCAGACTTAGAAGAGATGAAATGTTGAATGGAGGGGAGGTAATTTTAGATAACATTTGATAGAAGAGTGGATATATTTATTTAGAGAGGGACAACCAAAAAATATGTGATATAAAGTTCCCACATCTAGACCACAGAATGTACAATCTGGGGAGTCAAGGATGTGAATTTTAAAAAGGTGAGAAGGAATGGAACAATGTCCGATTCTCATTCGATTAAGTGAGGAAATTTATTTTTGGAAAAATGGGGGAATTTTTGAAACCACGGTTTTGATGGGATAGTCCTTTGTATTGAGGCTTAGCGGGCACCCTTGGATTGACCAGCAATGTTCAAATATTCTGTCCAAACATTGCGGGATTTATCTTTGATTATGGAAAAAAATATTAGATAGGGGAATATAGTTAACAAGGGTAACAATAGGGTTGGAAGCTCCTTGTTTTGCCAAGGAATCCGCAATATCGTTACCCACTCTGCCAACATGTCCAGGAATCCATAAAAGAGTTACTGTTGTTCCAGAGCTTTGAATGAATGCTGTCAGCACTCTAATAAGGCATAAAGTGATCATCAGAATGAAGAAGAGGACGGGATTTAAGTTTTTTGTGGGAACTGAGAGAGTTAGAGAAAACAAGGGAATGTTCACAATTCAATTACTGCAATGCACTCGGCGGAAAATATTGAAAATTGCTTTGAAATTGAATAAAGTATTCTAACATTAGAATTATTGTGGTAAACATCAATACCTATACCACAGTTAGAAGAGACTAGAGATTTGGAGCCATCAGTAAATAAAAAAGAAGAGTTGGGCCATTTAGAAAAAAAAATGTCATTAAACATATTATTGACAGTACGGGCTGGGAGATTGGAATGGCTGTTATGGATGCCGATCCCTTCTAAAATTGTTGGGGATAAGGTTACTTGACTAGATTTTAATTTGTACAAAGGAAGAAGATCATTTTGGATAATTTGAAACTCTGAGAGAGAGCGAAAAATTTTATTCAGCATTTTTTGCGCCACGAAATGGATAAACAATCATCATCCCGGTCCCAGGGATTCCCGGCGATTCAGAGGCATTTCTAGTAGGCATTTCTAGCACGCATTAGGCTCCACATATATTTTACACATTGAACATTCGTATTTATTCATTTTAATCAGAAGAAAGCAATTGTCTTTAAAAACAGCAAAGTTATCAAACGGATCCGGTAATAGTTTAGAATTTTTTTACCTATTATGATGCTAAATGACATCACCGTTTAATTTAAATATATGCAAAAAGGATTTGTTAAAATTTAGAAATAAAGTTCGCCAATAAAAAGTTAGTTCCACATCCATTAAAAAATCAGATACTTTATGGTTTTACAATAAAGGCGCTTCACAGTAAAAAGTAAAGAATCAGTTCGGTAAGAAAACTATGATGCTTTTAATGGTATGATGTATATTTTAAGAATTAATAAAAAATTTTAAAAATAAGTGAATATACCTTTCAATAAATGTACTGTTTTAAACATTATATTTAATTTTATTGTCAACCAGTTACAGAAAAACCCTTCCTTCCTCAGGATAAAATAAAAATTAACAATACAGAGAAAATGAATTATAATAACTAAAATACAACTGGAATATAATGAATAAAGACCTTGTATATGCATTTGCATATTTAGACCCTTTTTAGCGGTAGTTGCATATTTTAGCAAAAAATATGAGATCTTGCATATTATACGCTCGATCTCGTTCATTGTTCAGATGCCTCACATAGTGACACAATAAACGTCAAAGCCTCAAGCAGGCAAAGCCCTCCAAGAATTTTATCCCAATTTGATTCATGTGACGTGTTTTGCTTACGGAGAACACAGACTGGCCGAAGAAGTGAGATCCAGGTTTGCGAATGTAAATAAACTGATTTCATCAGCAAAGAAAGTGTTCCTCGAGGCGCCTGCTCGTATAAAGGCCTACAAAGAAAAACTGCCAAATGTTCCTTTACATCCCGAGCCACGTGTAATAACACGTTGGTGTACATGTACATGGATCGAAGCTGCAATGTTTTACCATGAACATTTTGAGGCCATCAAAGGTGTTATCAATGACTTCGATAGTGCAGAGGCTTTGGCAGTTTTCCAGTGCAAAGAAGCGTTTGACGATGCTAGTATTAAAAAAAAACCTAGCTATGATTAGCACTCATTTCGCCTACATACCTCAAAGTATAAAAACGCTTGAAACTCATCGATTGGCGTTGAATGAATCTACTCAGGTTATGAAGAAAATTCGCCTTATGAATTCCTCGTTACCAAAACTATTCCCGAGTAAACCCAAAGAAAAGTTTGAAAACTTACTGAACCCAATTGAATCCTTGTGCCAAATTGATAGCTTCATCAACGGGGCAGGTGAAATTTCGCCCGGCACAATAAGTTCAAAAATCGCACCCAAATTTAAATTCTATACAGTCACATCAGTAGACGTAGAACGCTCCTTTTCCGTTTACTTAGTGCCTCCGTTCACGGAGATACTTACAAGATACTCGATCCTCGTGCGCGTATCATACGCGCCGTTCGTAAGTACCCCCCGTACGATTTTGCTCGTGCCCGTTCACAGTGCTACGCGGTGGCTTTCGGTTCCCGATCAGTATCATGATACCGACAGTGCTGATCGCGCGCGACTATACTTTACCAGAATACGTAAGAAACGATTTAGTGGAGAAGGTATGGATTGATGTTGGAAAAAAAGTCATATGACATCCCATGACAGCGTGTTCACTCCACGGCTGCAAGTGAAAAATGACCAAAATTCAGTACATTTCCGATAGCGCCTTGTACGGAGACTAGCATTAAAAAGTGGTATATCAGCAGGGTACTTATGGTTTCGTCACAATTACGTAGATTGTAAGTATCTCCATGAACGGAGGGCCTTAAAGTAAGTGCCTCCGTTCACGGAGATACTTACAAGATACTCGATCCTTGTGGGCGTATCATACGAGCCGATCGTAAGTACCCCCCGTACGATTTTACTGGTACCCGTTCACGGCGCTACGCGGTGGCTGTCGGTTTCCAATCAGTATCACGATACCGACAGTGCTGATCGCGCGCGACGCTCGCATCATTTGTGTCTGATACTTATTCGTTTGACGTATGAGAGAAATGGCGTCGGAACATGAAAGTAATGTTAGATTTATTCTGAAAGTGGAAAAAATGAATGTTTATATAACTGTACTTTACCAGAATACGTAAGAAAGGATTTAGTGGAGAACGCATGGATTGATGTTGAAAAAGAAGTTATATGACATCGCTTGACAGCGTGTTAACTCCACGGCTGCACGTGAAAAATGATCAAGTTCAGTATATTTCGGATAACGCCGTGTATGGAGACTAGCGCTAAAAAGGAGTATATCAGCAGGGTACTTGTGGTTTCGTCACAATTACGTAGATTGTAAGTATCTCCATGAACGGAGGGCATAAGAGTTTTAAATTTGACTGAAGTTATAAAGTTACATTTTTATTACAATGTTTAAAAAAAAACGAGTATGCTTTAGACCACACGACTGAAGTAAAACTTCACTAATTTATATCTCTCTCTCAACTTCCGTTCGCCTCGCCCGATCATACTTTTCACACTTCACAGTTTACTTTACAAAGTGATGTTTTACTTTAAAAAAACCGAAAAGTCAAGCGGTCGAAAAAAAGTTCTGTTTTCCGAAGACACAAAAAATACACATTGCCTTTATTGTAAGGGGAGGTATTTGGAGTCAGTAGGAGGATGGATTGCCAGGTGTCGAAGACGAAGACTAGGAGTCAGCACTTCTTTACCCCAAGTGTGAACCTGTTGCGCTGTAATTAAGGGTTGAGTATAGTAGGGATAATACTGTATGTACTATAGTTTCACCACGAACTTTTCGGTTAAACCGAGCGCCAAAATACTGCTTTTTGCAGAATTATGCCCGTGGTGAAATAAAACATGAAACTTCATCCCAGGAGTGAGCATATGTATGTGATCTCCAGCGTGTTAGGGAATTAAATAACAACAAGTATCTCATTTCCAATTTAAATGTAAAATAACGTATATATTATTTCAATAGTGTCAGGTACAATAAACGAAACAGAATCTACTCACCCTCAGGGACCGATTGATGTCATACTAACTAGCTACATTCACAATATTCCTAACCGAACCGCGTCTCGTAGTTCGCCACAGGATGATTGGCAGGACCTCCAGCCGATCCTCATCTCGGCCAGTTCGCAACAGGATAATCGGCAGGACCTCCAGACGATTCTCATCTCAACAGATCGCAACAGGATGACCAGCAAGACCTCCCGACACCTTCGCAGCAAAGCAGGGCTCCAAGGGAAGTGGAACTCCAAGGGGGCGATGTTACGGGGCTTACATAGCAAGCAAGCGGGACCGTTAGTATTACCGTACGTGTAATTTTTTAATACAAGCCGGTGAGCGGAATTATTTTTCTTCACGTGATTAATGAGGCATTCTTATTGTCGGCACCCGACAAGTACGTCTCGTGCAGCGTAAATACTCTTACCGTTCGCCTCGATAATTTTCGGTAAACTTCTCGAATAATACGAACTACCGCGGAGACGAATCTCGCGACATTATTGATTGAAATCTTTGGTGCACTTTCGCATCACGTATCAAAGATCGTTCCACATTAATTTCACGCGCCA
Organism: Limnephilus rhombicus; assembly: GCA_929108145.2. NCBI lineage: Eukaryota > Metazoa > Arthropoda > Insecta > Trichoptera > Limnephilidae > Limnephilus > Limnephilus rhombicus. The sequence goes on from OV815279.1 coordinate 42,324,723, forward strand.
ATCGACTGAATTTTAAAACTTCGTCCCTTATAATAAATTAATACTAAACGACTGTCACAGCCATGATCTGGCCCAAAAGATCATGCCGGCGAGAGTGGATTTCATTCCCGGACCCGGAAAAGAAAACAAGCTCCCCCTTCCATAACGACTTGTGTTGCCAGTCCTCCTGTTGTAACTATCAACAATTAATTAACTCAATAGTTCGTGCCGCTAGGTTCGACGTTATAAAGCAGTGTTCATATTTTAAAATGAGAAAAGGTAATGATTTCAGCACTGCTTCATAACAAACCTTAACCCCATCTTGCCCGGCGGTCTTCCCCGTCTTACCCCCTTGGTAGAGCAAGACGGTGAAAACGATTGACTTATTTAATTACACTTTTTATAGCTTTTTAAAATATCTTTTAGCATTTCATTCTATGGAATGTTACAGCTAAATGACCAAAGTTTATTTGCATAAAATATAGATTATGAAATTTTTGAAGAATAATGTTTTATTTATCTTTAAACGCGAACCACCCCGTCATGCCCCCCCCCCCCCTCCCCCCCCTCCCACCACTATACGAGTTTTTGGTCATGCACGATATGTACAAGCTATCAGAAAAATATACATTTTATGATCAAAGTAAGCCCTAAGCCCTAAGGGGGCATACATTAATTACGTGAGCAGTTATTCTTACAAACTCGACCCCTCCCCCCCCTCCCTTGGTGAGATAAATTTGGGCATTTCATATATTCTTTTCAAGTAACGTGAGATTTTGCTGGACCCCCCCCCCCCTCTCCCTTTTATGCTCACGTAATTAATGTATGCCCCCTAAAGTAATCCGTTTTCCACCGTTACACTGCGCTTTTCAAGTTCCCGGTTCAATTAAACTTAAAATATTATTATATTATTCCTGAAGCCTTCTTTTCTTCGGAAAACTCCTCCATGCACGAACAATTCCTTCATGGAAATCTCGTATGAGGTGCTTGATGCAGGTTCATGCGGGAAAATATCGAAATTGATTTGAATAGAAATTTGTTTGTTCTATTAAGAAAATTTAAATAATCGTGCTATGCGTATTTTTACATACTCTCCGAAATGAATTCTCAATGAGTGAGAAATACGATACTTTTAAACATATATATAACACCCAAAAAAACCACACAAAAACACACAAGTTATTTATTATTTAAAAAAAATCTAAAACCGTTTTTCATTAAAGTAAAAAAAAAATAAACTTCGTGCCTTCCAAAGTAAACTCCATTTTTTTCAGAACTAAAATACAATACCTTAAACTCAATAAACAATCGTTGCGCCGCAGGAAGCGAATAAAAGCATCTGTACATTTTTAAGCTAATATTCATACTTTCAGACTCTGGTATTAGTTTAAATTAGTTAGTTTAAATCTGGTATTAATTTCAATTAAGAATGCAATTTGAGTGAAATTTTGCTTTAATCACCCCAATTAAGAATGCATTTGTCACACTGTTTATTTGGTAATAGCCCCATGACGTCACCGTTCAAAATTTCCAAAGTGATTTATATACGCAAGCAACGCAAGCGATTTAAGAATAATTCACCCCCTTTCTGCGCATTGCAAGGGCTATGTGTCTTCTTTAGCTTGCGGTCTAGCTAATCATCACAGTTAATTCTTTATTTAATTTATTACCTGACACTATAAAGCAATGTTATTCTATGAATAAGGTTAAATAGCTTAGCAGCACTTGTTTGTTGATTATATTATGTATTATCTATTCTTACAATAAAAAAAAAAAAAATAAAATAAAATAAAAAAAGTTCATTAGTAAATATTTAATTTGCTCGTTGCTCCAGGCTTGACAGTATTCCTTTTGTTGGCGGGGCTCGCCCTGACCGCGGCTAACATTCCCTTCTGCCCTGCGCCGGTAGAAGAACTCCAACCTGTTCCCCAACCTTAACGACTGCACCATATTCTCGGAGTGCGCCGGATTAGATCCAATTTTCATGCACTGCCCGGAAGACCTCTGGTTCAACCCACACTTGAAATTAAGTTCAACTGTAATCATTATTTATTAAGAAGATGTTCAGGCTCTGAACCCATTGTATTCTCTGCATCTCACAGTCGCATAGTCCCTCTTCTTCTTAAGTCGGTTCCTCATTGCTGAGGATCGTGACCCTACTCGATTTTCCATGGTGAACATGGCCCTTCTTCTCCTAGCGGTTCTGCACTGCGTGGAGAGCTGTTGACATCGACTTACCGGACGCCAGTGATACTTGGTCACTTCTTGTGCTTCTTCCGCTAAACACTTTGCCAGTCAATGTCACTATTATGAGTTTCTCCAAATTTGAATCATCTGTTTGGAGATTCGTGTCCAAAGAATCTTAAAATACGTTATAGGCAGACAGTTTCACAAAACCTATTGTGGATATCTAGCTCATCCATAATGGACACATTGGTGTGTCTGCTTGCCGTTGGAATCCTTAGCATTTTACTCCAGCATTATATTTCGAGGGCATTCATATATCCGCTTCCTTTCACTGGCTTAAGTCATGTTTACACCCAATATGGGAAAAATCAGCTCCCGGATGAGTTTTGATGGTTTTGGTAGTCCCTCTAATAAAGTTGAATAATTCAATTTAAATACGTCGTTTATTTGAAAGCCCTATGAAACAAAACAAGGGCTCCCTCAGTGACATTATATCCACATAAGTAGTTCCTTTGAGATACGCAGAGTGTGGGCTGTAACCAGGGCCCCTAACGTGTGTAACCAAAAATTACTAAAATGTTATCCACAATGTCACTTAATCTCGTGCTTCCCGGGAAAAAACATATAATAAAACATACGTGCCTATAGTGTTTTAGTCGAAAAAAGCTCTCTTTTTTTCCCGGGTTAAGCGTGGGCCCAAAAGTTCGCAACATCCTACATCGGTTATTGCGGGATTCCCCGTTTAAGTCATTCGCTACGGGGGAATCCCGCAATAACCGATGTACAATGATAAACATATAAATATTTACGCGTTTAATTTCATTTCGGTTCAAACGTTATTCATTTCATTGTAATAAAATACAATCTTGATCTACTGATTATTTATTGGTTAATTAGTTTGATTTGTGAAAAAAATTAGTGAAAGGAAAAGAGATTATCCCAGTGGAGCTATGAAAAGAATGAGTGAAAGGAAAAGAGATTATCCCAGTGGAGCTATGAAAAGAATGAGTGAAATGAAAAGAGATTATTCCAGAGTGGAGCTATGAAAAGAATGAGTGAAATGAAAAGAGATTATCCCAGTGGAGCTATGAAAAGAAAAAGTAAACAGAAAAGGGAGGAGATTATAAAAGAAATGCCCAAAATTTCTTAATTTTTTCAGCAATCAGCTTCTGTGAGTGATTTAGATTGCAATGGTAAGTACCTACTACCTATTTATCTACCAGTAGCGAAGGGTGAATTTTGTTTTTTGAAAGAACAATTTAGGCCCCCCAACTAATTTTGATACAGGGCCCCTCCAAGGCACGCTACGCCACTGGCTGTAACATTCGTACTCAATGATACACAAGTCTTGTAAAATAGTTACCTGCCATCCACTTCAGTACCTCTTATATGAATTTGTTAGCAAGTTCCCTCAGTCCATCCATACGGCGATTTTATTTTAATTTTATCGATTACCTACCTTCTTAGTTCTAACTGTTTTGAACCAGAGGAACCATTGGATTCAGAATAGGGGGGTATGCGGTGAAACTGAAATAGATAAGTGCGGAGATTAAGAAGATTAATAACTATCCCTGGAATCCCTTTTTATTGTGATATGACATATTTTAAAATATTTTTCCCTTGCTAGTTTCATATAATATGTAATTGTATATGCGTATGATGAATCATCTTAAGCATAGGTTTGTTTTTGTTCATTCTACCTGTATTTTAGTTATTTTGACACGTACTTTTTTATTTCATTGTTTTTTTTTCATAAAGGTATGCGACTATCCAGCGAACATTGGAGAGGGAGTTTGCACGCCACCGAATGGAGGAACGACTGAAGGTACGACTGCAGAACCGACTGCAGAACCGACTGAAGAAACGACTGCAGAACCGATTGCAGAACCGACTGAAAAAACGACTGCAGAACCGACTGAAGAAACGACTGCAGAACTGACTGAAGAAACGACTGCAGAACCCACTGCAGAACCGACTGAAGAATCAATTCTGCTTAAGAAATTAATGAAGAAAAACTACCACTTCTAATTAAATACATATGTAACATGATATGAAAGTAAACATAAGAACCGAAAAATCTGTCATTTTCAATAAAAAAAGAAGTTAAAAATGTAATTATTACACACATCCACCTACTTTTATAAATATAGCAAATAAACTGCTCCGCTTATATCAGGTTCTCCTAGAGGGCGCTTTACATCGTTGTTTTAATTAATTTTATTGAGAACACCACACAATAGTCACACTGTTTGGAGCCAGACTGTGGCACCAACAAGGGAGAAGATAATTTTTGGCGTTATTTAGTTTTATAATAAAATAAAAATATTTTTCAAATGATATGGGAATACGCTTTTCTAAATCAACTTGGTAAGCAGGTAATATTTTACTTTTTTTAATTGAAAATCTGTTTAGGAGGTACTAACCGAGGCAGTATAAACTTCATTTATTTAACTAAGCAATAAAGCGGGAGTATATTTTCCGACGCCATCTAGCGGTAATTTAGCGATACAACCACCTCTTGACAATAAATAAAGGATGCCTCTAGCGGAGAAAAAATGAAACATAAAGCGGGAGTATATTTTCCGACGCCATTGGCGGCAATTTAGCGATACAACCACCTCATTGATAATAAACAAAGGATGCCTCTAGCGGAGAAAAAATTAAACATTTAATAACGAAGGAAAAAACATTATATTCTTCCAAGTAATCGCTATATATATGCATTATGTATACTGTATACAGAACGAAACCTCCGTGTTCCAAAAAATGTCAGATACTTAACAGTGAAAACGAAGTTCACAAAATCGAACAATATTCTCTTTTCGGCACTATTGCTATTGCATAGATAACAAATTTAGAGACTTCTTTTCTTTGAGCGAGGATCAAGGAGATACCACGAAACCATCTATAATGACATGTCTACTAGTGTTGTGTAGGACACGATATCGGGATGAATTTGTATGAGTTACTTAAATTCCGATATGAGGAATTGAGATGTCCCACCTCAAATGAGGTGAGGAGTGACAATATTTCTTTGCATGTGGGAGGAATGGGGGGGGGGCAGTGGCCAGAGAATTTCAGAGAATAATTCGGCCGCCTGTGCCCCTAGATCGGTACTAGTATTTTTTTATTATTTATTAACCAAGATAAGCACAAAATACATTTTTTTGTTCTTTTTTACAGTGTGAAGTATAATACATATTTTTTGTTTTTTGGTAAACACCACCTCACTAGGCTGAGCCTGTTCCGAGGTGGCAGGAATTTAGTCAAATTTTGATTACTTAACCTTGTATGAAAAAAATAAGATAAAATTTTAATTTATATATGACATATTTACTGTTTGTGTGTTTGTTATTTTTATAATAGTTAAAAATTGGTGTAATATTCTCACGGTCTACAGCGTTATTGTAAATATTATGGATATGTATTATTTAGACAAAACGATTTAGGTATTGTTCATCATCCCCACCTCCACAACCCCACCCTGACACCCTACCCTCTAAGCCACCCCATCCCGCTTCATCTCAACTCTCCATCAACCCCCCTCCCTTGGGAGTAATTGGGACTCTGATAATATTTAAAAAACAATAAAAACTGAATTTTAAAAAAAAAACTAATCTATCCCCCAAAAACTCTACACCCTCCCCTTGACCTTTGATGACGGTGATGTTGATGATGATAATGATGATGACAATGACGACGATGATGATGATCTCACCCCTCTTCCCTACCCCTCCCCTCTCCCCCCTCCCCTCTCCACCCTCCCGCTCCCCCTCCCCACTCCTCTCTACAAATCCCCAAAGTTTCAACGCAATCGGATGAACGATTTAGAAATGCGTAATTTCATGATGCCAGAGCTCACTATTGTATACAGAAACCATCGGGGACATGCGCACTGTTGAGGCGTAGCGGGCACCCTTGGATTGACTAGCAATGTTCCAATACTCTGTCCAAACATTGCGGGATCTATCTTTGATGATGGAAAAAATATCAGACAGGGGAATATGGTTTACGAGGGTAACGGTAGGGTTAGACGCTCCTTGTTTTGCCAAGGAATCAGCAATATCATTACCCACTATGCCAACATGTCCAGGAATCCAAATCAGAGTGACAGTTTTTCCAGAGCTTTGAATGGAGGTTATCAATACTCGAATAAGACATACAAAGTGATCATCAGGATGAAGAAGAGGACTTGTTTTAAGTTTTTGGAGGGAACTGAGAGAGTCAGAGAGAACAAGAGAATGTTCAAAATTATTTTTTTATTATATATTTGAGAGATTCAATAATCGCAATGCACTCGGCAGAAAATATTGAAAATTGGTTTGAAATTGAATAAAATATTCTTTCATTAGAATTATTGTGGTAAACGTTAATACCAATACCACAGTTAGGAGAGTCCGGAGATTTGGAGCCATCAGTAAATAAAAGAGAAGAGTTGGGCCATTTAGAAGAAATAATGTCATTGAACATATTATTGACAGTACGGGCTGGGAGATTGGAATGACTTTTAAGGATGCCGATCCCCTCTAAAATCGTTGGGGATAGGGTGACGTGACTATATTTTAATTTGTACAAAGGAAGAATATCATTTTTGATAATTTGAAGCTCTGAGAGAGAGCGAAAATTTTTACAAATGGCAGGGAGAGGTTTAGTTCGAGCTCTGATTGTAGATGAATGTGTTGAGTCGTTGAACAACGAGACTCTGGGAATAATCTGATGACTTTTAGAATTTAAACATTTAAGAACAAATTTGTCAGCAAATAATTGACGCCTTAAATAAAGAGGAGGATCAGAACATTCTACTTGAAGGGAATTGATGGGCGACGATTGCATCGCGCCAGTTATTATTCGCAATGACTTAGATTGAATTTTGTCTAATTTACTGAGTGCATTTTTGGATGCAGTACTAAAAAGTGGGCAGGCATAGTCGAGATGACTTCGAATAAGTGCATTGTAGAGCAACTTAATGCAGATAGGATGAGCACCCCACCAAACGCCAGTCAATGATCTGATAATATTTAAATTTTTTTCACATTTAGTAACTATATTATTAATGTGGGAAGACCATTTAAGTTTCCTATCAAATGTTACTCCCAAAAATTTTACTTCGGAAGCATTGGGGATTGGCGAGTTTTTAAATAAAATTTGAACAGGGGGATTATTATGACGATTTGAGAAGGTAACACACTGACTCTTTTGTACTGAAAGTTCAAGACCATTTAAAGTAAGCCATGTGCAAAGGGCATCCATGGCTTCATTAAGATATTTGACGGCGGATGGAATGATTTTGGATGATAAGAAGAAAGCTATGTCATCTGCGAACTCAACGACTTTTACTTGAGGGGGAATGGTGACATGCATATCGTGTGTGTATATATTATACAGTAAGGGGGATAATACATCGCCTTGGGGTAAACCCTTCCAAATTGACCTACTCTGAGGAGTAACATCTGGTAGCTCAATGAAAATTTTCCTATCGAGAAAAAGATAAAAATAGAAAAAGATAATAATAGATTGGACAAACATGAGAGGTAAGCCAAGGCCTAAAAGTTTTTTTTTAAGAATTGGGATGGAAACATTGTCAAAGGCGCCTTCTATGTCTATAAAGACTGCAAGACATACTTCTTTGTTAGAAATGGATAAATTATTATCAGTGCTGATGATGGCAAGGTTATCTTGTGTAGATTTCTTTTTCCTAAATCCAAATTGGGATGGAGAGAGAAGATGATTACTCTCGACGAAAAATTCTAACCGGTTTTTAATTAATTTTTCATAAATTTTACTAAGGGTGGATGAAAGAGCAATTGGCCTATAGTTGGATCCAGAATTGGGTGATTTGTTTAATTTTAGAATTGGGATGATTATTTGAGAACTCCAGTCATCAGGTATTATGCCAGTCTGGAAGATTTTATTTAAGATGCTTAAAAAGTGATTTAGAACATTATCATTACTATTTTTGATAATGCTATAAGGTATACCATCTCTGCCTGGAGATGAGTCCTTGACTGTTGATAAACAATTTTTTAATTCAATTAAAGTGAATGGAGAGTCAAGCCAATGATCAGACATAGGAGTGTTGTGGATTGGAGTTATTTCATCTAAGTTAGGTACAGAAGGGGGGGCAATTTTGTCCAAGAACTCGTCCATCCATTTAGAATGAGAAGCTCGAGGAGATGTTGGACTGAAGGAGGATCGAAATCTTCGAATCATAGACCAAACTTCCGAAATTGGAGTGTTCGGAGATACTGAACTGCAGAAGTTGTACCACCCGGATTTTTTTTTTGACCTCAATACCCTTTTGGCATTCGCTTCGGCATTTTTGTATATGAGATAGTTCTCCATAGTCATATTGTGACGATAGGAAAGAGATTTAGCTTTCCGAATTCTCACTACTTTGGAACATTCCTCATCCCACCAGGGAGTTGGAGGGAGTTTTTTGAGAGATTTGGTTTTAGGGGGAGGATTTGATTTATTGATTGCAGTTACGAGCATTGATTTGAAGTTATCGTAGTCATCTTTGACAGATAATGTATCGGTATAGGATAAATTTTGTATAAACTTATCCATATGTGAGTTAAATTCGTCCCATTTGGTGTGTTTTGTTTTAATCTTTGTCGAAATATGGGACTTGTCTGAATGGAAAGAAGTTTGATAAGTGATGGTGATCGGGAAATGATCACTGGAGCAAGGGTCGGGGGACACCACCCACGAGGAGAGAGGTGCCAGATTAATAGAGCATATGGAGAGATCCACTGCACTGGGGTTTGTGTTGGGGCGAGAGATTCTAGTAGGAGATCCGTCATTCAAAAGAAAAAGGTTGGATTCATCTAGGAAATCCATCACACTTCGACCGTCTCGATCACAGAAAGCAGAACCCCAGACGGGAGAATGGGCATTAAAATCACCCAATAAAAAGAAAGGAGGGCTTAGTTGACGGACAATTTGCAACCACGCTTGTTTATTGAAGTGCGATGTTGGGGGAAGATAGATAGAAACAAAGGAAGTGTCCTTTATTTTAGCTGCAACCATTTGAAAGTCAGCATTGGGGGGTTTGATATTATTTATTGGGAAAAACGGAAGGGATTTTTTAATAAAGAGGGCAGCACCTCCGCCCGTACCTTCCGGGCGATCATCGCGGAGACAGGAGTACCCTCCCACATTAAAGTGGGTGGATGGAGTAAACCATGTCTCCGAGACAGCAGCCACAGAAACAAGGTTTGAATTTAATAGGTTAAGAAGGTTTGATTTGTTAGAAATAGCACTGCGGCTATTCCACTGAAGAATTCTGACATCTTGAAGAGCCATTTTGAATAAATGATTTTAATGTGGAAATAATAGAAGCAGCGTTGGACGGTAGATTAGTTTGAGAAGAAATTAGGTCAATTAGAAGCATAATAAGAGTTTGAATAAATGAAGAATTATCTTGGGAGAGTTGTTCAGAAAGCTTTTGATAGTTTGTTGAGGATGAATTATAATTGTTTGCGCACCCATTTGTGGCGTGTGAAAGAGGAGAACCATTGGGATTTAAGAGAAGTGAGTTGTGTTGTTGCTGATCGTATCCACGAGCCTGTTTAGAGATAGGGTTTTTGTATGTGAATTTTGTTGAACGGGAAGATGTTGAGGAGGAGGCGAGAGGGTTGGATGAAGAGTTACTGGATAAAACCTCGGAAAATGATTTTTTGACAGGCGGGAATAATTTAGAAGCCTGCAGAAACGACAAGTTCTCAGAGGCCATAGAAATTTTTATATTTTTTTGGCGAGATTGTTCGGGGCAAGAAGAGTTAATGGCGGAATGAGCGCCTAAGCAGTTAAAACATTTAGGTGAAGAGAGAGAAGAACATTGGTCAGCCGAGTGGTTTTCTCCACATTTGAAACATCTGGGAGGGGATCTGCATGCAGCTTTGGTATGACCAAAACGGCAGCAGTTGTAACATTGAGTGGTGGGATAAGTGTACATTTCAACTGGTAAGGAGTTGAAAAATAAATAAATATGGGAGGGAAGAGATTGTCCTTCGAATGTGATGACGACAGATTGGGAGGGCTTCCAGGAAACGATGCCCTCAGAGGTGTCCTTATAATTTAGCCTCCTGGCTTTTATGGGATTGCCGATATGTTGGGGGGTTGAAAGTGAGGACAGGATTTCTGGAATGGACAGATCGGTCGAGATACCCCTGACCAGGCCCATTCGAGTGACATTGAAAGTTGGGATGTACGCCTTGAATTTAGAATTTGATGAAATAAATATATTTTTGATAAAGTTGTTGGCGGCTGAACCTGACAGGAATTCAACAGAGATTCGGAAGCGACCCTCGGCTTTAACACCTCCAGGTTTAATCGAAAGGTTCTTGTTATTTGAAAGAAATTTACCAAATTCAAGAGGATGGATGGTTTTACCTTGTTCAGTTTTTTGCGCATATACAATGTAGGGGCCACGGGAATGAGTAGAGTAAAAGATTGTTGGAGGAGGTTGAGGAAGAGCTGGAGGGGACTGAGAAGACAAAGGCGAATCATGTTTTTTTGGGGAAAGGGGACTAAATTTTCTTTTTTTAATTGAGGTTAGGATGACAGATTCATTGTCTGAAATGTTTGAATGTTCTGAAAAGTCTATTTTATCTGAAATGTCTCCATCTGGAGGGTCAGGAGGGGGATCTGGGGGCTTTGTAAGGGGTACAGGAGGGAAATCCTCCTCCATTGTTCAAAAAATTACAGCTAATATAAAAAGTGACAGAAGTAAAAAAATTATATAAATATCTGAAAATGAGCAGCAAGAAGTGACTCCTGGAAGATCAGGGGGGAGAAGATTCCAACACACTAAACTTTTTACAGCCAAAACACAATAAAAAGATTGGTTTAAGAATATTTTTTGAAAGAGCAAAACAAAAGAACTGATGACAGCCAAATGTTATTGTTGCGACCTTCACGGTTGTGATTTGAACAGAAAGAATTTATTATCGTAAAACAAAGGCATGTTGGTACGCTTAGCTTCCCATAACTTATCCTAGATGGCGGTAGGCGTACCATTTTAATTATTTTATTATCATAGACTAATAGATGATTATGATCAAGATGATGATGATGACGACGATGATGGTGATGATTATTATGATGATGATTGTTTGGTTTTGAAATGATAATATGCAAAGTTCCTACCGGAATGTCATTTATCCATCCTACCCTTCCCAACCATGTCACCTGACTGAAGAAAGCAGGGAAAAATAAAAACCAGTGCATTGTGAGATGACTTGACATTTAAAGGAGGTTTACATAGTAGTTATGTGCCTTGGTTTTTCTACACTCTTGTTATCCATAGTCTAACCAAATACATTATAATCATCCAACTTCAAAAAAACTCATTTTCGTTTCGCATAATAATTTACAGTCCATTCTGCCACTTGCATTTGAGGCTGTAATCGAACCCAGTTTCGGATGCAACAATGATAATAATGATGATGATGATGATCATGATGATGATGATGATGATGATGATGATGATGACGATGACAACGATGATGTTGATGACGATAATGATGATGACAACGACGATGATGATGATGAAAACGATGATGATGTTGATGACGATGATGTTGATGATGTTGATGACGATGACGATGATGATGATGATGATGATGATTCCACACGGTACCTATTAGTTTATCAATGACGTACTACAATAATTGGAACGTAAATCGTAAATAATGCAATTATATCTATTACCTAGATAATAATATATTATAAAAAATTTGATTCGTATTTCGATCAGATAAAACTCAGAAAATATTTTATGATGTATACATTTCACAGTGATGTCTAGGAAATATCTGCCATTATATTTGTATTAATTTAAACGGTTCATCCTAATACCAACCTGTGGGATAGTTTAAAATTTGAAAACTTTCAAGTAATTTTGATAATCATCTCTTGATTAAAGCTTTTGTATCTAAAACCGGAATTTTGTGAAGTAATATTTAGAAGACACATCAATTTTTAACCCCGTCCTAAAACCATATTAGTTGCTAGTCTCGATGAAAGAAGCGTTTGATTATTTTTACCTATATATATATACGTATTCGTTTTATTTCATTTAAAAAGAGATAAGCTTATTTCCTTACTTGTATATATTATTCTTATGTCTACAATTGTGGAGAAATTATTGTTTGATGGTCAGTAAGTTCGATAATCGCACCTAGAAACACCTTCAAGTATGAGATAAAATCTTGGACCGTGTTCTGATAAGGAACCAAATTCCTACTCCAAATGTATTCCAATATTTGGAGTTCACGCACGGTAGTAATTGGGCATATCACAGTTAATCAGAAATAGTATCTAATTACAGTGCATTAAATTATGTATGACTTTGTGTTGTGCATAATCTCAAATCTAGATTTCGGGTGAATTTTTCCAGAGATTAAGAATGCAAGACTATATAAGATGTGACTGACGACACAACGATAGTTATTGGTTTATTCGATTGTTTGTAGTGACCTTATTTATTACAATGAAAGGTAAGATTATCTTTCACGAAATAAATTATTAATGCCATATTTTCTAGATTGGGCTCGCTCGACTGTCCGAAATGTTAGTTCAAAAAGAATGGAAAAGCGCCAAAACGATGTTTGATCAATATTAAATACCAAACATGCAGATTTTGGTTTTTAAAATCTTTGCTTACCCATTGTTGAGTTCATCCTTAATTCTACGATTGTTGGTTGCAATGTTGCACGGTTTTGTTTTAAAAAATTTGTTGGTTATTTGTTGCGCAATGTATAATATTCTGTTATTAAAATCTTATAACTATACTAACTAGCGCCAAAATCGATGCGAAATTTGCGAAAATGTTTAATAAAACACGACTCGTTTAAAATAGAGCAAAAATCTCGCGGGCATTATCTTAAACAGAATTTAAAAAAACACTGTGAATTTTTTCATACATATAACTTGTAAAATAACTGAAATAAACGTGTTAATAATAATTTTTGGAGCATATTTTGCGATTTTTTTCTATCGAGGGAATTTTATATAATTTGCGTTTCGGCGCGGGCAAAGTCTAGATATTATCTTGAAGAATAACATATATTTTTAAGAGCTTTAAAACTTACCGTGTTTAAGGGAAATATGCAATAAATCGGTACAAATCCGGGTTGCGTGCCCTTAACATTAGTTAATTATTAATCGTTTTGTTTTTAATTCGTGGACCACCATTTAATATATTTTTTTTTAAATTTAACGCAAATTAAATGTATTAATGTTATTAAAGTTCTGCAGGTATTCTAGTTTTTTTTTATTGTGACAGCTGTACCGGCGGTCAAGGCCAATTAAAAAAAAAATATATGGGTAGGCCACGTTGAGATGACTTATTTATAGGATTCTATTTACCCCACCCAATTTCAATTTTTATGGTGGCTAAAATTATTTATCTCCATTTAACCGGTTTACTAAGGACGGGTTGTTTAAAAAATTTTAACAATTCATCAAATATTTGAGATTAATTTTCTCCTGTGTAGGTTCTATTCAAGTTCTGTGATTATTTCAGTTTTAACTGGCCTATGAGGCAGGAGTATCACTAAAAGATAAGATTAAAAGTTCACGCATTCGTGGTAGCTTGGTTGTCACGGACAGCGCCCTTGAGTTTTTTACTGACGCCAGCCGCCACAGCCGACCCTGGACACAGGACTCCAAAAATCAGGACCAAGTGCGGGTGCCCTAGTGGAAGAAATCCAGAAGAAGAGGTGGATAGATTGAGTGGAAGATGATTTGAGCAGGGTGGAAAGGACCAGGGACTGGATACGATTGACACCACCAGAACCACTGCTCAGCATTTCTGGAGGTGACCAACTCTCATCCTGGAATATAACGCCGATTTTTTTTACATTAGCTCTACACAGAAGTATGTCACCTTATAGGATGCTGTGTGGGGGGTTTTTTGAAGTGAAACTTCTATAGCCCCGCTGTGATTTGGATTTCGGATGAAACGGAAATGTTGATTACTGCACCTGCGATGCATCGACTGCGCTCAATGGCCGCTTTGAATATGATGTCACTTTTAAAGGCTCCTATTGGTTGAGGTGTGAAACGGAAGTTACGCTAGGTCTGCGCTCATTGGTCGCTTTGATTATCACCTCACTTTTCAAGTAGGTATTGCTTGAGATTGTTTTGGTAAAGTTTTGCTCTACCGCGTGTAAACTGCGCTCGATTGTTTTTTAAGGAAATGAGGAAGTTTTGGGAAGGAAATAGGTACGAGGGATGGCTAGGAATTTGGGGGTCAGTATGTCCAGGATTGACGGATGTATGAATCCATCCCTCTAACTGCGGAGCACGGCAACGGGTCGAGAGAGTTCTGCTGGAAACGTTAAAAGGCCTCCCTCAACCATACTCTCTTGATCCGGCCCTCCACGCAGCAGGTGGGCAGACGCATCCGCCGCCAAGACCTGGATAAACCTCACCCCTGCTAAATCACCAAACGTTGCGAACCACTTGAGATGACCGATGGCAGAGGTGTTGGTGTTATCCAATAAATGGTTCCCGGGTGGCGGTACCCATACCCTCCTCACATAGAATAAAGAATGCAGTGTGTAAAGGGAGTAGTTGACTTAATTTAACCAGTGATTCTCCTGACATTATTTGGAGTAAAAAATATAAACGAAATTTTGATCTCCGGCGACATCGTGATGATTTTTTTTTTCAACTTAAAATTTAAAAAATCGGAGGAATTCGACAGTTAGGGTCGGGTAAGGAGTTAGGCGGTAACTCTGATACGGAAAAGTTGTTTGGTTTCGAAGAAAAAAAATGAAAAAAAAAAAAATTTCACCAGAGAATAAATTTTCATTTACATTTTTTACACCAACTAATGTCAGGAATCACTGGTTAAAAGTAAGTCAAGTACGTCCCTTAACATCCTGTATAAATGCCTTCCATACAAATTGAATGAATACAAATGTTCCATTTAGTCTAACCTCAAAGCTTTCCCATTTGAATTTCGAAAATACGGTTTTGTGTAATTTGCCCAATTTCGGCCTTTATTTGGATCATGAAACTAGACCATAAGAGACATCTTGTGCTATTCTTTATTCTATGTGGGGAGAAAATATTGTGTCAAACCAAAATAAATGAAAAAAATTCGAGTGCAGTTATAAGCGAAACCTTACCAAAACAATCTCAACCAATACTTGAAAAGTGAGGTCATAATCAAAGCGACCAATGAGCGCAGACCAGCGTAATTTCCGTTTCATATATCAACCAATAGGAGCCTTCAAAAGTGACATCATAATCAAAGCGGTCGATGAGCGCAGTTGATGCGTCACAGGTGCAGTAATCGTCATTTCCGTTTCATCCGAAATCCAATTCATAGCAGGGCTCTAAAATTTTCACTTCAAAAACATGAGTAAAAATATGATATATAAAATGAATCTTGTTGTTTGTAGGTGTATTCGTGTTCCTGGTTGTATGTGTGTTGAGTTTGGTAGTGGCGCTGCCGGTGTGCCCTCCCCCTCCCAGTGAGGGTGGAGCGCCCACCCTACCCAACCCTGACGACTGCTCTACCTTCTACACATGCTACAATGAACTACCTGTACTCATGGATTGCTACCCGGGCCTGTGGTTCAACCCTCTCATAGGGGTAAGACAGCCTAACTTAACTCAACCTAACCAAATCCAACCTTACATAACCTAGCATAACCTAACCTAACTTGACCAAACCTAAACTAACCTAACCTAAGGGGCCGTTCAAGTATTACGTAACGCACTTGGGGGGGGGATATTGTGAAACGTTACTGTGCGTTACGAGGGGGGGAGGGAGGGGATGGGGGGTTCGAACAACGCATTACGTAACATGTTTTTCTTTATTTAGATAAAAAACTAGGGAATTAAAATCTTCCAAGTTGGCAATCCTTTTCGTTATCGAAATCTCTTGCTTTATTTATTACTGCAAACGCGATTAAAATAAGAAAAAATGTATTTAAGTGACTTTCCAGTACAGTCTGTCAAATAAGAGTAGAAAACATAGGAGGGCGCCACTGTTGTACAAATGGCAATACTAAAAATATAATCATGGTTATAATCTAAAGCTGTGTAACCAACATTTTTATTCAAAATTAAAAAGGCTTAAAAGCGAAAAAAAATATTTTTTCATTCCACTGATCTCAAAATTAGAATTGCATGTAAGTATATTGTTATTATATCTTTGCAATTGTGTGTTAACATAATGAAGAATAACGATTTTGTAATAAAATATAAAGCACATTTTAGAAATTGTTCCAGTGTTTTCCTTTAGTGTTGTTGTCCAGGCTTCAGATCATGTCTCTAATTTTAGATCTGAATATATTTAATTCATTCAGATCTAAAAGTAGTGTAACTAAACTCACCGCTAATTATTCTTCCTTTCTACCTACTGTTAAATTCAAATTTATTTTAATTTAAGTGAAAGCCAATCACTTTGTAAAACACAATTTAATCAAATTAATGTCATAAAGTAGGTAACTTAACAACAGTGGTTCTTCGATTTATTTTTTAACAAAAAAAAAGTCATTTTAAATGCGTACAGTGTTCTGTATCATCAGTGTCATTGCACTACAAAATAATATTTGACAGGTAAATTGGTGTTGCCAGCCTACAAATTTCTTAGTTCCAGTTTTAATTTTTTCTACTCTTATTTGACAGACTCTACTTTGCGCAACTTAATTGTGACTTTCAGGTAAAAATTGTCACTTGGGCGTTACGTAACGTTTAGGGGAGGGGGGGGTGATACGGAAAAACGTTACGACGCGTTACATGCGGGGGAGGGGGGGTCAAAAATCTTCAAAAATTGCGTTACGTAATTCTTGAACGCCCCCTAACTCAACCTGGCAACTGCTCAAAAAGTACAACAACGAGCAGTTCGTGATCATGGACAGTCTCTGGGGGAACCTACCTAACCTAACCTCCCCCAATCTGACCTAACCCAGCCCATCCTAACTAAGCTCAACCCGGAAGATTGTTTCATCTTCATGGACAGCTTTCCAGGGCTCTGGTTCGAAGTAAGTCAAACCAAACCTAACCTAACCTAATCCAACCCAGAGGAAGGCTCCACCTCCGTGGACCGTTTCCCAGGGTTGTGGTTGGAGTCGTCCAACCCAACCTCACATAAACTAACCTAACCTAACTCAACCTGACCGACTATTCCTACTTTATGGAAAGATTCTCCTTGCTCTGGTTCAATCTGACCATCAAGTAAAACAAGTTAACTAACTCAATCTAATTTAAACTAAGTTAACCTCACCCAATCAAATCTAACCTAACTCCAATAGGTCGGCTGCTTTGCCGTCTAGACGTGCTCGCGGATGTATTCCCGGGATTATATTTCATGTAATGACCTAAGTGTTCGAGGAGTAAGGCTCTTGACTATCGAATCAGGAGGTTGCGGGTTCAAATCCCGGAACAAGAAAATTTTATTTCATTGATTTGTGCTATTTAACAATATAATTTAATAGTATCGCCCTGGTGTAAGGCCACCATTTAGAATTGAAACCTTGCTTGAAATGGCTTAAGGTACTTCTCCACCTTCCTCTTTCCCATCTTCTTCCCTCCTCACATCATTCAGCCTCACAACATACCCCAATTGGCTCCAGGCGTTGGAACTCTCATGCGGTATTCACATAATTTATTTTTTTGAAGCCTTTAATAACGCACCAGATTTAAATGTCCGGGTTTAATTTTCCCCACAGGAAAAACTAAACCCTTTCACCTGAAATAGGGATATTGGGTCGTGAACCATTATTAGTATGAAACTGTAAAATATGCTCAGTGATATTTTTACCTTTTTCTTTTCTATCTTCTTTTTATTGACTCCGCTTCTTTGATAGTCCGCGTAGTTTGGCCGTAACTCGGCGACATTCGGCACGATTCGATACCATACGTTATTTGTTTCTATTATCGAAGTTATCACACCTTTTAGTGTCTAGAACGCCTTGGTATTTTAAGCTCATCAAGTTACTCATTTCAATGGTTTTTGTTAACAGGTGTGCGACTTCCCAGTAAACGTAGATGGAAGCAACTGCATTCCCCCCACCACAACGGCCGAACCCACAACAGCTGAACCGACAACTGAAGAGGAAACGACAGTAGAAGAACTAACAACCAGTGCTATATAAGCCAGTCTACAATACTCTAGTGCAGGGATGGCGAACCTTTACGTACCAACGTGCCATTTTTCTAAAGAAATGTTTAATGAGGTCATAGACGTGCCATCAAATAATTTTGACTTTGTGATTATTGGGAAAATAATAATAATAAATATCTACTTACTATCAGTTAAAAACAGTTTATTTACTACAAAAAATTGAAACATTTTGCATTATTCGCGTAATTTACATTAAAGTAAAATTAATGTGACTTCTGTTGTTGCAGGTTAGATGACAAATAACATATGTTAGGGTTGTAAGATGTTACTTTTAGCAGAATGCATGCTGAACTGGAGTCATCTGTCAAACGGTTTCTACCCGAGTCTTTAACGAAAATATTGTTAAAATAGCATGAGCCAGCTTCTTCAAACAATTAAATGTGTCTGGTAACGCATTCCATGTTTCCAAAATTTTTGATTTTGGCATTTTCACTTATGTTACCTGTCAATCTTTCTGTTTCAATTAATTCTAACTCTTTCCTTGTTTCAACAAATTTTTGAATGCATATTGAACTAAACTGGAAATCAGTGACGTGCCCAAAATATTGTGTCGCGTGCCATTGGTTCGCCATCCCTGCTCTAGTGTAACTAAATCTGCTTATCTTGTACCTTACAATGGACCTACTTCTGCTGATTCTAAACATTATAATAATAAACAACAAAACATGAATACGTTCTTTATTCAATGTTATAGGTAAGAATCTGTAGAAGTGGGTAAAATAATGTGAAACAGGTTTTTAGTAACTGTTAAAGTTCCGAAATGCAACAGATTTGCTGATTTTGAAAAAAGCTGTTAAAAAACGTGTAAATGATTCCGATGATTCGATGGCTGCTTTTTTTCCAGCGAAAACGGCACGGTGACGGGAATGGCTCGCGTCATCTCATTTTTTAATAAGAGTGAGGGAGAGGCAAGAAAATGATTACTTGTATTGCCTCTCCCTCACTCGTACTAAAGAAATGAGATGGCGCGAGCCATTCCCGTCACCGTGCCGTTTCCGCGGGAATACTAAAAGCAGCCATCGGAATCATTTACACGTTTTCCCAAAATCTGTTTTCAGCTTTCCCAAAATCTGCAAAACTTTTGCGTAGCTATCCCAAAAAGCAGCTAACTGAGCACATTGAGAATTCCACGCAAAACGTTGAAAACAGCTTCTTTACTAAACTGATAATATACCCGTTGTAAACTATTAATTAATTTAATTTAATTGCCGGCAACCCGGGCGTTTATTGAAATATCATTATCATACACAAACAAGTAAGTAACCTGCCTCACTAGACGATGTCTGTTCTGAGACGGGTACATATAAATGCTTAATTAAATGAAGACAATATAAGCGAAACTCAATCGAAAATCTGAAAACAGAAAAATCAGAAAAAGATATTGACACATCTGGGACACGAACCCAGGATGTCCCAGATGTGTCAATATCTTTTTCTGATTTTTCTGTTTTCAGATTTTCGATTGAGTTTCGCTTATATTGTCTTCATTTAATTAAATATTACAATTTGAGGTTTTACTCATAAAGTTAAAATAAAAAAATAAAAACATATAAATGCATACATACACACATACACATATGTGTACGCATGCATGCACATAATCATAAAAACATAAGTATATAGAATCTAGATAAAATTATTGGAAATTGTTGATGGTTATCATAAAACCAAAACTCTGAAAAGAATTTTTGATAATTGCTAAAAGGTTGTAGTGGGGTGTACACAATGTCGTAAAACCAAATATATAAAAAGAATTATTGAAAATTGTTATAAAGTTATCATGGAATGTACATATATCATAAAACCAAAAATCTTAACAGAATTAATGGAGATTGTTATAAGTTTAACATGGACTGTATATAAATAGTTTCACAAAATCAAGAATTTCGTTAAAACTTTAAAAACACATCGTAATGCCAAGATCTAAATCTAAATATAGTAAAAATTCAGCAAAATAATATAAATAAACGTAGGAGGTAATAATAAACTTAATGTGCGTTGCAAAGACACTTTGACGTGAAACAAATTTGACAAGAAAAAATCTTTTTTTTTAATCTGAAATTTAGTATTGCCACCAAATGTTTACGTGGGAAGGGGGACAGGGGATGGCTAGGGAATTTCAGGGATAAAAATTTCTCCACGTATTTTCTTAGGGTGGCTACGAGATGCAGGCTATGAGTATTTTCGCCGAAAAAATTATGTAAGTAAGTACTCTATTATTTTATGCAATTCCACCAGGAAATCCGTCATCCTGTAAAATTTCACAAAATTCTCCAGTTTCGAAGGCATTTCAATCCACCAGATATGATGGGAAATCCGTCAAGATGGTAACACTGCTGAAATTCCATTTTTTAATCTTTTTTATGAAATTTTTTATTAATAATTTTGTATCGAACGTGTCATAGGAATCCGTGTGCATCTAACGAGTGCGCAAAAGCGTAAAGATAAAAGAAAAGACAACCCTGGAAATTCAAGAATGGAATTTACGCTCCCACAGAGTACCATGCCGCCAGTACGACAATCTGAGAACTGCTATTGGCTAGCGGAATAATGTGCATGTGGTGCCCCTTCCAAATGATTTGTCTACAACGCTATTATGTCCTTTAACTAACTAATCAATTGAAAACATAAATGAAATTGATAATGAATACATGCAGCAGCCTCATTGGACTGGAAAACACATCTGAATAACCACCTAATGCTTCCACAAGGGACTCCAACAGCAATGATCAACGCTAAGGAAATGGCTGACTATTTACGTCACCCCCACCATGCGACCAGCCGAGCCACTATTGGTCAATTCTGAACAAAGGAAAAATCTGAATCGTAAATATTTACGACAGCGAATTCATCTTCCGAAAAATTTGGAGCTCAATTTCGAGAAATTGGGAATAATTTGGATCAAGAAATAAACATCATCACCTAAAAATGAGTATATGCTACAAAAACAATCCAAAAACTGACGTCTATCAGTGATTGTCGCACTTTAAGAAAAATATTTACTGTTTAAAATTGTACCTGATATCACATATGTATACTTGTACCTTTTCTTGTAAACACAATAAAAATGATGTGATGCTTTGGGATCCTGAGTTGGTAAAATCTTGGCAAAAACTATCACACATAATTTTAACACAGCTGACTTCCAATCGTAGCGACCAGGGAAATTACCTAAAACAAGTACCTTAGAAAAATTAAGGAGGTTCTGTCCCCCAAAAGTCCGACCTGAGTTTACCCTATAAAAATAGAAGTCAAACCGGTAGGAAGTCAGTTCAAAACTATCAGCCAAGAAGAAACAATACTCAAGATACCAACAGTCTCCAAGTTCAAACCTCTTTTCAAGTGTTTTAATCAGTCTTAGATTTAGTTTACCTCTCCCAGTATCCCAGTAACCTAAAATCCTAAAAACCCCAGTCGCCCACAGTCTCCAAAGTGAAAAATATTTATTTTAATCCAGTACTCAAATCAGTTTATTCATTTAAAAGTAGTAAATTCATTTAAAAGACCAGTGGCGTTCCAAAATCCACTGGCGTACCAAACTCCATTGGCGTGTCATTGTGGCCAGCTCCCTATTATATTTAGTTTATGTACAAACGTCTAGTACAATTTTTTTTTTAGTTATTTGTGGTCTTTTTCAGAGTGGAAGATACTATCAGTATCGCCCTGGTGTAAGACCACCATTCAGAATTAAAACGTTGCTTGAAAATGGCTTTAGCCGTGTTTGGTGACCAGATCTGAATAGCCAGGTACTTCCCAACCTACCTCTTCCCCACCTCCTTCCCCTCCCCACTACCTTCAGCCTCACAACATACCCCATTTGGGGATGCCATAGTCTCACTGGCTCCAGACGGGAGCAGTTGAGATTCTTGTGCGGTATTCACTGTAAAAATAAAAATAAAAAAATACAAATTTTAATTTTGGATTTTAGATCAAAATACCCAACCAACCTGAACAATTATTGAAGTAAAACTTCTTTACGCATGCTTGACTTGGGGAGTAAGCTGGTGAATACGTGACGAGAGCGTTATGAAAAGTATTTTCGGGCGAGGAGAACGGTCGGGCGTGGCGAACGGAAGTTGAGAGGGAGATATAAGTTAGTTAGTTAGTTTTACTTCAGTCGTGTGGTCTAAAGCACACTCATTTTGTTTTGTAATCAAAAGGTGTATCAAATATAATATAGTACGGATGTGGGCTTCTTTATTTATTTTTGCTTTAAATTATAAGATATAGGCCTTTAAAGTTTAAAGATTTTATTGTTTCATGATTTTAGAAGCAACTTTGACAATTATTTGTGAGTAAATGAAAAACATTTAACAAAAATGGTTTTACTGCATTTATTTTAAAAATATGATGAAAAAAATAAAACATTGTTAAAGGTGAATTTTTATGTAGTAATTTTAATATATAACTGACAATTTTTTGTTCCCACGTAAATAGGTAGTTTGTAATTTAAATTTACACCCATCATAATAATTTCTTATATAAATTTTTCATCATATTTTTAAAATAAATATAGTAAAATTCTCTTTATGATGTTTTTCAATTACATAAAAATAATTGCCCAAGTTGCCTCTAAAACCATGAAACAATAAAATCTTTAATTGCCTATATCTTACAATTTAATGCAAAAATAAAAGTAGCTCTTATCCGTACTAGATATTTGACATACCTTTTGATTACAAAAATAATTTTTCAATTTGGTTGGATATTTTAATATCAAATCCAAAATTAAGATTTGTATTAAACGGGCCGAAACCGGCTGAGCAAGTGTTCCACTTAAGTTTACAAATTACTAATTTATTATAAGTTGCATACTATTATATAATCACTGGCGATAGATAAGGTACTTCTAGTAATAATATAAACTGATTTTGGTATTTCTTTTCTGGGAAGATTGAAGATAGTATAATTGACGTGATCTAATCACTTTTTAATTAATTTCAAATTATTGTGCTCAAGTCATATTAACCTTGTCTGATTTCCAATGACTGGCGGTTTAATAAAACATGATTTCTGATTGCTTTTCGCGTTATCAATCAAAACACAATATTTTCAATAGATTCGCGGGGCACCACTTTTTAATAATAAGTATATACTAATAAATAATTTCTTTATCACATTATGAAATCAATGAATTTCACCGATTGACGTAATTTAAAAAACGTGTGTGGAAAATTTTTTATCTATTTTGCAATCTATTTAATGATGAAGGTCGTTATAAATATTTTAATAAACTTTAATTTGTTAACATAAAGTCGAATTTACATTACGCAACTCATGACATTAATTGCACATGTAGTTTCATAGTAATAATTTCATCATACATGCATTTGTTCTTCCTTCTTAGCCTTCCAAAATATTAAACTGATAAACTTCATCCCGTGTTTAATGCAGCGGCACGGTGGTTACAACCGGAGTCTCTAAATATTCGCACATTTCAGATCACCTTCGTAACCTTCACTGGTACCAGTGTCCTGATAGAATCCAGTACAAATTGTGCTGGATGGTGTTTAAATCAATCAATGAAATGGCCCCACCTTACATCTCTGAACTGTGTCCCGGAAAATACTGGTCCGAGGCAGTCAACTCTTAGATCAGCAACATCATCAGCTATAGGCAGACTAATGGCACGTAAACGCAAGTCAAATACTAAGTTTGGGAATCGCGCTTTCGGAGAATCTGGGCCTAAGGCTTGGAATAAACTCCCTCTGGAAATAAGATACATAACAAGCCAACAGAATTTAGGTTTAAACTAAAAACCTACCTTTTCGGCTCCCATACCCATAGAAATATATATAAGTTTATACAGCGCCCTTGAGGTGATATTCACAAAAACGGTGATGTACAAATCATCCAAATATTATCTGACGTTATTAATACCCTAGGGACTGTATGGTTGAAATTTAAGAATCCGACTCCGAGTGACGCTGTGACGCCACGCCATGTGAAACCATCTGTGAATGTGAAGTTTGTGACTTAAGCTACTATCGTCATAGAACCGAATTCAAGCAAGTAGGTAATAATGCCAATAGATGGCGCCACTTACGTTAACAGCTAGTTACTATTAATAGTTCTATGCCACAAAATAAGACTCGCGCTAGTGCGAAATTACGGCACCGCAAGTGGTATGCAACTAATTGTGTAGTGTAAAAACGTGATGCAACTAGTGTCGCAAAAGTATTTCCGTATTTCGGACTTGTAACTGCATGAGAGTTTTAATATCGAAAATGACAAATCAACGCTGGAATGCTCAATAAATTATTAAAAAGAGGTTCACTCTTTCGAAAATAGTTTTCGTAGCTTTCAGAATCTTGATCTGCTACTCGTATTTCAGAAATTAACTACTACATTGCATCCAGACGCTTTCTTGATAACCACCCTTGAACCTTTTGTGACAGTCTTTTCTTTATTTTGGGCATCGCCATGTATACAACATTGT
Source organism: Limnephilus rhombicus (assembly GCA_929108145.2). Classification (NCBI taxonomy): domain Eukaryota; kingdom Metazoa; phylum Arthropoda; class Insecta; order Trichoptera; family Limnephilidae; genus Limnephilus; species Limnephilus rhombicus. Next base: position 42,349,478 of record OV815279.1, read on the forward strand.
TCATTGCAGAAAAAAGCTTTGATGTTGATGACGCCATGAAGGTTGCACAACACTAAATTTGAGTAGTTTACACCCACTTTTTGGTGTTGTGCAATTATTTGGAACGTGTGTGCAACTAATTCCTTAAAGTTAATTCGACCTTAATATAAAACCAGTTGCCAGTTGCAGGCAACTAATTGGTTAAAGTACCAAGTGATTTGACGTTTGAATATGGATGAACCGGAGAGTGTGTGCCTACAATTTTTCTTAAATTAAATATACCAGAAAAAACAATGTTTGAATGTGATTGAATCAAGGAGTGTTTGCCTACACAAAATGCCCAGGGAGTTAACCGCTCAATTTTGTACACCTGCTACTGAAACACTTCGGTCGTCCGGGTCAAGGCGTTCAATATGGGCCTTTTTTCGCAAAAAGGTGCCGTTAATTTTGTACCTTTTTATCAGAACGAAATCGTGTAAAATTGTCTTAAATTTCCATAAAAAATTGGGAGTAAAAATATACCAAAACGCTGCAACCGAAAATGAACCTTAAGGTGGGTGAAACGTAAGGGGTGGATTGGTCGAAAGCCCCTTACTAAAATATTTCGGGCGATGGCTATTAAATATATTATGTAGGTAATGAAAATAATTTTTATGTTGTAAACAATGTTAACATGTGTGTTGGTAATATTAGGTCCTTACATATTAAATTGGCGTTTTGCCGTACTGGCAACTTTGATCTCAAATATCTTCACTTTGGTTAGGAATTCCAAATTCAAATTTATATAGCTATTTACTCATGTGTTTGTGTTTTGAAAATTATAATTCATTTGTTTTTTCCATTGTTTTTTTTCTTTGCGTCACTTAGTTTTACAAAATGGAAAACTTGAAATATTGCGCTATTTACGAGTACGAGTTCCACCGTGGCACCAGTGCTGCAGAAACGGCTCGAAGGATTAATGATGGCGACGGTGCCGCAAAAGACAACACAGTTGTGTTTTTCTTTTTTTTGTGTCGTTCGCTACAGCTTTCTTAAATCTGGCCAGACGATTACGGCAGATGTCTATTGTCAGCAACTGCAAACCATGATGGAAAAGCTAGCTTCTAAACAACCGAGGCTGGTTAATCGCTCTAGGCCACTGCTGCTTCATGACAACGCTAGACCACACACAGACGGCTACCAAATTAGAGGAGCTTCAATTGGACATCCACCGTACTCTCCGGACCTTACCCCAACAGATTACCATTTTTTTCAAAATTTGGATAACTTCTTGTAAGGGAAAAAATTCAACTCCGATGGGGCAGTCCAAACCGCCTTCAAAGATTTTATTGATTCCCATCCGAATGGTTTTTTTAGTAAAGGGATCGATGAACTACCTATGAGATGGCAAAAGTGCATAGATAGCAATGGTACATACTTTGATTAAATAAATATATTATATTTAAAAAAATCGACTTTATGTTCCTCCCATACAAAACGCCAATTTCATATGTAAGGACCTAATATATATTTTTGTTTTTAATTGTCACCAGATAGCAAAATGTTATTTACATTTTTTACTGCAAATAAGTCCAGGAATCACTGCTTAAAGTCTATTGGGTACGTCCAGTGGCGTAGCGAGGGGGGGCGGACCGCCTCGGGTGCCACCCGAAGGGGGATGCCACTCGACCAAGATATTGCATACACGATCTGTTATTTATATTTTCGTAACTCTATGGCTCCCCGTGGAGAGCCCCGAATTCTGTGTCGGTCGTTTTTCTTATTATTTTTAAATACATGTAAGTACACTGCCGTCATAAGCAAAAAGGCAACTGCAAATTTTCAATCGTCACATTTTGATATACGAGACCTTTCATCAACATAAACATCAACCTATTATAATAAGAGGGCTGTCCGTAAAATAAGGTGTCCAAGGTGCTGCGGACATCAGGAATGATTTTACTCGCAATCCGGCAACACAGGCGTGTAGCATGGTTCCCCCATGCCAAATGCCCACCACACTTCCATCCAAAAATCCAGCTATTCAAAATGAATATTCATACACCACATATTAAACCGTTTTCCTACAAAATATCACACATAGAATTTCCAATACAGATTATTAAAGAAAATAAGAAAAGTACAACTTTAAAAAATCCATTTTATTCACGTACGTTCCATTACATTATACAATATTTTGGAAACAAATCAACAATGCTTAAAAAAAATTGCAAACAAAAATTGAAAAGTACATATCAGTCACAATAATTATTATTACAAGCACAACATAAAGTTTTTCATAATAATTATATTACTTTAAGTTATCTAGGTAAATGGAAAACATAATGTATGAAAATTAGGAAGGATTACTTTTAACCCTTTTACCGCACACGTGACATTTGTGGTACGGCATAACATACGCCATATAATATGGGTCAATAAGTTTCAAGGGGTTTAATTGAATAGTATAATAATAAAGTCATCAGAGGAATCAATAATTTGAAAATATGAATAGAAAGTCACGAAGGTTAGGTTTAATACTACGTAACAATATATTAATTAAAAAAAATTACAAACTTTTTTAACTGTGCAACTTTTGTAACTGAATTCATTTACAAGTTTTGGTAGAAAATAGTCACTAGTTAATTTAAAACACGAAAGATTAAGTATTTTTACTAAAATAATAATTAAGTCATCGCACTGTTACCTATACTTCTAGGGGTTTTAGAATATTGTGCAAAGCTAAGAATTCCAATTTATAACAATTCCACAACGAAACAAAGTTGTATCTCTAAAACACAATCGATACAATATGGTTTCGTTTCAAATCTCGAGAAAAGTTACTTTTAAAAAGATATGTATAAAAATATTTTATAAAGAGATCTTTACTACATTAGTTAGGTATTCATTTCAAATCTCATAATATGATTGGCAAATTATAGAAGGCTTGGAATAATTTTATTTTTTTTATTTTAGAAAAAAGAAAAATAGGTCAGAACTGTAAGTGTCTATGTGTATCTGTATTATCATGAGGATGTGAACAAAACCCTTAGTAAGATTTTAAGGTAAATCTAAGGTGTTCTAATTTTAGTGGATTAATGACTCTAAAATTAATGATTAATTAGTTATTAATTTACTGAGTTATATATGATGGCATGAATATAATATGTATTCCTTTCCAAAGGCTATAAGATTCAAAAACGAATTATTAGGTAATGATTAATTTAACTATGTAATAATATAAACTTATAATTTACCATTGTAAGTTTCCGGCCATTAAACATATTGTAAGACATCAGCGCTTCGAAGGTTAAAATTTTGTGCGTACAAATGCAAAATAAAAATTTCACAAGTAAAAACGTGAAAAAAGGTAAGCCGGTAAGTTACGATAATTTTTTTTCTTTTTTTAAATTATTTCAACTTCTAGTGAGTGAGAAAACAAGAAGTGACTTTTCACAGATTGTCAAAGTATAAAAACGAGGCGTTAAGTTTTTGAGAACATTATTATTTATTTAATATTATTTAATTCTTTTATCAAAAAACCAATGAACATACAAACTTACGCTAAGTTTCAGAAAACACGGTAAATATTATTAAACACAGCAACAGTATGGCCAGCACACTGGACTTATATTTAAAACCTAAACAATTGACCACTGAAAAAATTAAACACTGAAACACAACTGATTTATTTAAATTTTCAAAATAATATATGTATGTAATTGAGAATTTACAATAAATAAATATGTATACAACAGGCAATACATTATTATTTTAAAGAACACCTTAAGTTATAATGGCATAAATTAATAATGTTTAATTTTTATTCAGAATATTCACGAAATGAAAAATTAATAGTTTTCTCTATTTACAATATTATGTACTTGAATTTAAGACAAAAATGGAAACGAGATAGCATTTAGATAATTCTTAGGATTTCAACAAAGATTTCTGTCAACAGATGTCACTTGATTCAGAATTTTTTAAATAGTCGTTTCCACTTTAAATAAACAATATAAAAAAAAAACTAAAATAAACAACATAAAACACACAACCGTTGCCGTCTTTAAAGTTAATCGGATTAATCATAGTAATAACAATACTTTCTATAAATATTCACATAAATACAATATTTCAAAATGTCAGATAGAAAAAGGCAAACGTACATAAATTAATATTAAAACATGTGGCAGTTAGAATAATTATAAGAGATGATTATTGCATGCAGCAAGAGCAAGATGGAGACATACTCCTTCGCTGGTCACTCATAAAAGACTCGTCAAGATATCCGTGGTTGATATGGCTCTTATTATTATTTACATTAATAAAGTTAGCAATGCTCTTCACAAAGCAGTAATGACCTACTTTCCTGGCACAAACAATCACATCTCGCTTGTCTCGAGCAATACACACGTCTGTGTCATCGTTCGAAACATCGTTAAGACTTTTAAAACACCGGAAATCTGCTTTACCGGCGTCATCCATACGTCTGAAATCTGCTTTATCAACATTTTGTCTAAAATTTGGATTGTCGTCCGCTTCAAAACGTCTTAAATCTGCGCTGCCTACTTTTCTAAAATTCAAACTCTTGGAACGAGTTGTGCTTTTGAATTTGGCTTGCTCGCTAACATTGACGGCAACAATTTGTATTGGTCGGGTGGATGCGCAGTCAGTTTGAGAGACATGAATGCAGTCAGAGTTGGGTGTGACCAAGTAATGGTTGCAGTCAAGGTCAGGGGTCACCAAGTCTTCGGTTGGGCGGGGTCAGAAGAGACCGAGCTCCTTCTTTGTGTTGGCTTGCTTCCACGCCGGGAGCTCGTAAAACTCTTCCTTTGTCATGTTAAATGTCTCCTGGAATTGTGATAAATAACAAATTAGTCATTGCAATTTTGGATAAACATAAAAAAAATTATAAAGAGTTCAAGCGATACAATTATTGCATTTTCAATTAGACAGGTGAAAGAGATAAACATTTGCAAAGTTCAGGTTAAAAGAGCAATATGCTTAAAAGGTAACTACTATTACCCTCTATAGCTATAGAGTAAAGCTAAAATTAAAGCTTAATTAGGTTTGGAGCTAGACTAAACCATGCTGTCATTTCTGCTAAACACTGGATAAAGCAGTTCTCTTATTTATATGGTAATGTAGAATGCTACTACAGGGCACAATTGTAAACACACTCTCTGATGGTTAATGTGTTGCTTAACATGTTGGATTTTTTGACCCTTGTTTTTATAAATACAATGGGCTCCATTAAACGTTATTTTTTTCTAATTCGTACGCGAGACATAGCGATTAAAGAACTAACAGGGGGGACCGAGCCGGCTCTCTCTGGATAGAGTTTAAAAAAAGTGCAATTCATCATGTACATAGCAATTCCAGAACTAACAGGGGGGACCGAGCCGGCTCTCTCTGGATAGAGTTTAAAAAAAGTGCAATTCATCATGTACATAGCAATTCCAGAACTAACAGGGGGGACCGAGCCGGCTCTCTCTGGATAGAGTTTAAAAAAAGTGCAATTCATCATGTACATAGCAATTCCAGAACTAACAGGGGGGACCGAGCCGGCTCTCTCTGGATAGAGTTTAAAAAAAGTGCAATTCATCATGTAACCAGTGGCGGCCAGCTCTAAGGTGCGGAGGAGCGCCGCACTCCCAAAATTTCTGGTAATCTAAAAATTCCCGAGCGCCAAAAAAAACATACTTATTTCCGACACGTCTCATCACCAATGCATACATCATTGTTCATAGTACCTAGGTGCCTGCTGGACTGCGCGCGTAACAAAGCAGATCGTTGTGTGCCTATGTTCAGTTTGGTGGTTCATTTTGCAAATCGATCACAGGAGTTCTTCCATAATTCTTTACTGAGGCAAAATCGTAGGTAGGTTGAATGCTTTGCAAATTTTACGAAACTTGGACGGCACCCGAAAAATTTCCACCACATCAAAAGGAACGGTTCGTTCTGTAGCATGTTAAACGGGGACACATTTGTGTCATATTATTATCCATATCGTGTCTTTATTTTAATGTCTACTCTTTTTCATTCAATGTTTTACTCAGCATCGACCAACGACAGCGTAACAAACAATGCCGACATTTGTTATGACAGTATATATTCATTCGAGTTTCGGAGCGATAGGAAGACTTTCGGATGTGTGATAAACAGAATTTTTTTTTCTATTTTCTGAACTCGATTTTCGTCCCAGAGTATCTCCATACAATTTTCTAGATAAGTTTAAATTAAGGAATGAACTGTTATTGAATTTACGATCGCGGCGACTTTAAAAATACTGATGGATCAATATTTATTTTATAACTCTTTTTCTCTTCTTTAACAATGTATTGCATGCACTCAGTGACAATGGAGGATCGACCTAATTTACAAATAGGTATGATTTTTTCATAATTGAATTTATTTTAATTAGAGTAGGTAGGTCCAAGTTTTATGGGATATCTCTATAGGATGTGTGGGATTGTACTCACCTCCCCACATCCTGAAATAAAGACTATTGTTATTATTTTTATTTTAGCGCACCACCAATTTTTATGAGCACCAGCCGCCACTGCATGTAACTGTTTTATTGTAAATAAACTCACGACTACTTTTATAATCCGGAGTATTTTTTACGCGATCTAAATTCTTAACAGTCAATTTAAATTTAAGAAAAAAACAAGAATGAAATAATAAGTGCACTGGAGCAGTCCAACCACTTTCCTGATGATGGTAAAAGGAAACTCTTTTTAACTCCGTTTTACTCCTTTGTTGTACACAAAGTCAAGATTCTAATTTCTTAATTAAAACGAAGCTAAAGTTAATTATTATGAACAACTGTCCCTACAGTCTTCCTGCAGACAGCAGGACAAAGCAGACACATATTTTTATTTTTATTTAAGTGACAATAAAATAATTCTATAAGTACAAAATATATTGGTTATGTTAGGTAAAGATATTGTATTTCTTAGTCCTCCTCACTAGGGGTTCCTATGCCGAGGCGGACTAAAATTGTTTAATTATAGTTTATTTATCTTTTATATTAACACTCAATAATAAATACACATTTCATTAAAAAAAAATTCAATAATTTCTCCTCGTTATTGCCGGATCTAAAGAAAACAAAACATTTAGAATAAAATTTATATGCACATTTTAAAAATAATAAGACAACTAGAGCAGTTTCACTATCACAGGGCTGACCCATCCTGAATATGCAGTATAATTTGCATGATAGCAACCGAATTACACGCTTAGCCTCTAAAACTAGTTCACCGAGAGTTTCCATGAAGAAATCTGAATTTGAGAAGAAGGGAGAAACTCCTAAGACTCTAAGGAATATAGTGGTTCTAGGTTTACTAAAAGGGAAGCACCAGACTTATCTAATAGGCACACCAATAAAAAGTGCAATAAGTACGTGTGGTTACCTGGAACTCTTCTGGGATAAGATATCTCTCGATGTGCGCCGGGTCCACGGCCTCCGGTAGCGGGCGCTGTCGCAGCACGGCCAGAGGGAAGCTCGTGCGTGACAGGCGGCACAACTCCACGGACACGCTCAGCTCCCCCTCACCTACCTTGTGCCCATACTGGGGGGACAAACAAAACATCACATATACAAATTACTGCTTAAGTTTTCATACCTAACCCATAACTGTTCAACAAATCATTTAAAATGTATCGTAATGTTTTTTTCACATATCGTCGCCTTAGTTTGTATTTGTCCAACAGACCATTAGAAAATTTTACAGGAGGAGAAGGTTTTCTTTAATTATTTCAATGAAACATTATGATGGGTGTAAGATAAAGCCATTTCCGTAAAGGTGAAGGTCTCATTATTTTTAATAATTCTTAGTTAAGTGATTAACTATCATTTTTTATACCTTATTTTTATGTTTAAAATGGAGATTGAACAAAAACTAAAATGGTCTGTTGGACAAATAAGAACTGAGGCGACGATATATTTAAACAGAGTGACACTTTACATCAATTGATTTAAAAATTCAGCAAAATTTTGATTTAAATTTTTTGACCTCTCAGGCTTCGACCATATTTTGTTAAAAGGGTAAAATATTTCCGCTTTGCAATAAAATTCAAATAAAAGGAATAGGTACATCTGAATATATCCGAAAACTAAAACTAACTGTTTTGAAAGGTGATAAAATATGTTTTCAAATTTTCTAATTCGAAGTAAACATATATTTTTGAACAAATATATTTTTTAAATAAATGCATGAATAAAATATTGCATTCAAACACAAAAAAAAATTTAAAATGGCTCGCTTTACGTTTTTTGTAACTAAAATTAATGATGACAAAAAAAAGTGAAAATACATACACATTTTATCATACAGATGTACTATAAACATTATTGAAGTTAAACATTGTCATCGTTCTATGTAAAAATAATTAATAAAAAATTCCCAATGTGATCCAAAATGTGACACGATTTCTATGAGACCTATGTGAGTTGTTCCGAAAAGTGAACAAATTAGCCTTAGGGGTTAAACAACCGAAATAAATATATTAGACGATAATTCAGTCGATCAAGGTGTTCATTATAAGGTAAATATTTAGCGAACATAAATTAGAAATTAGAACTTGGAAATCGAAAGAAAAATGTATTTTTGTTAAGGTAGCAGAGTGGTATTTAAGAATTTTTAATGGCTAAAATTTTATATTTAATCTTTATATTTCATGAGACTTGTGCGTGAATTACATGCTAAAATGGAGGGATGTTGATTCCCATTTCAAATTCATATAAATAACTCAAAAAATATTCAAGCATAGTATTAAACATGATGAACTCACGGCGATATTAAGTTCGGTGACGTCGTCCCGGTCTCGCCAGTCATCGAACATGTTGGTGAAGGGCAGCGGTTCCAGTCCGGCCACGGCCAGGAAGGCGCGTGGCGTGGCCAGCGAGGGCCGCGACAGCTTCCAGTACTCCAGCACCGTCTCCATGGCGGCGCGGCGACAGACCTGCCACCGAAGGGTGCCTAGGAGAGGGCAAATACACGGGTTATTAATCTAATTCTGTCACGCTGTCGACTTTATGCTTGTATGCCATAATTTATGTGGCTGAATTGAGCTGCTCAGTCGTCAAAGTAAAACTAGTTTCATTTGCATATTGTCATAATAAAAACCAGCTATTTTATGCTACTAATTGACCAGAAATAAGTAGTTTGAATACGGCTTTAGGAAACCAATTGACCTAATATATAGAACTTTTTTTTACATTAGCTCCTCACAGGAGGCCCTGAGGAAAATAATTCCCCTCAGGGCCTATGTCATCTTTGGGGGTGCTGTGTGGGGGGGCCTTTTTAGGAAACGAAAGGGGAGGAAGTTCTTGGAAGGAAAAAGGTATGAGGGGTGGGTGGGAATCTGGGGGTCAGTATGTCCAGAAGTGACAGACGAATGAATTCATCCCTTCCACCGCGGTCTAAATCCTGCTGAGAGTCCTGCTGGAGAGGTCAAAAGATCTCCCTCAACCAGTCTCTCCCGATCCGGCCTGCCACAAAGTTGGTGGGTAGACGCATCCACCGCCAAGATCCGGACCAACCTGACCCCATGAACCCGGGCACCCCTGCCATGTCACCAAACATAATGAACCACTTGGGATGACCTATGGCAGCGGTGTTGGTACCCATACCCGGATTCTAAATTGTTAAAGCACTAGCAGTTAAAAACTGTGAGCGGCTTTTGGTTCGGCTTCGCCCAGTTTAAGTACCTATTGGTGACCATTTTTTAAATCCGATAGGAACTGGTTAAAAAAATAGCCAGTTCCTCGGATCCAGTGACAGCTAGTCACCCAAATAAAGTAACCGCGACAAGCAATGACGTCTATAATATATAGATGCGTGGTAGAAATCACAATGCAGTATTATCATTCACAACTCGGCCCCTTAGGGTCAAAAAAACGTATCTCATTTTTCTCTACTTTACAGGAGACCAAAAAAACATAGTTCTCAATCAATCAATGTTGTCTACTTTTAATCAAATGGAACATATTAATAATTTCTTCTCGCTGAGTTAAGGGGTGGTATTTTGTGCTTCTAAACCATCTTTTAAATATAAAATAGTAATTCATTTTCATACGTTTTTTTAAATTTAAGTGCAGCTATATCTCAGTTACGTTTCTTTGATTGCAACCAAAATGAAAATTGCAATCACTGAACTCAAGTTACGAAAAACTTCCTTCGATATTTGACTTATTTTACACCCGAAAATTTGTAAAGATGATTTATAGGAATAAGGATAGTGGTGGAACAGTAATAAAAATATTTCAAGTCTAGAAATATTTATTGAAAAACTTATTTAAAACAGAAAAACATATAAAATATTTAGGTAACTATTTTCCAACTGATACTATTGTAAAAAACTTAATATGCTACATAATATTGTAACTTGCTTAAAAAACTGGAATCTTGTACCTGACTAACTTACTAACTACCTAACTAACCATCACGCCGTTTCTCCGCAGGGGTAGGCAGAGAAGACGGGCAGCCAAACAACTCAGTCTTAGCACACACTCTTTGCTTCACTCACTTTACTTCAACCAACACCTCTTCCGTAGGTCACTCCAAGAGGTTCGCTATATTTGGTGATTTAGAAGGTGTGCCCTGGTACATGGGGTGAGGTTTTTCTAGGTCTTGGAGGTGGATGACCAGGACACACTGAACCCCAGATTCCTACCCACCCCTAAAACCCTTTTCCTTCCCAGAATTCTCCTCTCCTTTATTTCCTAAAAAAAAACCTCCTCACAGCATCCCCAAAGATGAAATAGGCCCTGAGGTAAATTATTTTCCTCAGGGCCTCCTGTGTGGAGCGCATGTAAAAAAATAAGTCCAGCTCGTTGCCTTGTTTTAAGAACTCAATAAATATGGGTCAGGATCTTCTTTTGAATGTGATTTTTAACTAGTTTGCATCCATGCCATTTTTATCTGTCTTTTTGTTTTTAATTAATTGTTTCCTCAAGTTGATGAAACTGAAGAAATACTCTTGTCCCATCTCAATGACATCATATTTGGATTTTCTGGAAGCTAATCTAACTGCTGGGTACCACAATGAAGGATCAAATATATTTATTTTATTTGTAGAAGTTTTGATATATCAACAGGTATCACTCATCAGAATGAACTACTTTCCATTAGCATTAGCTACCAAATACTTATACATACATGAAGCGATTTTTATACATACATGAAGCCACTCATTCATGTCACATGTAATTTCTAGCTTCATTGCTCCGAACATTAAAAAAAGTTTAATTATAAACTGCCAGGCGTGTCGTCTATAAAAAATTATCTTCGAACGTATTCTAAATTAAACTCGATGAAATTTACAGTGGATTCAGAAGCAAGGGTTTTAGATTGGATTTTATAATTCTGTACAGCAATTTTGCGTTGTCTGTGGCGATCATACTCATCCAAAAGAAATATTTTTCTTCCGTATTAGCATTTTCGTATTTAACACACGAGTCGCACATATCTCCGCGTGGTTGTTGGAACTATAGGTTACAGGTGTTAAATATATTTTGGTTTAACCATGTTTTTTCAGGAACATAATTTGTATCCTTACACAAGTCAACATACATAGTGTACATTACGTAGGTGTAATGTCAAATCGGCGGCTAAATATTTAAATGAATTGTTCGCCCTACAGTAATGTGACGGTACTGTTGGAAAAGACATAATGTGGTCCTTAATGATTTTTTTAGATTCTTCTGGTCTTTTATCTCCAGGTAAATGTTTTCCCCTTTTGTTTTGGAGAACTTTTCCATTTTCCAAATTATTATTAATTATATTTCTAAAAAAGGTTTCAGTACCTAATATCCAATGTAGTCAAGAAAAATTCTTGGCATTCTTGGATTCACGAATCGCTCTTAAAGAAGAAGAACTGTCTTGACTTTTGGCATCGTGACTCCTGATTTTCTGCTATTTTTATTTTGGTAGCAGTTGTAGTAACATCAATTTCGTTTTTGGGGATGCTGTGTAGAGAGTCTTTTTAGGGGAAGGAAGGATAAGAAATTCTTAGAAGGAATAAGGTATAAGGGGTGGTTAGGAATTTGGGGCCAGTGTGACGGACGAGTGAATCCATCCTTTCCACTGAGACGCAAGAGAATGTTCCGAGAGAGTCGTACTGGAGAGGTCAAAAGATCTCCCTCAGTCTCTCCCGACCCGGCCTGCCATGCTGTTGATGGCAGACACATCTGCCGCCAAGATCCAGACAAACCTGACCCCATAAACCCGGGTACTCCTGCTAAGTCATCAAACGTTATCCAATAAATGATTTCCTGGGTGGCGTTACCCATACCCGCCTCTGAAATAAGATATTTGTGGCACTTGAAGAATCTTCCTAATTATTCAACAATGCCGCTTCCATTATTCACTGAATCCGTGTTTTGTGTGTTTTCCTTTCCATATTCGATTTATATTGAGTCAAACCACACAAAAAAATAACCAAACTAATATTCAAACCACTCGTTAAAATAAAAAGTGCCCACAACACAACTGCCAAATCGTAAATGAATGACGCGTAAGTGACATTTCAGTAGAACAGTTGCATAATCTATGCGGGTGAATCGAACGTAACTAAAGATGCGTTTCTTTGACTCGCAAGCAAATATCTTTTTATTCAAGTTTAAAAAACGCAAGTAAAGATACACTCTACTGACATTAACCATAAATGGTTTTCTGTAGATACGCAACGATGTAAATTTGTAACCGTTGAACCTATAGATACGTGTCTTTGTCACTTAACGTAATGTGTTATTTTGTGTCTAGTACCATCCGTAACTCAAAATCGATAAAAATTGAGTTACGTTTCTTTGACTCTAAGGGGCCGAACTGCCAGTTACAATAATAATCATACCATCCATCTCTCCATACCCGGAGAGATTCATGAAAGTACGAATCAAATAGAACTTGCGCCTGCCAGCCGACGTTCCTCACGCTAGCTGTTAATGTAAGTGGCGCCATCTTTTGGCATTGCTTTAATTCGGTTCTATTACAAAAGTAGATTTGTTACAAACTCCACGTACGAAAACAGTTTTGCATAAGGCGGGGCGTCAGAGTTGTACTCATAGTCTGATTCTTAAATTTCAAACGTACAGAAGTTGGCGTAATAATGGCTTCAGATTCAATTTTTAGAATTAAAAAAAAAACAACTCACCGGAGCCAGTTTCGATGCTGTCAGAGTCCTCATGCTGCGGCCACCAGCCTTGCCATAGCCATAATCTATCTCCGCAGTCCAGGAGATATAGACCTGAAAATCAAAATAAAATTAGTTTCTCGTCTAAACTCCAAGAGAAAAAATGGTAAAATAAGTCAAAATAAATATTTGAACTCACCAGGCTGAGAGGCTGAGTACAGCTCTTGTTGGGAGAATGGATAGGCCGTGACAAGAGACTCGTGTCTCAGAGGAGACAGAATTTCAATGGCATCAAACTGTCCCGAGAGATCCGTGAAGTGGAACAGACGAGGAGTGGTCAGCTCCTCTTCATCGTCAGTCTTATTCTGTTTGTTCACCAGCGAGTGGTACAGCTCTCTGTTGGCTCCTCCTAAGATATCTATCACAGATTTGGGTTCATCTCCCTCTTTTACTTCCGTCACTTTGACCTCACCAATAGATGAATCAAATGAATCTACATGCTTTTTGGATGCCATCTTCTTAGCAGCTTCAATTGCGATGGATCTTGTATGTTTCAAACTCTTAACTCCGTGCCACACGTAGATTTGGCCGTTTTCAGAGTCGACGATGATCATGGAAGACCTACTTCGCAGCTGACGCATGGAGCAAGCCACTTGGACGAGATGAGATTCGCTTTCGATGTTTCCTCGAACTGCATACAACTTGTTCTTGCTTTTTTCCGATCCCTTCTTGCCTTGGTGGATGATGAGAGATCCTTTGAACAAGTTGAGGAAGGCGGGAGGTTCGCAACTCTGGGTCACGCGCACTTGAGGTCCCTTTTCATGATCAAGTTCCACAGTCAAAAGGGCAGCGGCACCTTTCTCATTAGCTGTTGCATCTTTTCCTTGCCAACAGAAATAGGCACACCTGTCCCTTCCAGTAAGGTTGTGTTTGGATGGTTTTCCATTGAGTTCCCTGCCTGTCACTGTAATCTGGTATTCCCACCTGACAATATAGCTGTCTCCAGAATAAAACTCATTCAAGTCTTCGGGTTCTATCTTCAGATAATCATATTCTTGAATCACCCATTTGGTAACTGATTTTGTTTTTACTTCAAAGTGTCTCAAGGTTTCCTTGTCAAAGTAATGTGTTCCTCTGCCAACATGGGAGCCCTCCAAAATGAGACTGGGATCTTCATATTCTCTGTTCCACATAACTTCTACATTGCACGGTTTGATTTCTGCAGCTCCTTTGAAAGAGTCTTCTTCTTCCTTCACCTTGATGACCCTGCTGAAGTCTGGCCAGTCCAAGAACTTATCTTTGAACAATATGGTTTCCATGTGCTGGGTGACTTTGGTGATCATCGCCCAAGGAGGTCTTGTGCTGTCTTTTTGGGATGTTTCTTTGAATTCTCCCCTTGCCCCGAGGACTTCATGAATATTCAGTGGGCAGATATGGCAGTCTTTGTAGTCGAAGCCTTCGTCCCACAGTTCTTGAGCGAGCTGGAAGGCCCTCCTTCTGTTCTCCAAGATGGTGTTCTTTCCATTCCAAACGTAGAGCTCTGAACCGAAATCGAAAACTAGAATTTTCGACGGATCGAGCATCGCTATCTTGGGGGTTTGTCCCCAATATTCTTGGATAGGAACGAGTTCATCATCAATGACTTCGTAACACATGTTGGTGGAGATTATTCCGGATTCAAAGATTTCATCTTCATCAGCATTTCCGGCAGGAGTTGGGATATATTCTGTTTCTTCATCTTCCACCCCCAGGAGAGCCCAGAACTGTTTCCACTGCCTCGGAGAGCGGTGTTTGATTTGCTCATCCAGATTTATGACACATGTGGAGTTGGCACAGCCCAGATCTTTGGTGGTGTGGATGTGAAGAGCAATATCTGATGCACGGGACCTGAAATTACAGACACAAAACATTAGATATATTACACATTTAAAGTCGTAGTTGGTAAAAGCAGTCAATACCAATTTGACATAAAATCATTTGCCTCACCTTTCAATAACGTTGGAGTAGAATCCATTATAGTTGAACACCTGATCCGGCGTCACCAGAACAAAGCAATCCCCACTGTTGACACTATCGGCAATGGGTTCGACCAAGCGAACTTGCACCCGGCGTCGGCCCTTGATGTGGATCAGCAGCAGTAATGGGGCTCCGGCCTCCGTGTAGTGGCCCCCTCCCGAAGGGGGGGACTGGCCGGAGGTCTTCTTGAGGTGGATGGCGGTGAAGTCCTCGCGGCTTGCCAGACCAGCTAATGCCTCCACGGCCAGCGGGGAGTTTAAAGCGACTGTAAAAAATTAACACTATTAATAAATTTTAACATTGCATCAAATTTCAATTTCCAAGTACTGTGAAGTTTTTTTTTCAAGTTCTGTTATACAGGGTGTTAACGGACGTACTTGACTTACTTTAACCAGTGATTCCTGACATCATTTGGAGTAAAAAATGTAAATGAAATTTTGGTCTCCGGTGACTTTTTTTGACGGCTTTTTTTTTTTTCAAATTTTTTTTCTTCAAAATCAAACAAAATAAAATTTCTTCCGCACGTCGTCACTGGTCACTCAGCCGGGTGTCTGACGGACCCCTTACCCTGCCTCCAACTGTTCAACAACTACCATTTTTTTATGTGTTTGTAGAAAAAATAAAATAAAAAAACATCAAAAATGTCACCGGAGACCAAAATTTCATTTACATTTTTTACTCCAAATAATGTCAGGAATCACTGGTTAAAGTAAGTCAAGTACGTCCCTTAACACCCGTATAACTAAGAACTCAAAGAGAACTTTCACAGAAACTGAATTTTTAATTTGAAATTTGATGAATTATTCAAATTCTGTGAAACAACCCTTAACTTTTCAAATGGCCAAAGAAGAAACGAATGAATGAACAGAAAAAAAAATGTATTCTAAAAATCTATGGTTGTGATAGTTGAGTTTATTGATCTGTGGAATGTTTTTGATAAATACAACACATAGTTGATAAATAAAAATAGATACAACACACAAGAGTAATAATACTTAGACCTCAATTTCTGAAAATTTTGGAAAAAAAAAAAACAAAGGTAGCCCGAAATCTGAGCCTTGTGGAACACTAAAATCTTGAAACAATTCCTAAACAATTGACAGTGGCTCAATAATTGCATACTACTTAATAAGTCAGGTACGCCTCATACGTCGTACATATGTCTAGTAAGTACATTTTTTTTATAAATCCTACGAATATGTGATAATGGACAAAAGACAGGTGAATTCACTGGATATATAGAACTATAATCAGTTAGTATGTCTCCATCTCCATATTAAAATTCAGAGGTATGATTTTTTCGCTCGAGTGGTTATCAAAAAAAACTTTAATACACAGATCTCAGGCATCCGGAGAGATAACCGGATAAAACAAAGTGACAAAACAGAAAATGATAAATTACTAGGTTAGGTTCTTTTATTTGGTTTTTCCGTTACTTTTCTTACATGTTCTGTTTTTGTCATGGAACAGTCCGGAGCATCGATGTCGTCTTCAAAACCTTAAGGAATAGATAAGCCTGTTTCATCGAGGCAATTGGCAATTAGAGATGACTCAAGAAGAATTACATAGATCAATCAATACTTACTCTTGTCTCTCTTAAGTCTGGCGGCCTCCTTGTCTGCCACTCCTGAGTTGGGGGGTTCGGTGTACTCTTGGCGCAGGTCTGTTCGGAGCGCCAGCGCCCTGAGGGGGTTGCGGGAACCAGGCCCCGTCTTGCGGGTGGCACGCACTCGGTTCACTCCTGTCTGACTGAGTCTGGAAATGTGAATTGATGTATAAGTTTACAATAAAAAAAGAACCACAAAATTTAACACTCCAACATTATGTACATATGAAATAATTTAATTATGTTGTTGCACTGGTAATATCTTTTCTAAGAAACACAATCATTCGAGAGTCTAAGGGCTAACGTCTCTATCCTGCGTTAATGCCATAGACAACCAAATTAATACATCAGTCCATCAGGGAAAGGCGAAAAAACCAAGTTGCGCGGAGCTGGGAGGAGGCGTGACTGTCCCCCTTTCCGTGATTTATCAATTATGTGAATCTGACAATATACAGGCAACTCGCATTCTAATATCACTATTTAGTCCATGAAAATAAAATCTGCTCACAAATTACTAATCCTTTTTATAATTGCTGGCTGCTCAACTACAAATCCTAAATTGGGAAAACAAAAGTTCAGACTGGTTTCCAAAATTTTATATTTTGTTACACTATTTAGTTAGACACTTTTACAAATGTGTTATAATTTAACTACTTCACTTATTTGTAGTGTCGCTGTGCTAGGCGGTTCAGTTAACAATGGACATTCAGATCCTGCACAGAAAAGTCCCACAATGGACTGCGTTGCCAACCGCTTGCCTTACTTTAGCTTTAGCGAACTTTACTTTTCTGCTCAGTATGACTGATGTCGTAGTTCATTCAAAGCAATTTTGAACCCTTCTAGTGCCAAAAACATGGTCACTTGGTTTGCCTCCAGCTCATTGAAATTATACCCAAATTTTAAGATAGTGCAAGTATTGACATTTTTAAATTAACGTGATCATAAGTGCAGTTTTGATTATTATGAATGATGATGGGTTAACAACCTAAAACGAAAGGCCGAATCTGTTGAATGAGAGGCAAAATTGGATGTATTCCTGACCATGTAGGGAATTGAATTTCTATCTGATTTTGACAAAAATGACCGAACAATGGTGCATTTTTGACAAAAAGTAATTTACATTCTTTAATTAGCTAACAAATCAAATTATAATAATAAACAAGTATTTTGTATGATTGTTTGAAAATTCAACTTACAAATGCCTCGTCCCACTGTCAATGGCATCCAGATCAATGTCCTCCGCGGCCTGTTCATTGTTGTTGTTGTTGTAGGGGATGAAGGTGGTGGAGGGCGAGTCCACCACAGTTTGGGAGGCGCTGGTGAAGAAGGATGTGAAGGTCTCGTCGTCGGCGCGGGGCACTGCCACAGATGGTCCCACAGCTTGAGAACCATTGACTGTGCCTAAAAATTGAAAAATTTTTTTTTAAAGGTGACTTAATTACGAAATGGTGCTACTTACAGAATATGGAACAAATTCAACAAAATTGAAAATATGGAACACAGCATCTAGTATCAATTTTTGACAGCAAAAGTCGTATTAAAATACATATGTAGTAAATAGTTGCATTGACATTGAAAGATTTTTTGTGTCTAAATTTCAATTTATCAATAGCGCAAAGTTCTGTGACATTTAAATGGATATTTCAAAGCTCAATAGCTCGTGATGAAAACAAAATTGCGAATTGAAAATAGTTCAGTTTGGGAAGCGGGTACCGGCGCCTCAGGAACCATTTCTTGGATAACCAACACCTCTTCCATAGATCAACCCAAGTGGTTTACTACGTTTGGTGACTTAGCAGGGGTGCTCGGGTTCATGGGGTAAGTTTTGTCTAGATCTAGGCGGCAGATGCCTCTGTCACTTCCTACATGGCGAACCGGATCGGGAGAGACTGGTTGAGGGAGACCATTTTGCCTCTCCAGCAGGACTCTCTCGACAGTGCAAATTTCATAGCTTTTTTTACCGAGACATGCAAACTGATTGTCACCTTTAAAGCAAAGATATAGCTCTGATTTTGAAGAAAATTACAGGGTAAAAAAAAAAATATATATATATATATATATATACACACATTATATTTATTCTTAAAAGTATACAACGAAAATAAAACACAATCCGGTGGATTACACAAAATAAAATTTAATTTAACAAAATGAACTTACCTCCTTCAGATTTGGTCATGGAGTCTGCAGAGTTGGGAGCGGTCATTTCGTCCACCCCGGATACGGAGATGCTGCGCTTGAAGTCTCCAGGGCCCGGGCGCTTGGGGGAGGCGGGCTGCGAAACGGCCGCAGACGTGGCAGACTTCATCAGCCCCGTGGGCATGCCGTTGCCATCACCCCGGCGGGATCTAACGGGAGAGGCAGGAAAGGGTTAAAAAATTAGCTAACATGATAAGAATAACATTATTGATTGATATTCATAGAAATAAATAAAAATATATACAAATGCAAGCAAGAGAAGCAAAAGGCCAATTAATAGTGACTCTTCCAATCTGATAACTTTGCCTTTTTTTTAAATAAATCTACTTGAATTTCAATTTTGTTTTTGTGAATGAATAAATGAATGCAAATCTTGGAAGTGGAAATTAACCCATTTCCTGATATCCCGATCGAGGTGAAACTCGGTTTGGTGGCACTCATGCGTCTCTCTGAAATTTGCTACTAGCCAGCCAATGAGATGTTGCAACTAGGTGGTACCGTTCGATGCGTAAGACTTTGGAGGAAAGTCGAAACTATTTCATACACAATAAAAAATAGATATTACAGTAAAAAAAAAATTGTTTTCATAGGTAATTTTTTTTAACATTAACTCCACACAGGAGGTCTTGAGAAAAATAATTTCCTTCAGGACCTATGTCTGTTTTATTGTCATCTTGTGGAGGGTTTTTTTTTGAGAGGAAAGAGTAAACATGGGTCTTGAAGAGAGCCGAGATGTTGAACGAGTCATAGAAACCAGCTTTCTCACGTGACAATTGTCAACCGTGTACGTTGTGCGTACATTTGGCATTTTTACCGGTGTCGAAGGGATCAATGACTCTTTCTTTACATTCCCTATTCCTACACCTTATTGTGTACTTTCCACTAAAGTTCCTAATTGACCGAGGATAGCGAAGTCCTGTTTTGACGCTACCACTCTGCATTTGTCTTTAAACTTTTTTGTGTGTTCAGTGTACGGTCAATCTTATCAAGACGATAGCCGTGTTTGATAGTACCTTTTGATTCCGCAAGAACACATGAGCGCTGCGAGCTGTCAAGTCAGAGTAATCAACATTACGCGAAGTCTACCGTTCACAGAACTACTAGTAGCTTAAGTTCAAGAACAGATCCTGAACTGAAGGAGGATTCGACAAATCAAACTATTTGTGACTTCTTGACTAGACACGAATCTTCTGTGTCTTTCAAATTGATGCTTTCAATAACTCAATCAGAACTGAGTGACGAGAATAGATGCCACAGGCATGGATTTGGAACTTAGTTTTGGGGGTATTGAACCATTTTTAATTGAAGGGCCCACTCGAGCAACAATCTACTTGAACAGGGAGACTTGAATGGGCCACAAAGAATGATACAATGCTCTGAATCTATTACCCTAAGCCTTATTGCCCTAGCTTGTCCTAGGATATTGTATCATATTGAATGCGTGAGGAGGAAAGTAGTCACTCGAGCAAGCAGCTACTAGAAAAGGGTGATATAAAAGGGTGCTACAAAAAAAAGGTAGTAACCTGAATCTATTGGCCTGAGGTGTCTTCTTGTCCTGAGCGGTGGTGATGAGAGCCGGGGCGAGAGGTGAGGCGGGTGACGGGAGGGAGGGGGAATCCTTGCCCATGCGGCCCGCCACGGAGAACAGGCTGGCATCATTCGGCCCAACACGCTTCTTCCAGCCCTGGAATGGTACACAAACACACAAATCATTAAAATGTTTTCTAGAATTCAGGAAAAAACAAACAAAACATTAAACAAAATTGGTCTTTGTGGCATTTGAGACCAAATTATTGCCATCTTCCAATGACTTAATCTATGGGCGCTGCAAGTTTTAGCCCAGTTATTTGAATTTGACACATTTGACATCATCACAAATCGAAAAAAAGTGCCATTTTGTATTTTTTTGAATTTGAACAGTCCCCATTACACATAAAATCGTGATCGTTGTGCTGGACAGCTGGAACATTAAAATGTAAAAAAAATCAAAATGGGGCTAATCTTCGATCAAAAATGCCGGGCTAATCGACGATTTGTGATGATTACAAATGTTGCGGGAGGTCAAACACCTCTAACCCCTGATAATAATTATGCCTGATGATTCTTACTAAATTGAATTGAGAGCTGGTAAAGGAACGACATAAAGGATACTCCCGAAGGTTGTAATTCTGACGCTGATAAATTGAGAGAAAAGATTTATAAGAAAGAAAACAATCAGTTTGTATTTTTTTAAATTTAATTTTAATTTTAATTTAATAATGTTATTATCACAGCAGTAATGTCATTATTAACCAATTAAGAAAACCTTAACATTTAGTGCATGGAAAACAGATTCCGAACCCTATGTGTCTACTGTCTCAATCAGTTTTTTCAGAAAATTGGTTTAACCCAGTGGTTACCAAAGTGGACCCCAAGGGTCCCCAGGATCATTCAGGGGGTCCGTGGAAAATTAAAATTGAGTTGGGGGTCCGAGAACAAAGTCAGAGGGTCCGCCGCACAAGGTTTAATATAAAATAAAAAAATTGTGACACATTTTTATTAATATATATTTTTATTTTTTTTTACAGTGAATACCGCACAAGAATCTCAACTGCTCCCGTCTGGAGCCAGTGAGACTATGGCATCCCCAATTGGGGTATGTTGTGAGGCTGAAGGTAGTGGGGAGGGGAAGGAGGTGGGGAAGAGGAAGATTGGGAAGTACCTGGCTATTCAGATCTGGTCACTAAACACGGCTAAAGCCATTTTCAAGCAACGTTTCAATTCTGAATGGTGGTGTTACACCAGGGCGATACTGATAGTATCTTCCACTCTGGAACATGCCGCAAATATACTATACATATATTATTTTAAATGAATTAATTGTGAAATAACACAAATTAATCAAATAAAATTTATTTGCGCATGCCGGGTTCGAACCCGCGACCTCCGGATTGTGAGTCAAGAGTCTTACCCACTGGACTACGGAGGTCGTCATATGGAAGTTATGTTAAGTTACTAAGGCTAATCAATATAATATACTCCAGGTGAGGTGCATACAACAAATTTTCCTAGTCTTGAGCAAAAATAAGTACAATTTTTTGTATTTTTATATTATTGTAATTGTTGCATGAATAATAATATAAATTAAGGTGTTAAACTGCGTTTGTTGCAAAACTTTTGCTGTCCAAACAAAACTTTCGAAATTGCAAAATATGAAGATAACGGGTCTGAGATAAGGGGTCCGTGGGCCAAAAGAGTTTGGAAACCACTGGTTTAACTAATAGTAAATCAATTTAGACACATTCAAAAATCAACATTTAAAATCGTATAAATAAGTCGTCTCAAAGTGGTTTAACCACAGTTTGAAAATGTCCTTGTAAGCCGAAACGGCTGTAACAAAAATAGAAACTAAAATACTTGCAGAACTTGGTAATAACAGAATTAAATTTAATTTAAACTAAATTAAAAAAAAAAATGGAATTCTATGATTTTTTTTTTACATTAACTCCACACAGGAGGCCCTGAGGAAAATAATTTCCCTCAGGGCCTATGTCATCTGGGATGCTGTTGAGGAGAGGAAGGAATGAACATTGGTCTTGAAGAGACTCATGTTGTAGGAAGGAGGAAACACAGAGGCCGGCAAATCATTCCACAGTCGAGCTGTTGAACACAAGAACGAGTCGAAGAAATGACCCGTTCTCATGTGCAACCGTGTACAAATGTTGGGCACGCGTTTGGCGTGTTTCCCAACTATGCACCGGTGCCGAGGGGATCAATGATGATAGTTCCTCGGAGCATCTTCCATTGTAATACCGGTAGAACAAGGATAACATTCCCACCCGACACCTGTGCTCTAAAGATTGCAATCCAGAATCTATTAAACGGACCACCCGTTGCAGGGTGGTTTTGGAGCTCCAGACCAGAGGTGGCTGCCAAATTCAACCGTAGGGCGCACTTGTGATTTGTACAGGGTTAGCAGTTGTGTACTATTAAAGTTAACTTAAAACTTTACTCTGGCTTCGATGGAGCCCCATTACCTGAGCTGGTCACTTAGGGTTACACCAAGCATATCACTGTTCGGAAGATTGATACCGCTGAAAGATACTAGATTTTCATTTCTTCATTTCGATCCCTTTTAGACGTAATCAGACAAGATTGGGTCTTTGAAACATTAAATTCAACGAGATTATTTTTACCCCAAGAGAAAACACTCTCGAGGTAACCGTCCAGTCTTTGCTTCAAAGCCCTCCGAGCCATTGGAGTTTGTGAGCCCTTTGGGGGCTTGTCAAACAAAAAGCTATCATGGACTGTACTGTCATCCGCGTAACAATGAATTGGTGCACATGACAAAAGGTCGTTGATGTGATGTGTCATTGATGGTCGTTGAATTAAACACAAAAACAAATAATAAATTAAAGGTGGCTGACATAGATACCCTTGTGATTTTATATACGACTTAAACTCAAACATTGGAAAATAGTTCAAAATTGACATTCACAGTTTGAAAATGGCCTTGTAAGCCGAAACAGCTGTAAAAAACTGTTCATCCTACCTGAGCAGAGTTCTCCAACTTGTTCCTGCGATCTGAGATCAGAAGGTCTCCGGCCAAATCTGTTGGGTCCAGCTGAGCTGCCAATCTCTTCTCCTCCACTTGCTGACTTAGAGTTTCCTGGAACAAAAGATAAAATAACAATCAATTTCTACAGTTCAAAAAAATTTGACAAAAATATAAAGAAGAAATATTAAATTTTATGCAAAGACTTTCAATCTTCGACCAAGTATATCTATATCGATGCTTTCAATAAATCGATAAAAATGTTTTTAATATAATATCTTCGCTTATTATCAATCAGAATGGCTAAATCGAAATCTAAATCAAAAAGACACGAAACACGAAATTTAAAAATATGTTCAGAACTGTGTTAACTTTTAACAGTGGGTCAAAAATAAATTAGGAATGTCCATTCATACAACCGATAAAAATACATCTCAAATCAACAAATATTATTTTGGGATTTCGCACACATTTTATAAACACCATAACAAACCGTGGAGTGCTTTCATGTCTGTTTAGAGACATGAAAGTTTACATTATGGGCCCAAAATAAGCTGCTCTAATGCACAAGCAGTGACCGCTTTAGAGACGCCCTCAAACCAGCAGGCGGATGGGAGCCTGTGCCAAATTTATTCAGGCAATCGCTTTATTTACAAGTATATTTACGTCATTCTAAATTTTACCTCTTCCAAAGCGGCTAGCAAGTCCTCCATGCTGCTGGATAATACTACATCTTCTATAGACTGGATTGCTGCTTCACCTCTAACATGTTTTTTGACATCAATAATGTTCTCTTCATTGTTTTTTTCAGGCTTTGCACATGTCACATCGCTTTCTGTATCAACTGATAATAGGCTGGGTTCTTCTATTTTAGATGGGTATTTTTCTTTAACATCGACATGCTTTGTTTCTTCAATCTCATCCTGAACAAGCCCTTCATCTTTAAAAGTGTCGATAACTCTGGGCACATCACATATTGCCCCAGGGGTTTTAGAATGATCGGCGTTTTCATTTGTAGATTTATTAGATTCTTCAATAATTTTATTCTGATCAATTACTTCACTTTCATTTTTTGCAGTTTCTTTGATTGTAAATTGATTCAAATCATAAATTTTAGATGAAACTTCATGCTCAGAAGTAGGCCTTTCTTTATCTGCTTTTCGAGATTGGACATTTTCCTCGTTTTTTGTTTGATCCAGATCAATGATTTTAGATTGAGTCTGTTCACTAATTGTAGGACTCTGTACTTTCTTAATTTCTTCATCTTGTTCCTGATCTGAGTCAGGATCAATGGGTTTCCTTAATGCCTGGCGAGCTTTTAATTGTTCAATAATACTGGCGTATCCTTTTTCTTTCGTCAAGACTGGTCCTATTTTCTTTTCGGGAGAAACTCGCGGCGAAATTTTAATGGAATCATTATTGGGCTTTATTTCGACTGGTTCGGAATCAATAACCTTTCTACCCGTTAGTTTATTTTCAAATGCCTCTTTTAACTTGTTTACGGTTGGTATATTTTCGACGACCGTTTGTTCTGCCTGAGAGACCTCAGCAACCACCTCATCATTTTCCACCTTTGGTTTTACATCGACAGTTTTTATTTCGATAACCTCCTCGGGAATAGCAGGTGTTTTATTGTGCTCGAAGCATTCTTTATATAGCTGCAAGAACTGGTCGTCTACAACAGTAGATTCAGATTTCTTATCCGCAATTACCAAAATATCATCAATCCCACTATCTGATTTCCCAGCATTTTTTAACCTTTCATCTAATTCCTTGATGAAATATTGCTTATACGCACTCCTCGTGTCTTCTGCTGATCTGGTTTTAGCATTATCTGTCAGCCGATAATTTAGTTCGTTGCGACCTATATCCCCTGTCTTCTGACTTACAATATCTTCAACAACTTTTTCACTAGCTAAACTAGCGATATGAGACAAAGTTGCGATTTCTTTTTCCTTCTCAACATCTTTTGGTTCTTCTGAAATATTTTCTGCCTGGCACGGAACAGGTTCACTTAATTCAATAAGATTTTTATGATTTTCATGTACTATTTTGTGTTTAATACTATCTTCTACAATTTGTTCATTAGCTTTAGTAGCTATGTTATTTAAAACAAGGACAACATCATCCTCACTTAGAGTTTCTACTTTTTCTAAAACACTGAGTTCTTCCAGTTGTTTTGCAAGTCTGGGCTTTAATTGATCGCCCAGCTCTATTTTGTTTATGCGGACTTCTTCCTCCTCGTCTTCTTCTTCTTTTATTTCATAACTTATTTCTAGACCTTCTTCTGCGCTCTCTCTTTCCTCGAGAATATCACATTGATCAGAGAATGATACGCTTTTGCGGCTCCTTTTCTTTGGCTTAGTGTGTTTAGGCGGGGGGCTGGCGTATCGCTCCTCGGCTTGGCCGAAAAGTCCAAAATACTTTCCGATGCAAAAACCTAACACCGCAATTCCGAGTAAAAATTCTAGGAACAGATACATTTTAGACACTTTTTTTAACACAATATGTCACATGTCAGTCACTAGATCAACTCACTTCACTTCACTCAGTTTTATTTGAACTCTAGTTTTCATTAACGTTTTTTGTTACATGGTTCAATTTACTATTTTACAATAAGACGTGGATGCAACGCGCTGTAAAATAACAATTGAGGAAAAATCAAAATTATGTTAACTCTAATCGTTGAGATAAATAAAACTTATAACTTCGAAATTAAATGCAGACAGGATATGATCAGATGATTTCCAAAGAAATATGGAGTAACGCAATAATAAAATTTTAAAAGATACTAAAATTTTTATTTTAGGCTTGCGGAATATATTTGATAGTTTATTTACACACGCAAGCAGTAATTTACAAAATCAACGGTTCCGCCTTTGGGGCAAGCAAAAATGTTTATACAATTTATTCAATGAACGGCGGAAATTTAGATATGTGGTCGCCACAAAGCAGTGCCTATTTTATGCATTTCTTAAAACAAAACAAACTTTTAAAATTAAATTCATTCAAATTACTTTAACTCGCGATTCAGATCAAATTGATAGATGCATAAAAAATATGTAAATTAAAAAAAAAAAACAAAATCTGTTCGATTTAAGAAGGGTTCATTCAACCTGATTACGACATTGCCTTACAAGACTGTTCAACATATAATAACATTCTCGTAGATTTCCTCATAGTATAATGAGGAAATCTATAATTGTTTTCTCAGTTAGGTAAGTTATACATGTATAAATTAATCAAATTGTAAACTGATGATTTCCCTAAAATAAATAAATAAAATAAATAAGATTTAAGGAAGGGTTATTCTACCGGATTACGACGTAAGATTTAAGAAGGGTTTATTTAACCGGATTGCGATATAAGATTTTTTGTGCTAATTAGTTTGTTGAGCCATGAAACATAAATTACTAGCGAGTTCCCGGCTTGCGTTGCAATGCCACTTAATAAATAAATTGTTTCTCCCTGCGTGTTTGCCCCGTTCCCCTTCCGCCTCCCCTTACCCTCCCGTGTCCCCTCCCCCTCACGCGTTCCCCTCCACCTTTCCCGCCTTCCCCCTCCCGCGTTCCCTTCCCCTCACCCGCGTTTCATACATTCAGTCCCGGTGCTTTCAATTTTCAAACAGCTCATGCGCCACCTATTGCAATTTTTTAATACAAATTTCATAATGCCAGAGCTCACCAGTATACATAGAAAACTTCGCGGGCGTGCGCACAACAACTCACCAAAGTTTCATCGCAATCGGATGAATAGTAAAGGAAATAATTTTATAACGCCAGAGCTCACCACTATGTATAGAAACCATTGCGGGCGTGCACAACTCATCAAGATTTAATCGCAATCGGATGAATGGTTCAAGGACCGCATAAGGGACAAACAAAGAAACATTCATTTTTATATATTAAACAACGACCATAAATCAACTGAAACCTATTTTTTTAGCAAATCCGAAACATATATTTATCTGGATAAATAAAATAATGACTTTAAAAACACCTTATAGTTCCATTGCTCTCACCATAAAGTTATTGAAATATGTAGGAACATCTAAAGCTAGCATCTGCCGGTTAAATCTCAGATCTTAAATCTTAACGTTAAATATAAATACTTCACATCATCTCTCATTAGGAGGAAAATGCTAAATCATAACTCATACAATTATATTACAAGCGATAAAACTACCGTATATTATTATTTATTATGTTAGACATAACAGTGGCGTGCGATGTGCGATCCACTGTAACGGATTCACGTATTATGCAAAACTCGTATTGAGTGTAAAAAATACCTACAACTAAAAATAATAAACGATAATAATAACCATTCAAAAAAAATGAAGTATACGCACCAGGATATTATAAATTCAAAATTCTACAAAGCTGAAATTTAACTAAACTAGTGCCATTCGCCCCTTCAGTGGCAACATTTTGAACTGTTCTGTGATAGTTACCCCCACAGTTAGCCCCCTGGCATACTTATATTCAATAGGCGAATAGGCAATCGATTTAGGGAAAACACGGTATACCTACTTACACAAAATATAACTAAGGCCTTGTGCGCACTAGCGGCTAGCCGCGTAGGCGGTCAACCGCGCGGCCAGCCGCATTTTCATTTTAGTATGAAATTTTTCGGCGGTTGGGTGCGTACGGATATGAGCGGTTGCATACTAAAATAAAAACGCGGCTGGCCGCGCGGTTGACCGCCTACGCGGCTAGCCGCTAGTGCGCACATAGCCTAAGTGTCCCCGAAGGAGTGTGCAGAGAGGGTCTACCGCCGAATAAAAAATGTACAAAACATATTTTCAGTCAAATGCATCATCGAAAAAACTACTTTTATGTAGGGACTGTACATACCAGCGTATAAGAACAAAAAAGTATAAGAACACAATAAATAAATTCTTTTGATTTCCATACCAACTTATTAAAGGTATTTTTTTAGTCGATTTTAGGTTTGAAATTGGTAAATACGAGTTAAATTACGGTAAATTCGTAATGTACAAAAAATTATAAGTTTATAATAACCACTCGAGCGACAGCACGATTTTTTACTTTTTCTTCCGATTGCTCGTGATTTTTGGTGACCATTTTGAATATTTTCTGCCGACATGAAAAAAAATCATTCCTCCTAATTTTAATTTGGAAAACTTGAAAAAAAAACATTTAATGCATCTAGGGAAAATTTGCCTAAAACTGGCAGCAAAACAATGCGAGGCATTTTAAATGGTGCCATATTGTGGCAAAAAGCACTCCAGTGGTTAACTATAATTTCCAATTGTCTGGTCACTATTTTTGAACTATACCTATCCATTTAAAAGCCTACAATTATTTATTTTTTATTACAATTTGTTTCTAATAGCAGTTAAATTATTCATCCCATGCTAAAAATCTATACAAATCACGGCATTTCCCAATAGTTTGAAGAAGCAAAAAATGTTAGCGTCTATTGCTATGCACACACGTATATTCATGCTCGACGGTTTGGTTCGATCGGAACATGTTGACTTGGAAGCATGCACGTTGTTGCGTCCACACACTTGAGCAGCACGACACAAGACGCCATAGATATACCAAAGACGCTCAGTCAAATCGTAAATTATTGTCGAACATCGAGCAAGAATTACGGACCTTGAATCTTTTCAACATTTGAATGAGCGTAAAACTATCGAGCAAGAACGAGCGTGGGTACGGGCCTTGTCGTCTCTTGTACGAAACGATTATTGGTTGATATTCCTATCCTTCTTATATCGTAGCCTTTTCCGTTGGATTTTGTTTTGACTTTCCTATTACAATTTTGAAGTGAAAACTTCTTTAGCACCGTTGTGATTTGAAACTCGATGAAACGAAAAAGCGACACTAAAAAGAGACAAACACATACATCTATAGGATTTAGCCTTCGAGAGAATGAGAATAATCGGTTTCCTATTTGTGCTGCGGTGCTTCGTAGCCTCCCCACTCTTGTCTACTTTAGTTTTCTAAAGGTTTCACTTCTACCGCGTGTGAACTGTACACTTTTAATTTTTTTATACATTTTTGCGCACTACTTGAAGATAAAAGATAATTCAAAATATTAAATAATTTAGCAGACACGTGCCCGCACGCCACTGAGCCAAAATTTATAATATTATTACTACAAACTGACAGGCGCCGAAAGTATTGCTCGAATCATTCAAATTTGGGATATTAGCCAAACACATCGACCACGCAAATTATTAAAAGTGCAGAGTGAATAATAATTGCAAATTAAAATAGCTATTAAAAATAGAAAGCGGTTTCCAGATATACGACTATGCATTTGATAACCATAAAAGGCAACATATGAACAGTACAAACACACACCTCCTCTATTGATTTTTATCTCTACAGATTCTTACGAAATAATTTCTTTAATGATTGTTGTATGGTTCACATGTACCGAATTCGAATCACATAGGTAGGTACTAGAAAGCAACATTGTAACAGCTGATCGGATTAAGCCAACACTTGCTGAAGTCCCCGGCGATGCCCGGGCTTTACACAGAGTTTTCGAAATCAAATGTAAACTTCCTTTTGTTTTGAAGATCACATGTGCAAAATTTCATCAACCTCGGCATAAAACTGTAGATTTGCATACAAATCAAATCCACACCGCCCGCTTGCCAGCCCGCTCAACCACCACATACAGACATTCTCCTTTATCTTTATGTATATAAAAATCGTATATTAATAAATAAAAATCTCGTGTCACGAGTCATTACGTTTGTTAGAGATAAACTCCGAAACTACTTAAGCGATTTTGATGAAATTTGGCTTATTGTATGTAATTTGGTCCAACTTAAAAGAAAGGATGGTTTTAATCTGAATTATTGACCTAAATATTTATTATTACGAATTAAATGTTCATGTTTATTATTTAACAATTATTTGTAAGTTCAATAAGTTTCTAAGAGATGGCGGTGTGAATTAATTTATCGACGCAATACTGGGTTATCTAGGTTTGGTAACCATCCAGTAGATGGCGTTGTGTTTCGAATTCAAGCCACAGCAGCGCGTGTCCGGGTTGGCTAGTATATTATATATTTCAACCAATTTGCACAAAACCTTGACAAATTATATACCTAAACTTTAATCATGAATTACTCTATTTATTGGTGAAAACCGCATAAAATCCGTTCAGTAGTTTTTGAGTTTATTGGGAACAGACGGACAGACAGAAAGACGCGGCGGAGGACTCTAATAACTCAGGTAGGCCTCATACGTGCGTCTAGTAATGTTACGTTGTCGTGTAAACAAGCTTATGAGTTCGAGTAAGTAGTTAATTTATAAGATGTAGAGATAATTAGATAAATATACCGAAAATTGAGACAGCATTTGCATTTTTTTTTAAATACTTTGTGGTAGTTATATAATAATTAGAAATAAGTATTTCAATTTCCGAAATCGAAAAATAATGCATTTTAATATAAAGCAATTTAAAATAAAACAATACCTTTGTAAGCACCACTTTTTTTTATTTTAAATTAATAATGTCACATCACAAAGTATTCGCTTCACATGAACAAATGCATTTTAATAGTTACGTATTTCGTTAAAACCTTTGTTCGCCTGACGACCATTGTTATTTATGTCAAAGTCTTAAGGTTAGTTTTTTTCTTCTCTCATTTAATCCAAAGAGGTTAGTTTGGGTTTAATTTAAAAAAATAATAATAAAAACTAGACTAAAAAAAACATTTTTTTTTATTAATTCCACATAGGAGGCCCTGAGGAAAATAACTTCCCTCAGGGCCTATGCCATCTTTGAAGATGCTGTGTGGAGGGTCTTTTGAGGAAAGGAAGGAGTGAACACAAGAGGCCCATGTTTTGTAGGAGGGAGGAAACACAGAGGCCGGCAAATCGTTCCACAGCCGAGCCGTTGAACTCAAGAACGAGTCATAGAAACGACCCGTTCTCATGTGACCGTGCACAAATGTCAACCGTGTACAAATGTTGGGCGCGTGTTTGGCGTGTTTCCCGACTATGCACCGGTGCCGTGGGGATCAATGACGCTAGTTCCTCGGAGCATCTTCCATTGTAATACCAGTAGAACAAGGACAGCATTCCCACCTGACGCCTGTACTCTAAAGATTGCAGTCCGTCTGTTAAGATGGGAGAATCTATCAAACGGACCGCCCGTTTCTGCACAGAGTCTAGGGTTTTTTTAGGTATTTTGGAGCTCCAGACAAGAGATGGCTGCCAATTTCAACCGTGGGGCGCAACATTTTAAAATTATTATGTCAAAACGTGGCGTGAGGAAAATATGTTAAATTATCAGTATTTTTTGCATTATTTTCATTTCCGGAAACCGAAATACTTGCTTATCATTATTATTTAACATCTAACTTATACAAAGTGTTTTTAAAATAAAATGTCCATATTTAGCGTGTCCCTATTTTCTGTATATATATACCCATAATGATACTGTTATATGCTGACAGAAAACTATCCAAACATTCCTAACCTAACATCGTTTATTATGACAGTTGTTCAAATGGCAGTTGACCGTGAATATCAAATAAACAATTATTCTGCACACGAGCGCCATATTTTAAGTGCAGTTTATTTATTATACCTGCAAGAGTCATCTGTTTTTCAGGCAAGGTCATGAAAATATAAATATTTTCAGATTTACGCAAATAACGGCGAACGCGTCTGCCCACTAACTGCGTGGCAGGCCGGATCAGGAGAGACTGGTCGAGGGTGACCTTTTGGTATCTCCAGCAGGAGTCTCTCGGAACATCGCCTTGCGCAGCAGTTTGAGGGATAGATTCATACGTCGTAACACATTTACCCCTAGATTCCTACCCACCCATCACACCTTTTCCCTTCCCAGAACTTCCTTTCCTTCCTTTTCCAAAAAGAAACTACACACAACATCCACAAAGATGACATAGGCTCTGAGCGGAATTATTTTCCTCAGGGCCTCCTATTTAAGACTAGTGAAAAAAAATTACTTAATTGTTATTTTGAACGTAGTATGATGTTCCATCGCCCGAATGCAAATAGTTAACTTTTATGTTTTATGTTATAGTAATTAAGGTGAATCAAGTTGTCTTTTATAGTATAAGTAAGATGAATTAAAGGGTTTTTTCTAAAAAAATATTCGCATTAAACGTG
Organism: Limnephilus rhombicus; assembly: GCA_929108145.2. NCBI lineage: Eukaryota > Metazoa > Arthropoda > Insecta > Trichoptera > Limnephilidae > Limnephilus > Limnephilus rhombicus. Next base: position 42,382,062 of record OV815279.1, read on the forward strand.
GCCAGCGATCCCCAAAGATTGCCCAGATTTATTTTAGAATATCTGTATAATATGAAAGTTCTAATAAAATTACAAAATAAATTTCCCGTTATAAATTTAGTAATTGGTACAGATGCATCAAATTTTTACCATCATTGTAAATAAACATATCTCAAATCCGTTTTCCTTGTACACATATTAAAAAAAAACATTAATTTAATATGTTTATACATCTTTTTCTTCGTATTGCCGAGCTCATTAACCAAATTAATTTAATCTTCAGTAAAACATCGCAATGATTTGCTGCTTGCAATTTCAACAAAGACAATGCGAAATCGGAAAATTAAAGAATTTATTTCCCGAGTCATGTTGGTAATTTTACTGCGGATGTGCAATTTGATTGCGAATAATGAAGAATATCACAAGTTACGAAACTGAAGATGCGACCATCCGGCAAGTCCGAAACGCATCAATTAACAAACTCAACTTGGAAATAAAACAGTTGATTCGTTGTCAGCGCGGCGCTTCCCGTTTCCAGTTTTCCGGAAGTCAAAACGCAACTTTCTTAATAATGAATGAACGGATATAAAGTGACTGCATTCGATGTACGCAAATTGCAACTAATTGTTGGATAGTTGGACATTGAATGGCAGGTGGTATTGTTTTATGAAACTTCCGGTTGCAATTAAAATAAAGAAAATTTCAGATTTATGTAAAACGCTCTTTTTGCCCTGAAGAAGGTGCGGTGGTTCCGAAAACGGGCGAAGATGCTAAGCTAAAAATGAAGCGGTTTTAAATAAATAAAATTGTTTTATTTGCTTTACAACAGATAACCACAAAGTTTTAGCTACATAAAATGGTATTAAAGAAAGTCTAGGTAGGTAAATTGACCGAATTGCAACTTGAATTTTTCGAAAACATATTTTGCGAACATCAATGACCGAAACATTAGTTTTTCGAATTGATATAAGTATGTATACAGTACGTACAAGAGTATTTTATCACAGGATGGACAATATTAACTAACCTAACCTAACAGCATCTCGTTAGTCATAAGCAAGTGAAATATATATTTTAAAAGTTGATTAACAAATTCGAAAAATATGTCTTTCGGCCAATTGCTGTTCGAAAAATTAGTCTTTAGAAAAACTGAAATTCGAATAATTGATTTCGAACAATTGATTTCGAACAATTGAATTCGAAAAACATGTCTGCTTCCAAGAAAATTCAGCTTTGTGTCAAGTGCTTTAACTCTATCGTATGATCAAAAATACTTATTTCGGTCGAGGGTCTGTCTGTGTAACTCCGGTTTAATGAACTCGGATTTACTTTAAATGTAAGTGTCTTTTTAAAAATTGGAACTAATTGTGTGAAGAATTCAGAAGCCTTCTAATCTATATATATATATAAAAGTTTAGGTTCCGTAGGTTTGTGTCCACAAATTTCTGTGACTCAAAACTTTTTCAGAACATTGCATTTTAGCAGAAGAGTGTTTCTATATATAAATAATGGTAAACTCTGGCTTTATCAAATATTGTATTAAAAAATTACTACAGGTGCTGCGCGAGTGATTTGTAAATGAATGTATTTCATATATTTTAGCGGCAGATGGAAGGAAGGCAGGAGGAGGAGGGTAACGAAGGAGGTGGGGTCCGCGGGAAGGATGACGGTGGTGGCGGGGAAGGTGGAAGAGGAAGGCAGGAGGGGAAGGGGAGGCGGGAGGGAAACGGTGACGCATGGGAATGGACATGCAGGGAGAAACAATTTATTTATTTGAATGGCATTGCATCGCGTGCCGGGTAGCGTATTTACAATCCCAACCGCGATTCAGTCGCGCTAACGACTGAAACGCGGTAGGGATTGTAATGCATAAATCACCTTACAAACACTACCGCGTTTCAGTCGCCTGCGCGCTTCGTTGCTCTATCTGTTTCTGTGAGGGTGACTACCCTAATTATAGAGAGGTAAGCAGAGAGGATGGACAGCATTTTTTTAGTTACATTTTTTTTTTTACGGTCGTCAGCCTCAGTCAAAAAAGCCGCGTTTTTTAAACTTAAGGGGTCGTCCATTGATCACGTGATGTTTTTTTAGCAACTTTTTGACCCCCCCCCCCCCCCCCCCCCCACTGGTGATATGTGGTGAGGTTTTAGACTAACCCCCTCCCCCCCCCCCCCGAAATCACGTGTATTTTTTTTAGTACAAAGTATTTTGAAATTTTCAGAATATTATCACGAAAAATAAATACACGTGATATTTCATTTTACCCCCCGTCGTGATATTTCGTGATTTTTTCCGAACCCCCCTTTGGAGCCTCACGTGATTAATGTAAAAAAAAATTTGCAATTAAAAAAACGCTGTCTCTGCTTACCTCTCTATAATTAGGGTCGTCACCCTCACAGAAACAGATAGAGCAACGAAGCGCGTAGGCGACTGAAACGCGGTAGTGTTTGGAAGGTGATTTATGCATTACAATCCCTACCGCGTTTCAGTCGTTAGCGCGACTGAATCACGGCAGGGATTGTAAATACGCTGCCGGGTAGCGCTAATAATAACACATAAATTATTTTAATTGTCATTTTCAAATTAGAACTGATGTGTCCAGAATTCAGGCTATCCCGTGATATTTCACGATTTTTTAACGGGAAAGCGCCGTTTTCGTAAAAAATCAATCTTCGAAAATTTTTGGCGAAAATGATACTTTTACATTATATTATACGTGCTACTTTATTTCCTTTAAAATGCGAAATAAAAAATATATTTGTCCGAAGCTTTCTTCGTAGGAAAATTAGTGAAGTGCTAATATAAATCAAACTAAACATTAAGAAATTATTATGTACTGTTTATTACAAGTAATTAATTTTAATGTGAGACTTTATTTTCATATACTGCACGATCGTGTCGGAAACTAGATGGTTTTTAACACAAATAACATTACAGTACTTGTTCAAAGATATGTTTTTAATTCAAAATTAATAAAATACTTAGTTTTAACCACTTTTATTTTTAGTCGATAAACCTAACCTTAAGTGAACAGCAAAAACGTACGATATTGTCATTTATGCAATAATGAACGACTTGGTAGCATTTGCGTTATCTAGTGCTTAAATCGTCAAAAACCGATTTTCGATCAAAAATTTCCCTTTTTAATTAAAATGGTGTCACAAAATAAGTTTGCTGTGTTTAAACAAGTGATATAATAATTTAATTTTCCAATAATGAGCGCTTTTATTATTACCGTGACAATCCACGTTTACAGTACCGTGACGGTATAAAAAAGGCAATAAACATATGTATGTTCCCTGTCACAATAATGTAGCAGCGCTTTCAGAAGATGAGATACAGATGTACGTAGTACGCGTACTTTCCTCCAAAACTCCAAATTGGTAATAATTTTCTTGCATCTCTCTCACACAACGCACCGTGACGTCTCCATACACCCCTGCAATACTACTAGCCGTGACGATAATTTTGAAAGTATGGAATATAGTTACAAGAATAATATTGAAGTGTGACTGAATTCCAAAAATTCAAAAACGTCAAATGTCAAAGCGCTGATGGTTTTGCTTTTGTTCTTAAACAAACAATGCTGCAGCTCTTTCGTATATGAGAAATAGGGTACGAACAAAAACAAAGCGGGTTTCGGTTTTCAGATTAACGGTGCTCAGGGCCCGGTTCCACCGGTGGCAGTCGACGCCGAGGTGTGGACAAACAGAACGCAGATAAAACCCGCGCTACCTACGCGGTAACCTGACAGCAGCTGTCAGTTTTTACGAAATGTCGAGTTCGACAGGAGACGATTTTTTACTCTTGCAGAATCATTTCTTGAAATTAAGGAATAAAACAATTGGTATTTGGTGATTGGTATCTTTACATGCGAAAAAACCTCAGGAGGACATGAGAATATGTTATGTACATGTCTGAAAGGAATTCACTTATGACATTTGAGGTTATTTTAAAATGTTATCATGTTGATTTCTTTCTAGCACTTGTCAACAACAATTCGGTTGCTATGTAATGTATTTCTTTTATCCAAGATTGGCGATTTGTTGAAAACAGCGGCAATTATGGGTCGCTCATTTTGATATCACATTCCCTTCAAAACAAGCTTCACCAGTATTGCCATGTCCCAAAAATGAAAATGTTTCAAGGGTAAATAAATTCTAAACTGAAGTTTGTACTACATTACTGATTTCAGGATTCCTCCGTGTGATTCGTGCTAAAAATCGTATCCCACTAAAAATTCCACACTTTAGTTAATTAATGACAATTAAGAATTCATTCCGGTAAAGCTTATCGGCGCCGCCTCGCGCGGACATAAATCTGAACCTGCCTTCACTATGTTCGGCCTGATACGTTGACATACAAACATTCTTGTCGGCACGCCTGCGCCAGTCGGCCGCCCATGCGCCGACTAATCAGAAAACCGAAACCCGCTTTGTTTCTGTTCGTAGACAAACGGTGAACGTATGTCTGCACCACCCAAAGGAAACACACAATCATTATCATACATCTCCCTCAAACTTATAAAGAAAATGAAACGCAATTCCTGTCGCCGTGGCTGAGCCGTTATAAGATATATCTGTTTCCTCCAAAGGAAAAAATAGTACTTTGGAGGAAACATTCACTTCAGGAAACATTTTGTCTCACCATTATTTTTTCCTTCACGGTACCGTAAACGTGGATTGTCACGGTAATAATAAAAGCTGTCATTGTGTGAAACAAAAATGACAAAACTTTTGATTCTTCTTTTAGCAACTTCTGTGCGCAGCGATGCAGTGACATGAAATGGAGTTGTTTATCTGAATTATTCTTGAGAAAGACGTCCGTTGATGATAATTATTTAGCTAATGCAAGTCCAAAACTTGGCCCGTAATAAATAATGTAACATGTCAGCATGAAGAAACGGACGAAGATTCTGCCAATTCTGACGATGAATTATTTGGAACACGCTTTTCTAATATATGCGCAGAAATAGTTTTGGTAACAGGACATTGGCCAAGATCGCAAGGCTGGCTTCAATTAATTATGAAAAATAATTAATACAAGCGATCAGTGATGTTACGGCAATCCGCGGTGTTGCCCGGGCTTGCCTGATGATTACTGCGCCGCAGGCGTAATAATTATTGTCAAATTATCCACCTTCAACCTACTAACACCCTCGTTCCGAAGGGGGGTAATATACATACCCCAGAAGACAGTTTTGTACGATATTTAAGTTGTTTTTTACATCATTATAATTTGTGTAGTTTAAAAAACTATTCGGTAATCGATATGCCCGAATCTAAGATATTAAATAATATATTCCGACGAAATTACTCCCCAGATCCCCCACTGCTTCTTGAAAATGATCCTCGCCGTAAAAATAGCAATATCTTTTTTTTTCTAAAGTAAAACATGGTAAATATTATACAATTTCAAAAACTATACTCAATACTCGTAAGTAACTTTTTTTTATTAACTTGCCAGGTTACCGTGGTACATTATTATTTTATAGTATGAGAAGTCTTAGTTAACTAATAAAAAAAAAATTAAATCATTAGTCGTCAAAAAAGTTATTATTTTCCAAAGTATAGGTACTGTTAGTTTTATTTTCGACTTTGATCAAAATCAGGGCTCTCAGGGTTGTGTAACAAAAAATAGGACATTAGAATTTGGAATTTTGTAACTCTGGCACTCGAAAAACTGATCTAAGGTGTCGATTTCACGAAATTCATAAAAGAGCCAATATATCGAAATCTAAGGACATCTCATACTAGTCATGTTTTGACATTTTTGTCCGTCGTGAGTTGGCAACCCTTATGAGTTTATGAACCATCCAAGGGATAATATTGACTTTAGGGACAGCCCTGTATTTATTCTATTTTAAGTTTAGCCTCGTGTACATAGTGAATTCTATAAAATGACCGTCATTCACTATTAATACATGATTTAAAATGTGCATACAAGTATGGAATTCTTGACTGTTTATTACATTATAATTGGCCCATGCAGGTTTCTAGTATATTATGAATCCATAACCTTCATCTGCTTATAAGGACTAAAAGTAACACAGACCACCTGCTTTTATTTTTCAATACCAACGCTGTAATAGGAGCGAGCCATTTGAGAATGAAGCGATTCAAATCACTGATGGCCCGATGAAACGAAGAGAAATATAAAGAGATTCCATTCACACACATACTGATTTGTTCAAAAATTATACAACCAACCAAACCAATACAACGTAATACATAACTATATACCGTATATAAATAAAGTCAGTAATAAATCAGGCGTATGAGTAAAAGTTGTCTTTGGTAGGTACACTCAATTTGATATGACTAACATGATATTGAATAACCGTTTACGAAACAATTTAATAATACATATTACAATTTTTAAATACAAACAAGTACAACCCGAGTGTTAGCTTAAGATGAAGTTACACGTGAAATCCTATTTAGATACTATTTATTATCTTTACGACGAATCGGCTTACAGTATGAACATCAAAAAATATGCTACGGATAATTTGAAGCTTTTACTAGCGTATTGGAATTACAATAAAATTATTATTTACATAACAAAAAATATAAGCGTAAACCACTAAAAAAATGTTTTTTCATGACTTAACTATGAAGTAGGTAATACAAAAAACAATTTTTAAAAAATACTCCTTTATGGCTAAGATTATTTTTAAGGTTTTCTTTGTTCTAACATTTTTTCGTTCTTATAAAATTATGCACAAAATAAATAAAAACCTATTTTTCGCTTACTTGCCTTGTGCAAATAAGACGCTCGATTTTAAATTTTGCAGGCCTGAGAATCGAAATATTTCTAGCGTTTATTTTTTTTTTTTTACGTTTGAATACCGCACAAGAATCTCAACTGCTCCCGTCTGGAGCCAGTGAGACTATGGCATCCCCAACTGGGGTATGTTGTGAGGCTGAATGTAGTGGGGGAGGGGAAGGAGGTGGGGAAGAGGAAGGTTGGGAAGTACCTGGCTATTCAGATCTGGTCACTAAACACGGCTAGACACGTTTATATTCCTCGTAACTCGCCAAACGTTTATTTTTAAAATCTATATTGTACATAAAATCAAAATATGTATTTATATGAGTATATATGTATATGAGATGTCTGGCATCACGAAATTATGCGTTGCTAACCATTTATCCGATTGCGATGAAACTTTGGCGATTTGATGTGCGCATGCCCGCCATGTTTTCTATATATACCAGCTCTGGCATTATGAAATTTGTATAAAAAAATTGCAATAGGTGGCACGCGAGCTGTTTGAAAACTGAATGAACCGGGACTGAATGTAGGAATGTGGGAGGGGAATTCTGGAGGGGGGTTCGCGATAAGGGGGAAGCGGGAGAGGGGAGTGGGGAGAGGGAAGGAGGAGTGGGAACGCGTAAGGGAAAGGGGAAGCGGGAGACGAAGGGTATGCGAAAGGGGGAACAGGACGAATGGGAAAGGACACGTAGGGAGAAACAATTTCTTTATTGACTGACATAGCAACGCATGCCGGAAACTCGCTAGTGATTCATAAAACTTGTCAGCACAGATAAAACACAGAACAGTAGTATTATTATGAAATGCTACAGAGAAACATTGCTCATGAAAAATGATACAAATGATCCCAGAAGGAATGTTCACCAGACACCGTCTGGCGTGAAATTATAATGACAGCAGCAAACCACTTTCTGGTGCGAGTGCACTGAAAATCATTTTTATCGTACTAAAAAGGTTGACTTATGACATTTTTCGGGTTTTATATTATTTGAATGTCAAATTGATAAGTATTGGATGTCAAGTCAACCGTTCTTTAGCTGATATCATATGTCAATTGATCCATGTTGACAAGTTGATAAAATATGGTTTAGAACATGACACATGTTTTGTGGTAAAAGAAAAGGGAGTGGTAAAAATTGAGACTACTGTTAGGATCAACGATAAAGTAACATATATCAAAATTAAGATGAAAAAACGTAAATGAGGGATAAAAAATGAAGTTTCAGAGCGACAAATAATTTGACACGAAAAGTGTACAAGGATATTTAAAAGATCTTGCCCCAAAAGTAAATAGAGAGACAACGTCAAGAAGAGGAAAAAATACATCAGGACTAAATAAACGTTTTGAAAAACTGGCAGTAATCCAGAGAAGAGAAAAAGTACTGACTGCTGTCTAAGAATAAGTCTCCGAAAATGTACATTGATTTTGAACCGAATTTTTGAACGCACACGAAAAAATCAAAACACGTAGTTAGAAATACAAAATATTAACAACAAAATAAGGAACAAAAATAGGACACTGTCCAAAAAATAAACAAAAAAAATCTATATCCCAAATTACAAGTTATCCAAAAGAGACTTTTAATTTAAGAATGGATAGGCCTTGCAATAAAAAATCAACAAAAATAATCTTTCCACTTATGGTTCGATTTTGAACCAAAATTAGGAAGGTAAACAAGGAACTCTAAAACGTAATAAAATACTAAGAATCGTCCAAAATATCCTCAAAATTTGGAGATAAAACAAATTAGCAACAACCCAAAACTTGAACGCACCAAAAATAGAAATTAAAATAGGACAATGTCCCAACAATCGACTAGCATAATGCCAAAAATAGATTGTATTTATGAATAGAAAGGACCTTGCGCCAAAAAATGCAATAAGGAGAAAAAAAACACTGAACAATAAATAAGCATTAATATTAATAACTCTTCACTTTTCACAAATCATCAATCATATTATTATTGACACTGCACTTCAATTCCTATAGATGAACGTTGGAATGCACACGATTTGACCTATTGAACGCGCTATCTGCCGCAAGGGGGGTAAACAATGAATAGCTTTACGGACCTGAATAATAAATTATTATATTTTTATAACTAAGTGTGGTTCACAGTGATTACGTTTTCGCCCGAACGCCAGCGAAGAGGCCGATAGACTAATAAATTTATGAAAAAATCAAGGCAAGCACTGCGCGGGCCACACGGTGGTACGAACATTTCTAAACTATAGCAAAAAATTATTAAATTCTACATTTAAAAATATTACACATTTAAGTTATTCGTGATTTTAACCTCGTCCTTCCTTTTTTATGTGAATAAGTAATAAGTTCCTTTTTTATGTGAATACCGATTAAGAATCCCTACTGCTCCCAACCGTCTTGAGCCAATGATACTACGGCATCCCCAATTAAATATGTTGTGAGGCTAAAGGTAGTGGGGAGGAGAAGGATGTGGAGGAAGAAGAAGGTGGAGAAGTACCCATCTATTCAGATATGGTAACCAAACACGGCTAAAGCCATTTCAAGCAACGTTTCAATTCTAAATGGTGGCCTTTCTCCAGGGCGATACTGAAAGTATCTTCCATTATAGAAAATCTTACACTCCTACATAGCAAACTAGTAGAGATCACCCGGCTTTACCCGAGATTTAAATTTATTATAACATGTGAACAAACAATATGGCGTCTTGCCAAATTTCTTGATAGTAAAAATCGTATTTTAAGTACTCCATAGCTCATGACTGAAATGACTTTGAGGAACTAAAACAGTTGCGTTGAACTTGGAGTTACAGACAGAAAAAGCAACACAAATTTCATCACGCCGGAGCTCATCGTTCAAGCATTTTGCTGATTTTTCACAGACATTTTTAGCTCAATAAAATGTTTCAAATTACAATCTCAGAGAGAGAATTAAAAAATAATGTGTATATAATATTTTTTATGGTAAACATTTTAAATATTCTAAAGATCAATCAAAAGGTTGCGGATAGAAATTTATGAAGAGCCGGTAGGAAATAATAATATTGTTCGTACATAGTCGTGTTAATAAATTCTTACACAATTTATATTCCTTATAGAGAAAGACCTTGGGTGACCACAACGCCAGCATGATAATATTTACCTTTAAAATCACTAGACGTAATTTAAAAACCAAACGATGATGTGTCGATGATATTTTATGTATATTTAATAATAATCAAAAATATAGCCCATAACATTATAATCAATGACCAAATATACCTAAAGAACAAGAAGTTGTGATATTATTTTTATTTTATACTTCACAATAATCTATTAACTCCCTGGAACCATTGGCGTTAGGTACCTTCAATTGGGGTGTGTTGTGACGCTGGCTGGAGAGAGAGAGGTAAGGGGAAGTGCGTGGCTATTCAGATCTGAAGGGCTGAAGCCTTTTCAAGTAACGGAGTAGAAATACTCTAGAACGTGCGGCAAATGTATTATAATAATTGGCTAAGGGAACGTACCCATACTACGTGACCAACTTTTGGCAATTTTTAACCCCCCCCCCCCCCCCCCGGTGCCCAAAAACCTATGCCCGCCGCCGTTCATTTGTACCAAGCGTGACATTTTGAAGACACCCCCCCCCCCAAACGTGTCACGTAGTATGGGTACGTTCCCTAATTTATACAGCGCCGTTTTCGTGGAAAATCACCTCAAGGGTTCTGTAATATAGATATATAAATTATATGGAAATAAAAAAACGCCCATTGCGTAGAAAAGTGTCGTAAGACAAAATTTTATTTTTTACGTTTTATCTCTGAAAAGTAAAATGATTGTGATTATCTATTCCCCACTAAAAACATATTTAAGTTAAATCACTCCATCTCCGCAAGATGTCGCCAGTATCTCTTTTCGACGAGACATTTTGTTCATCTTTCATTCATTTGTTTTCGCTCTCCTGTATAATTTACTTTTCTGACTTACGACACTTTTCTACGGGATGTGCGAAATATTTAAGCTTTAAACCTAGGTTCTTTTTGGATCCCCAGACAAACGTTGAATAGATAGAGGAGAAGCATTTTAAGTATTATGAATAGCCTTTTTAAAGCAATACATACTTTACGACATACATAATATAATGCATTAATATACATAAACAAATGGTTCAGTTACTTTCGCAACACCCGTTCGAGAGAGCTAAATCAGTAATGAATGCAACAGTAAAGAGTTGTAATTTAGAATATCTTTCGGACGTCCGTTCCGAGTGCACCGAAGGCGAAACAATTATCCAAATTATTATCTGCAATTAATTAGTATTAAAAATCAAATAATTGCTAAATTAAGCAGCTAATTATTACTTTGTTATAATTATAATTTATTTATCTCCTGTTTCTAATACGGATTACAAGCATGAAAACTATATAAAATGGTGATTTTTTTATATTGCCTTTCTATTTCGTTTTGAATAAAATGCGCATAAATATTTATTATTATGCACTCAAATTTTTGGATTTTCGCCAGTTGTTTATCCTGATAAAATAATATTACAATTACAAACCGCAAGGTAGGAGTAGGACCACAAGATTAGAGTCGATAACGTCAAAAGCAGTTTGTGTGTAGAATTTACGAGAAACTATGTAATTATGCATAAATAATATACATAATAATGTGACTAAACAACACTAAAGCGATAAATCGACAGGAGTGTGTTGTGGGAATGTCTGTGTGCCAAAATAAACACATTACTTCTGGTGAAATCAACCATTTTAAAATATAGAATACTTTTCAAAGTCGATAAAAAAAATTAATTTCAATGATATCCATTTGATTATCCAGTCGAATTGTTTAATTGATCGCGATGGCAAAGGGGGTATTCTAGTCTAGAAAAAAAAAATCAATTTCAGCTACAACATTAATAATGCGGTTTTTTCAATCTTAGCACTCTAGCTCACTGAAAACTCACGGACCGCCACTGATATTTTCATCTGTTATACTTAGTTTATTATGTTATTTACTATTCTATCATTGTTACACTCCTTTGAACAGCTAACTAACAACATTTTTGGGAGGCGGGAATGGGTACCGCCGCCCCGGAAACCTTTATTGGATGATCAACACCTCTGCCATGGGTCGCCCCAAGTGGTTCGCTACGTTTGGTGATTTAGCAGGAGTGCCCGGGTTCATGGGGTGACGTTTGTCTTGGTCTTGGAGGCGGATGACTAAGACACACTGAACCCCAGATTCCTACCCACCCCTTAAACCTCTTTACTTCCCAGAACTCTCCTCTCCTTCCTTTCCTAAAAAAACCCTCCACACTGCATCCCCAAAGATGACATAGGCCCTGAGGGAAATTATTTTCCTCAGGACCTCCTGTGTGGAGCTCAAGTAAAAAAAAAAAAAAACCTATTATAGTTTATACGTGTAAAAGCCTTCGAGGATTAAATAAATAAATAAATAAAAATAACAAGATATTTTTACAAGTTTTAATACTTTAATTTTTAGTAATTTTTAATACTTAAAGTATCTACCTACAAATCATTTTTTTTTACATTAACTCCACACAGGAGGCCTTGAGGAAAATAATTTCCCTCAGGGCCTATGTCATCTGGGATGCTGTGTGGAGGGTCTTTTTGAGGAGAGGAAGGAATGAACATTGGTCTTGAACAGACCTATGTTGTAGGAAGGAGGAAACAGTCGAAGAAACGACCCGTTCTCATGTGACAAATGTCAACCGTGTACAAATGTTGGGCACGCGTTTGGCGTGTTTCCCGACTACGCACCGGTGCCGAAGGGATCAATGATGCTAGTTCCTCGGAGCATCTTCCATTGTAATACCGGTAGAACAAGGATAGCATTCCCACCCGACGCCTGTGCTCTAAAGATTGCAATCCGTCTGTTAAGATCATATTTTTATCAGAAAATAATTTTAATAATAAACTCTACATTAAATTTAAAACTTGTATTTCTTTACAAGGTTCGATTTTTTTATTTTTCAAGACAGCATGCAATAATAATTATCAATCCAAGAATTATTCAATATTCCGTGATTTTTTACGGATCAGTGCTGGTAATTCACAAACATGTAAATGTATGTAACTAATCAGAGAGTTACGTGAACATTTGGCCGGCTGACAACAGTTTAAACATTGAAACGTCACTGAGACGCACGCCCATCCGTTTGTTGGCGAGCCAATGAAACTGATGTGGAAATTGAAACTAATGTGGAAATTGAAACTGTCTGTTCTAATCTAATGAATGAATTAAACATTCTGCCTCTCGGATTAATGGGGAGATTTCGCTAATGTTATTTTACGCTGTCTAAAATCAGTCTAATTACAAACACTAGGAAACTGGTCATAATATTTTTCGCTGCTCTGTGAAAGCGTTTTGTTAAAATTAAAATGGAAAAATAATAAACAAACTATCTCCGTAGCTGAGTGATAGGAGGTTTAGCTCTAAGCCCGGAGGTCGCGGGTTCAAAACCATCAGTCTCGTTCGAATGTCATTGAAGAGAATCTTTGCACACATTTGCGACTCAGTTCGCGTCTCAACGCGAGCCGAAACGAGAATTATGGGAAAGTAGCGAATTAAGATTGCAGTGTTTTCAACTGTCAATATGAAGTCCATAAACAACACGATCAACAGCTGTTCGCAATAGAAAACTGTTTATGCGAAAAAAAATCAAGATACCGCACGGCAAAACAGATGCTCTAGCACAGCATAGCATGACAAGAGGAAAATAATAGAAATTATGTTTCGAATACATTAGATATATACAGTTACTCTAATAACCTTAAAACTTTTTTGTATAGGTAGGTAGGTACCTATCTTAATAAATGTTAAGAGTGTTAAAATAAATAATAAAAAAATCGTGTACTGTAAATTTATAATAAATGTGTCGTAAAACAATTTAAATTAAAAAAATCAATAAAAATAGAAAGATAAAGAGAATCGAAACGAAAATCAATCTAGTTTCTCAAATTAAGAAAGGAGCAAATAGAAATCTTTTAAATTTATCCTTTATCCATTATCTTGCACCGACTATTATTATTAGTACCAGCTGTTTCTCTTTCCCACGAATGCGTATTGAAAGACGTATATCAAAGTCATTGTCATTACCCAAGGACATTGCAACAAATGTTAACATTGATTTATGCTCTTTCATAAAAAAAATCATAACAGAAGCGTGAAAGTGAAACAGAAGTTAAAAGAAGAATTTACCTGATAAAATACGCCACGAGTAAACTTTAAAAGATATGGAGTGATAGAAGCAAAATGAAGACCAACAAGATGAGACTCGTCCGCGCGTTGATCTTCCCCATATATCCAAACGGTGTGGAAACATGAACGCTTAGAGCCAGCGAAAGATAGCGGATAGATGCACTAGAAATGTGGTGCAGGAGAAAAATGCTCGGGACGCACAAATGTGTCCTTTCTGGAACAGCGCTAGGCATCCACAATAGACTTTCAAACATCTGCCTGCAAAGTATCTTAGGATACTTTGGACACGTTGCTCGCCAAACTGGGACTCCGACTTGAAAAAAGTCATAGTCACTAGCAAAGTGGAAGGCAGAAGAAGCAAATCAAGGTCACCAATGTGCTGGATCAAGTATCACTGGCATCCAATACGTTGGTATCCGAAGCTCTTCACGCAACGCAGAACCGCGAGGAATGGAGGAGCCTTGTCCACCATAGAAATTGGAGTAGGGGTCACGAGTCACGAGTCACGATCCTTAGCAATTAAGAAGATAAAAATTGCGATTAACACGATAACAAAAATGTAGATCAAATAAACGGTGCTTATCAACCACATGATCCCTACAGTAAATTTAATATCGTTATCTTCGTAATCAAAAAGCTAAAAATATAATAAAGGTTTTTTTCGGTTGGAAGATACTTTCCAAGCTGCGTGGATAAAGACGTTTTGTGGAGTAACCCATAGATAAAAGATATCCAGTAATAAAAGAAATATAGATATCAATGCACTAAAATTATGGTTTGATAAAAGCCTGTTGACTTTAAATTCTAAAAAAACCTATTACAGTAGAGCCTCGCTAAACCGTACCCCCGTTACTTCAAAACGTGTCAATATTCAATCATTTGCCGTCACTCATTAATTAACTTTTTTTTTTCATGTTAAGTGCCTAAATTTCTTACATGTTTGAATTTTGTATAAGTACATTTGTAAGTACATACATATTCTAGTCTAAATTGACTTTAAATTTTTACTTTAATAAATGAAATACAAGTTAAAAATGTGTTTTATTCCTATTAAAAAAAATTGCATACTATAATCCGGACGCTTCGATAATTCGGAAGGGGTCTTGTTTTTTCCTATCCGGATTAGCGAGGCCCTACTGCATTTACCATTTTTCATTAAAAAACAAGAAACACCTAAAGAATTAAACATGATAATCCACTCTGTGACAAATACAGAAAACCACAAATGCAATACATTATGTACAAACATAGAAAGCAAGAACGATATTAAATACCTGGGCATCATAATAGACCAGCGTTTAAAATGGTCCCCACACATAAATATTCTGAACAACAGAATAAGGAAACTAACATATATATTTAGATGCTTAAGAGATATTTTAAACGAAAAATTACGTAGAACCATAAACCATAAAACCTTCGCTTTCTGTCAATCAATTATACAATAAGGCATTATAGGATGGGGCGGTACACATACAAATCAAACACAAACAATTTACATATCACAAAAACTAATAATAAAAACAATTTTAAAAAAACCCTATTCATATTCATCAGAACTGTTATTCAAACAATTTAAGGTCAGAAAATTAAGTGCATTATACTTTTATCATGCAACATTACAAATTTATAAAGATAACATTCAAAATAAAGTTGCACCCTTTAAAAATAACAGAAATCTTAGACAAACTATTCCAAAACGTAAAAAAACCATTGGACAGTTAAATCATAAATATCTCGGAGTTAAATTTTTAATTCACTACCTGAGAAAATCAGAAACACGAACAGTAACATAAAAAAATTTAAAACTCAGCTTAAAAATTATACCGAAAATTTGAACTGAATAAAAAATAATAAATTAAACGAATATAATAACACCCCCTAATACACACAAGCCCTGCTTATTTATGGGGGTACATCAAACACATATATTATGTAATTAATTATTGTATAAAAAAAATTGTAATTTATTTATCTTTTTGTGAATAAAAAAAAATATATATATATATTTCCCAATTAATTAACAATTCCTCAGATATGTTGATTTAATGCATGTGTTCTGTAGAAAAAAAATTAGGGGTTATCAAATCATGGCACATGCTACATTGGAAAATGGGATTACTTTTTCTTAAGAACGAAATATCTTTTGCCGGTTCCATGCCAACTCAGAATGAAACCAACTCAGAAAGGTCATTAAAAGCTATGAAAAAATAATTTTAAAATAGCCGGTAACCTTAGCCTCACTTAACAACCTATTTAACCAATTTTTTTATATTTTTTTATCATCACTCTTAATGACCTTTCCGGGGTTGGTTTCATTGGTTTCATTCTGAGTTAGCCGGTCACCACTAAAACTACATGTATTGATGTATCGTGCAATTAGTTTATTTCAATTTAAAAATGTTAAATATATTGCTGAACGTTTACTTAAAATCAACAAATTTAAGCACTCGAGTTGATTAAATTAATGGAAAACGCAAATAAATTCACATTCCTAATAAAATAATTAATGAATTCCCACTTCAGGAAAAAATGGCGTCCAATTTGGCAGTCTGGTTTCGGATTGAAAACAAACTGCCAACCCGACGCGACGAGAGGCTCAACGCTGAAACGAACTGATTGCCGTAGATAATGGGATTTTTATTGAACCATCGAAAGCTTTTCAATTAACAGCTATTCCAGACCATACACAACATGGAAATCGGGAGTAAAATTTATTTTGGCATCGCGTCGGGCGAATCAACATTGCAATAACCAGTCGATAACGTAGGATTTGAAACTTCGTAGAAATTAACTCTTGAGTATGTGAATACTTTTAATATTTTATGTCACATTAATAAAAAAAACTTAAATACTTGCAGATATTAATAAAAACATTATTAAATATAATTTACTTAAAATTGTTAAACCAGAAAAAGTGAACATAGGAAATCAATCACTGATCCTTGGAAACAGGAACTTAACAAATGGATTGCTATCTTTAGAGCACAGGCGTCAGGTGGGAATGCTGTCCTTGTTCTACCGGTATTACAATGGAAGTTGCTCCGAGGAACTAGCGTCATTGATCCCCTCGGCACCGGTGCATAGTCGGGAAACACGCCAAACACGCGCCCAACATTTATATATGGTTGACAGTAGTCACATTAAACGGGTCGTTTCCACGACTCGTTCTTGAGTTCAACAGCTCGGCTATGGAACAATTTGCCGGCCTCTGTGTTTCCTCCTTCCTACAACATGTTCACTCCTTCCTCTCCTCAAAAATACCCTGTACACACCATCTTCAAAGATGACATAGGCCCTGAGGGAAATTATTTTTCTCAAGACCTTCTGTGTGGAGTTAATGTAAAAAAAGAGGAATGTAGTTTTTTTATGACCATATTATAATTTTAACATTTTAAGTATTCTTAGTCCTCGCTGGAAGATCCTATGCTAAGGGCGATTAGGTTTTGGAAAGGGGGGTGTCAGTGACTTCTATGGCACAACTTCATGGTTTGGGTAGGATTTTTTACAATAACTTCTACGGCAACGTTTTCATAATACTAGTCAGTTATTTTCCGATAATACCTTAAGTCAAGATTTGATGTATTGAGGACAGGTGGTAAAATAGAATTTGAACAACTCATCAAATTACAATGAAAACATTCAAGTTCTGTGAAAGTTATATTCAAATTCTCTTATTATTTGATCATGAACTGATTGTTTCACAGTACTTCGATATTAACAGAATTTACAAAGGACTTTCACAGAACTAGAATATTATCTTTGAAACTTGGATTGTTCAAATTCTGCTAAACAACATTATTAATATAGTTATTTTTTGTTTTAATTTTTTTGATACTGGTGGGAGTTTATTATATAACGTTACAGCTTAAAATGGACCAAAAGTATGCCAAGAAATTATAATTATTGATACTTGTCATTATAATAAAACCAGTAGTTGATATGTTAATTTGACAAGAAAACAATTAGTGTCGCTTGTCAACTCAAAAAGTCTTTATTAAAATACGAATTTGCTAGGTCATCATTTTATATCTTCTATATATATAAAAATCTAAAAATGTTTGTATGTCCGCTATGCGTTGCTAAACCATTCATCCGATTACGATGAAACTTTGGGGATTGGATGTGTGCATGCCAGCGATGGTTTCTTTATACAATAGTGAGCTCTGACATCATGAAATTACGCATTGCTAAATCGTTCATCCGATTGAGATGAAACTTTGGGGATTTCATGTGTGCATGCCCGCGATGATTTCTGTATACGATAGTGAGCTCTGGCATCATGAAACTACGCGTTGCTAAACCGTTCATCCGATTGCGATGAAACTTTGGGGATTTGATGTGTGCATGCCCGCGATGGTTTCTGCATACAATAGTGAGCTCTGGCATCATGAAATTATGCATTGCTAAACCGTTCATCTGATTGCGATGAAACTTTGGTGAGTTGTTGTGAGCACGTCAACGAAGGTTTCTATATATATATAAATATATATATATATACTGGTGAGCTCTGACATTATGGAATTTGTATAAAAAAATTGCAATAGGTGGCACGCGAGCTGTTTGAAAACTGAATGTACAGGGACTGAATGTGTGGAATGCGGGAAGCGGAAGGCGAAATCGGGAGGGGGTTTCGTGGGACGTGGAAGCGGGAGAGGGGAGTGGGGAGAGGGAAAGCGGAGAAGGCAGAGTGGAAACGCGTGAAGAGAAGGGAAGCGGAAGAAGAATGGAACGAAGGGAAAGGACACGCAGGGAGAAATAATACCTTCATTAAGTGGCATAGTAGAACTACAAACCCAGAAGCTAGCATATTTTGATTTTTATATATATAGATTATACCCTAAAACCATGCGAGCGAAGCCGCGGGTAAAAGCTAGTTATCAATAATAATTAACAACTATGCAACATGATGGTAAATGGAAGTTGGATTGTCAATAAGTCAGTAAACGAATGAAAATTGTCAACTTCATGATTCTTGCAAGTTAACATATAATATTTATGAATACACCAGAAAATCTTAATACTCGGTCGTTGGAAAATTAATGTCGGGAAATCAGCAATTGACCAAAAGTATTACGGGGGTGGAAATAACCACTGCCAGAGATCCCATCCCCATCCCTTTACAGAGATCTCATAGTCATTGCATGATTAATTCCCAAACCATCTGCCAAAATCTGAGAGAAAATGTTACACTAATCAAATTGGTAGTCGTCATTGCGAAAATGATTCAAAAGCTTATAAAAATATTAATGAATCACGGAAAAACCCGAAGAAATTACGACGCGAAAATGAACGACTCATTTTCCGCTGTTTGAGAAAGGAAATTTAAATGATAAAACAGGTAAAAAAATAAACAGTTGGAGGTCAATGGTTTTAACGGTCAATTTATGACAACCTCCAAGCCTTTGTACAATAATCTTCGCTTGAGTTGTCAGCAATTAATGAGATAAAACAGTTATTATGCAATCAATTGCTCCTGATATCTGATTCACAAATTCAAGATAACAGGTATTCTTATTTTTTTATTTTATTATTTAATATAAGTACAAAATAACGATCGTCCGATTGATTAGTCAGACATATTCAAATGCTAAGTTTTGAGATAATGAGAATAGCAATATTCGGATGCTCACCATAAATTAAATATTATTTACACGTGTCTGTGTTTTACATATTAAATATGCTATAAAATAACACCGGGAGACATAACGGTTTGGTAAATTAGTACGACACTTTGAAATATCCTACTAATGACCCAAAAAATTCACTTAAAGTTTTTCTGCATTATAATTAATTTGGTGGCGTTTATGAGTAATCTGATTATTGTACCAGATAGAGATGGGTTAAGAGAGGTTTAGGTTAGGTGTCCTTCCAGCGTTTCTCCCCATCCGGCCCGTCTCGCATTAGGCAAGCAAACGCATTCGCAGGAAAACCTAGACCTAAATCTCACCCCGAACCGGGACACTCCTGCTAACTCACCAAACATAGCGAACCATTTGGGGTTACCTATGGCAGAGGGTTGGTTATCCAATAAATGGCTCCCGGGGCGGCGGTCCCCTTACTTCATAATAAAAATGTGTTACGTATATTATTAGGTTAATTAAAATTGTGTAATTTAAAAAATTACGGGTGGCAGGCTTATCATTATCAAACTGCTTAGCTTCAATTCTTACAATTCAATTCACTTCATTCTTACGATTCATTTAATTCTACAATTCATTTAATTCCTACAATTACGACTCTTACAATTCTCCAGTCTTTCAAAATAAATATTAACTCAACTTTGACATTAATCTTCTTATAAATGTTAAACCAACAGTGATGAGGGTAGCAAAGGGGTCGTCCATTAATCACGTGAGGCTCGAAAGGGGGGGGGGTCGGAAAAAATCACGAAATATCACGAGAGGGGGGGTATAATGAGAAATCACGTGGATTTATCGTTCGTGATAATATTCTGAAAATTTCAAAATACTTTGTACTAAAAAAAATACACGTGATTTTTGGGAGGGGGGTTAAAATGTTGCTAAAAACATCAGGTGATTAATGGACGACCCCAAAGGCAAAGTCATGCAATGTCCAGTGTTTTAAATATAATGTCCTCCACGTACAAAGTCGTATCTTCCCCAAGCATAAACTGTCTAATAAAGTGTGTTTATCGGAAGCACCCTGCAGCTAAGTATGTTTCTGTATCTATTTGTAAATAATAAAATTCGATAGAGCCTAACAATTCATAATAAATTGTAAAGCGCTCTTGAGGTGATTTTTCACAAAACGGCGCTCTACAAAATATCCAATTATCATTAGATATTATTATTATTCAAATTATTAAAGCCGTCGAATGATAAAATGACGTAAAACCATATTTCTGGGATTTTTTTGGGATCATAATCCCATGTAAGCAAATTCAGCAATTAAATAATGTTTTTTGCTAATAAAACCTATTTGCATCACGAAATATACTGAAAAATTTATATTTCAGTATTTGCCGCTGATGGGACAATAAATATGCAACGAATAAAAAAACAACCCAATGAATTTTGTCGTTCTTTCATCCGGATCATCCTCAAAACAGCACGTAGCACAAAAATAGATGATTGCATTTAATTCAATGTCGAGGTGAACCAAGAAAGTGGCACTTATTGGTCCGTCCTACGCGTTGTTCGAAAAATCTTTACACCACGTTGCTAATAGCATCGTGTTGGATTGTTAAAAATAGGTCAGGCTCACAGACATGCTGCAAATTGCACTTGCGGAAATGTTAACGTCGACAATTTATCACTTGGTAATCGAAACCGTGGAGTTTAGGGAAATTAAATTTCAGGACCTAACTTTTTCCGATAGTAAAATGCTCATATCATTTTATCATACGTATTTGACCGGTCAAAGCGCAAAAATTGAGTGATTTTTTTCTTCGATTCTTATAGCCGTTTCTTTTGGTAATCTTGACTTGCTATCTTTAAAACATTGAAAAACAAACAAGTAAATAAATTGAATGGTGAATTCAATCACTAAAACTTATATTTCCTAACCCAAGGCATATTTATCACTTATTAAAAATGTGAATTATGGAACCATTCCAAACACCTGTTGCATAAATCAAACTTCAACAAATAATGATGATTATATTTGTTTTAAACTTTGAACGCAGCGTCTTTTACACTGAACTCACATAAAGAAGCTGTTCGGTATTCGATCACTCAAACTTCAAAAGAAGCGCAAATTTTCACAAATTTAACTATTAAAATTCATTAGTTCCATATTTCAATGTTCGATAATTAAAATTTCCAACAAAGTGAACCGATTGAAAACTTCAAAGATCGAAAAGTTACACATTTCAATGTTCCATATTTCAAATTTCCGACAAAGTGCACCGATTCAAAAATTCAAATATCGAAACGTTCCATATATCGATGTTCGATAACTCAATATTCCGAAGAAGCGTACCGATTCACAAAATAAAATTTGGAACTGGACCGAAGCCGGCTAATGGAGACGCGCGTCGGCACAGTACGAATGTATTTCGATGCGTTCGCGATCTCTCCAACATAACACTGAGGAAGTTGGATGTTCGTGTCGGGGCGACTTCGTCTCTTCCTACGTGGTGTTTATTAATAATTAAAAATGGGAATCACGGCGTGTGACAGGTCATGATAATATTTATATTTACAGCCGGGTGGGAATATGGAATATGGCCATAGGTCTCTCGGCGGGCCCCCGGAGAGCGGAGAGTGGCGATTTGGCGTTTATATTTAGAAGGAGAGACGAGAGTACGCGCGCACATTGGACAACGACGCGTGTCCAGAGCACACGACTTTAAACCCTGGAGTCGGACGACTCCGCCAACTTTTAAATTAATCTGCAAATTATATAACAGATTAATTTATGTGAAATTTAAAAAAGATAATTTTATCCTTTATCGGTGATTTTTTAGAAAATCAAAAACATGTTTATTTCAAAAAAATCAGAGTGTGCAATTCACATGCGGTAGAAGCGAAATCTTCAGAAAACTAAAGTAGACAAGAGTGGGAAGAGTGGGGCTATGAAGCAATGCACAAAAAGGAGACCAATAGGCTACGAAGCACCGCACAAAGCACCGCACAAACACAGAAAAAACTTATTACATTCCATTCTCTCTACAAGAAGATGTGCCAAATAATTTAATTAACATAACAATTCATTCCAAAAATTGTGCAAATGACGGTACATGTAATACGGACTGCGCTAAGCTGAATCATAAATCTAATGTAAAATATCTTGGAATCTTAATAGATAAAAATGTTAAATGGAAAGATCATATCAATCTCACTGTGGAAAGAATAAGAAAACTTATCTATGTTTTCTATAACATACGAAATATTTTAAACAAGAAAACTATCAAAATTGTCTATTATGCATTAATTCAGTCTTTATTACAGTACGGCATTATTGGGTGGGGAGGGGCCTTTAAGGCTTCCTTACAGCCCATAATTATAATTCAAAGAATAATTATAAAAACCATTCTTAGGAAACCATACGACTACCCTACTATACAGATATTTCGGGAATTTAATGTACCATCTATTACAGAATTGTATAAGAGAAACGCCTTATGCCAAATTTATAAAGAATATTTTATTCAAAAAGTTCACCCCTCAGATAGCATAAGCAATAGATTTAAAACTAATGGCTTAATAGCCATCCCTATGCTTAGAACGACCACGGCTCAGCACCACTATTTGTATTTAGGTGTAAGATGGTACAATATATTATTATCCAATAACAAAATTAATATAACAGATACACTGAAATTCAAAAAACAAATTAAGTCCCTTAAATTGGATAATGACATATTGTACCCTTAATGTTTACCCTTTATGTAATTAATT
Organism: Limnephilus rhombicus; assembly: GCA_929108145.2. NCBI lineage: Eukaryota > Metazoa > Arthropoda > Insecta > Trichoptera > Limnephilidae > Limnephilus > Limnephilus rhombicus. Next base: position 42,405,368 of record OV815279.1, read on the forward strand.
AATTTACCCTTACTTAAACAGCAATATTTAATATTTAAAAAAATTGTATTGATATTGTCTAAATTGTCTAAATTGTGTACCTACCTAAGATATTTATTTCATTAGTTCTTTGAAAATTGTTTACATAATGAACATTATTATAATTTTTTTTTGCATGTAAAATACTCCTCCCATAAACACGAACTCCTAGAGCTCAACTTATGGAGTAGTAGAATAAAACATTATTTTGTAATCTTGCATATATTATCATTGTAATGTATAAACAAAAATCTTGAAATAAATAAATAAATAAAAATAAAATAAAATAAAAAAAAGAGGAGACCGATTATACTATCTCATTCTCTCGCAGGCTAAATCCTAGAGATGTATGTGTTTGTATCTTTTTATTGTCGCTATTTTTAGAGTTTCATTGGGTTTCAAATCACAACGGTGCTAGAGAGGTTTTCACTTCAAAAAATGAAAATCAAGAAAACTTCAGTTTTAATCGATTTTAATTCATGTTGTTAATTGCCAAAAACCCTGATTCGGTTTTCCATGATGTGCGTTTTTCCGTCGAGAAACCATTCACGTACAGGGAACTCAATTTTCTTTGAACTTAAGTGTCATTTTCAAAAGAGGAACTGATGGTGTCAAGAATAATTCAGACAAGTAATAAATTGTGTAGGTGCCTAGCCTACCTATAACATAATATTTTAAACAGAAAATTATTTTAATTGTCCTTTTCAAAATTGAAATATGACGGATTTCAGATTTAAACCAAATACAGTAACACAAGTAGATTAACTTGATTCCGCATAATTTTAAAGTGTGTCCGTGATTTTTAATTAGAGCATTTAATAACATCGTAAAACTTTTAAAAATACTGATTTGTAAGCAAGCGGGTTTAGGGTTAACTGATAAAATTGATATCAAGTGATAGTTTAAAACAAAGTTGAATTGCTTTGAAAGTCTGCAGATGGGTCAATTTATTTGACACCAGAAATCACTGTTGATAAAAGCTTTGGGTTTATTTCACCCAGATGTCACCAACTGTAGTGTCAAAACCACAAATCATATTAATCAAAAATGTTATATACATATTTCCTGTTGATTTTCTTCATTTAGCGTGACATATTAATATCTTGTTTTCCACTATTACAGCCAGCGGATAGAATGGCACACTTCCAAAGAGAAATATGTTAATAGATCGCTTGTCAAACTACATTACTTTATACATCGATCGTCCAGTTGATTAATCAGACATCTCCGAAAAATCGAAATTTGAGTTGAGTATGCAGTTATATGTATAAAAGCAGTTTCTATCTAGTACAATACTCAGATTAATCATACATACCAATAAATCAATTATAATGCAGAAAAACCTGAAGTGAATTAAAAAACACTAAAGTACCAGACCGTTACGCCTCCCGGTGTTATTTTTAGCAAATTTAATATGTAAAACACAGACAAATGTAAATAATATTTGATTTATGGTGATCAATCGAATATTACTTTCCTCGTTATCTCAAAACTTACTATTTGGAGATGCCTGACTAATCCACTGGACGGTCGACATACTGATAATAAAACCATTAAACATATCAGGCTCGGGCTGACAAGTTACTTGTAGTAGCTTACCTAGTACAAATTCCAATCTATAAGTATTTTTTTTACATTAACTCCACACAGAAGGCTATCGTATCATCTTCGGGATGCTGTGTGGACGGTCTTTTTAAGGAAAGGAAGGGGAGGAAGTTCAGGAAAGGAAAATGGTACGAGGAATGAGTACGCATCTGGGTATCAGTGTGTCCAGGAGTGATAAACGTATGAATCCATCCCTCCCACCAGAATGCAAGGCGATAGGTCAAGAGAGTCCTGCTTGAGAGATTAAATGGTCTTCCTCCACGTCTTGCCACCCAACTGGTGGGCAGACGATTCCGCTGCCAAGACCATGGTAAACCCCACCCCAAGTATTAAAATAATAATCTATTTGAACATAAGGGAACGTACCCCCCCCCCCCCCCCCCTCCCTCCCGCGGTGACCAAAAACCTAAGCAACTTGCCGCTCATTTGTACCAAGCGTCGTATTTTGAAGACCCCCCTGAACAGGTCACGTAGTATGGGTACGTTCCCTAAGTATCTAGGAGTGGAACTATTTTTTAAAAAACCTTCCGAAATACTCTCAGATTGATCAAATTTTTCACACAATTACCTTTAAAACAGGAGGAATGTTACTGTCTACACGAGATTTAAAAATAATAAAAAAATCAACCCCCTTGTCTTACCTCTTAAAGCAAAATTTCGAATCTTTTTAAGACTTGATGCACACTTGACGATCAAAACAAGAGGAAAATTACTGTCTACATCTATGAAAAATTGTGAAAATCCTGGGTAGAGGGTGAACCTCACGGCTGATGAATCTCACAGTGTCCCTCTCTTCTGGGCTTCATTTGGCTTCAGCCTCCGATAGGGGCGATTGTGAATACATGATGTTATAGAGAAAATGACGCCATATTCCAGTAGCGGGTAAACAGCGACATAATAACGACACTTTTAATCACAGTTGCCTCGATTGCATCGTAGGTACTTTTCAGAGAAAACGGCGTTTATGCCTGTTAATAAAAATAAAATAAATAATAAATTACTATGTAGGGTGTGGTCTGGAGAGAACTCGGGCCAGTGAGCTGAGCAACTCAGGAATGGCGCTTGGTGCAGGAAGGCTGCGGTCACCACCCGATTTTATAGTTCAAGAAGGGAGCCTATCGGCGTATGAATGTTATTTATAGTTTCCAAGAAAAACTTGCATCAAATAACAAATTCGATCGACCTTGGTTATATCCGAGTTAAAATAAAATTGTCGAATTTTTCAGACACGTCCCCCTCTTCCGCCGGCCAAGTTTTATTACAAGTCGGCCGGAACGTAAACAGGAATATTAAATTAAAATAAACACGTAATATTATTATGACGGTATTCCCAGTTCCCGGGTCCAGCTCCACGGAGATGGAGACCTCCAAGACTGTAAGATGACCGGAAAGATAGAACAGCGCCAAGACAAGACAGCTGCGTAAAGGAATTACATTTTCGGAGAAGACTGCGAAAGACTGTATCTATTTTGCTTTCTCAGAACTTATTTATTAATTTACTCATTTTCAGGAAATCGACAGTTTACATGATCAGTTTGTACATGGGTCTCTTCGAGACCAATGTTCAATCTGTCCTCTGCTCAAAAAGACTCTCCAACAGTGGAATTAATATTTTAAAAAATGTGCAGTACAGCCAAAATAAAACTAATTATGGATCACCTTCTTGCGATTTTTCCTCTAATAATAAAAAAATAAGAATGGAATTTATAAGAAAATTATTTAAAACATAAAATTACATTTTTTAAATTAGCTTGACATAGGAGGCCCTGAGGAAATCTTTGGGGATGCTGTGTGAAGGGTCTATTAAAGGAAAGGAAGGATAAGAATATCTGGTAAAGAAAAAAGGTATGAAGGGTGGGAAGGAATCCCACTGCTCGATGGGTCGAGAGAGTCCGGTTGGAGAGGTCAAAGGATCTCCCTAAACCAGTCTCTCCCGATCCGACCCGCCAAGCGGTGGGTGGGCAATCGCATCCGCCGCTAAGACCTAGACAAATCTCACTCTAAGAACCCGTCCGCTACTGATAAGTCACCAAAGGTAGAGAATAACTCGGGGTGACCAATGGCAGGGGTGTTGGTTATTCAATAAATGGTTTCCGCGGCGGCGGTAACCATACCCGCCTCCCAAATTGTAACATAACTCAGACCACCATGATACAGGGATATCCATAGTTACGAAGCTGAGAAAATATGCAGCAAAAACGTAGACAAATCTGAATGCTTATTTAAAAAAAAGTTTTTTTAAACTGTATAAGTAGATTATATCACCTAGAAAGTGTTAAAGGAAACTAAATTAGTATAAAATAAATGTACTTAAAACATCGTCGATAGTTAGATATTCGGCACCCCTGACTTGTTGGAATTGACCGAATGTCGTCAATCGAAAAACGTACCTACGTAGACATCACTGTGGATTCGGTTATTATAATATTGTAAACACAGTCACGCGAAAAGTACGTACGTAGGCATCAATCACTGTGGAATTATAATTGTCAACACTCTTGCCTATCATTGAAGTGAAACTTATATAGCCCCGCTATGATTTGGATTTCGAATGAGACGGAAATGACGATTACTGCACCTGCGACGCATCATTGACTGCGCTCATTGACCGCTTTGATTATGATGTCACTTTTAAAGGCTCCTATTGGTTAATAATTAAATTACGCTGGTCTACGCTCGTTGGTCGCTTTGATTATGACCTCACTTTTCAAGTATTGGTTGAGATTGTTTTGGTAAAGTTTCACTTCTACCGCGTGTAAACTGCATTAAATTTTTTTTTCAGTTTTCTTACGTTTACCACTACATTGTATGTACAATATAATGGTATCTATTCGCTATTGTAAAGGCTAGACTCGGCCTTCGACTCGCCCAAACACGTCGGTCAACATTTGGCAGGTCACGTAGGCATTGGACACAGATGGGAGAAAGACGTCATCTCACGTCATCTCGCGACAATTCACTCGGTTACAGGTCACAGGCAGTTACACTTTCATTCCCGAGGAGCTGGGAAAATGCAATCTTATCGATTAGCTAAAGATCTCGCCATCAGTAATTAGTTAATTAGTCTTGTGATACTCGTGGAATTAATTTTAAATGTATTTTTTTAAAAACAAACAATGCAAAATTAGTATGCATATTATTGTAGAAAGCAATCACTTTGTGGTTTGACATATTTAATAGAATAAAATACTTTTTTGTTTAAAACCACGATATTTATTAATTTTTTAACCGACCGGTTTCGCTTAACTTAAGCATCTTCAGGGTACAAATTAATACTAAACAAGAAAATTTTTTCACATAAACACTCCGCATTCCATTCAATGGTCCATCGTTTGGTCACAATTCCAATGTCCGATAGTAATTTTGCTAATGAACTAAAAATAATTAAAAAAATTGCGGTAAATAATGGCTATGAATCACATTTTATAGATTTAATCTTAAATAAAAAACTAAAACAAATAGCCGTTAATCGCTTCTTATTTGCTAGTCTTGTCCTCAAATCAATGATAATAATATTAAACATCAATGGCGGCGCATTTTATTCATTAATAATTTTTCTACCTTAAGTGTAAAAAATCTTCCTTCTGAAGTCAGACCGGCCTTTTATACTAATAACAATCTAGGTAAATTTCTAATTAATTCTAAAGATAAGGACGACAAATTAAATCATTCGGGAATTTATAAATTAAATTGTAATAATTGTTCGGCTTTCTATATCGGTAAGACAACACGTAATGTCAATATTAGGATAAAGGAACATCTCCGTTGCCTCAATAATAACGGTTTTTCAGAATTCGCAAATCATTTGATCGATAAAGATCATACGTTCTGTCATAGCACCGGTGCTAACATCTTACACAAAAACGGGCATGGTAACAAACTAAACACTCTAGAGGCGCTAGAAATAAAAAAAGCTGTAAAAACCAAAAGTCATATACTTAATAATCAATTAGACATATCAAGTAGTCCTATATTAGGTCTGTTTCCAATAAACCCTTAAAAATAAAAATTCCCAGGGCTCCCTACCACCATGCCAGTTGATGCTTTGTTTCTCCAAATTTATTATTATAACCCATTAGTCTACATAATTATCTTTCTGTTTTTTCCCATTACTTGAGTAGTTATGTTAATGTATTTTATGACCGTTTATTTGTATCGTGTTGTCTCCCTCTATATTTTGTTATATATAAGCACACACTCTGTATTTCTTGTTTAGTATTAATTTGTACCCTGAAGATGCTTAAGTTAAGCGAAACCGGTCGGTTAAAAAATTAATAAATATCGTGGTTTTAAACAAAAAAGTATTTTATTCTATTAGTATGCATAGTTTACAAAGATTTTCAAATAATTACTGTCATAATATTATCAATAATTACTTTCAATTTGAGAGGCGGGTATGGGTACCACCGCCTCGGGAACCATTTATTGGATTACCAAAACCTCCGCCATAGATCACCCCAAGAGGCTCGCTACGTTACTTAGCAGGGGTGCCCGGGTTCATGGGGTGTCCGGGTAACATTTGTCCAGGCCTAGGCGGATTCATCTGCCCACTTGCTGCGTGGCGGGCCGGATGGAGAGAGACTGGTTGAAGGAGGACGACGTTTCCAGCTAGACAGTAGGAGGGATGGATTCATACGTCCGTCATTCCCGGACACACTGAACCCTGACCCCCGGTTCCTACTCATCACTCATACCTTTTTCCTTCCCAGAACTTCCTATCTTTCCATTCCTTAAAAAGACCCTCCACACAACATCCCCTAAGATGACGTAGGTCCTGAGGGAAATTATTTTCCTCGGGACCTCCTGTGTGGAGCTAACGTAAAAAACATTCGAGTGCAGTTTACACGCGGTAGAAGCGAAACTTTACCAAATCAATCTTAACCAATATTTGAAAAGTGAGGTCGTAATCAAAGCCACCAATGAGCGCAGACCTAGCGTTATTTCCGTTTCATATCTCAACCAATAAGAGCCTTTAAAAGTTTCATCATAATCAAAGCGGCCAATGAGCGCAATTGATGCGTCACAGGTGCAGTTATCGTCATTTCCGTTTCATCCTAAATCTAAATCACAGCGGGGCTATAGAAGTTTCATTCCAAAAAAACTATCGTCGGTACAATTGGCTTGCTCTTATGAAATCTTGATTGATTATATTATTGTACATTTTACCGGGCGGCATCTCCTTTGGAATCAAAAATAACTACACAGATAAAGTCACAGTTCACAGGTGCAGATCTCAAATCAGTACAGGACAGACGTGTACATACGTTCGGACATTTTACGTAACGCTCGGCGTCGATGACGTTCGCAGCGTCTTTCGTCACAGTTATTCGCGTTTCGTCCTAAACCGTTATTATGCCGTGTTTACGATCTTTCACTGCTGAAAAAAACATTTGAATAAATTTGTCTCAAGACCCAGCAAGGGCGAGGAAAGATTTATGAAAACATGGCCCTCAAATTGGTCCAAATATTTGGTTCCAAAGCAGTTGTTCCCCGATAGTTGAACCCACGGCAAACTTATATACAAGATGCAAGGGAAAATACGGTATGTCTATCTACATAAACAAAATCCCCAACAATGTCCCCAAAGGGGGGGAAATAGATGCACGGCTGAATAACAAAACAATAAAACGCTTTTTTTTAAATTCATCATGGAAAAACTACTTGTCTATATACTCGCACTGTACACAATGACGTTACATAAATAAGTAGACTCGCCATAGTCTCATATACTCACAATATAATGTGGAAAGTAAGAAACACTCTTTTGTTTTCAGCGATTTTCAGTATAATTTCTTAACTCAAAAGTTTATTCCTGTGTGATAAAGATAGACAATCAAATAACGCGTGTGTATGAATGACATGAATATATGAGCGGGCGGCGTATTGCTTGTCACTTTTTGATGGAACGTTCGTTGTCACCTTTTCTTGAGGCCCACTAGAATAAAAGGTCCGGCTGCCTGTCGGAGTTTGATATGTCGAGCTATGCAAAAAACAATAGGACAACGACAGTTTTTAAATGGTGGCGATTGTCATCAATACTTGTTAGAACTACTGATTTATGTGTTGTTTTACCGCAAGCAAACAAATAAACAGAGTGTTTAGGCTGATCAGTCTACTTTAAAACAGTGAAGTTTACTTAGCAACAGAAATTTGGCTATTGCGCGTCCAGACTCTTTACTTTAGTAGGACTTGAATTTTCTCTAATGACGTTTAAAACCGCGAGCGGGAAACATGAAAATTAATTGTAATATTTATAATAATCGATAATATTAAGTAATTTGCGTGTACTTACAAATGAAATGTTATTCATTCGCCTTTACTATTATTTGTCGAGTGATTGAAACATTTTTTCATCACACAGGAGGGCATTTTGACACTTTTTAAAATGCAATTTACTTACTGGTAAGACGCGACCTTAATCGACGCGTAGCAGTTTAGTACTAAAGTACTAGATATTGAGATAGTTACAATTGTCTTGTTCTTGTCTTCCCACTTTGAGATTTCTACCCCTCGTCTAATAATATGTAACGTCATTGACTGTACACACCTGTGTATTAAGTTTTAAAAAATCTACATTGTACTCATAAATAAATTTGTTTAATACCAACGTACCAACTTAATACTAAAGTTATTTTTTAAAGTCGATTTTAGGTTTTAAATCGGTAAATAATACGCAAAATTATAATTTTAAAAGAATTATAATTTCGAGGGGGGGGGGGGCAACTGTCGGTCAACACCCAAATATTTATAGTGTGTTTATAACATAAAATGAATGCAACAATAAATGCTTACGGTTAATCATTCAATTTGGCAGTAATAAATTTCTCAAAATTAGCGATCGATCATCAATCGAGATACCAATTTCGAAATAATCGATTACACTTTGTTTGGAGGAATTTGAAATTGAAATAATAACTTTATTGGTAGTGGTGTACGTTATTAGAAATTGAGTAGGGATGTTGTACATTCGATTCCTAGGCACATCAAAAATGATGACCGGACAACAACTTAGAATCATGCAATTTCAACACTTCCCTTGAAAAGTCATTCAAATTAATGAAAAAAAAGGTTAAATGGGTTACGTTAGGTTAGGGGTTAGGTTAAGGCCTATTTTTCATTTTTTTTCATAACTTTTATTGACTTTTCAAAGGGGTACTGAAATTGCATTATTCTGAAACTTGTCGTGGAAGAAGGAGAACCTCACGGCTGAAAAACCCGAGACAGTGGTTTGGCCAGTCTACTGTAGAGCTGTTCCGGGCCGCAGTAAACAAAGTCCGCATAGCCAACATGATAGCTAACGTCCTTTGAACGGACGGGGCACAAAAATAAGAAGAAGAATGGAAACAGCAATAATATATGTCTATAGCCTTATATGTCTCTTTTGAATCCAAAATTTTTCTTTTCTTTTCTTTTACTGTTTTTCTTGTATATAAATGTCTATAGCCTTATGTCTCTTTTGAATCCAAAATTTTTCTTTTATTTTCTTTTACTGTTTTTCTTGTATATAATCATTGTTTTTCTTGTATCAAAAAATAACAAAATGATCACTAGATTTAGGCATGAGGAGTCAGAAATATTATAAAAAAATGCTGTGTGATAATCGTGTATTATGAACGCCTTATATATTCCCTCTGTTTCCCAAATTTTTATTTTCTTTTCCTTCTCTGTTTTTTCTTGTATACTCACTTCGAATACACTGTTTCTTGTATATTCGATGCTTGATTCCAGAACCTAGTATACTATTACTATCCTACTGTATCATATATTATAATTATGTAAATGGAATTTGTGAATGTTAACTTTACTTAATACTACTTGTATGGATGATCATGTACCAACTACCTAATATAAACGAAACCTGTCAATTTGACTGTCCTAGAACGGGAGACCTTCCTAGTTGGACAGTCAAAACTTTCTTAAACTGTGAATGTACTTTTATAACTAAATAAGTACTTACGCGAATTTATCTATAATGCGGTGTCCTGGATCAAATTTTTATGTTATGGTCCATTGATAAATGTTTTTTTTTATAGCTGTGGCTAGGAACTTTGAATAAAAGCTTCGAAATCAAAATACATTCGAACGAATTACCAGAAGAAAAATTTTTAAATTGATATTATGTACTTATATGAAAGAAAGGTTTTTTTAAACCACTGGGGTCTAAAAACGACTGGGCGCGTACATTCAATGTATTTTACGACACTTGTTATTAGTAAAATTGTGCGCATTCCACAAATAATATTATTAATGATACCGATCCAGTTTTTACGAGTTTTGGCTAAGACCGAGATATTACAAACAGTAGTTTTAGCTGAAAACATTGTCTGAAAGCTGAAAAAAAAAATCGGTCACTCGGCTGAATACTGTGCCAAAACGTGTTCCTATGTAGCAAAAATAAAAAATAATTACAAATGGTAAACTGCGGTTGCGACAGCCGTGAAACCAATATACAGTCCCGGCGGTTGGTTTAACGACGTGCAACAACACTTGCCAACTAATCACAAATGTTAAGAAATATTCTTAAGAGGTCAGTCCTGACAATTGGCATAATTATTAACAAAATAAATTAATTTATTTATCTCAATCATTGTAACACTAAAATTGAACACATTAAAAAACACACTTATAAAAATTCACGACGAAAGTAGGTGCTACCTAAGAATAGAATTATTTAATCTACAGTTGTTGAGTTTAATTCGTAGAACTCCATTTATTTAATCTTTTTTTTTGTTTAAAGTCAATCAAACTTAATAATGTTATTATTATGTTTTGAATAAATAAACAAATGATCCAATTATAATCCTAATAAGTAATCAAAGAAAATGACCTATACTCCTCTCCAATTTCAATTAACGGAAACAATATAATTTACGATATTAAGTTTCATACGGAGAACTCATTTAAATTTTTATATATTCAATAATATTATTATTTAATTTATAAAAACAGTTTATTGAAAAACAAGTTCTCCCATGTAATTATTATTAGGCGTGTAATGTATGTAATTACTATAAACGACAGCTGTTTTGTCTTCTGGAGGCATTATCAAACTGGGGTTATATATAAACACGATTTATTTTAAATTTTGAGTTTACTATTCGGTACTTGAACCTGTGAATAAAGGCTATATATAGGATAAGTTAGCCCAGTTTGTTTACCTGTTGCGAGCATTTATTTGTTTATTTATTAATATTCATAATCATATGGATAAGCTATCAGGAGGGCTGGTGAAAAACCCCCTAAACAAGGCCGTATAATGATATGATTTTAGATTTTCACGGCCAAAAGTATTGTTGTTGTTTATTTTTGGGGTGTTATGCCGTGTTACGCTACCTTCTCCTTTAGCCAACGTTTCGGACAGCGTTACAGTGTCCATCATCAGGGCAGATGTGTAAAACTTTTACACATGGGGGTTTTTTACAACCAAAAAAGGCCGTATAATGTTTAAATAATAAATAAAACAATTTAAAAATAAGGTCGACTAATTTATTCGAAAAATCCGTCGATTATTCAAATCTTTCCGCAGGTATGTGATATTTCGATTACGCACATCATTAAATGAGAATTTTTAACAGTATTACATACATCCTTAGTTTATTACGAAATAAACGAAATGGGTTAAAATAAAAGTTGCAAATTATTAAAATATTTTTGGAATGTTGTAATCATTTCAGTGGGATCGTCTAAATGCGGCCTCTTCTCGCAATTAACCTCTTCACCCCGCCGTCTCTCCTCTTAATGGTTGACAAATACAACCAACGTATTATTATTTATTAAGGGGGCATATATACATACCGAGGCAGCTGACTTTTCCATTACTTATGCGGGTCCCAAAGGGTCAATGGTAAATGCACAAGGAGTGCCGATAAAGTGATTTTAGTTATTAATATGCAGGTTATAATGAATAAGTTAACTATGTTTAGGCTAAGCTCAACGTGAAATAACTATTTTCGATTAATCTTTACTACCAATCGGTTTACATTATGAATACCAAAAATATGTTGTTTTTTTTACATTGAGGCTTTTCTTATAGTTTCGCTTGAGTGGAATAAAAATAAAATTGTTACTTACTTTATAAAAATATAAGCATAAACTGCAAAAAAATGTCATTAGTAATGTGTGAGCGCGTATAAGAAATAACTTTTTAAAAATTTATTTTATTGCAAAGATTATTTGTGTGTTTTGCTTAATTAATTTTTTTCATTACGTTTGTTCTTTTTCATTAACAGTATTTACAAAATAAATAAAAATAACTTTTATAAATATGCCCATTTTCGTGGTGATGGAATAAACATTTTTGGTAATGTTTTGTGAACAGATGATTGGAGATTTTCACGGCCAGAAGTTTTATCGTGATTTTTTTGGGTGTTTTGCCTCTTTCTCCATCTTTAGCTGATGTTTCGGCATATACTCTAAAGATGGACACCTAAAAATCACGCTAGTTTTGTAAATAGGTTAAAATATTTCAATTTGATTTTATCTACAGGACTGCTCGCTAAAACCTGACCTAAATCAATGAACTGTCGAGGAAAACTGTAATCGCATGCCATCCGCGAATTACTAATGATAAATATATATTTTAAGTTCTTATGATGCATAGGTTGACGCGTTGCCCGCTAGATGCCTCCACTAAACGAAGATTAGTGGAGGCATCTAGCGCCTCCACTAATCTTGGAATTAGTTCGAATTCGCTAATTCGAACTAATTCCAAGATTAGTTCGAATTCGCTCGAAATTGTCGCTAGATGGTGTTGCGGAACGTATTTCCCAAATTGCTGCCGAATCAATCGACGTTCAGTAAATTAATTTTTAATTCATAATTTTCAAAAATCCACATATACTTGATAATATTATTTGTTTTTCTGCGACTGGGATTTTAACTTCATAACGTTCCGCTAACCAGGCCACTGCATAACCATTAAGGTATCCAGCACAGTCGACCGATAAAGTTTTATCGATAATGTCGGTAACTTGTCATCGGTCCCGACAATGACTGCAGATCGCCAACAAACAAACAACACATTCACAACAAATAAGCTTTATGAATTTATTCGACGTGAATGTTGTTTGTTCGTTAGCGATCTGTAGTCGTGCTCAGTGACAAGTTATAGAAATTATCGATAAATTCTTTATCGATCGTCCATGCTAGAGACCCAGAGGCGGAAGCGTCTTGCTAGGAAATTTTTTATCTTTTTTTACATTAGATCCACACGGGGAGCTCTGAGGAAAATAATTCCCCTCAGGGCCTATGTCATCTTTGGGGATGCTGTGCAGCGGGTCGTTTTAGGAAAGGAAACCGAGGAAGTTCTGGGCAGGTAAAAGGTGTGAGGGGTGGGTAGGAATCTGGAGGTCAGTGTGTCCAGGAGTGACGGACATATGAATCTATCCCTCGATATTGCGAAAGATTCTTGCTAGAGAGGTCAAAAGGTCTCCCTCAAACGATCTCTCCCGATCTGGCCTGCCACGCAGTTGAATGGACACATCCGCCACAAATATTTAAATAAACCTCATCACAACTCACAACCAGGGCACCCTTGATGTGTCACCAAAGTAGCGAACCACTTGGGGAGACCCACGCATAGCTAATTAAAAATCACTATACCTACATGTTTATAATATGTGTTCTGCTTATTCACTCAGGGTCAAAGTTACCTCGATAGTCCAGTGCTTTAGATTAGAAATTAATGACCCCTACAGATAATACCTAAATTGGACAAAATATCAACGATATTAATTATTGTGTCTTTGTTACCATCAAGGAGAAAAAGCCATTGACCTTTAATTTGAATAGGTACCTCTAAAACAACACGGTTTCCGATACGTCAATTGTCATGGCGCCATAAAGCAAAACCCACCCCAACGTTTCAGTGCCATTATTACCGACAAAAGTCAAAATCCAAAAGGTGATTCGCAAATGTCAATTACGTCGCGTCAATTAGAAGCATTCACGCAATGCCCTCTCCGCCATTAACACGAAATACAAATTTACGGCTGAAGGCCAAAAGGTCGTAAGTAACGAATCGTTAAATTTAAAGAAAGAAGTAGCTTCAAATATTCTGTAAATAAAAAATCGGATTATATAAATTTTCCATATTATCAAAGGAAGCAAAGCTTTCAGTTCACAGAGGAATTTTGATACCAATGCTATCGTATAGACTGGCAAATGAAGTGAACTATTGTGCAAAGACAAAAGATCGTAAGTGATGAATGGCTAATTTTCAGAAGAGCAAAAACAACAAAAACAGAAGGGCAAGAACAGTCAACAGTGGAGTTTTGACATCAGGCCTGATGTAAGACACGTAGATGAACATGAAACTTGCAAGGACGAAATTAGACTGACTGCGGTAGCAATGAGATTCCTGAGGAGTGTGTGTGGACCATGAACGAATCGTCGACAAAATAATGCAAGGCTGATTTAGCCACGCGTAATTAAAAACATAGCGAAATGGACATGGACAATGAAATGTGGACATGTCGCAACGGGAGCGCGAAACAACTACATTAGCCGCAAGCTTGAAAGTGTAAAAGAGAAGTAAGTGTAAATTCAAACTTAAATCTGATTTTAAAATATGTAAAACCAGAGTATTAGCATGTAGCTCACTTTTTCAATGTTATTGTTGTTTAATAAAATAAAAAGTTAGATTTTCCTATAAACCAAAAAACGTTGGTTTAAAAAACAGAAAACTTTTCTTCCAAGCATTGTGAAATATTTAAACCCACATAATCTTCAAAACCATACGAGTACTTCGGTTTTACACTCATGGTGCGATGTATTTGAAGCGGACGGATAGAATGAGAGATTAATAAGCAAATAATTATTGAAAAAGTCTGGTAAGAGCCAGAAAGACATGGCACCATCTAGTGAATCAAATACTTAAAAAAAGAGTATTACTGAATGTAAATGAAGTGATTTGTGTGGCGAAGACAGAGTGGCGTAGTAGTACGTTATTTCTGCATAACCGTACCTGAGAAATACAAGAAGTTACGAGTACAAAGGATTTCTTAATGGCAGGAGACTCTAGTCTAGTTGCTCTCATTTACACTGTTTTCTCTCATGAAAAATGGCAATTTGTAAGTTACGCTCTTTTGGCTCTGGCTAGTGTAAATGTTGCGGTAATGTGCCGTGATCCGGCCGCTTATGGTGCGGGATGGCTAGAGCCCGAAATATACCCAAATAGCCGGGAAAAGGGCGCGGGCCCGACCTTCGCGACCCGGAAATGACATCAGAATGTCACGCGAGCACAGCACCGAGCCGAGCCCATAATGTCATCTCTGACGTCACGAACGCCGATGCGCAGACTATAACATTTACCATCAATAATGGTGTGGTAAGATTTTACATCGTATAGTATGATTATGTTCCACGGGAAAACTTTCAGGAATAAAGAAATTAAAATATATGAAAACATATAAAAACAACTGCCGTAGGTACTAATCTAATGATTATTAAGTCCTTTATCTTTATTGTTGAATAATTTGACGCTTTGTCTTATTAAAAGTAAATAAATATTTCAAAATTCTATAACCCATGATCATGATATAAAAAATGACGCGGAGAGACGGAAATTATCGTATTTGAAATTCCCAGCAGAAAAAAATGACATGTAGATAAGAGAATTTTTGGTAATTCAGAGCGTAAGATAACCTCCGTTAAGTATTTTTTGGTGTAACCCAACTTTAAATAATTTTCTTTCTTTGGATATTTTATGCATGTTCGTTAATCAATCTGTGAATTTTGTATCTTAAATGTTTTTTGTTTTCCTCATTTTTTATTTAGAGTGAAAGATTGATGAATGTTTGTATTATTTCGAAAAGTCGTGTGAGAAGGGATGGGACGGACGAACGTCGTTGACTTAAGTGCGAGCTTACGCTGGGACTACTTTAGTGCAGATCCATGAAAAATCACGGAGAGCCTCTGAATTCTCGACCCAAACCCAAATTTGAAAATTGCAATTAAAATAGTTTTCTGTAAAAATATTATATTATAAGTAAGTACCTAACTTTATATGAATTACGGTACCTACGCTTGTCTGAATTCTCCAAGAAACAATTCCAATTCCTCATAAATTCAAAACAAAAGTTCTAGAGTTCAATGAACCGGAGTTACAGTAATAACCGAAGTATTTTAATGAATGCATTTATTATTTTTTTACACGAGGAGCCCCGAGAAAAAATTATTTTCCTCAGGGCCTATTTGAGTGAAGGAAGGAGTGAACCTGGGTCTTGAACAGATCCATGTTGTAGGAGGGAGGAAACACAGAGGCCGTCAAATCGTCCCACAGCCGAGCCGTTCCACAATGTTAAGAGCGCATTTGGCTTATTTCCGAAGGAATCAATGACGCTAGTTCCTCTTCAAGCATCTTTAAGCATCTTCCGTTGAAAACCAATAGAACAAGGACACCATACCCACCCGACGGCGACGCCTGGGCACTAAAAATTTCAATCCTTTTTTATAGATAGGAGAGTCTATCAAACGGACCGCCAGTTTCTGCACAGAGTGGAGGTTTTTTTTTTTCAGGAATTTTGGGGCTCCAGACCAAAGGTGGCTTCCAAATTCAACCGTGAGGCGCACTTGCGGTTAATAATCGTTTTTTTACATTCTCCTCTACATCAAGTGCCATCAGTTCTCTGTCCATAAAATAATGGTCACCATACCACCGATGGGAAAACCATCACTTTTAAAATAGAAGTTGTATTTTTGACTCAATATTTTATTTTCATCCTATTGTGTTCCAATCTATGACAGTTATAACAGAGCGCTGTTTTGTCATCACTGACGACATTGTGGGAACATTAAAACAGGTAGATTTGGCCCTACTCTATTAGCATCCCATTGTTTGCCAATCTATAAACAGTCGCCATAAAAATGGGTTTGGTTTTTTGGAATCTTTCTTTTGTGTAGAAGTGGAACATTAAGGGTGAAGGGAGATAGAATGTATTGAAGTTGAAAGTTGCAATGCGATTAAAAATACAGACAGCAAGAACCTAGAGTTATGAGGTACATTTATTTAAAAAAAATACACCTACGAGTACGGCGCATACATAAAATACTTCTTGTGTATTTAAAATATTACGTGGAGTGAAAACATAAGGTAAGAATGCAAAACGACAATATTTGAGGAATCCGTGTCACTATGAACAATAATTTTAGTTTATTTAGATAGTTGGTGTGTCTCTGTGTAACTCCGGTTCATTGACCTCTAGAACTGGAATTAGATTTGATTTTCAATAATGGAACTGAATTGTGGAAGCGATAAAGTAGTTTACAAAATTATTGAATCAAATAATTCTGTATTTGAAATAAGTACGTATTCCGTATGATTAAAGTTTTCAAGTTTTCTAACGATGTTCATGTGAAATGTAAATTACTGATCGTAGCGAGGCAAATATGTTTTTTATTTAAGAGGATTCCCTTACATAACCGACCAGACACAACCGAAAATATGTCAATTTTAAATAAAATTCTAGACGCAACGACTTTTTCCACAAAAAAGTATAAATCCATTTTTAAAGATTGTTCTTTTATACAAGGTGTCCGAAAACTCGTAGTACAAGCGGGAAACTGGGGAATCCTCATCACATTTGGAGTCGATTTTGTGGTATAATTTTTTTTGATTTGAGCTTTCGTTTTCGAGTAAATCCAGTCAGAAGTTGATTTTTTTTTGGTCAAATTCTTATAAATTATTACTGACGTTCATAGTACCTAACTAATAAAAACTAATTAAAAGAAAACAAACAAAGAAATCCGGATTTAAAGCATTATTTTGAAATTATCCATAATTTTATTCCGTGTAGTACGGTCGTTTCACGGTTAAAAACAGCTGTTCATTATTTTCGCGCTTTCAAGTCAAAGTGCAATGCGAAATTTGCTGTCCCTTTCTGCGCTCGGTTCTATCAACACAATAGAAGGGGTAAGCTACTAATCCTAATGGCTTGGCCTTGAACTGTGAACTTGCGAACCAAATTCTGTACCCGAAACATACGGAAGCAAGTCCAAAAAGGTAAATGTTCAGGAGATGTTGTATGATAGATAAGAAAAAAACTAATTATTAAATCATTTAGTTTTGTTTTAAAAAGGAGCAAATTAAACTAGCCTTTAAAAATAATTGTTTAAAAAAAAACGCTGACTTGAGTCAACTTTTCAATTTGGGAGGCGGGAATGGGTACCGCCGCCCCGGGAACCTTTATTGGATAACCAACACCTCTGCCATAGGTCACCCCAAGTGGTTCGCTACGTTTGGTGATTTAGCAGGGGTGCCGGGTTCATGGGGTGAGGTTTGTCTAGGTCTTGCAGGCGGATGACCAGGACATGCTGAACCCTAGATTCCTACCCACCCCTTAAACCCTTTTCCTTCCCAGAACTCTCCTCTCCTTCCCTTCCTTTAAAAAGCCCCTCCACACAGCATCCCCAAAGATGAAATAGGCCCCGAGGGAAATTATTTTCCTCAGGGCCTCCTGTGTGGAGCTCATGTAAAAAAAAACAAAAACATGGACTTGAGTCCTACTGCCTCTAAATGAAGTGGACTATTTTGTTATGACATGTGGTGTATTATAAAAGGAATAAAGTCCATGGTACACCCTTCTGCTTCTATGATAGTTGTTGCATCATGGTACTTGCATCCACATGCAATTTTGAAAATCGTATTTTTTCTTCATAATGGGATTTGCATCTTTCTGCCACTGATAAACATGATAATTTACTTCAAGTTTACATCAAAAACTCATTTCTTCAAATTTCGGACTTGGACCGTTTTATCCTCGGGAACGGAAATTAAAATGGTTGCTTCACCATAACGCAACAAACATGGCCGCCATTTGACTACAGTCGTGTTCGAACCAATTTGAACAAGGTTTTTTTATTATTTTTTTATAATGTAATAAAATTTATCAATTTAGAAGGCGGGTATGGGTACCGCCACCGCGGGAACCATTTATTGGATAACCAACACCTCTGCCGTAGGTGACTCCAGGTACTAATATCTACAGCCTGTATGTCGGACGAATATCTACAGCTCATATGTTGGACTAATATTTACGAACTTCAGAGTGTTGACTAATATCTACAGAGCTAAGATCGGACGAATATCTATGACGGTCCTAGTGTTGACTAATATCTACAGAGCGTAGGTTGGACTAATATCTACAGAGGGCAGCTGAGCAAGAGGTTGTACGGAGAAGCTTAAATTACTTCAATTACGTAATTACTAATTACGTAAAGGCTTAATTGTTTAAAGTACATGAAGTTTTTGCATAATATTACGTATTTTGCTGTTTACGAGGACAATAATTTATTGAACATAATTTATTGGTCATAATACAAAGATATTTATTTATTTATTTATTTCGAAATACACGGCACCTCAACCTAAACTAAACTAACCTAACTCACATAGAAATAGTTATGGTAACAGACTACATAATTTAGAAGCACTCGAAATAAAGAAAGCTGTTAAAACAAAAACCCAAATCCTTAATAATCAGCTAAATGTGTCCAATAGGTCGATATTAGGGGTTTTTACATACATACATAAATAAAGTTTTTTTTAAACTGCATTATTACGTTTTCCAATATGGTATACATAATTGCATATCCAACCTATGCCAGTGCCGTAGATATTCGTCAACTTTGGTTCTCATAGATATTAGTCAGCAATTGAGCTGTAGATATTCGTACGCACTTTGGTTCTCATAGATATTAGTCAGCAGTTTGAGCTGTAGATATTCGTACGCACTTTGGTTCTCATAGATATTAGTTTGATTTTTTCAGTTTTTGGAATTCCTGTAGATATTAGTAGACGCCTCCGTCGTAGATCACCCCAAGTAGTTCGCTACGTTTGGTGACTTAGCAGCTGTCCCCGAGTTCATGAGGTGAGGTTTGTCCGAGTCTTGGCGGCGTTTATTTGTCTGCCTACCAGATGCATGGCTGGAGATCGTGAGAGAGTGGTTGAGGGAGTCCCAGTCGTACTCTCCAGCCGTACTCTCTCGGAACATTGCCTTTATTTGTTAGCGTCTGTATAAATTCATTATTTACGTCATTGACCAATAAAATAACGACAAATTATACGATGTATAATATCAATAATATCTTTCAGGAAGTGATTTTATTGGAATTGGAACTACTAAAGGTAGGAGAGAAAATGTTGTGAACTAAAAATAAAAAAAGAGAAATTCAGAAATCAATGAAGTATTAAGTAATTGGTTAAACATGTGGCATTCAATGGAGTGTTATTAAGTAATTGGTTAAACATGTGGCATTCAATGGAGTGTTATTAAGTAATTGGTTAAACATGTGGCATTCAATGGAGTGTTATTTTTTATGCATGCTGTGAATTTATCAGTTTGTGTTAAACACATCGATATTTGGGCATAATCCGTTAAATGTGCTACAGCTTCTTCTTATAAATACATTAATCATATTCCACCGCGATGGGAAGAATGAATTCATACGTCCGTCACTCCTGGATACACCAGATTCCTTCCCACCCTCATACCCTTTTCCTTCTCAGAACTTCCTCTTCTTCCTTTTCTTAAAATACCCCCCCACACAGCGGCCCCAAAGATGACAAAGGCCCTGAGGGGAATTATTTTCCTCAGGGCCTCCGGTGTGGAGTTCATATAAAAATAAAATAAAATAAAATGATTTTGAACACATTTAATACTACATTAAGCCGCCGCTACCCGTATTTCTGCTGATTTCTTACATATCTCCCTTAAACATTTGAAGTTTTTTTGAAGATAATATCTAGACGCGTTCCATGCTGAAACGCTTATTATAAAATTCCCTCGATAGAAAAAAATCGCAAGGTATGCTCCGAAAATTATTATAAATACGTTTTTGTCAGTTATTTTACAAGTCATAGTTGTGAAAAAATTCACAATGTTTCTTTAAATAAGACGCCTTCCATGAGATTTTTGCTCTATTTTAAACGAGTCGTGTTTTATTAAATATTTTCACGCTACAACGCTGTCTGAAACGTTGGTTAAAGAAGAAGAAAGCGCAACAACTTCAAAAGTCAACCATGAAAATACGTTTGGTCCTGAGAATTTAAAATTACATATTATGATATCGTAATGATATGATACGATCGAAAATTGGTAGGTACTCGTATATCTCTTTTTGTTTGATGTCCGCAATAATGAACTAATTTAACTCATTAATATTATTTAATTAGAAATTAAATTTCAGCGCCCTTGAGGTGATTTTCCACGAAAACGGCGACGAAAATTAGCCAATTTTTATTAAATAATATTCGTGTTCAGCGATAATTTTATTTTACTGACCGGATGTTTTAATATTTCGCGTCGAGATTCATTCAACAACGCAAGGAATGTGCCGCCGAGTTCAGGCATGCATCTCATTCTAACGGCGTTTTAAAAAACGAAACAGAGCTAGTTCACTCTAGTTCGCATACAGTTAGGTGCCCGTAGGTGGCCCAGTTAGAAACTAATTTAGTTTGTTTTCGTGTTTCGGCGTGAATTGTTCTTGTAATTGATTTTATTCTAATAGCGTAAACGCCGTCGCGCTTACGCAATCTGCCTAACTTATAATAATACTAATTAAATTAAACTGATTTGTTTCAAAATCAAATGTGTGTTTCTTGTGTTTTATTAATTTTTATTTCAAACGTAAACAATAGTGCGTTATTAATTATAGCGTTTAACAAACTTTAAAACAAGGTGTTTTGTGACTGTTTTTGTGATCGTATTTTCTTGTGTGATTAATTGTGAATGAAATTAAGTGAATAATTATTGTGCGATTAATTAGTGGATTACGATGGAATATACCAATGCAGAATATTATGACATGCTAATGTGTCTAGGACGTTCAAATGGCAATGCAACAATGGCAGCAAACGAATATATGGAGAGATTTCCACATCGGAGACAACCAGATCGAAGAGTCATTAATGGAGTAGCAAGACGTCTTCATCAAACTGGAAATGTGCGTTCAAATATGGGCGATACTGGTCGACCAGGTTTTCGCAATCCTCGTCTGGAAGAAAACATATTAGCATGTTTTTATCAAGAGCCAGAACGAAGCCTTCGATCTGTTGGGAGAGAATTAAATATTCGACACCAGGTGGTCTGGGATACCCTTAAGAATGATGGACAACACCCGTACCATTACCGGTGTGTCCAAGCGCTGTTGCCCATGGATAATATCCATAGGAGAGAATTTTGTGAATGGATTATTCAGATGGAACGACAAAATTGTGCATTTATCGAACATATTCTGTGGACAGATGAGTCAACCTTCAGTCGAGACGGCATGTTCAACTCTCGAAATGAACACCAGTGGGCACATGTCAATCCTCATGCAAAGCGGCCAAGACATTTTCAACACCGGTGGTCATTAAATGTGTGGGGGGGTTTAATTGGTGATAGAGTGCTGGGGCCATGTTTTCTTCCAGCAAGGTTGAGTTCAGAACTTTATTTGCATTTCTTACAGAACGAGCTGCAGGAGCTTCTCGAAGATATTCCTCTGATAACCATAAGGAATTTGTGGTACCAGCAAGATGGAGCTCCACCTCATTTTGGGCTTCAAGTTCGAAGATATCTCGATGAAGAGTTCGAAGGTCGGTGGATAGGACGTGCTGGACCTATCGCATGGCCAGCAAGGTCACCGGATCTGACACCAATGGACTTTTTTTTGTGGAGTTATGTTAAAGGGAAAGTCTACAGGACAGAATGTCCTGATATCGATACGTTGAGAATACGTATCATCGACGCATTTGATCAGCTAAAAATTAACCCAGGTATGATTCGAAGAGTTCAACAATCGATCATTCGACGGGCCCAACTGTGCTTGGAATTTAATGGTGATAATTTTGAACAGTTTTTGTGATGTGTTTCTGTAAGTAGGTACGTGTACCTGTACCTGTGTAAATAATATGACTGTGCTTGGTGTGAATTGTGCGGACTATCTGTGCGTGTGAAATATCTGTGCTAATAATCAGGGACACTAGAGGTCTAGATTCGTTCAACGTACCTGTGTAAATAATATGACTGTGCAAGTGTGTGAACTACCTGTGCTAATATTAAATGTGTGAAATATCTGTGCTAATAATCAGGGACACTGGAGGTCTAGATTCGTTCAAACTTAAATGTAGATTCGTTCTTTCAAAAAAATTAGAGTCCTTGCGAGAGCCTTGAAGGAGTAACCATCTGTTATTTATACCAGGGCGGGAAAGTGGTGGACAACCTCCAATGCCGTTGATGATAATTTTGATAAATTTGAACAATTGGTGACAAATGTTTGTGATGTGTTTTTGGATTTGAAAACATTGCAACAAGATACGGAGCTGCCACACAACAAAATAAATAGGTACGTTAATTAACCATATTGTAATGCCTAAAATAACTAACTAACCATCACGCCGTTTCCCCGCAGGGGTAGGCAGAGAGGACGGACCACCAAACAACTCGGTCTTGGCACACACTCTTTGCCTCACTCACATTCATACATGCCTATAGAATAAATTATTAAGATGAAAATAAATAAACTATGGACACGAAAAGAGATTCAGCAACTTATAAATAATTTTAGAATAACATCTTCCATCTGTCATCATGACATTTCCGCGTTTCGAAAATTTCAACCCTAAAATAGCCGAAATTTTTTTAAATATTTTTTTTTTTCTTAATTTTAAATTTAAAAATGCTTAAATTGAAAATCTTTATGTTTATTTGGGTTCTCTATGTGATGTAGGTTCACCAGTTTTCCGCTTGTACTACGAGTTTCCGGACACCGTGTATAGTAAAGATGTTTTAAATTTTGAGAAAAAGGGTTTATTTATAGTACAATAAGGTTATACCGTAGGTCATTGGCAGATTTTTTTAAATTTTCAAACAATTTTTTGTATTATACAACACACATTTCAAATCATATAATCATGCACTTAAATAAATCAATAAATTATCTAGGAAAGCTACATTTCAGAATATTAGTTTTAGTTCAAATAAAATCTTTAAAAAATATATTTGCGCACGTTTTTTGTGATGAAAATACTCCAGTTTGTCTATTTATTTACAGTCTTACAAACTAACATACATCAGCTTTTTTACATTGTTATTTTGCTTATTTTAAATAATTACAAAAAGTAAATCATTTTAAAAGCTTTATCATCACACGTTTGAGCATTTTTGAATATAGGTATATATCAAAGCAAAGTTTGATTGAAGTACAATAGATATTGGTTTATTATTTAAAAATGCTGGTACGGAGAATAATTAATCTTTCTCATCAGAACTGCCCTGTACAGTTGCAAGAGTGCAATCGCAAGACCGTCGAATTATCAGCCGCTGGTTAAATCCTACAATCGCGGTACACGCGATTTGCGCGCGTATTTGAAACACGCGCGATGCTTGCGGAAGCAATGTGTTTGCGCCGAGTAGGTACCTCGTCAACGTCAACGCGTAACGATTCGCGGCGAATTCGCTCCTTCTGAACAAGGTCAAAAATCAAATACGACATTTTACACAAGTTCGAGTAGGCATCGTCTTATTATTTTTATTCAGATTTGGAATGCCTTTTTTTCTTTGGTTTTAAAGCCGACTAGTTTCATAGCAATTATACCTTCGTGAGACACAGCAAATAATAACTATACAAAGATAACAATATAAAAATATAGATACGCTTTTTTTAAATTCCAAATATACAATATGCATGAAATTATACCTTCATCACAGTCAAGAAAAAAAGAAAAATTCAGGAGGCACTAAGGTCAGACAGCTAAAAATATAAAGTAGAAACAGTAAAAAGTCTTAGAAAAAAATTGATGTTTTTGAACTATGTTCGTCTTTAAATTTAAAGTACAACAATACATAATAGAGTGAAACCAAATTCAGTTGACGGGGCTTGAGCTCGACTTCGTGACTATTCAATATCGTGACCGAGACATAAGCCTTTTAATATAATATATGTAATAAATTGCATTCATATGCGAACGTCTTCCATAAAACCTTATCATAAACACTGGAAAATCGCTATTACCATGCAAACCCGCTAAGCGATTGTAGATAAAATTTTACTAAAGTAATTTTTTTAAACAAAAGTTAGAACAGTGTGTTGTATTTCTTAAGATATTTCTGTAGATACGTGAGGGCCAACATGTTTTAAATCGAAAAAGCTCATTTTAAAGGAAAAGCTGTTTAAGTTTTTTTTAATAACATTTTTATTGAAAATATGTATGTACGGGTAAAATATACTTTGCACAAGTTTGGCAAATATTATTTGACTGCATCCGTAATCCGTGAGTCCGAATCCGGAAGTCGCGGATTCAAACCCCAAGTATTTTATTTAATTAATTTGAGTTGTTTCACAATTAATTCATTAAACATAATATATACGTGTATTCCTAGGTAGTATATTTGCGACACGTTCCAGAATGAAAGACAACCATTCACAGTTGAAACTTTGGTTGAAATGGCTTTAGCTGTGTTTGATGAGCAGATCTGCATAGACAGGTACTTCCATACCTTAATTTTTGACATGTTCTTCCCCTCCCTACTACCTTCAGCCTCACATCATAGCCAAATTGGGCATGCCGTAGTCGCACAGACTCCAGACGGGAGCAGTTGTGACAATTGTGCGGTACCTATTCATAAAAAAGGGTTCGGAGGTCGCGGGTTAAAACCCATCACAATCCAAAGTGGAAAATAGTCTCGGATCGTCCTGGTGGTAGACGACTTAATGTTACAAATGTTGCTAATAAATCAGTGAATAGATTTGAATAGTCAGGTAGCTACGTCTCGACCTCCCACCTCTTCTTCTTTTCCAGAACTTCTGTCACTCTGATGACTTTTGGAAAAATGAGGATAAGATGGATCCATTAGTTCCGATTATGGGTGACTCGGACTCTGTATAAGAGATGTCACTTAATAAAAACCGCAAAAAAGAAAATGATAATAATTATTTATGTCTGTCCATGCTGTCCAGTTCGTTTAGTTTCATCACTATATCAATCTTCTTCTTCTTCTTGTGCCCTGTCCGTTCAACGGACGTTGGCTATCATGTTGGCTATGCGGACTTTGTTTACTGCAGCCCGGAACAGCTCCACGGTAGACTGGCCATACCACTGTCTCAGGTTTTTCAACCATGAGGTTCTCCTTCTTCCAGGGCCCCGTCTTCCGGCAATCTTTCCCTGCATTATGAGATGCAGGATCTCATTCTTCTCTGGATGTCTCATCACATGACCAAGATATTGAAGTTTTCGGATTTTTATAGTTTTAATTACTTCCTTTTCTTTATTCATCCGAACCATATCATCTTCGTTTGTAACCCTGTCCATCCAGCTTATTTTAAGTATTCTTCTGTAGATCCACATCTCGAATGCCTCAAGTCGCCTAATAAGTTCTTCAGTAAGCGTCCATGCTTCCATTCCGTAAAATAATATCGAAAACACGTAGCATCTGACCATTCGCATTCGCAATCCAAGGTTGAGATCATGACTGCAGAACATTTTTTTCATGCGGATAAATGTTGCACGAGCTTGCTCAATGCGGCATTTGATTTCAACTGAAGGATCCCATCTATCATTTACATTGCAGCCCAAGTATACAATACTCTGTACCTTCTCTAGTTTTGTTCCAGCAATATAAAGATATATATCAATAATCATAATAATTATTTATGTCTGTCCATGCTGTCCAGTTCGTTTAGTTTCATCACTATATCAATAATCATAATCATTATTGTTGTCTTACGTTTTCAAGTTTTCCCTTAAAATTAAGTTGAAGAAGGAATAATTAATATTATGATTGTCGCTTAAATACGTATTTTTCTATACTTAATTGAAATGAGGGTATTCCCTTTAGACTGCAAACGAAGTAATACTGAACATTCTCCATGAACTTACAAAGCATTCAACTTCTGCCGCTAGATGGCGAACGCAACACTAATACACGCAGTTATATCGGAAATAAAACAGGTAAAATTGAATAATCAGGTAGGTACTTACATTGATTCTGTTCTTGGTGGCTGTGATGACATCCTGGTCGGGGCTGACTCTGGCCACTCTTTTGCGCCACTCGTTGTTGCCACTCTGCTGCAGGGCAGCCAGCCTGGAAAAGAATACATTTTAGAGACGGACAGGAAAGAAAAAAAGACAGAAAAGGAGATAAAATAAGATAAGTTTAAGAAAATCATTGTGAAAAGTAGCCACAAGACTGAAACCGGACACTACTAAACTGGATCGCCGTATACATGATGTGACAGACTTAATTATAGGGCTAAAGTGAACAAAATTACAGCGCGTCTAAGGAAAATGGAAGAACAGTCAACAAGGCATCATAAAAAAAGAAGGTGGTTGTCCCAGAGGAAGAAAACCAGAAGTATGCCGATGAAGAAGGTGAACCTACTACGCAGAGGATGATGGAACGGGATGTGAAGACCTGCGAACTGGAGACAAATGGAAAGGGACCCTGGTCACTGTATTCCCGGCGGAGAATATTTGCGGAGAAAACCGAATCGGAACACGTTAGAGCAATGATAACTAAAGAAATCAATCCCAGGATTATTACGTTGTCAATTTGGTCGAATGCATTAGCAACCAGGATCTGTCACCCCTCCAGAATAGCTAAAATTTCTAACAAGATATAGAAAACCTTCTTATTTGTTTGCCACTGAGATTGACGATAACTTGTATGGTTGAAACTCAACGCAGAAGGCAGGAAGAAACTCCGAAAGAAACTCAAAAAATCGGCGAAGGATAAATATTAATAAACCGTGGACAAACCTAGTACACAGCTAAGAGAAATATTTTTTTTTTACATTAACTCCACACAGGAGGCCCTGAGGAAAATAACTTCACTCGGGGCCTATGTCATCTTTGAAGATGCTGTGTGGATGGTCTTTTTGAGGAAAGGAAGGAGTGAACACGGGTCTTGAAGAGACCCATGTTGTAGGAGGGAGGAAACACAGAGGCCGGCAAATCGTTCCACAGCCGAGCCGTTGAACTCAAGAACGAGTCATAGAAACGACCCGTTCTCATGTGACTAATGTCAACCGTGTACAAATGTTGGGCGCGTGTTTGGCGTGTTTCCCGAATATGCACCGGTGCCGAGGGGATCAATGACGCTAGTTCCTCGGAGCATCTTCCATTGTAATACCTAATTGTAAAAATAATAATAATAATTGTAAAAATAAGAGCAAAAAACAAATATACACATAAAAAAAGTTTTATATGAGCAGCAACAAAGCTAGTGGTTTAAACTCAGCTTCATTGATATTAACATACTTAGGTATGTTAATATCTGAAGTGATTTCATTTAACAACGCGATATGTCTCTCCACCGGTATGACCATTAGCAATTTAGTCCTGCAGGCCCGGAGATAAAACAGTCTATGCTGCCGATTACGGAGATAACCACCGGGAACATAGAAAATTAATGGTATCCGTGATAGTCGAGTTTTCGAATCACCAACGAATCATTCTGAAGGCATGTGTGGTGATGCGCCAATCGCTTTTGACCAGCAGATGTTTCATTCCGAGCATACCCAAAAGAAAGTCAATAGGATCCCATACTCTGTCCAGTAGAGAAATCTCATAATTATTTTCTGAACCTTCTCCAACGTGAGGGAATACTCCACCTGGTGCAGGCATCAAATTACCGATCCACTCTCAACTCCTGTTATACCAAATGAGTAGTACATTTTACACTAACATGAGAATCTGAGGATGTCTAAGCATTCTTGAAAAACTATCAACTATGATGAGGAGAATCTGAACGATGATTGAGAAGACAGGGGGAGTAAAGGAATGGCAGGACTCACCTCTCGGCTATGCTGCCACTGCGGTGTTGCGGCAGAGCCTGTGCCGCCATGGGCTGGGTGGCACTCCGGCGGAGGCCCGCTACCGGTCCGGTGCCAGCGAGGTCCTCGTGGGGCGCGGGCTGCGATACCACCGAAGGGGGGCCACTGGAATAGAAAGAGAAACAACACACATTAACATAAAGTGCTATTCAAATACACATATAAACAGAGCATCACAGAAGGACGAATTCATTCATTTTATAGACCTTTGAAGAAACTCTACACATACGTTAGGTGAGTGGAGCGGTCCAGAGCGTCCCCCCAACCAGGCGACACGGGTCACAGGTTCGATAAAATTTCAGCTTGTTATGATGGTCTTCTTCTTCTTCTTGTGCCTTGTCCGTTCAACGGACGTTGGCTATCACGTTGGCTATGCCGACTTTGTTATGATGGAAGAGGGAGGAATTTAAAATTTGTATTTTTTTACATTAACTCCACCCGAGGAAAATAATTTCATCTTTCGGGATGCTGTGTGGAGTCTTTTTGAAGAGAGGAGTGAGTAAATGTGTCTTCAAGAGACTTATGTTGTGGGAGGGAAACACAGAGGCCGACAAAACTCAAGTCGAACTCAAGAGAAACCACCCGTTCTCTTATGTGACAAATATCTACCATATGCAAATATTGGGCGCGCGTTTAGCGTGTATCCGAACTGGCAGACCCGTGAAAATCAAGGGATATATATATAATTAATATGGGATGTGTAAAGTTCAAAGCATTAAAAAAATATTTGCATAGGATCCCATGCCTTTCAAAAACAAGTGTCGTCAATTTTCTTTATTTATTTTTACCTAATTATCTTTAATTTGTTTTTTAACTCAATACCGAGCCGTAGAAACGATGTTAAGTTAATCACAGCCTCGAAATGTTTGTCTTTCTTTTTAAAGAAAAAAAAACTAGTAAATGCTATAATTTATTTATAAAGAATATTATTTATACTATTTCCAGTTTCTAGGAAATTGGTGAGGTAAGGTTAAGTTAGGAAATTGGTTAACAAGCCTTCAACCTTGGATGGAGTCGAAACTAGGATTTTTATCTCAGTTGCAATAGCTCTAAAGCCGTTTTAATTGTCCACAAAACTAAACAATCACCGTAATGAACAATATTGTTAATATATGAGTAACACCCAGACAATACAGTGGACAAAACAAATATCACAAAATGGAAAAGTCTAACGGTAGTAAAAAAGGATTTCTGTATTGTTGTAACAGGACTTAAAAATCCTCTCCTCAGTTTACATTAGAGATTAATACGAAGTTCTCAATTCCACTAGACATTTACATTTAATATACCTCAATTTTTCTTAAATAAAGATAGACGATACATACACATGTGTCTATGTATCTATTTAAACTATGAATCACCGCCACGGATTTTATAGTGGGATCATAAAACCAAGTACTTGACCTATTTTATCGCCAGGGTACCGATACCGTTGCTTCGACTACTATCTGATATCAGGTTCACGATCGTCGTCAGCTGATTATTGTCGGATGATTAGTAAACAAAACAAAGCAACAATACTAGCAACACTGGAGGGGAATTTCCCAGCGCCAGGCGCTTCCCACGCTCGACTAACTCGAAAAAACTCATTGGGGCAGACGTTAAATAATAAAGGCTGCGAAGGAAGATCACGACTCGAATTCTACGTTCAAATTAACGTCACGTTGTTACGGTCAAGCTTTTTCTAGTAAAGCGACTGATTTGTCACGAAGAAAATATAAAAAAAAAACGAATCATTCGATGAAGCATGGAATTTCGAATGGGCATCTGGAAGATGTTTAGATAAAGATTGGAAACGTTATTAAAATTTACGACACAACAAAACTGTTCAAATTTCACTGCGCAAGAGCTTTTTCCTGTTGCAGATTTACTGCTTTATATTCAAAGATATTTTGACCTTGGCGAATCGAATCAGCAGCATTCAGATATAGTATCTATAGCCATCAAAGCACTGCACAACAATATTGAGAATAGTTTGTTTAAAAATCTTGCAAACACCATCTAATTATAAGATACTATTGTCAAATGTTGATACTTTGCAAAAACAGCTGTCTCACTTATGATTATGGACGATAACAACACGTACGGACATTTTTACCAACATTTCGATTGATCAATCTGAGCCTCCGATCAGCAATATGATTTAAGTAACGCTCGATTCGCCTGTTGGTCGAAGAGTTGGGAAGAGCATATTTTTGTGCATTTGAGAAGTGTTGAGCCGAAATTTCAGCTCAACAGTTGATCAGAAGGGTTGGGAACAACGGCTGTTGCACATACATACATTTTGTCTTCAAGTATTAACGGGGTGGATAAAGGGAAACGAAAATAAGGGGATAGAATTAAATGGACCGAAAGCGTTATTGCAAGCCATTTTCAAGGAGTAACGATGATTGGTATTTAGATGATGGGTATGGATCATAATGGTTCTCTCATCACTTGAACAACATAACAAAACTTTCCCAAAATTGAAAATAAATCATTAAAAATAATTACTCATCAACTTCAGAGTCTGGCAAGTCACTGTAAAACGTATCTAGATGCAGAATGAGCTCCTGCAAATCGAATTCAGATAGATCCTCATCGAAAAGAATGTCATCCAAATAATCCATTTTGAACTATAAAATATAACAATCAGCACATCTTTCAAACTAAACAAAACTACTGAATAAATAAATCAATTGAACAATGACACAATCAATCGAAACTAATCTAACACACGTTTGACTGAGAACACACGATTAAAAACATCGATATTTTCATAATTTGAAAGCTCCTAAACAAATCGAAAATGATGAAAAACTAAGCCTGTAATACGTTCGCGATCACAAAATATACTGAAGAAGAAAATAATAATTATTATGTAGCCGCAAGATGTAACTCTACTAGGAGATAAGGAGATAATAATAAAGATAAACGCATGAGCCGAGCAATGAGCAATTCTCTAAAACGAGATAAGATAAGATAAAATCTATAAACGCAGATGCAATTTAGTTATACTCTTACATCCAGAACAAATTGTGCGTTCATGTTTTATATTCAGCCAAAACTCTGTTACAATGCCAATTAAATACAAAGCCTTAATTTTTGTAATAGGTACATACCAATTCTTTCACCACGTTTAAACTAACTACTAATCAGACCATATCCACGTATGAGTGGGTATACTTCGATATACACAGAGGATGGACCGCCAAACAACTCATTCTTCGCACACACTTCATTCATATTTATACATCGTCTCATATTGTTCCCTTCTGTTATTCTAATTCTTTACGTAGTCCGACTCAAGTACATATTTGGTTCACTTGATCGTGCAATTTCTTCCTAGGGTACCCCAACTTACATTTACGTTCGGGTAATATTATATTATCTTTACACTAATTTCTTCGTTCATTCGCTCTACATGCTCAAACCATCTAAAGGTAAGAATTGTCTAGGTCTTGGTGGCGGATGCGTTTGCCGTTTGGTCGGGAGAAACTGGTTGAGGGAGATCTTATGACATCTCCAGCCGGACTCTCCCGATTCATCGCCTTACACCGCCGTGGGAGGAATGGATTCACACGTCCGTCATTCCTGGACACACTGAATCCCAGATTCATAACCATCCCTCATACCTTTTTCCTTTCTCTCCTTCGTGTCCCTAAAAAACCCTCCACACACCATCCTCAAAGATGATTATAGTCTCCAAGGAAATTGTTTTCGTCAGGGCCTCCCGTGTGGACCTAATGAAAAAAAGGGTCCCTTTCTTAATCTTACACATTACGCTCCCTTCAGCGTTGCATTCTTTGCGAATCAAATATGGTTTTATCATACATAATACTTCTCATGTACTGTTTTGTTCGGTATTGTGAATTTCGCGTGGATTCTTCGTAATAATATTATGAAAAAGCCACGTGAAATTCATATTACGTTGATGGCAACGACGAAGGCAAATGACAGATGCTTTTTTTATCTGGGGTTACGTTCAAGGTGATGAAATATTTTGACGATTTAGTACTGTCCCACGACTCCCACAACATTATTTCTTATCTAATGGCAACAATCTGTATTAAGGCTCCGCAACCGGGCTCGAAAAGAAGAAGATGGAAATATACGAAATTACGAATGTTAGAGTAGAGCGCTAACATTTACAGCGACAAAATCGATGCGAAAATTGCGAAAATGTTTAATAAAACACGACTCGTTTAAAATAGAGCAAAAATCTCGCGGGGAGCATCTTAAGTATCATTTAAAGAAACATTGTGAATTTTTAGACAAATATAAATTATAAGATAATAGAAACAAACTTGTTTTTAATAATTTTTGGAGCATACTTTGCAATTTTTTTCTATCGAGGGAATTTCATATAATTTGCGTTTCGGCGCGGGCAGCATCTAGACATTATCTTCAAAAATAAAATATATTTTTTAAGAGCTTAAAAACTTCAAATGTTTAAGGAAGATAGGTAAGAAATCGTTAGAAATTCGGGTTGCGGGCCCTTAAATCGTAAGTATAAAAACAATAATCGTGTAAAGCAAAGAATTTTCAAACGGGTCCCGATATAGTTTACGTATGTGGTAGGCATACAAAAAATGTCATCACGGAAAACGTCCATGTGTATCGTATAGCTACTAAATAACAAACGTTACTCATGTGAAGTCGATCAGAGATAAGATAATCTTAAAAGTAGTTTATGGCCATTTGAAGAAAATCGTATAATCTTGAATGAGGTGTTTTTTCACCAAAAAGTTTGTCACGGTTGTAAAATATCATAATAAAGATTATTTATCACTATCTCCGAAATTATAGCACAATCTGTCTATCTATGAATTCTAAGAAAATATTATGAAAACTTAAAACCAACAGGTAGCTGATGAAAATAGATGACTGACTCACTTGGGAAACATTTGAAAATATAAGAAAGTACATTAAATATTCAAATAGAGAAAAGAAAATTCTGGAATTTGTTTTCTGAATTATTCTAGAACAGTTTAAAAATACCCGAAAAATTTAAACCTAACGTTCGAATTTATGGGTCATGTCAGCAGAATTCCCCGGCTGTAGGTACTCCATTTAGTCAGGGAAATTTGATTAGGCACTTGGTAGGCTGGGTATTGAAGCGGGTTAAGGATGGGACAGAAAGAAGGGAATGAAGAAATCGTCGTATTTAAATAAAAGCTTAGTTAAAATTTAATTTATAACAATAATTATTAAATGTGGATCGGTACCATATATATTCTATAATATTATTATTTAGTAACAAGGTAATTTTACAATATACATATTATTTTTTTGATACATACCACCTCACTAGGCTGAGCCTGTTCCAAGGTGGCAGGAATTAAATTTAATCTTAATTTTGGAAGATAAAATAAGATAATTTCTTTAAACTTAAATTTAAATGATGAAAGAAAAATCAAAAGAAAAGAGAGAAAGAAAGGTCATACAATATCTGAGATTAACGACGATGCTAAATATGAGTACCTAAAATGGGGTGACTTTGATCAGTTTTCAACATTAAAAGTAACCTTTTTTAGAAAATCATTTGTATGGTTTTTTTTGTCATAAGCATAGGTACCTACTTTAAAAAAATGTATACATGTGTTTAGGGAGTAAAAAAGCACGGCGATCAATGTCACATTTCAGAGTGGAGCTACTTTGTTATACCATTTCTATATGCAATTATACCCAAAAAAATGTTTTAAAAAATACCAGTTCGAATATTCAAACAGTTATATGAATGTATGGATAGACACTGATATAGTTTACAATATAAATGACACGAAACTATTATGGGGATCTCGTCACGGGTAAGCCACCCAGTGAGGCCAACACTATCAAATTATGTTGTAAAATGTAAGTTATTGTACCAAAATAAATAAATAAATTATAATCCTTGAGGTATTTATAAAATGTACAAACATTTTTCGCTAACTGAAAATATCGAAAAAAAAAAAAAAAATTATTCAATATAACTAGAAACCAACAAATTTGACACCAATTTTCAAAGGGTCGTTGTATCCACGTAGCCCGAAAAAAAACATTAAAAAGAAGCTAGCCATTTCTGAGTGGTTGGAGAATTATGCAGACATCCACGATGATCAAAGTCGCCCCCCGATAAAAAAAAGTCAGCCCATATTACGGCACATTAGACCTATTTGCGACTTCAATTGTTAATTAGCGGCTTGAAGAGATTAGGATTGAGTGAAGAACAAAACGGCAACGAATCCGGTACCATGTATTAAAAGGAAACTTTAATAAGAAACTTTACCATAAGCTAATCAACTTATTTAGCATCTTTCAATGACCTGCTGTAGTTATAATATTTATTGAATAATAACGCCTGCTCTAAACTGAACACATTATTTTACTGGATTCAGAAGCGTTAAAGTTATTCAAAACTCTCGTTTTCACTGCCACAGAAAACACATTGTGTATTGTGATACAACCAAAGAAAACG
Organism: Limnephilus rhombicus; assembly: GCA_929108145.2. Classification (NCBI taxonomy): domain Eukaryota; kingdom Metazoa; phylum Arthropoda; class Insecta; order Trichoptera; family Limnephilidae; genus Limnephilus; species Limnephilus rhombicus. Next base: position 42,440,241 of record OV815279.1, read on the forward strand.
AAAACACATCAAAGTGGCCCATTTTCCTAGTTACCTTGCAACTAGAGCGTGTACAGTAAAAAAGCAATTAAAACATTATGACTTATTACGTAATTTCTTCAACAATGGGAAGAAGGTCGCTCCACTTTACTCTCCATTTACGTAATGTCTTAGGTTGTTACTATTTATTTTTATTATTACAATCATCGCTTCATTCGTTTTGTTATTGTGTATGTTACATCTTGAAATAAGATCGTTTTTAAGTGGTTTACACTAAAAAATGAGTTATCAATATTAGCAATATGTAAGTTTTGAAACTAATTCTATTTTAACAATTATTACAAGCAATAATTGTCAGCCTGAAACACTCATTTACGTTGAAAAATCTTCCGAGAAAAGATACTTGCCGCCAACGGGACTTGAACCCGTGTCCTTCCGATTGCCGGTCGAATGCTCTGACCACTGAGCTATGGCGGCTTATCAAATACCCGCCAAATAATTCAATATATACTAGTGTTTCATTCAACAATTACTGCTTGTTATATTTTTTCCACCTGAAAACAACCAACTTTATTTTTGCGAGGAAGACATTGTTAGTGTTAAATCCCTCGCTAGGTGGCGTCGAGACAAATTATGTCTGCATTTATTGGGGAAATACTTAAACTTGTTAAATATTAATTATTATTTTTTAATTTATAAACTAACGTTTAGACAAGATTTTTATGCATAGCACAAAGGGTAACAATTATTACAAGCAATAATTGTCAGCCTGAAACACTCATTTACGTTGAAAAATCTTCCGAGAAAAGATACTTGCCGCCAACGGGACTTGAACCCGTGTCCTTCCGATTGCCGGTCGAATGCTCTGACCACTGAGCTATGGCGGCTTATCAAATACCCGCCAAATAATTCAATATATACTAGTGTTTCATTCAACAATTACTGCTTGTTATATTTTTTCCACCTGAAAACAACCAACTTTATTTTTGCGAGGAAGGACACGGGTTCAAGTCCCGTTGGCGGCAAGTATCTTTTCTCGGAAGATTTTTCAACGTAAATGAGTGTTTCAGGCTGACAATTATTGCTTGTAATAATTGTTACCCTTTGTGCTATGCATAAAAATCTTGTCTAAACGTTAGTTTATAAATTAAAAAATAATAATTAATATTTAACAAGTTTAAGTATTTCCCCAATAAATGCAGACATAATTTGTCTCGACGCCACCTAGCGAGGGATTTAACACTAACAATGTCTTCCTCGCAAAAATAAAGTTGGTTGTTTTCAGGTGGAAAAAATATAACAAGCAGTAATTGTTGAATGAAACACTAGTATATATTGAATTATTTGGCGGGTATTTGATAAGCCGCCATAGCTCAGTGGTCAGAGCATTCGACCGGCAATCGGAAGGACACGGGTTCAAGTCCCGTTGGCGGCAAGTATCTTTTCTCGGAAGATTTTTCAACGTAAATGAGTGTTTCAGGCTGACAATTATTGCTTGTAATAATTGTTACCCTTTGTGCTATGCATAAAAATCTTGTCTAAACGTTAGTTTATAAATTAAAAAATAATAATTAATTCTATTTTATCACATTTCACTGATGAGATTAAAAAAACTTAGATTTTAAACGATTATCGTTTCAAGATCTCGTTTTTATCTTCGTTGAGCAAAGAAACAGTCCACGTGTTTTAAAAAATGATGGTGTTTTCATAATTTATACTTAATAAAAATATAACCCTGAAAAAATATTAATTATTTTTGCACTATTGTAAAATTTTGAATGGTCTGTTTTTGATTTTTTTTTCTTCATTTTTGATAGTTAATCTCAGGTACTGGTTTCTGAAACCTTTTACAGCCCCCCCATTACCAGTAAATAGACAGAGTGTATCAGCACGTACCTAAATGATGTTAACCAGCGATTTCTGAGCATATTTGGAGTTAAAAGAGATGTCATTTAGATACCGCACAAGAGTCCCAACTGCTCCCGTCTGGAGCCAGTGAGACTATGGCATACCCAATCGGGTTATTTTGTGAGGCTGAAGGTAGTGGGGAGAGGAAGGAGACGGGGAAGAGGAAGGTGGGACAGTGTCTTACACCAGGGCCATTCCGAGAGTATCTTCTACTCTGGAGCCGAAAATATACTTTATATTATTTTTAATTTATTTGTGAAATAATACGAATTAGTCAAATAAGATTTATTTGCACATGCCGGGATTTGAACCAGCGACCTTCGGATTCCTAGTCGAGAGCCTTTTCATTTGCTTAGTCTATGTGACTAAATATTATATGTAGCATGTACTTAACTGTACTTTCTGTGTTTTTTGAGGGAATATTAACAAAAAAATATTCTGTATGTACCCACGTTAATATTATAATGCTAAACATGTATCATAAGTATTCCCCGGTATGGAATCCTCAATATAAGGTGTACATAGATATAGTAGAAAGTATACAGAATAAATTCTCTAAATATTTATTCAAGAAATACAACAAAACTACAAATAACATGTTAAGTTTACAAAAAAGACGCACATTATCAGATCTGCTGTTTCTGTATAACCTGCTAAATAATAAAATAGATAGTCCTGAATTGCTATCCACTATTGGTTTAAATGTCCAATGAGGCGTACCAGACATTCTTCTCTTTTTCATATAGAATCCAATAACACTAATGCAGCGAGTAACTCACCAATTACTCGCGCAATCATAACTTATAACCTCTATGAAAAATTACTACACTAGACATTTTTCGTGATTCCTTGCAAACATACAAAACTAATTTATTAAATTTCTTGGCGTGATATAATTGTTTTAAAATTACTTACACTTAACTTTTCATTAAACTTTAATCGGTCAATTACAATTAGTGAGCATATAATTCTTGATTTGAAAATGTCTCCTTATCTCCCCCCCCCCCTCTTCTTCCTTTTTATTATTATTACTTCATTCATTCAATAATTAAGTTTTAAGACCGGTTCAGATCTCAGGCGTAATTACCAAATGACATTCTATGGACTTACGTAATAGGTACATAACCATGTAATAATTTAATTTAACATACCTTATAATCTGTATTATAATGTACTGTGTATGTCTTAATAAACAAATAAATAAATAAATAAGACAATTCACTGTTACTATGCAAAACATAATATCTAGGAAGGCATGCCTGTAAAAAATGTCGGATGAAACTGCAAGTGGGAGAGACTGCACTCGTGACTAGAGAAACAATGCAATAATAACAAACTATCGGTGCATTGCACATCGCACCAAGGCGCTGCTGAGGCACCAACTCGAGGATGATCTAATACGAACTCTGCACATCTGAGAAATCTTCATACTCATTGAATGAATTTCTTCATAGCACTATGTACGTTAGCAAATACCATGATAGCGGTGAGTGTTTGTTGTTATTATATCTTAAACGATTTATGAGTCTACAGGAATTATTGAAAGGTCAAAAGGAGGCTTCGACTGCATAAATGTCATAGATTGTATTATACAGTAAATGTGTGTGTTATTAAATGCTATGAGATAAAAAATCTATAAGTACCTACCAAAGTCATCGTGGGCGCTTTAGTTTGAATACGCCATGTTAAAATTAACTTCTGTCATTAAAAATTCAAATTTCGGGTGTGACCACGTTTCAATGAACTGTAGAACTTGGATTTGCTTTAAATTTAAGTGTCATTATAAAAATTAAAGTGATAGCGTCAACAAAAAATTCAAACAAACGATATATAAAGTATGTACCAAAATTAGTTTCTTCTAATTAATAATTCAATAATTAAAATGCTTATTTTTTTGTTAATTTTTTTGACAGATATCGATATTTTTCAAGTTTACTAACGGTGTCCATTCGTCAGGAAAATTTCCATTCGTCTCTAAAATTGTCAATTTATGTTTTTGAAATACAAATATTTGGTGGTGTTTTACGAAAGAGACAAAAAATCTAGTTTTTTTAAATTAACTTCACATGAGGTCCTGAGGAAAATAATTTCCAAGGCAATACGTCACCTTTGGAGATGGCTGTGCAGTGGTTTTTTTGTGGAAAGGAAGGAGTGAATCTGGGTCTTACGGATACCCATATTGTAGGTGGGAGAAAACACATATTTAATGATGGATGGAATTATGACGTAGGTATATTAAAAGATATGCGTGAAAATAAGCGTGAATGACGCAAGGATTGCATGTTAGGGTAGAGGTATGTGGCATTATATCCTCTCTTCCTACTTCAACAATCAGTGTAGTAGTATGTTATATTAGCGATTGTAACCGCCAAAGTTCGGGAATCGTTTATTATTATATTAATCGTTTATTATTATATTTGGATTATAATTGTGTAATTTCTACTATTTAAGAAATTCTAAAAATTATAGTACTTTAAAATTAAACAGTTTTTTTTTTTTTTTTTTTTTTTTTTTTTTTTTTTTTTTTTTTTTTTTTTTTTTTTTTTATTATTTCATACAATTTTTGAAAATACACTTTTATGTTTTTTTTTTCTTGATTACCATACTAGGCTAATGCCCGTGTTAAGGTAATCATACGTGATTAAAGTTATACAGTGTATGAACTAGAACAAAATATAGGTTTGAAATAGAAATTATAAGATATTAGAAACAAGATAAAGAAAAAAGATAAAAATATTTAAGGTAAAATATAACAAGATATATGTATACGTATGCACATACATATACATATGCACATACATACACAAATACATATAAATACATACAAACAAGTTATAAATACATTGTGAATTCATATGTCAAATATTCGTTTATAAATGTGTCAATTCTGATTATGCTATTTATTGTAAATGTTCTCTAAAATGGCCTGGAAAGAATCTCCTACTTGTGATCTCACTAAAGAAAACACTCATAGAATATTAATAAATGCATTCACTCGGAATGCATTTATTTACGTTCTCCAAATTGACCTTGAAAAAAATCACATCTTTGCGATTCTTTTAAAGACATAAAGAAACCATCCCTTAATTATATACAATTCTTAGTGTTCTCAAAAGTTGTCTTAACAGAAGCAAATTCCCTTGATATCTTGAACGAAACTATTCCTTTGTTAAGAATATTATGAACTAAATATACAATTTGGCTGTCCTGAAACGGGTATTCTGCCCAGTTGGACAGACAAATGATCACATTGTAATGTATTGTTAATATATATGCATATGTAAATAAAAAAATAAATAAAAAAAAATAAAATAAAATAAAATTTACTTTCATAACAATACAAGCACAATATTCGGATACAGTAATTTCATTATAAGCAATCACCTAGTGGTTTGACATCATGTGCGTACAGGAAATAAAACAGCGACTTTGTTATAACCACATAATTAGTGATTTATGCAAAGTGGTTTTAAAACGTGCACACGCAATTTACCTCGTACATGTGTGATGCTTGATTTTGTCAGAATATTAACAAAGGTTGGCGCATCAACTGTCTAGTAAAACAACTGACACTTGCGCAAAAAACATAAAGGAAAAAGGCTGGATTTCGCAAATTAATGTTGACAAAGCGTTTATTTTTATGTGTACATTCAAAGTAGGTACTTTCATTATTTATCTATTTACCTGGTAGATTAGATTAGAATATATAATAATAGAAGGTTCCGTGACAACCCAGAATGAACTCAACTCAATACCTCTTTGAAAAGCCGTTAAAAGCAAGAAAAACTAAAAATAGCCCCTAACATAACCTAATTAACAATCACTTTTAAGAGGGTATTACCAGAGAAAACCAGAAATATGTCATTTTTAAATCAGATTTTAGACTTATTGACTCTTTTCCACAAAAAAATATAAATGGATTTCGAAAGATTGTTCTTTTATCTAGTATTCACATGATTCAAATTTTGAGAAAAAATGTTTATTTTTAGTATAATAAGTAGTAGGCAGATTTGTTAAATTTTCAAAAAAGATTTTGTATTATACCACACCCATTTCAAATAATATAATTATGCAGTAAAATAAATCAATATATTATCTAGGTATCGCATGTTTTAGAATTTTAATTTTAGTTTAAATAAAATCATTAAAAAATATATTGTGTTTCTTGACGAAAATTGGTTCGTTTGTGTGTTTATTTGCGCACTTACACACTAATATATTTCAGATTTTTTTTAACATTCTTATTTAACATAGACATTATTGAAAAATGAAAATACAAAAAGTACATTATTTAAATACTTTTATCATCACGCCTTTCAGCATTTTTGGATGTAGGTATAAATTAAAGCAAATTTGGAGTGAAATAAAATCAATATTGAGTTATAATTTTAAAAATCTGGTACGGAGAAAAATTAATCTTTCTCATTGTCCGCCCTGCACGATCGTAAGAACAACTTTCGACGAAATTTGGATTTTCGGCCGCTGGCTGGTTAAACGCTCTTAATGACTTTTCAAAGTAGGTGTTGCGTTGAGTTGATTCTAAATTATCCAGTGACCGAATAGATTATCTCGCAGGGACTTTTTCTGAATAATTATTTTATTCCCATTTTATTTTTATTTAAATAAAAAAATTACCTCAGGGCCTATGTGGCCTAATATCTTTGGAGATGCTGTGTGAAGTGTCTTTTGGGAAATGGGAAGGAGAGAAGGTTCTTGGAAGGAAAAATATATAAGAAGTGAGTAGGAATCTGGGAGTCAATAAGTTCAGTAGTGACGAACGTATAAGTCCATCCCTCCTCCTGCGGTGCAAAGCGACGGGGTCGAGAGATTCCGGCTGTATAGTTCAAAAGGTATCCCTCAATCCGTCTCTCCCGATCCGGCCTCACTCACCCCATGAACCCGGGGTGAGATTAACCCCTGCTACGACACCAAATATATCGAACCACTTGGCGTGACCTGTGGTTACCGGGTTATTTATTTATTTAATTTATACGAGGATTTAGAACTCTCTTAAAACGTAACGGTCAATCTATAAAAACAAGTAACAAAAGAACCTTATATAGTAAGAAACCGTCATCATGTGGGAGTTTTATTTATTATCCCATAGACTTAAATAATTCGTTGATTTTCCGATCGTGATTTAAAAGACCTTGAATACCTCTTACGATATTGCATTACCGTAAAAGGTATGATTTAGATTGCTATGTTTTTACTAAGTTCCTGGTTGTCCGTTTTGGTGTAACAGTTGGTTTGACAAAGAACACATTGTTATTTTGAGTTAATTTATACACATGGGTTAAAAAATCGAAATGATATTTTTTTTTTAAATCTGAACTACATTTTAAAATAAGTTATAATAAAAACATTCAATCACAGAAATGTTTGAGTAAACTCAACATACAAATTTCGGCTGTCGGCACATGGTGCATGCGCGATTTAAAATTGCATTCCTTCGTAATGGGTAAAACTATTAAAATTCAATGAACGTTTAACTTTAGAAAATGGAACTTTTTTTTACATGAGCTCCACACAGGAGACCCTGAGGAAAATAATGGCCCTCAGGGCCTATGTCATCTTTAGGGATGCTGTGTGGAGGGTTATAACCAAAGATATTCAAATACAGAATAGATATGCTATGGTGTCCGCGCAACTATCGCCGGACTACGCGCTAATTAGCGTAGTTTTCATACAAAAAGAATTTGTTCTTTTCGTTGATTTTTTGAAAATGTGCATTAATATTGGTTAACAATATATTTTGAATAAGGAAAGAATTCGTTCATTTAGTTTAACGTTCGTTTGGTTTATTCGTTAATTATTTGTTCTTTTAGTTTATTTGTTAATTGGTAAACAATATCGGCGACACCCGGAAGCGCGGAACCACATAGTAAAAACAGCAGATAGCACATCTATTTATATTTCAATATCTTTGGTTATAACTGATAAGTTTAAATAATATCCGACAAGCTGTAACTACTGGAGCGACAGCGCACTTTAAAACTTTGTTCACCTACTGCTCGAGATTTTTTGGTGTACATATTGAATATTTTCCGCCCACATAAAAAAAAAACATCCCTCCTTATTTTAATATGGAGACATACAAACTGATTATAGTTCTCTGTAGTTAATGAATTCGCCTATTTTTTGTCGATTATCACACATTCGTAGGATTTATTAATAACATTAAAGTCATTAAATCAAAGTAAACTTAATTACTTGCAAATAAGGGAAAATTTGCCAAAATTGGCATCAAAGCAATCCGAGTTATTTTAAACAGTGCCATATTATGGCAAAAAGCGCTCCAGTGGAGTAGGTACCAACAATATTTTCTTAATTAATAATAGTATTAGAAACGTGTATTTGCTTTGTTTCAATTTTGGGCAGATTTATCTGGCAGGTCAATTCTGAAAATACACTTTAAGCAAATCACACAGTTGCTATTTTATCCTCCATTAATATTGGTATCTATTATTACATTTATTAGATCTTTCTAATTTATCAAAGATAGTAAATATATATGATAAAGAAAATAGACAACATTTGATTCAGAAATCCTACAATTATAATATCCCGTAATTTCTCACGGGTCTGTGCCAGGATAATATATTATGAATCGTTATTACTATTATTATATTTGATTTAAAATAATTAATATATAACTTTTCCAACCTTTTTTAACTACTGCTGCCACAGGTATATAGATAGAGTCTGTCAAATAAGAGTAGAAAATATAAAAAATGGAACTATAAAATTTGTAGGCTGGCAACACCAATTTACCTGTCAAATATTATTTTAAAGTGCAATGACACTGAAAATACAGAACACTGTATACACATACCTAAAAAAAATCGAAGAAGCACTATTGTTAAGTTACCTACTTACTGACACAATTTGATCAAATTGTGTTTTACAAAGTGATTGGCTTTCATTTAATTTAACAAAAATTTGAATTTAACAGTAGTTAGAAAGGAATAGTCGTTAATGGTGAGTTTAGTTACACTACTACTAGATCTGAATGAGTTAAATATATTCTCATCTAAAATTAGAGTCGTGATCTAAATAAAGCCTGGACAACCCAGTAGGTATCTAAGCTAATATTAAATAAATTTGAGCAATTTCTAAAGTGTGCTTTATATTTTATTACAATATCGTTATTCTTCATTATGTTAATACAAAATTGCAAAGATATAAAAATAATATACCTTTATGCAATTCTAATTTTGGGATCAGTGGAATGAAAAAATATTTTTTTCACTTTTATGCCTTTTTAATTTTTAACATAATTGTAGGTTACAAAGCTTTAGATAACCACAATGATTATATTTTTAGTATTGCCACTTGAACAACAGTGGAGACCTCCTAAGTTTTCTACTCTTATTTGACAAACTGTAACTTTTCCAAACTTTTTTTAACTACTGCTGCCTCAGGCATCTGCAGACTAGAATATTCGAACGTAAACAAGGTTAGTTTTTAAATGTACCAGTCCGAAGATGTCCGTAAGGGTGAAACCGAAAATGTCAAAAATAACCCTAAAGTGAAAAACTTGTGTGGCGTTTTAACATGGAATTAACAAAAATGTTAAAAATAGCAATAAAATTAATAATAATTACCGTTAAAAATATTCTGCCTCCAGTTTACACTTTGAACTTGTAAAGCTCTCTCAGTGAAAGTATAGAATTCTCTCGCGGAAAAGGGTGGTTAGTTGTTAGAATGAACACTGTGATTAACTGTTAGTCAGGCGCCCTGTCCGCAGGTAGTGAGGTATTAGGATAGGGTGCGCTGCGTGCAGCAGGGGTCGGCTCGCGGGAGAGACTGAGGCGTCGCGACGTCCGACGCCCGAAGTAGACGCCCCGTAGCGCCGTGGTACGATACACCCACCGTGTTGTGGGTGGCGGGTGGATTGTTTGTACATATTTGCAGCGGCTTTGTGACGGGTTGATGGGAAATCACGGCAACCCTGAACTAAACGTTTTATGTGTAAATTTTAGGGAATAAATTGTAAAAATTGGTAAAACTAACATATACCTAAGTAACTCGTAAAACATATGTATTTGTGAGCCTTTAACAGCTTTTCGTTATAGTTTTGAAGTTTTGTGTTGGTTTAGCCGATTTTGGCATATTAAGTAACCCCTCGGGCTAATTTGTTCGCTTTTCGGAATAACTCACACAGGTCTCGTAGAAATCGTTTTCTCCCTTACTATCATAGCGAGAAATATGATCTAAACGATATTTGATAGAGAAAACACCACGCTCTATATTCAAATCTAAAAGTTAACGACAAAAGATTTTTAAATAATTATTTTTACATGAAACGACAAAAAAGTGAGGTGATGAAAACGCTTATAAAACATTTGTCTAATAAAATATGGGTGTTTTTATTATTTTTTTTTGTTACCAGTAATTTTAGTTAGAAAAAGGGTAAGGTGAGCCATTTTTAAAACATTTTGATTAGTGGTATAATTTGCATTAAAAAAATGTATTAAACAAATCACTTATTATTTCTGATTTTAAAATTTGTAAGCAAATTTCATCATCTCACAAAAACAATTTTTAGTTTTAGGAAACGTTCCCAAATATTTCATTTATTTGAGTTTTATTGCAAAGCTGAAATATTCTGTCCTACTGACAGAATATGGTCGAAGCCAAAAGGGTTGAAAGCCTAATAATAATAATAATAATAATAATGAGAGGATAGTGATGTGGGGATGATAGTGCAATCCCACACGTCCCATAAAGTTGTACATATTTACACAACAGATAAAGTAAAAAAAAGTAAATAGAACAAACAAATATAAAAGACATAAGCGATAATAGAAATAAAATAAATAATCAATTATAATGTAGGACGTGGTCTGGAGTGAGCTAGGGCCCAGCGCTCGCTCAGGAGTGGCGCTTGGTGCTGGAAGGCTGCGATCACCACTTTGTTATCGGAAGCCATTAGCCGCATCCTGGCTCCAGTGACCCGGTGTCTCATCAGACCGGCGAATCCGTGTAGTCCTAGCTCCGTAAACATTGAAGATGCGCTGCTGTATCCAAATATAATTCTGCAAGCATCATTATATTGGATCCGGAGTCGTTCTATTGAGCTGGTACGGTAGTGACACCATGTTTCACATGTATATAGGTTAGTGCAAAATGCACTGAACAATGTTTTTTTTACATTGTTACTGCATTTGAAGAATCTTCGGGCAATCATATTAGACAGTATACTGATTATAATTAAACCAAATTAAGATAACTGTGACGCGACGCATTTTGGCAGAGGAAGTCAAGTCTATTTACAAACGGAAACGATTCAGGTCGACACCGCTCAATCACTGGGGCAAAGTTAGCATTAGTTGTTTGTAGATTGGCGTGTCATTAGTCATTAGACAGCGTTGCACATCTAATAAACTAGAACGCACATCAAAAAGCTAGAACTGAAAAATTAAGAAACTGCAGGCAGCTTGAGAAGAAAAATATAATATAGTTAAGATTAGTGGTATAGCAACCAATTCCGGTAGCTCTGATAATCTTGACGATCTGCGCTGATTCATATATTTCAGAACGATTGTTCATAATTTGGGAGGCGGCTATGGGTACCGCTGCCCCGGGAACCATTTACTAGATGACCAACACCTCTGTCAGAGATCACCCCAAGTAGTTCGCTACAGTTGGTGACTTAGCAGGGGGGCCCGGTTCATGGGTGTATTATTAATTATTAGGTATTGGCGGCGGATGCGTTTTCTCACCCTCTGCGTGGCGGGCCGGATCGGGTGAGACTGGTTGAGGGAGACCTTTTGATTTCTCTAGCCTGACTCTGTAGGCCCATCGCGTTGCACCTCGGTGAGAGGAATAAATTTATACGTACGTCCGTCTCTCCTTAACACACTGATCCCCAGGTTCCTACCCATCCGTCATACCTTTTTCCTTTCCAAAACTTCATGTCCTTCTTTTCCTTAAAAAGACCCTCCACACAGCATCCCCTAAGATGACACAGTTCCACAGCTGACCTGTGGAACTCAAGAACGAGTCGCAAAAACGACGACGACAAAAGTCAATTGTGTACAAATGTAGAGCGTTGGTTTAGCGTGTTTTTCGTCCGTGTGCAAGTGCGGAAGGAATCAATGACGCTAGTTCCTCGGAGCATCTTCCATTGAAATACCGTTAAAACAAGGACGCATTCCCACCCAACGCCTACGTTGTAAAGATCGCAATACGTTTGTTAAGAACGGACCGCCCGTTTCTGAACAGAGTCGAGGGCTTTTTCAGGTATTCCGGGGCTGGCTCCCAAATTCCGTGGGGCGTACGTACTGTAATTAGTCAACCATCAAATAAAGACAAGCAAGATATTTATCGTGTGTTTTGATTCTGGTGATATCGAAACCAAATTACAACAAATTTTAAAACCTTTAACCGCCAGGGAAAACATTAAAGATGAAGAATAACAACCCTGACATGAAACGTCAATCGTTGTAAATATTCGCATTCGAATGAACTTTTACCTTCACACATTTCAGCATAATAAAAAGATGAAGGTTTCTTTTTAATGGGTAAGAGGTACTACGCTCGCCGGGACTTGGATCGATTATCCATGCAATTAATTATTTATGCAGTTCCCCATGGGTCACAGTCACCAGTCACCCTGACACCATGACGAATGAACTCAAGACGTTAACCTTAGGAAAGGCTGCATGCATTTGTGTTCAATATGAATCCAAAGCCCTCATTTTACTGTCGATAATAAAATATTTTTAAAGTTCAATTAGTTGTCAAATCGTTTATCATACAAAAGTATTAAAAATTACATTAGCCATCGACCATTTTTTTGTTACATTGATGCCCTTTGCAGAAGAATTGACGAACAGAAATTACACACGTTTGTGAATACATGTGCTATTTTACGAAGCAGTTTTATTGGTACGTTGTTAATTAATCTACCAATAAGATCTATTGATCAACGGGGCCAAAACAAAACTAAAGGTGATCGACAGGGCAAACACCTTTAATTGCCGGCAACCCGGGCGTTTGATATATACAAACAAGTAAGTAACCCGCCTCACTAGACGATGTCTGTTCTGAGACGGTACATATAGGTATATGCAAACATGTACACATACACACATACATACATTTACATGTATACAAATTTATCCATATATACATATACACATATAAACACATATATACACATACATACACACACACATACGTATACGCATGCATACACGCACATAATCACAAAAAAATTGTTATATTCAGGGTTTCCGGGGGTAAAGTGCATTAACTTCGGGAGGTGATTTTACATGATAGTAAAAGTAAAAAAGATAAATAACTTTTTTCGAAATTTCCACTTTTAGGGGTAGTTTTGAGGTAAAAAGATAAAATAAGTCCGGCGTGTGGGGCCAGATTTATTATATTCCGCTGTTATGATACGGGCCAATCATAATCGAGTCGGGCGCCCGGCAGGCTCTCAGCAAGTAAGATCGTACATCACAGTAAGGATTTTTAGTAGGTACGTCTTTTTGTATGGGAAAAAAATGTTGGAATTTCGAAAAAGTTGTTAATCTTTTTTACTCCTACCATCACGTAGAATCAACTCCCGAAGTTAATGCACTTTACCTCCGGACACCCTGTATAATCTAAATAAAATTATTGGAAATTGTTAAAAGGTTAACAAATAATGCTCTCACAAATTTAGAAATGGTGAACGACTTTATAATATCTCTTTAAGCTGTGTACACACACAGCTATAATATACGTGGCTTGGCGTATTTCAGCATATCGCTCGCCATACATTCCCAATTGGAATATAAAATGGCGAGCGATGTGTTGAAATACGTCAAGGTGCATATATTATAGCTGAGTGTGTACACAGCATTATGTGACACAGGAAGTTGTGAAATAAAAGCGAAAAGAAGAATTTGTAATACAAAAAACGCCACGAGTAAAAGGCAAAAGATATGGAGTGAGAAAGGCATAACGAAGAACATCAAGATGAGACTCGCCCGGGCATTGAATTTCTCCATATTTCTATACGGTGTGGAAACACGGGCACTTAGAGCCAGCGAAAGAGAGCGGATAGAAGCCCTCGAAATGTGGTGCTGGAGAAAAATACTCAGGATTCCATGGACAGACAGACGCATAAATGTGTCTATTCTGGAAGAGCTAGGCATCCACAATAGGATTTTAACTATCTGCCTACAACGTTTTTTCAGATACTTTGGATACGCTGTTCGCCAAATTGAAGACTTCAACATGGAGAAACTTATAGTCAATGGCAAAGTGGAAGCCAGAAGAAGCAAGGTCATTAAAGTAAGAGTAAGAGTAAGGTCATTAAAGCCTCGACGACATTGAGCGAGTTTACAAGCTACTAGCCGGCAAATTCACTATCTGCTAGTAAACTCGCTCAGTGTAATCGTTTTACTAGCTAACTAGCAGATTGTGAACAATCTTCGAAAAAAGTTGAAAGAGGGTCAATTTTGCTCGGATCGCGGCCCTCGGAACAGCTGATTTCGTAACTATCAAACTACTGCTTGATCTGGATTATTCGTTGTACAATCTGTTAAGTAGTCGGCAAATAGCTACTAGCGGTGAGCTGGTTGCGAATATCTCAGTTTTCTACAAAATGTCGACAGAATTAGTTCGCGCGGGAGTCATTATTTTATCTCAGCTTCTTACTTGCTAGTTCGCTACTGAGCACGTGGAACGTTTTATGTATCATCATCAGAATCGCACTCGCCGATTTTCCCGCTTTTAAACTTGCCGGCTAGTAGCTTGTAAACTCGCTCAATGTAATAGAATCACTGGCGTCCGGTACGTCGGTGTCCGCAGCTCTTCGCGCAGCGAAAAACTGCTAGAAGTTTTAAATTATAACAAAATGTGTCGTAGATGATATTTCAGTACGTAGGTACGGTGGTAGACTTAAAAATAATTATTAAAAAAACAACTTAAAATATAATAGCAATTTAAACCATTAAAACACAATAAATTTGCGTAATTTTACAAGGGTAAATTGATTCAATACAGTGGAATACTTTGAATAAATAAACCCTAAATAAATTTTAAACCCTAAAAGGTGCACGTATAAAAATAAAATATATATCCATATCCAAATGAAAACGCGAAACTTAGACGTCCGTTATCGGTTTGCAATATTTAGACCGTTTAAAATACTAATATGTAATCGGATTTACGATTTAAATAATTACTCATAAAACGTATAATCGGAGCATAAATCAATAATTTCACGGTAATTAATATTAAAAAACAAAGTAATCAAACATTAAAACAGTAAAACCAACAATGCGAAGTCTAAAATCAATTCGATCAAATGCCAAATGAATAAACAATATGTAATTAAATATTGCATAACGGTTCGTTGAACTGTTGTAAACATACGGAGACAATGCATTTCCTAATACCACCGTCAACAATGCACTACGATGCACCTCCAATAATAATAATAATAACAGTACCACGTGGTCGTGTTTTGGCGAGAACTCTCTCTCTCTCTCTCTCCCTCTCCTTTTCTGCCGGCACCATTCTGCAGACATATCGATCTGCGAGCGTGCCAGACTGTAATGGGATGAATCTGACCAGAATCCGAGAAATATTAAGAGCATTCCGCAAAAGGGAGGAGAAAATGTACAGAATTAAATAATTCCATTGAGAATATGATTAGGTATTTTATTATTTGCCTCCGAATTATCTCCTCGTGGTGAGACGTATACAAAACGATCAAAACTCACAAAAAGGGAACAATTAAAAACATGTCGTGAATTATCATTACGGTTGTTCCAACACCCGCTTTTACTTAAAATGTTTCGTTATGGACTCGCCTAATAATACAATTAAATTAAACCCTTATCAAAAGGGTGGACTCAAAACAGGGATCAAATATCGGCACGCAATGTTCTTTTTACTCGATGACGATATTTTGCTTGACATAGATTCAATTAATTAAAATGTTGCAATCGTGAAAGTGAATTGGAAACAATTCAATTAGAGACAATGATTTATCCTCGTTTAATTGATATCTCAATTTATTATAAGATTTATTGCAAAGCAGTTATAAAAAACATCAATGAAGTATTTTCAGTAATAAATGCAATGAAAAGCACGCGCTCGGGTTTCATGCCAAGTTACTCTTGAATGAAAATTGAATGCAGTCAAAATATATGCGTGATGCATGATAGAATAATGCAATACCAACGTATATTTGTGAAGCCAGTCGCTACGCTCCGCTACGATGCTACAGCTCTACGAAGACCTATGTTTAGTGCGCACATGGGCTACGTTGATACGTTCACAAAGGCTACGCCATGTAATACATAATGTAGCATACGATACGGGCATGCCGTATTGTATTGCAATACGGTATGTTAAATTTATGATAAGCCGAGTAAAATTAATTTGAAATTTTAAGTATCTAATATCGAAATTAATTTTCCTACAATAGATATTATCAGGTCCTTTTGAATTCTTACATCGGTGGGGAATTTTCAATGAAAATTTTGATTCACTTTAACGAAATACATATTACCTGATTTTTGTGCAAGATCGCACTAAAGTCTCGACGGCGTTGAACCATTTAGGGAGTTTTTTTAATAGTAAGATAAAGAAGGGAGGGCGTTGCAGAAGGATCATTTGGCAAGTTATTACCCGATCATTGATACCTGGGGTCCTAGCATGGTCGATCGATATAGGTTTTATCGAAAATGTCGGTAACTTGCCATCGCTCCCGAGCACGACTGCAGATCGCTAACAAACAAACAATAGTTCACAATGGCTAGGGGTTCCTAATATATTTGACGTGAACTGTTGTTTATTCGTTAGCGGCCTGCAGTCGCGCTCGGGAGCGATCGCAAGTTACCGACATTTTCGATAAAACCTATATCGATCGACCATGCTAGGGGGCCTGGTCATTAAAAATAACCAAATATACGTCAAAGTTACGCCTTGATTATGATGCTAAGAGGTTCTTTTAATCTGAAACCAGATGAAAAACTACTGCATTTAAAAAAAATAAAAACAATAAAAAACCTATATAATTTACTAATTAAATAATTACTGTTGCTTAGCCACTCAATTTACTCAACATTTCTACAAACTATTTAAATGATGCAATAAGTAATATTTCGACTCAACTATATATATCTTCCTTCCTCCACTCAACCTACTCTTCAAGTAACTGTCCCTATCTGATAGTGTGTGGACATTTGCAACAATATATCATGGTACAATCAGTTTTTTTTAATATGAATACCACACAAGAGTCCCAGCTGCTCCCGTCTGGAGCCAGTGAGACTATGGCATCCCCAATTGGGGTATGTTGTGAGGCTGAATAACGTATGGGGGAGGGGAAGAAGATGAGGAAGAGGAAAGTGGGGAAGTACCTGGCTATTCTAAACGTGGCTAAAGCCATTTCAACCAAAGTTTCAATTCTGGATGTTGGTCTTACACTAGGGCTATACTGAGAGTATCTTCCACTCTGGAACGTGCCGCAAATATACCAGATATATGTATATTGTTTATGAATTAGTGAACTGTGAAATAACACAAATTAATCACATAAAATTTACTTGCGCACGCCGGGATTCGATCCCACGACCTTCGGATTTTGAGTCAAGAGCCTTACCCCTCGACCATTGCCGGCAGTCAAAATCAGTACATTTAAGAAGCCGGTGCAATTTTTTTAAATTCTTTTATTAATAATTCCTTTATTATTTATTTACAGTTTTTTTTAGATTTTTAAATTAAGTCCTGTTACTGATATCAGTTTGTCAACGGGTTCTTTTGACATTTAATTTTTTTTAATACAAAATGAATAACAAATTGATTTTTCAGTGCAATTTAATATCGACTCAATTAAGAAATCTGGGCTGTGACCACCTGGCATTTCTTCGGTGTTTATAAGTAATAATTTAATAATCATAATTTCGAATCTCTTATGTGTGATTGTGCAGTGTATCAGTATACCTAAAGCCATAAAAACGATTCTTATCAAAAATAATATTCGAAGACAAAGGGTAAGTCAGTACTTTTCAACATCCAAACCTTTAGCAACTCCCATAGTTACGTCAACTTAAAATCTATTTAAAATTATTGATAAAGAGTCTACAAATTGATTCGCAGTGAATATAACTACATAATGCAAAAAATAATTATACAGATACTGAGATGTTTGGTAAACCCATTATGCGAGAACACTCAAAGGCTTTTACCGTTTAATTAGGCACCGAGACAACGGACAGCAGACAGTAGTAACGCTTGGTTAGCCTTAGGAACGAAGCCTTAACTTGCGCGGGATTAAGTGTAATTCTAAACAATGGTCGTTAGTCGTTACATTACACTTAAACAGCCCGTTTCACACTTGAAACTCACTTGCAGTAATTGATACTTGTAAGTATATGAACCTACTTACACTCCGTGAAGGTAAACAGCCGTGAAAAACAGTCGATGAATGCACTCGAATGCACTTTTCTTTATTCTCGAAATAAACTAAGAAAACTAACTTAACATCACAACGTTTCCCCGGTAGGCAGAGACGACGGACTGCTAAAATATCCGGTCTTGGCACACACTTGGCATGTCTTTGCTTCATTCACATTCATACATCGTCTCACAAATAATCTTCCAACTTCCGACTCAAGTATCTGGTTCACATGATCGTGCCATGTTTTCCTCGGGCGTCATTAATGACTTCGTCTACAATACAAATTTGTGTCATACATTCACCTACACTCCTTTCTTCGTTCATTCGCTCTGAGGGTCCCTTTCTTAATCTTACTCATTACGCTTACATTAGTCCTGCATTTTTTTGCGGATCTCCACATTTCTCATACGATCATGTATGGTTTTACAAACGCCTCAGGGATCTCATTTCTACAGCATTCAGTCTACTTTCATCCTTCCTCTGCCAGTTCCACGTCTCACGGGGATACACCAGGGTACTGGTGACCAGACAACTCAGAATCAACTCAACTCAACACCTCCTTTGAAAAGTAATTAAAAGTGATGAAAAAAATATATAAAAGAATGGTTAAATAGGATAGGTTATGGGGTATTTTTCATGTTATTTTTTACATAGTTTTTAATGACTTTTCAGAGAGGTGTTGAGTTGAGTTGATTTTTGGTTGGGCTTCTTTGGACATTTTTTTAATGAAAATGAAGGCATTTTTAATTACGTTTTCACGCATCTTGATGAAGACAAATGTACAGACAACTATTCAACGGAAGCCGCGTTTAATAATCATGATCCATGTTAAGAAAAAATATAACAATGACAATGATAAGATTGTAGATTCGATTAATGATTGGATGGGATAAAATCAAGATTGGACGAATAAATAGGGCTCAATCAAATTAAATTAAAATCAGAAATAAAACAGAGATTTTATCAACTTACTATAAACGCTTCAATGATTAATTGGTGTGAATAAGGCAATTAAATTCAACCGTTATTTTACATAAATAAGCTTTTAACAAATTTGAATACCTTGGAGTATTTTTTATAAACCATTGCAATGATTTACAATAGTGAAATATGTGAACTTTTGACCCCGGCTTTTTCAACAGGTCTCTTGAAACTTGAAACATAAACAAAAATAAAAGGTAAGTTCTCCAGACCGGTCCATTTATTCGGGATAAAGTCTGGCTTTGAGGGTAGAGGAATGAGTTAAATCGATACACCGAAACTAATGTACGAAGCATAGCAATGGGAAAGCATTTACACGAATATAAAAGTGCTACGATTATAGTATAAACACGGGTTAGAGATTACGTTTGGAGCTGAATGTAATGATAGTTAAGCAAACTATTCGTTAAAATGTTGACACATTTACACAGGGTGTTAAGGGACGTACTTGAATTACTTTAACAATTCCTGGCATTATTTGAAGTAAAAATGTTGGGACTCCAGTGACATTTTTAATGTTTTTTCAATTAAAAAAATTAAATATCAGATTAACGAAATTTTAACTATCTGATGTAGAAGTCAAATTATTGTTTCGACGTTTTATACCTAAGAAATCGATAAACAATGTTCATTCCAGATTAAAAAAATTGACGTACTTCATTTACTTTAACCAGTGATCCTGACGCTATTTTAAAACAACAAAAAATCAGTAGGTATTTGACAGTTAGGGGCTGGTAAGGGATTGGTTGGTTACTCGGCCGAGCTTAGAGTGACGATTTTTAGAATGTGTATGATATAAGATATATGATATAAGTTTTTTGTCTGATTTTGAAGAAAAACAAATTGAAAAAAATACATCTTAAGTCACCGAAGACCAAAATTTCATTTACATTTTTTTCTCTAAATAATGTCAGGAATCACTGGTTGTAAGTCAAGTAAGCCCTTAATATCATATATATATAAAATATACAATGATAAATGATGTCAGAGGAATTTAAAATAAAAGTAAACTACACTACATTATAAAACATCTAACCGGACACAGGACGAGACATGCATAATGCATATAATATGAGGATAAAAAAAACAGCATTCTTACATAATGCATAGATATAATATAAGGAAAAAATCAGCATTCTTTGCTTTGAATGTACATTAAATATGTGCACACACTTGAATATTAAGTCACTTAAAAGTAAACATTACAAAATTTTACGAAACTGTAGGTTAATTCGTTCGAGCCACAAGGTCACTTCAAATAAAAAATCCGTATTGCAAAATAAAATTAAATGATTCAACTCTCCCCAGTATCGGGAAAGTTATGTGAGCTAATTAAAACCCATTACGGTGAAACACCACTAAGTAACGCAAAATCAGCGATTTTGGTTTGAAAATTAGATCGCCTAGAAATATTTGAGATGCTTTCATTAGATACTGCGAGTAATCGAGTTGTTTTGTATTAGTCTTTTTTTCGTTTATGGTTTAATTGCATAATGTGGAAAATTTAATTCTTTAGAAAATTATTGTAAAACATTCTAAAAATTTTGCCTAAGCTTCGCAAAATCAAATAAAACTTTCTAATTTAAAATAAAACAATAACTTTGTAAACACCACTTTTATTTTTATACTTTATGCCGACCGGTTACAAAGTTATTGTTTTATTTTAAATTAATAATGTCACATCACAAAGTATCCGCTTCATATGAACAAAAAAAAAAATAAATAAATAAATAAAACTTTCTAGTTGACGATGTTTTTTCCAGAATAAATCAAAACAGGTGGCTGGTGTTAAAGGGGAATTTCAACCTTATTGCCATCTAAATAAGTAGTGTTATTGTTAGCGGCCTGATCCGGAATTTTACACCACGTGCTGCGTGTCCTTAGGGTAATATTTAAAACAACTCATAATCTACTCTTTCATAGATGGCGCCAGTTTGACTATTTACGGAAAAAAACGCTTTTTACAAGTTATGATTTAAAATATTAGGATAAATAAATTGTTTGCGCTCGTACACACGCAATATGAATATGAATAAATAGTTTTGTCCATAAACAAACTCAAATCTTTCAAGATAGGCTAACAAATACAATATTGCATTGAATCACCGATGCTAATGTGACTTTGTTTCCAGTATGGGAAAGCCGGTGTATGTATGTGATAGTTGGTACCGAATTAATTGTTCCAAAAAATATATTTTGCCTAGTAAGTTGCTCGATGGTTGTAATTATTTTGTACACAAATAAAAAAAATGCATAGTACAGTCCCAGGTAAAACCAATAATCAAACAAACCGTTTAACACATCCATAGGTTTACGAGTAGCTACAGTGGGGGGCAAAAAATAAAAACAAGAATGCGCACGTTAACGTCCCAAAGCGACATACGAGGCTTTTACCCTTTGGGTCTAGCTGCTGCTTCAAAAGGTTTCAAAATTCAGGATTGCAATCCTGGCTGAGTACATCAGCGCGGTACCCGACTGTACTTATGCTTGTGATATTTGCAGCAAAATTCAGAAAATATAAGTTTTTAATGAAAATATGGGGTTTGCTCATAATGTTCTTTTTGGTTGATGTAATCATAAATTTTCTGAAAATCTCGAAAAGCTGCCTTAATTTCTGTTTGAACAAGTCACACAAAGAGATATTTCGACTACGAAAAAATTATAACTGACATATACAAATAATTAAATCAAAAGCATTTTAAGTCATTTTTAATCACAGTTGCGTCTAAAACGTGTATTTTTTTAGACAGGTTTAGGTCATGTTAGGTTTTTAGACTTGGGTATAGTTCAGAATAATTCTGAATTGAAAATACTTCGGGAATAATGGTAATGTTGGAACATTTTGGGAGGCGGGTATGAGTACCGCCGCCCCGGTAACTATTTATTGAATAATCAACACCTTTACCACGTCACCCCAAGTGGTTCGCTACGTTTGGTGACTTTGGGGTGCCAGGTTCATGAGGGAGGTTTGTCTAGGTCTTGGCGGCGAATGCGTCTGCCCACCTACTGCGTGGCGGGCCGAATCGAGAGAGACTGGTTGGGGGAGACCTTTTGACCTCTCTAGCCGGGCTCTTTCGACTCTCGGTTAGTGGGATGGATTTATACGTCCGTAACTCTTGAATTTTTGTTTATTTTCACATTAACTCCACACAGGAGGCCCTAAGGAAAATAATTTCCCTCAGAATGAACATTGGCCTTGAAGAGACCCATGTTGTAGGAAGAAGGAAACACAGAGACCGGCAAATCATTCCACAGCCGAGCTGTTGAACAAAGAACGAGTCGAAGAAGCGACCCATTCTCATGAGACAAATATCAATCGTATACAAATGTTGGGCACGCGTTTGGCATGTTTCCCGACTATGCACCGGTGCCGAAGGGATCAATTACGCTAATTGCTCGGAGCATCTTCCATTGTAATACCAGTAGAACAGTAGAACAAGGATAGCATTCCCACCCGACGCCTGTACTCTAAAGATTGCAAACCGTCTGTTAAGATGGGAGAATCTAACAAACGGACCGCCCGTTTCTGCACAGAATCGAGGGTATTTTTCAGGTATTTTGGAGCTCCAGACCAGAGGTGGCATAAATACAATAATCCTATATTCCTTACCTATTTATATAGTTTTTCCTTCCCAGAACTGTCGTCTCCTTCTTTTCATTAAAAAGACCCTACTCACAAAATCCCCTAAGATGGCATAGGTCCTGAGGTAAGCTATTTCCCTCAGTGCCTAATGTGTAGACTTAATGTAAAAATAAATACAGTTTTGAATCGTCCCATTCGTTCCAATCAGATAAGAATACACACAATATTTTTATTTTTTTTACAGTGAATACCGCACAAGAATCTCAACTGCTCCCGTCTGGAGCCAGTGAGACTATGGCATCCCCAATTGGGGTATGTTGTGAGGCTGAAGGTATTGGGGGGGGGAAGGAGGTGGGGAAGAGGAAGGTTGGGAAGTACCTGGCTATTCAGATCTGGTCACCAAACACGGCTAAAGCCATTTTCAAGCAACGTTTCAATTCTGAATGGTGGTCTTACACCGGGGCGATACTGATAGTATCTTCCACTCTGGAACGTGCCGCAAATATACTATATATTATTTTAAATGAATTAATTGTGAAATAACACAAATTAATCAAATAAAATTTATTTGCGCATGCCGGGTTCGAACCGCGACCTCCGGATTGTGAGTCAAGAGTCTTACCCACTGGACTACGGAGGTCGTCATAAACGTAATATTTATAGAACAAACCACAGAAGAAGAAAGAATTAATTATGAAATTGAATAAGGACAATAAATCGCAACGAAGCACAACATGATGGTTGAAAGGTTGTCACCAATGTCAACATCCATATGCATCAGGTAACCTAAGTAAATAAGGTAAGTTACCTTGTGCACATCAACAGATGGTCACGGTAGACAAATCTACGTTAAATAACCTAAAGCTACATATACAATTTACGTTCACTTTTCTTACGTTATCACTCAAGTGAAGACATCAGCTTGATACCTCGGCTAGTACGTGATCAGAGATGAGACGGGAACAATATATTTTACTTTTCACGCTTTCCTCTTTTGGCCAGTTCTGCGCGGTGGCCACGAGTGGTTTATTATCAGAAGCTAATTATTTTTTATTGTAAAACAAATAAGAATATAGCTCGCTTTCTTCCTGTTCAAATCACGATAAAACAGAAATTTTTTTGCACGAAACAAAAGACACAGAAGGCAAAGTAAGATTTATAGACCTGCTGTATCAGGCACGCTATTCTGTAGATGTGACAGCTTCTTCAAAATGCTATCCATCATGTGGTAGTTTGATCAATGGCTAATTTAATTGCGACTTATAACTGATAGAAATTAAAAACGCGATCTCAAAAAATAGGCTTGAGAGAAAAAATATATAACTCACAACTTGTTTTTATGAGATGAAAATGATGATAACAGAAATGACAGTAGAGTTTAGTCAAGTTCCGAAGCCAATTCCTTCGAGTTATTTTCCGTACAGAGGGGGCGGTTGATATATTTTAAACGTATTGTTTTTTAAACAATGGTAACTATAAATTCTGAATGATAAATATTCTCAGAATCGCCCTGATGAAAGATTACCATTCATAATCGAAAGGTGGCGTGATACGGCTTTAACCGTATTTTGTGACCAGATCTGAATAACCAGGTAATCGCCTACCTTCTTTTTGCTTATCTCCATTCCTTCTCAACTCGTTTTAGCATCACAACATAACTTCCTCCTGACAGCAGGGAGCGTTTGGGACTTGCGGAATTGTTCTATTTGTTACGTAGCTTAATGAAAGGGTACTTTATATTTTGCGCTAAATTAACAAAGTTTGATCATAATATAAAGAGACGATTTAATACTTTTTAAAATTAAAACGATTCTGAGATAAACGTGATATTACATCCGTGTTATGTGTTTGTGTTCAGAAAGCGTGCAATAAAATGCATCCCCTGTAGCGAAGCAGAGCTTAAAAGATTCAAGGGCGAGATAGGGCAAGACAAAGCGCGAGAACATTCCGCGAAGAGATGGGAAAACTGTCGCAAGAAGGGAAGATTGTTTACAGTCGGGGTGCATGCAGCCTTCGCAGGGTTTTATATACCTCCGTCTGAGAAATACAAACCTTATTTTTCGTATATATTGTCCTTAATACTACTTACTTGAAAGCATTAAAAATAATATTAACTTAACTTTTACAATTTCTTATTTTTATAAGAAAAACTCTCTTTTATAACTTTTGAAGATTATTCCCATCAATGTAATATATCATTGAAGAAGAAGATAACAATAATAATCTTAACTAAACGAAAATATGAAAGAGAATAAGACACAGAAAAACAGAAAAAAGACAATGGTCGCAACTGGGACTCGAACCAAGACCTCTCGTCTAACCGGGACGTGCGCGTTAATCAATTTCGCTATTGCCACCTTCTGTCAAACCATCATAATTATGGAAAAATAATTAGTTGAAGATAATATTGTTATTTCTAAAATTTGAAATATGAGATTGACAATTACGACGGTTTGAAAGAAGGTGGCAATAACGAAATTGGTTAACGCGCACGTCCCGGTTAGATGACAGGTCTGGGTTCGAGTCCCAGTTGCGACCATTGTCTTTTTTCTGTTTTTCTGGGTCTTGTTCTCTTTCATATTTTCGTTTAGATTATTATTGTTATCTTTTTCTTGAAAGATTTACAATTTCTATTTGAAATCTAAATATTATTACAATATTTCAGATTTCAGATATTTCTTCTTTATATTATGTACAAATGTACATATTATAAAGAAGGGTGTCCCGGTGTGGGTTCGTTTTTTTACAAACCATCAAACAAACACATGAAATGAAAAAAACAACAAACACATGATTTATGAAATATGGCATACTTGACCTTCAGAACAGGAGGAAGGTTACTGTCCACATGAGATTTAAAAACACCACCCTCCCCCAACCTCTTAGCAGAATGTTGACACTTCTTGATGAAATTTTGCACACTTGACCAATAAATACAAAACTAGATTCCACGCTCCATTTAATGTAGTTGCTTAGATGACACTTGCTGGCGACATATTAATTTAATTAACATTCTTTTCTTCAAAAAGCAAATACGCAATAACCCTTGACTCTTATCAGTTTTGTTATATCAATGTATGTAAAGGCCCCATGGGCGTTTATATAAACTCTATGTAAAGCCCGGGCTATGCCGGGGATTTTAGCTAGTATTTATATCTTTCTAGTCGTGGTTACATTACTTACGTAAACATTATTAAGGGAGTAATTTTGTGTAGGAATAGCAGTACTGTTTGAATATCTAAGTAAATGTTACCATTTACGGACAAGGCCATTAGAGTAAAGCGCACTTGCGGTGAAATATTACTGAATGGCGCTACATAAATGCATTAACATTATTATTCTAATGTCGTGTAGCGCGGAAAAGTTACGAATCTCAGCAACTGTGGTAGTTCTGAAATTCAGTGCAATAAGGGAGATAGTACAGTATTTACACTCCCTTTTGGTGGCATTAAATAAAATAGGCCATTTGACCCGGCTCCATTGGAGGAGCGCGTTATGAATTATTCAAAATGTTAAGTGTATTGCACCGAGGTCTATATGGACTCCACGAATGCCATCAAAACTTCAGACCATTTGAACAAGTTGCAAAAGCGATTTAACATTAGTATTTTTACTATGCGAACTGCAGACGTGCATTCGCTTCGACGTCTGGCACGAGACTGCCATATACGTGCAATAACGGTTAAAAAATATCGCAACCCGGATTGATTCGCTAGTTAGTATACCTAGTCTTCAACAACCTGGACAGATAGTGTAACCAATTTAGAAGTTCTTCTTCGAAGGACCAAATTGTGAAATCATCCTAGCTATAAAAAAGACATCCTCAATTACGAGGAACGAAGATTGTGAGATAACTGATGGAACAAAATTCAAAAAATATGAGATAGTCCATTGGACTGATGGAACAAACGAAATTAAATATGAGATAATAATTGATGGAACAAAAGAAATAAAATATGAGATAACCCATTGGACTGATGGAACAAACGAAATAAAATATGAGGTAATACATAATTGATGGAACAAAAGAAACAAAATATGAAATAACTCATTGCATTGATGGAATAAAAGGAATAAAATATGAGATAACTCATTGTATTGATGGAACAAAGGAAATAAAATATGAGATAACCCATTGGATTGATGGAACGAAATAAATAAAATATGAGATAACCAAAAATTGATAGCAAAAAAAGCCAGCGCACCATATGGCTTTGAAATCGATGTTACAGGCACTGCTGAAAACCAGCTGCATTCTCGGAGAAATCCTGAATGTATAGCTAATCAGTGACTTTTTTACCAATAGAATCAACGATAACTAAAAAAATGTATAAAACTGTAAAAATCTATTGATAAATAAATGTTAAAATAAAAAGTGTAATTCACAAAGTTGATGCGGGCTGTGGTCTCTAGGGTGACGATTGCTAGTCAACCTCCAATAGGAGAGGGCATTAGAAATAGAAAAATTATGAAAAATATTTGCATCTAAAAATAGCCAAAATGATGTCCAACCTCCAAATTACGATAAGACTCAAAAGGATAATTGTCTTATGAATACGAATAATGAATCAGATCTTTAACAAATTACTCTTAACACCACATTAAATACCGTCTACGGACCACAACATCACTACCACTATCCACATAGAATTCACCAACACATAATACAATCAAAGGTAATTTTTCGGACTGGATAAAAAAAGGTACAGAAGTTTATCATAACTAAATAAAATCAAAACATTAAGGCAATAACAATAAAAATAATTATTATCCTTATTTGTTTGGGCTTTCTTTTTATCGACATTTTATAACATCCTTTAATATAATAATAAAATCAATTCACATCAATACTATATCAAAAAAATGTACACCTCAGCACAGGTTCCTCTAGTGAGGTGTGCAAGATATATTACAATATATAAATCATTTACGGTAGATAATAATATCATTATTATTTGACACTACAAAATATCATCATACACATCCTATATATTTAACTAAATATTATTAATTCAACTTATAATAATATAATTACATTAATTTAAGTGAAAAAATCGTTTAAATGCAGGTAGTAACAGTTGCGAATATCTGTATTTGAAATTCAATTTAGACGCAATACAATAAAACCAACTGGTGGATTTGCGGGAAGTTGCTCAGAAAGCACTCCATTGAAGCTTTTGTTGTGACTGTTTGAATCCAGCCATTCTACGCCATGAATCATATTGTTCCCAACCACCGTAGATAGTTACAATCGTAGAGGCAATCCCGTCGCGTCGTAGCGAACGTAGAGAGCAGCAACTAAAGGCTTTCAGCGAAATCTCTCTTTCATAGAGAATGGTAGAACATTACAACCAATTCAAACGCCTGTAAACTGTCGTGCAATTGTGAGGATAAAAGAAATAATGCACCTTAGTAACAGTATTAGGACAATAAACTAACGAAGTTTTATGAAGAAACGAATAACACACGATTAAGCATCGTTATCCAAGTGAATCACCCGATAAACCCTTTGATTAGCTGCTTTAGTCTGGTAAGTGTCGGCTAAGCGATAAAGATCTTTTTAACAAAGGAAATTTCTCTTGTTACTGCTAGTAAGGATTCATCAGGTTCTGTGCAATATACGGGGGTAACGGCCGCAGTGAGTGTCATTAGACTGAGGGAAATTTAACGTTTTTAATTCAACGGCACGTATCAGGTGTTTGTGAGGAAACGAGAATTCGTAGATTGCGTCAATAAACTGAAGTAATCAAGTATGGGGGTACAGTACCGCCTAGGACAAAGGATTTAATGTCATATATAGGACTATACGTTTTTGAAAGGATTATTTGCTTAGAGTGGGCTTTTATTGTGAATAATGTAGGAAACTCAAATTGTTTACGTCTCTTAGTTCCCATACATATTATATTGATGTATTTAACGTAGCTCCGCAAGTTAGGTTACTTAATGAATATCGAAACATTGAACGAAATGGTTAGTTTTCATTTTAAATTGGATAAACTATCGCCGAGCTAAATAATTTAAGAACGTGCCGCCAAACAACTCGGTTTTGCCAAACATTCCTTGCTTCATTCATATTCATAAATCGTCTCATACACACATTACACACAATTCTGTTATTCTGACTTATAATTTTACCCGAATTTGGTTCACTTAATCGTTTCATGTCTTCCTCGGGCGTCCCCAACTTTTTCTACCAATATCATTCGTATCATATATAATTCTGTTATTCTGACTTTTAATTTTACCCGAATTTGGTTCACTTAATCGTGTCATGTCTTTCTCGGGCGTCCCCAACTTTTTCTACCAATATCATTCGCATCATATATAATATCATTATACACATTTCTTCGTTCATTCTCTCTACTTTCCCAAACCAACATATATCAGTAATTTCATTCAAAAAGATTAACTTGTATGTACCGTGGACTTAATAATGATGAATTTTAAAAATAATAATAAGAATAACAGCAGCACTCGTCCAATTCTCATCTGAAACCTGTCTATCGATTATACAAAACAATTTAAACAAAGCGCACTTAAGTTTTCAAATATCAAAACTCAAATACAACTTCATTCACAGCAGGTAATAATCGGCGCCGTCAATGGCCGCTCGCGACGCCACTCGGTACGTCGACGCAGCGCCCGACCGCTCGCGGGCGGAGTGTTGCGGGGTGAACGCCACGCGCCAAGCTCCCCGCTCCGCACCACGCGCCACGGTGCCACGCGTGGCTAGGGTCTACACTCTGCAGTCTACTACAGTCTAAGTCTGCAGTCTAGACGGGCCGTCTAACGACCGTCTGCGCCCCTGGCGGACAGGGAACGCAACCTGAACGGTATTTGGAAAGGGGTAGTAACCAAAACGTTCGGGTGAAGGTAATGAGAATCGGGGATTTATGATGTTTCCAATTCTTTGCAAGCTGCTGCAAGGAAATAGAGAAAGATTTAGAAGGAGATTAATGGTTCAGAAAGCGCACATTATATTCTGGTAAAGACATTTTGAAATTCCGCAACTATGGAATATTTAAAAGGTTTTTGACAGGTAACCGAATGTTAATTATTATTTTTAATTTATAAACTAACGTTTAGACAAGATTTTTATGCATAGCACAAAGGGTAACAATTATTATAAGCAATAATTATCAGCCTGAAACACTCATCAACATTGAAAAATCTTCCGAGAAAAGATACTTACCGCCAACGGGACTTGAACCCGTGTCCTTCTGATTGCCGGTCAGCTGCTCTTGACCACTGAGCTATGGGGGCTTATCAAATACCCGCCAAATAATTCAATATATACTAGTGTTTCATTCAACAATTACTGCTTATTATATTTTTTCCACCAGAAAACAACCAACTTTATTTTTGCGAGAGAGACATTGTAAGTGTTAAATCCCAGGTGGGCGTCGAGACAAATTATGACTACATTTATTGGGGAAATACTTAAACTTGTCAAATATGAATTATTATTAATATTTGACGAGTTTATCTTTTCTCGGAAGATTTTTCAATGTTGATGAGTGTTTCAGGGTGATAATTATTGGTTATAATAATTGTTACCCTTTGTGCTTTGCATAAAAATCTTGTCTAAACGTTAGTTTATAAATTAAAAATAATAATTAATATTTGACAAGTTTAAGTATTTCCCCAATAAATGTAGTAATAATTTGTCTCGACGCCACCTAGCGAGGGATTTAACACTTACAATGTCTCTCTCGCAAAAATAAAGTTGGTTGTTTTCAGGTGGAAAAAATATAATAAGCAGTAATTGTTGAATGAAACACTAGTATATATTGAATTATTTGGCGGGTATTTGATAAGCCCCCATAGTTCAGTGGTCAAGAGCAGCTGACCGGCAATCAGAAGGACACGGGTTCAAGTCCCGTTGGTGGCAAGTATCTTTTCTCGGAAGATTTTTCAATGTTGATGAGTGTTTCAGGCTGATAATTATTGCTTATAATAATTGTAACCGAATGTGTTTTCGATAAAAAAATATTTCGAAGTACACGTTTGGTTAAAACACATTATAATTTTAAAAACGGTTCAATGACAACTCAACAAAGTGCCACTTTTAACAACCCTTTGAAAAGTCATTAAAAGTAATAAAAAAAAATTGCCCATAACCTAATCTAACTATACCTATTTAACCAAGTTGTTTTTTTTCATGATTTTTCAAAGGATTGAAGTGGTACTTTGTGTCTGGTCACCTTCAAAAATAAATAAAAATTCAACAACGAATAAAATGCTGCAAAAAGAAGACGGCCTTCGTGATTGAGGGATAAGAGATAAGGGAGGTCGCGGGCTCAAACCCCGGCGAGCGCAAGTAAATTTTAATTGTGTTATTTTACAATGTATTCATTTAAAATAACATGTAGTAATTTGCGGCACGTTTCAATGTGGAAGATACTCAACAGAGTGTAAGAACACCATTCAGAATTGAAAAGTTGCTTGAAATGGCTTTAGCCGTGTTTGATGACCAGATTAGAAAAAAATCAGGTACTCTCCCACCTTCCTCTACCCCTCTTCACTGCATTTTGCCTCACAACATACCCCAATTAGGGATGCCATAGTCTCACTGGCTCCAGACGTTTGGGAGCAGTTAAGACTCGTGTGCGGTATTCACATTTATAACACGTATTCAAGATGATTTGATGCGACTCGTACAACTTTGCAAACAATGAAAATTAAACGAAATCGTGTACTTAATTGAACAGTTGAAAAAGTTAAAGCGAAAATAGATCACTTTAGAATTCAGAGCTGTCACAAATTGTCCATATATGTAAATTAGAATACTGACTTCTACTCGTTTTAATTAACCCCGCTCAAAAAGAAAACAATAATGCAATATTAAAGCATCCCTTGTATCTACCCTCTCCCGTTACTCCTCCCCTGTCCCGGGGTCCCGTGTCCTAAGGGAGGTCTCCCCGCATTGTCTGGCGCACGTCTGGCCGCCGCGTCAGCCACATTTCAATTCATCCAGCATCCTTGATGAGATGGCCGAGATACGGCCTGTCTGCCACCATTCTGCCTAAACCATAGCCATGTCATGCGCCTTTTTACTCCTTACTCTTATGCACGCCTGGTATATTATAAATTTTAAGATGAAAAATTCTCAGACGCGGAAAACTTTGAAATGAAGTCTTTTGTGTCTTTTTTTCTCTTCTCTTTTCTGAAAAGATCTCTCAGGCTTTGTGGAAAAATGCAGACTTTTAATTTCGAGGTTTACGGCTAGTTGAGTAACTACTTGAGTTAGAGAACGGAGTGCATGGAAAATGATTTTTGCAGACGAAAAAGAAAAACAGTGAGAAGTATAAGAAAAACTTTATTAGGTGAAATTCCTCTTGTAAACTCTATACTGTAAAAGGTTGTATTCCTTCACTGTTGGTAATTTTCTAACACCTAATCTACCTCCCCTTTCAGAGTTAGTTTCTACAGCTGCGGCCGGGGATTGTTACTAAATTACGGTCTGCGTCCCGTAAAGATCATAACCACTCGGATCCATAAGCTTGTTTACATTACTAGACGTAAGTAAGATTTATGCTAATGGAATTGTGAAAACGTTGGAACTATACGAAGTTTCTTTTCCAATCAAGGAATCCTAACTGTAGAAATGACATCTCGTCGCAGGATACATTAACCATTTTCTGTCCCACACTTTACAAATAGATTATTCGATGGAATAATAAAATTATATGAGATAGTCGCTTACGAATAGTAAGGCTAGATTGGATGTCTCCTGGTTCCACAACGATACTATCTAGAGCCCTTTTCCCATCGTTCGCAATTGGAACCATTGACAAATTTGTATTTCTTCATGCTGTTCACATTTCCTACAGCCATTGCTTTCTACTCCCTACTTTCTACTTTCAGCCAGTGCCCATTGCTTTCTACTCCCAAAAGTTCCACGAGTATCTGTCGCAGTGAGTTTCTGTCTATATTAAGTAGTTACCTAGTTCATTTGGGGTCTATGAACACTTTCGATTGTCTCAGTACGGCAAACGAACGATATTAAAAAAGTAGTTAAAAACATACATTTTTCCATCCGGGATGTCGAACTGAAAAAATATAATGTGTTATACGCCTACTATACAAAACTTTCCCTGATGATTCAAGACGAGTATATAATTAACAATAAACAAATATGGCGACAAGATCATCGGTTTTTGGCATGTCACGAAACTATTAATCCTTAATGTGGTTCAAACGCTGACAAATACACACCATCAATATACTTAGCCTTTTTAGGCAAGAGAAAGAGAATTTGGACTTGAAGTGAAACGCTAGTTATTATTAAAACCATCGACAATGATTTTATTTAAAAACTGGGCTGAAAACTAAAGAGCTGCTACAAAGAAAACTATTTGAAAGAAAAATGAGCAATCGAATTTCATCAAGAAGTATCAAAATTCTGCTTTGAGGTATCGGAAAAGGGAGTGGGTGGTTTTTCGAAATCTCATGTAAACAGTGGGATCTTCTTCCTATTGAACGTCAAATTTGCAAAATTTCATCAATCTCGTAATAAAACTGCAGATTTGTTTAAAAAACAGACCAACATTAGATAGAAGATAGATAAGCATCTACATCTAGATAGCCAGGCTTCGTCCTTGTGAACTGAATACCCAAACCGCAAGGTCATTTCAATAAATCCGCATAGTTTGAGATTGCCAATTTGACAAAAACCGCAATTGGTTACTGCTTATTACATTGCAATAGAAATGAACATGCCCCTTCATAGGTACCATTACAACAAAATATGATAATGATAAGTAGATACCTGCAACAATTATAAAAAACGTAAATAGAGATGCCATAATATTATTTGCTGCGGTACCTACCTCAGAATTATTGTGTAATGCTGCCAGTATAATATAAATGAAAATATATCATACAATATCCACGGCGATTAGCCGCCGATTATAAATAATTGATACCTACTGGTAATCATAATAATGATCTTTGTTTCTAGGTATGGACAGCGGCATTGTATTGTACTTATTGCAGCATTTTTTTAAAGCACATTGAACCATTGTCAGACTGTGTTCCTATATAAATCAAGCGAACATTCAATGTTGGGAATGAAATTTGTAAAATAGATGTTATTTTTTTGAATATCAAAAAAATGTTTTTCTATTTTCTAGCGTTCAAAAATACAAATTCTTCTTATTTAATGAGAGGGTAATATCGGTTTTACTGTTTTACAAAAGTTTCAAATTTGTCAAATGGAATGCAGAATGAGGCAAATCAAATTAAGCTACAGTGGGGAATAGAATGTGATACGATATATTATGCGGGCATTTTCCTACTTATTTCTACGTAAATACATTTTATTTTCGTGCCATATTATGCACAATTCAAAAGCCCTGATGTTTCTAGGAAATTATATAGTTTAGAGCGAAAGGCTGGTAGGGATATTGAAAGAAGGGTAAATGCAGAAAACTCTATTGATGGTGGTCTGATCGCGGTTGACGCCGAAAAAAAATGTCAAAAAAGCACGGCTAGCAGCCCACAACAGAGTGCTGCTACATATCCTGATGCATGGCAGAGAGGAGTGGAACTGGTAGAGGAATGAAAGTAGACTGAATGCCGTAGAAATAATGTATGCGAAATTCGCAAAGAATTCAAGGCTGATGTGAGCGTAACGAGTATGATTAAGAAAGAAACGCTTAGATGGTTAGGTTATGTAAAGCGAATGAACGAAGAAAGGGGAGTAAAGGAAAATATAAAGCGAATGTGAATGGTAGAAGAAGTCGGGGACACTGAGAAAGATATCGCACTATCAAGTGAACCAAATACTTGAGTCGGGCCGAGATTCAGATTATTAGAAGGTATAAATGAGACGATGTATGAATGTGAGTGACAAAGGAGTTTTTTTTTTTTTTTTTTAGTATATTTATTCAGTTTTTTTTAATTTTACAATATTAATCTTTAAAATCTTACAAAACTGATCAATCAGTTTGATTGTAAGAAATCTCTTTGATTGTAAGAAATCTCTGTGTGTGCCAAGACCGGGTTGGTTGATTGTCTGGCAGTTCATCCTCACTGCCTACACTTCAACGAAATGGCTTGATTGTTACTAAGTTCACTACTATAGGTATCTCGCTATCAATGTATCAGAGATATTTTTTGTCCTCACTTCTCTGGTGGTCAAATGTCATTGCGGAAAGAGGGCAGGCAGAGGAAGCGGTGCGGTCACTCGGCCGTATCCTCGATAAAGGAAATAATGACATTCACAAACCACGAACACGATTACATTCAATATTACATTATTGAATGTTCGTCAAATTGATTCCTTGGAGGCAGATTGGATGGGACAATCAACGACTTTACGTTAATGTATTACTGGCTCAAACAAAAGCGTGTCCACAGTGGTAAATCTCATGATGTAAGACCACCGTTTGAAATGTGGCGTTGCTTGACATGGCTTTAACCATGTTTAGTGACCAGATCTGAATAAATAAAAGCCCTCATCTTGCTTATTTCCCACACGTTCTCCCTCCCATCAGTCTCCCAAGTGTCCGGGGTAAAGTGCACAAACTTCGGTATGCGATTCTATATGATGGTAGAAGTAAAAAACGATAAATTTTTCAAAACTTTTTTTCCATACAAAAATATTTTTCCATAGAAGAATATTATTTTTTTCCATACAAACAATTCAACTTTTTCCTCAAAAACTACCAACGTCGTTAGAATTTCGAAAAAGTTTGTTTACCTTTTTTACTTATACTATCATGTAGAATCATCTCCTTAATTTTGTGTACTTTACCCCCGGACACCTGAATATAAATCATTATTTATTT
The DNA here is from genome assembly GCA_929108145.2 of Limnephilus rhombicus. Lineage (NCBI taxonomy): Eukaryota > Metazoa > Arthropoda > Insecta > Trichoptera > Limnephilidae > Limnephilus > Limnephilus rhombicus. The sequence continues at coordinate 42,475,900 of OV815279.1, forward strand.
ATTTATAATTTCTCACCTTACATTATTTGTTGTTTTTTTTTTTTACATGATCTCCACACAGGAGGCCCTGAGGAAAATAATTTCCCTCAGGGCCTATGTCATCTTTGAGGATGCTGTGTGGAGGGTTTTTTTTTAAGGAAAAGGGAAGGAGAGGAGAGTTCTGGGAAGGAAAAGGGTTTAAGGGGTGGGTAGGAATCTGGGGTTCAGTATGTCCCGGTCATCCGCCTCCAAGACCTAGACAAACCTCACCCCATGAACCCGGGCACCCCTGCTAAATCACCAAACGTGGCGAACCACTTGGGGTGACCTATGGCAGAGGTGTTGGTTATCCAATAAAGGTTCCCGGGGCGGCGGTACCCATTCCTGCCTCCCAAATTGAAATTGTTGTTTTTTACATAAAAAAATAACCTCACTAGGACTAATAGCCTGTATTTAGGTTAACATTTATAAATTTGAGTTAAGAAGCATTACATAGTACAAAACACAAAAATACAAAACACTACTTTCAAAACACTAAGATATTATATAGAGAAAGAAAATATTATATGGAGAAAGAAAGAATAATAATAATACCTAAAAAAAATAATACCTGTAAAATTTTGCATTGTCAACCAAGTTTAATAAAACAATTTATTCTATTTTCCAAAACATATTGTACATGTGCAGTAGATATATGTACCTAATCGCAAAACCAAAATTCCTTAAATTTGCAAAATTTTCAACATGTTCCATTATTTACTCCAAACAATACAAGCTGATTCCGTACTTTCAACAATAGCTGTCAATAAGCTGTACAGAATCCCTTACACATAAATGAAACTGCGTGTACCAAAAGCTCTCCACGTCAAAACTTAAAGCGCCTCTCAGATAGGCTTCGCTTCCGCTGGATTCCATTTCCGGCCTTCGACAGGTATGACGGAAACGGAAGGATCTATCAGATTCCGTGCCCGAGGTGTTGCATATCCTCACAGCCTGTTTCTACTGTAGAAGCAGGGTAACCGCACCATCATTATAATAGATTAAATATATACAGGAAATGTATACTTTGTTACGACGGGAATGAGATTACGATTGTTAACACCATGGATTAGTATCTTCTTGTATAATTTTTTTTTTCTTTTTGTGAAGGGTAGACTTTGTAACACAAAGGAAAGGACGGCCAATAAGAATAGACCAGTTTCTGAAATTCCTCATCCATGACATTGGCGTTTTCCAACTCAATGATTCTCCCAATCTTTTATTACCTACACAATAAGAAGTTTGGTTCCTGAGAAATCTAAGAGAATCGAGCCAATCATTCCTGAGGATGTGGTCAAGTCATGTAATTATAGTCTCTTCTGAACCACACGGATATAAAGCTGCACCTTCTCGTTAGTAAGATAAATCAATTTGTTAGTCACCTAATTAGATTTGCCACAAAGGGAATAAGAAAAGAGACATTATATTCTTCAATATTTTATGTAGGTACTATTACACAAAAACACTGCACATCTGAAATAGTTCACGAAACATGCGTAATTTATGCAACTGTTTGCAAAAGCATCTCGTTCCTATTTAGCAGATTGTAAAAGTTTAAAAAAAAGTGAAAATGTATTTTGGGTTCATGCCAACTCAAAATCAAGTTAACTCAACTCTGAAATGTCATTAATAGCTATGAAAAAAAAAACGAAAAATAGCCCGTAATCTAACCTAACGTAACCTTTTTAACCACTTTTTTTTCGTCACTTTTAAAAACTTTTCAAGGGAGGTGTTGAGTTGATTTCATTCTGAGTTGTCCGGTCACCTGTATTTTTATTTAAAAAAAACATTAAGATAACAGGTTAGACTACACGTCACGTACGTTATAATCTACGATCTACGCGTTCACAGATGGCGCCAATTAAAATATTTTAGGCTTTTAATACTTTTTGCACTTTACGCTTTAAAATATTAAGGTAAATTAATTATTTGCGCCCTTACATAATTAATATGAATATAAATAAATAGTTTTGTCCATAAACAAACCCAAAGCTTTCAAGAGAGGCTGAAAAATTCAATTTTGTGTCGGTGACTCAATCCAATATAGTATTTTTCAGCCTTTCTTGAAAGATTTGGGTTTGCTTATGGGCAAAACTATTTATTTATATTCATATTAAATATGTACGGGCGTAAACAATTAATTCACCTCAATATTTTATAGCAAAACGTGCAAAAAGTATTAAAAACCTAAAATAATTTAATTGGCGCCATCTGTGAATGCGTAGAATATAAAGTACGTGACGTTTAACCTTAAGGAGTACGAATTTACGTTGCAATTTTTATAGACTACCAAAAACACATAAATTACAATAGATTGATATCGAAGTTATTAATAACAATTTATTAAAACTGATTTTTAACTTTTACCACTTTTTTTATACGGCCGTTAAAGGTTTCATCCACCTTCACACAGGTAGGTACAATGATTCCACAAACTATGGTTGTGTATATAAACCATAGTTTACCTAATCATTGTACAAGTCTGAACATTGCTTAATAGGCTGAAACCGTTAACAAACAAATAGAAGTAAGCTGAAAAAAGTTTAAAACTGTTTTAAATATACAAATGGATTCCACTACGATTTATCAGTATTAAAAATAGAAATATTAGAAGTTATTTATATTACACTGCGTTTTTACATTCAATATGTCAAGCATAAATTTATATACTCCATTTCAAACGAGACAATATTCTACCGAGTTGTGATTCGCAATGAGTAATTAGGTACGTAATTACTATTGCGCCTTGTAGGACGACTTTACCTTTTACACCAGGCGTTAGGATATTTAATGTACCGCCGAGATGTCAAGGATAACAACTTTGAATCACGGATTTCTCACACCGAGCTGTGACTGACTCGGCGTAGGACGCAGCCTGTCGAGTTCAAACATCTCAAATGAAAACAGTATTATTATTACAACTAATAATCGAGTGTATTACGAGTATAAAACAAAGTCAGGTTAGTTACACCATTTATAACTCAAGATCGGAAGGAAAGATTTTTTATGATCTTAGATTGGTTGGATTTGTCTCTGTCCCAAATAATAGAATAACTATTAAAAAATAGAAAAATTCACAAAAAAAATGTTAAATATCTTTTCCTAATACATTTTGTGTTTCTTTCTTGCTTTGAAAGAGCTGCGGCAATATTTTGATAAGTATAGTATTGAATAGTGAGTGAATTCCAAAAATAGAAAAACGTAAAATGTCAATGCGCTGATTGTTTTTCTTTTGTTCTTAAACATATAATGCTGTCCCTCTTTCTTACACACTAAATGTCAACAGTCGAAAATGAGACAAACGGTGAACGTATGTCTGCACCCCTCCAAAGGAAAAATTCAATAATTATAATAAATCTCCCTCACACATATACAGAAAATGAAATGCATTTCCCGTAAGTAAGTGGAAAAGTAAGAAAATCACACAAAATATAAATCCGTACATAGCGCCATCTCTCTGATACTGACAAAAACAAAACACGGACGGTTGCCCATCGATAGTTGCTTCATTGTGTAATTTTTAACTTAATAAAAAAACTGAATTTAATTCAACTTCTTCTTCTTTGCGTGCCGTATCAGGTCCCCCCGACGTTGGCGATCACTCTTTAGAATGTCTCTCTGTCTTGCGCTGCCCGGAATAGCTCCTCCACATTTCTAATGCCGGTCCACTCTCGTATATTACGCAGCCAAGACATTTGTCTCCTACCAGGCCCTCGGCGACCCTCTATCTTGCCTTTCAATATCAAATGGAGCAAGTGATACTTCTCCCCTCGAAGTATATGACCCAGATATGAAATTTTCATGTCAGTCCATGGGACCTTGAGCATTCTCCGGTGAAGCCACATTTCAAAAGCCTCTAACCTGTTCATGGTATTTACTTTCAAGGTCCATGTTTAATTCAACTAATAAGTTAAAACAACAGTTACTGATTCTGAGGCGGTACGAAGTTTAACGGGTCAGCTAGTAATATAATAAAACAAATATGAAACTTATTTTTACTTTAATTTATTTGGCCGTAACCGGTTTCAGCTTATTGAAACCATCTTCAGACTGGTAGAAATTATTTTTAATCTACCATTTATATATACATAACATATGGTGGAAAGGGAAAAGGGGTGGTCTACAAGGACTTTATTCAATTACTAGCTTGTTCCCGCGGTTTCGCTCGCATGGTGTAACGGGGGTTCCCACTCCGCCTCCTCCACCTCCCCCACCTACCCCCCCTCTCACCGCCCTCCCTCCTCTCTCCGCCCTCCCCCTCCATCCCCTCCCCCCATCTCTCCCTCCCACCCGCTTTCCATACATTCAATTTTCAAACCTCGCGTGCCACCAATAGCAATTTTTTTACACAAATTTCATAATGCAAGAGCTCACCGGAAGTGTTATAAAAACCTTGTCCTGACAATAACGAACACACAAAAAAAAAGAATTATCCAATTTGGTGCAGTAGTTCGAAAGTTATGCGCCTATCAACACATTCAGCGATTCATTTTTATATTATAGATTATAGATATGGGTTTTCTTACATTTGTTACTAAGTCGTCTTTAACTTTTGAATTTCTTATTATTTTGGTTGTTCCCAGTAGGCTTACCTAATTACCTCTGGTTTGTAGCTTACTTTGATATTGTTTGGGGAATACCTTACAAGTAATATGAATTATTAACGACCATAGATATCAGAATGAATAGACCAGAAGATACAGGTAAGGGGTAAAACCAAACTATGGGGGGCGAAGAGAGGAAAGATAAAAATCAATCTGACAGTATATAGACATCTCGCATTATAATATCACCATGTAGTTCTTAAAAGCAAAATCTGCTTTGAATGAATAGACCTTTTTACATGGGAGCGCGAATTGCTTGCCACGTTAATAACATATTTGCTAAGGCCAAATGCTTGCCCCAAAAATATTCGCCCCAATTCAGATAGCAATATTTTGTTGCCGTGTTTAGTTAAGACACTTTTACAAATGTTTCATAATTTACTTACCCCTGTATTAACCAGCGACGAGGACACTGGAGAACCGCCCACATTCGCTATGTCTATATAATATGTGCCTATAATGTATAGCGCAAGCTGCCGTTTTTGGCGTGTTATTTCGTAAAACGTATGGACGTTAGTTTCGCGCTGGTCACTACAAGAATGATGACGTCACATATTTTAGATTCTCTCCCCTCCCCATGGAGCGAGCTGGCGCCAAGGCGGAGCTTATAGCCGGTTCCATGGGGAGGGGGAAATATTACGTTTTTATCACTTAGGGCAGGTCCAGATATATTCATATGTCCGTGTTAACGACCTAATTTTATTGTTGTTATGTCTATTCTTAATTAAAAACGTTATTATGACTATACGAGATTTTTGATTGATGAATTGATTTTTAAAGGTACACATTTTTGTATTTGAGTATTATTATTATTTCTACTCTCATTCACCGGCAATCGTAAATTACCTGTAATTGGTACCGCAAGTATTTTGAGCACAGGTCTTGTGGCCGGTGCCTGTTACGGATCGATCCAAAGTCAGAACACCACTTGGCATAATATTATTATAATAAGCACGAATTGAAATTTTCAATTCAAGAGTCGATCTATCGGATCTTCTTTATTCGAGCACTTTATGAGCGACGTGGGTCTGAAATTGATCAATTGAATATGTTAAAAGTTGTAACACCTCTCCCACCTTTTAGGACATTTTTGATGATATATTTTATTATTTGTAAAAACAAATTGAAACTTTAAAATACGTAGTACAGCGTACAGATCCTTTGTCAAATAATGACAAGTGCTCAATTTAGGAGGTGAATAAGGGCACTAACCTTCACCTCTGCCGTAGGTCACCCCAAGTGGTTCGGTACATTTGGTGATTTAGCAGAGGTGCCCGGATGCATGGGTAAGTTTGTCCAAGTCTTGGAAGCGGATGACCAACTGTGTGGAGACGTTTTGACCACTCCATCAGGACTCTCTCGTAACATCGCCTTGGACCACAGTGGGAGAGATGGATTCACATATCCGTCACTCCTGAACAAACTGTCCCCTAGATTCATACCCACCCCTCATATCTTTTTCCTTCCCAAAACTGACACAGGCCCCGAGTGTTAAGTGTTGTGTTGTCCTATGTTCATATTTAACTTCATTTCTTACTTATCATTTCATATTATTAATTTCTTCTAACTTTCAATTATAGACTATTTTACTTTAAATTTATCGTCTATGTCACCTTTCGTCACACTTTTCTATACGACTTTTATCTATTTTATCATTTATCTACGCTCTTTATGTTAACTCTCTCTCTCTCTGATATTATTGTGATTTATTTTCGTTGTAAATTCTTGCTTTTCATTCCACATTCTAGAGCCCTAGAGCTCGCAACTTGATTCAACTCGCTAAAATTGCAATTCATATGAATTATTGTACGCAATTACAACAATATGCGTAATAAAAATGTGTTTTTAATCACAAAGTATAACCTATCAAACCTCAAATCTCTGTGCGCATCCCCTTGATTAGAAAACAAAGGAAGTCAAGCCTTCAATCTCAACTTACAATTAGAGGTAGTTTCCAGAAACCACCAATGGACCGTACACTGAGGGGAATTATTTTTTCTCTGGGCCTCCCGTGTAAGCTAATGTAAGAAAATTATATATATTTTTTAATGTAATATATTTTTTGTGATACAGTGAAAACGGCAGTACTAGCTACAGCAGGCGGCTTAAACTTGGGCCTTTTAAAAAGCTTATATAAAAAAATTGCCCACAGAAGCGATGTTATAATATTTTTAGATTATTTTAAGTTATTAATTAATGAATTATTAAAGAATAAAGTATATTTTAGTACCTGCGTCGAAAATGGATACCATGAACCACGCGAGCTTTTTGCGAGAGATCTATTCAGCAGTTAGCGTATTAGTGCTAAAATACACCATACAAATTCAACACAAGGAAGAGTGGATTCACATTGTATATAAAACCTTTTTTAATATTTTAATTGCTCCACGAACAAAAAAGTTGAAATCAGGTCCGGCTACTTCTCTGAACGATGATCTCATCGCATCGCTTGACTAGTATTTCGCGACACTTCGTTACGTTTTTTAAATTTTTCGATTAAGAATTATGTGAATCATTATTTATGCAAATATTTACCAATACCAAATACGAATACCTACAGATATTAAAATTACATTTTTAGATAGATATTTTTTTGCGATACTTTAAGTTGGTACCAAGAGTACATTTATAAGAGAGTTGTACATTTGTACAAATTGTTTGAAGGCAGTGCAAATAATAATAGGGTGCGTAAAATAATTAGGCATATCTTTAGGCTAAAAGAACTGGGGGAGGTCTAGGTCTAAAAGGAAGATTGGGCTGTACGTATCTGGTCACTAAACTTTTATGAACTTTTGTTACATTCTTCGGGTTCTAAACGAGCGACCACTTGAACCAAAACCAAGGAACGTACCGCTCTGACAGATGGTACGGAAAATTGATTTATTACATTCAAAGTGATAAAAATGTACGCTCAGTTTCGCCCTGGTGAAAGACCACAATAATTGTGGTCTTTCTGGATTATTCAGAATCAAAACGCACTTGGAAATGGTTTGATTTAAGAATTTCACGGCCAAAAGTATTATACCGTGATTTATTTTTGGGGTATTATGTCGTATTGCGCTACCTCCATCTTTAGTCAACGTTTCGGACAGCAATGCAGTTTCCATTTTCAGGGTCAGTGTCAATCATCAGATTACACATTGTTTACACATTACACTGATTATGGACAATGCAATGTGTTAGCGTAACACGACATAATACCCCAAAAATAAATCACGATAGCATCTTGAAATGGCTTTAGCCGTGTTTGGTGACATTTATTTTTGCTCTTGGTCCCAACCGTGAGAGCCAGTGAAACTATAGTATTTCCAAATGTGTTATGTTGTAAGGCTGAAGGTAGTGGGAAGGGGAATCAGATGGGGAATAGGAAGGTGGAAAGTATCTGGCTACTAAGATCTGATAACCAAATACGGTTGAATCCATTTCAAGGTACGTTTCGATCAACCAAGATCATTTCGATCCTAATAGCCAAGTACTTCCCAACACCCCCCTACCCCATCCCTTCCCCACTACACTTAGTCTCATAACATTGCAATTGGAAATGATACAATCCTAATGGCTCCGAACAGATGAAACTCTTTGGCGATAATCATATAAAACAGGGACTTGCTTTACCTTTACAATAACTCGGCAAGTAGGCCTCGTTGAATTTTCGATTTATCTGGTAATGATGTCTTAGCTCATTCGGCCACATTTACGCATTGTTTCCGATTTAATTCCGTGACTGTCGATTCCTAATCCGTTGTGACAGGACCTACCTTATGTATTTGTTGTCCTAATTTGTTTTGATTTTGTGATTGTTGTCCTCTCCTACGTTCCACCAGAAACACAACTGCTGCGTGAGTGCTCACTCAGTTCTCTGCCCACTTTCCTCAGTAAACCAGTTTGATAGGATTTTTACCAAATTCTCGTCAGGACACTAACCAGCTACCACTATCAGAGTCAGGTGTCTTGTACGTAGCGTAAAAATAGACAATCACCACATATTACGCAGAATGTTTGTGGCGAATGAGGTGGTTCGAGAAATCGCACGAAGATTATTGTAAACATGTATATGTAAGTTTACCTGAATGAGTTTTCGCACATCTGCAATGTACATAATTCATCACATATAATATTTGCACTTCAAGTGTTCAAGATAGCATGTTGACATTTTTTCTTAAATTTTATATGAATACCAGTGAGATGATTGAATGAGTCCCAACGCTTCTAACCGCCTGAAGCCAGTGCGACTATGGCATCCCCAATTGGGGTATGTTGTTAGGTTGAATGCAGAGGGAAAGGGAAGGAGATGGGAAAGAGGAAGGAGAGGAGTACGTGGCTATTCATATCTTGTCACAAAACACGTCACTAACGCTGTTTCTAGCGACGTTTTAATTCTGATTGGTGGTCGTACACTAAGAGTATCTTCCACTCTGGAACGTGCCGCAACTGTACCTCATCATCATTACATAGTATAAAATGAAGTCGCTCAAAATGTATGTGCGCTTAGATCTTTTTAACTACGAAACGGATTTTCATGCGGTTTTCACCAATAGATAGAGTGATTCAAGAGGAAGGTTTATATGTATAATACATGAATATTATAGTAGAGAAAAGCCGAAAAATTCAAATATTCAATTCAGGCAGCGGGCAGCGGGCAGCAGGCAGCTGGCAAGCGTGTGGTGTGGATTTTATAAAGGTTGGGTAATGGCGTTTAGTTTCGTTAGCCACAGCAACGCGTGGCCGGGTCTGCTAGTATTATGTAAAGGATTAAATTGTGAAATAACACAAATCAATCAAATAAAATTTACCAGCGCACGCCGGGATTTGAAACCGCGAGAACCGCGGAGAAAACAATCAATCTACTTAGGGGCCACACCCACAACATGTATTTCAAATTATTTTGAGTACTCTTTCGCTTCCAAGAGCACCTCGCCAGACAAAATTATTTAAGTTTTGACGTATTATTATTATTGGGGTTTTCTCTTTCTTCTTTGTGGCGGAAATCTTGCTCTATTTTCATAGAAGTGTGGGTTGACTAACTTCAGCAGAAAATCGTCCAGTTATAATATTACGAGAGTGTAGTACAAGTAGAAGAGGTGATGGTTTCTATAGTTCTCGTTTCCGTTCAATAATTAGACGACTACTACCTTTTCAAACCTGATTGCGAATTATGGAGCTGATGTGTCGGAGCAGGCGCGTTCACACAGATTATACAAGACACAGTTTCCTACGCGCCTATAAATCTGTTGTAAACTAAATTTATCTGGTTATAAAAACATACATATTTAATTGGTAGCCAAATGAATGAGCAATTAAGATATTTAAAATTTTATTTTTTAATTAAGAGGGCATTACCAGAAAAAACCAGAAATATGTCATTTTCAAATCAGATTTTAGACGTATTGACTCTTTTCCACAAAAAATTATAAATGGAATTCGAAAGATTATTCTTTTATCTAGCATTCGCATGTAATAAATTTTGAGAATTTTTTAAAATTTTTAGTAGAATAAGGTTATTCCATAGGTCGTTGGCAGATTTGTAAAATTTTCAAAAAAGATTTTGTATTATACCACACCCATTTCAAATAATATAATCATGCAGTAACATAAATCAATACATTATCTAGCAAACGCATGTTTTAGAATTTTAATTTTAGTTTCAATAAAATCATTAAAAAATATGTACGTACATGTGTTTCTTGACGAAAATTGGTCCATTTGTGTATTTATTTGCGCACTTACAAACTAATATATTTCAGATTTTTTTAACATTCTTATTAAATTTAGACATTATTGAATAATGATAAATACTTATAATCAAAAAATAACTACAAAAAGTACATTACTTTAACAGTTTTATCATCACGTCTTTCAGCATTTTTGGATGAAGGTATAAATTAAAGCTAATTTGGATTGAAATAAATTCGATATTGAGTTATAATTTAAAAAAGCTGGTACGGAGAATTATTAATCTTTCTCATTGTAACCGCCCTGCACGATCGTAAGAACAACTTTCGACGAAATGTGGATTTTCGTCCGCTGGCTGGTTAAACGCTCTTAATGTTCTGCATAAAAAAAAATGTTTGAAATCAACTCCACACAGGAGACCCTGAGGAAAATAATTTCCCTCAGGGCCTGTGTCATTTTTGGGGATGCAGTGTGGAGGGTCTTTAGAGAGAGAACCTGGGTCTTGAACAGAACCTTGTTACAACAACCTTGTTAAACACAGAGACCCACAGCCGAGCTGTTGAATTCAAGAACGAGTCGTAGAAACGACCTGTTCTCAATTAACAGATGTCAGATAAATAAAGAAAACAAACCAATTCCAGTGAAGAAGGTAAGTTATACACAAGGTTTATAATTAACCAGCAAGATTCCGGCACGCGTTGCAAATCCACTAAATAATAAAATTATTTCTCCTTGCGTGACATTTCCCATTCGTCCCGTTCCTTTCCGCCGCCCCTTCCTCTCACGCGTTCCTCCCCACCATCACTCTCCCGTTTCCCGCTCCCCTGTTCCGCCAACCTCCCTCCCGCTTTTTACTCTCCATATATTCAGTCCCGGTACATTCAGATTTCACACAGCTCGCATTCTACCTATTGCAATTTTTTATACAAATTTTCTTTTTTCATATATTACAAATATTCATTTTTGTGTATTATAAGAACAAGAAATCAAATTTGGTACCTAACATAGGTACCTATTTAAAATATCTATGATTAGATTAAAAGTATTCAGTTTTGGTTGGTATCATAGATGAGTACTTCAAGTAAATTCATTAGTAGATTCATTAGTAAATTCATTAGTAGCCACCTCTGGTCTGGAGCTCCAAAATACCTGAAAAATACCCTCCACTCTGTACAGAAACGGGCGGTCCGTTTGATAGATTCTCCCATCTTAACAGACGGATTGCAATCTTTAGAGCACAGGCGTCGAGTGGGAATGCTATCCTTGTTCTACCGGTATTACAATGGAATATGCTCAGAGGAACTAGCATCATTGATCCCTTCGGCACCGGTGCATAGTCGGGAAACACGCCAAACACGTGCCCAACATTTGTACACAGTTGACATTTGTCACATGAGAACAGTCGTTTCTTCGACTCGTTCTTGAGTTCAACAGCTCGGCTGTGGAATGATTTGCCGGCCTCTGTGTTTCCTCCTTCCTACAACATGGGTCTCTTCAAGACCAATGTTCATTCCTTCCTCTCCTCAAAAAGACCCTCCACACAGCATCCCAGATGACACAGGCCCTGACAGAAATAATTTTCCTCAGGGCCTCCTGTGTGGAGTTAATGTAAAAAAAAAAAAAATCAAAAAAGATGGTTTGCAAAATGTCATATTCAAATTGTGACATTTGTGAAAGTTTTGTAAGAGTTTTTGTACTGATTAAAAGATGTATTTGTCATGTGGTTGTAATAATCCAGAAACCTTCGCGAGAGTGGAAAGAAAATATTTTGAAAGTTTCAAACATTTCTTATGCTTAATATAGCAATGCATAAACAGCATACATTCGTACATACATGCAAGCAAACATACATTCATTTTTATACATATAGATTAATCAACAGTTTTTCAAATCATGCATAATACGTAAAGAAGCCTTTTCACGAGAGTGTCATAAAATGACGCTATAAAATGCTGCTGCAACCAGGCAACGTCACAATGACAAAATATGCACGTAGACACTTTGACCGTGTGAATAAAACGTGACTAACGGCTAACATAATCAGTCTGGGTGCATCACTGTCCGCTAGCCTTATGCAATACTGTATCCCGCACTACGGGCAAAGGCATTCGCGTGGGGTGGGAGGCCCTAAAAGTACCGAGAGTGACAATCCACTCAGGGATGCCAAAACATCGCTACTTAATAAATAATTCACACGTCACGCAATGTATTTTGCATGAGAGACGATTTTGTTTAAAAACCTCAAAAAGATGTGTCAAAAAAAAGGACAAACAAATAAAAATAAATAAAGGTGATAACATTTTTATGATATCTTGGTATATAGTTGTTAGATTTGGGAGGCGATATGGGTACCGCCGCCCCGGGAACCATTTATTGGATTACCGAATATATTTTATATTATTTTCCTGTCATAGGTCAGCGCAAGTGGTTCGCTAAGTTAGGTGACATAACAGGGGTGCCCAGTTTATCTTGGTCTTGGCGGCGAATGCGTTCCTCCATCTACTGCATGTCGGGCCGGATCGGGAGAAACTGGATGAGGGAGACCGTTCGACCTCTCCAGCCGGACTTTCTCGACCCATTGTCTTATACCGCAGTGGAAGGAGTGGATTCATACGTCTGTCACGCCTGCACACAATGACCCCCAGATTACTTTCCACTATTCATAACTTTTTCCTTCCCAGAACTTCCTCTCCTTCCTTTACCTAAACAGACCCTCCATACAGCATCCCCAAAGATGAGACAGACCCTGAGGCCTATTCCTTAGGGCCTCTGTGCACAGAAAACGTAAAAAAACAAGCAAAAAAAACATGTAAAAAACTAAGGAATGATAAAATCGAAATACTTAAAATGTTTAAAAACCATTTGAATAACTACATAAATTAATCATATGTATATGTAATTCCAGTATAATTTAGTAAATTCATCGCTAGTTTATATAAGAGTGCCAATTAAGAGGAATATAAACGCTAGACATATTTCGAATCTCATGCCTGGAAAATTTTAAAATCAAGCGTCTTTTCGCACGAGGCTAGTAAGCGAAAAAGTGGTGTTTATTTATTTAACGAAAAAAAGATAGAACATGGAAAACCTCAAAAATAGTCTTAGCCATAAGGGGGTATTTTTTAAAAATTGTTTCTTGTATTACTTCATAGTTAAGTCATGAAAAAACTTTTTTTTTGTGGTTTACGCTTATATTTTTTGTTACGTAAATAATAATTTTATTGTAATTCCAATACAAAGAAAAGCTAGTAAAAGCTTCGATTTATCCGTAGCATATGTTTTGATGTTCATACTGTAAGCCGATCCGTCGTAAAGATTAATCAAAATAGTATCTCAATAGGATTTCACGTATATATTCATCTTAAAAACAGTATATTATTATTCAAATGCATACATACAAAATACAAAACCTCAATTACGCGAATGAATGTTAACATCAATGAATAATAATCGCCTCACAATATTTACATTTTATTCTAAGAATTGGGGACTATAATACTAGCAAATATGGATGTTTACAGTAATCCACAAGGCTCTTTAAATGTTGCTTGGTATATATAACCTAATATAACCATTGTAACCGTGAACCGTGAGTGACTATCCGGGAATATGTACAAATTACAATTTTTGAAGATTTTTGTTATAGCCGTGAGCCGTGATGTCGATATAAGCGTGCTCGTTTTAACCATAACCACACCTCTGCCATAGGTCACCCCAAGTGGTTCGCTACGTTTGGTGATTTAGCAGGGGTGCCCGGGTTCATGGGATGAGGTGTGTTTAGGTCTGATGACCAGGACACGCTGAACCCCAGATTCCTCCCTACCCCTTAAACCCTTTTCCTTCCCAGAACCCTCCTCTCCTTCCTTTCCCTAAAAAACCCTCCACACAGCATCCCCAAAGATGACATAGGCCCTTAGGGAAATTATTTTCCTCCTATGTGGAGCTCATGTAAAAAAAAAAAAATAAATACATAAAAAATAAAATAAAATAAAAACCAGGTTTAACAGTAATTTTTGAATTTAACTACGATTTGTTTTTGTTTATGAGTACAGGTGCATCCCTACTAGCACGTACTTGATGCATTTGTGATCGCACATGCACCGGCCGGGTGCATTGTTTCGTGACGGAGGTGAGCACCGAGTACCGAGTACCGAGCAGTGAGGTTGCCGGGATAGATTCATACACACGCTAACTGCACAATGCAGTGCGCATAGTACTTTGTCAAGTGCACTATCTATAGCTACCTGGCCAGTAACGGGCCTAGATCTGCTAATGCAGGTGGTTTATGTGCGGGACATTGAACAGAAAATCCTTGGAAATGTGATTTATGCCTACTGATTTAAAATAAAACTGGGAGTCGTCAATTTGTATAAAACCATTCAACATACAGGACAACGAAAAACGAAACTGTTTATCTGGTCGAGAAAGCTTTTCGATTATTTTTGTAAAAATTTAAGACCAATCAAATTTCCTAAATAAAACTGCGTTTCATAATTATGAAATTTAAATGAAATGGCTATATACGTTATCAGGAAAGTGTAAGAGATGTAGAACTAAAAGGTATTAAGTCAGTGGTGACATTGGTCTTCATTATTGAATATCGCGAAAGAGTTCCAACGGCTCCCAACAAACTGGAGGCAGTGGGACTATAGCATCCCCAATTAATTATGTTGTGAGGCTGAAGGTGAGTGGGGAGGGGAAGGAGGTGGGAAAGAGGAAGTTGGGGAACTGACTGGCTATTCAGCTCTAATCAATAATCAGCGGCTAAAGCCAATTCAAGCAACATTTCAATTCTGAATGGTGGGATTACACCAGGGAGATACTGACAGTATCCTCCACTCTGGAATGTGCCGCAAATATACTTTATTTTATTTTAAATAATTAAATCTGTGGAAACACAAATCAATCAATTGAAATTTACTTGCGCACAGCGGGGTTTGAACCTGCAACCTCCGGAGAGACCGTCATAATATCAAATGTACTAATCTAAATGGGAAGCATTTCTGGGGAGAATTGTCTATTCAGTGTACTTGATCAATTTTGAACACAAGTAAGGAAAAATTGAGCTAATTTCGGACACGACCACGCCCACAATACGCTTATATCAGTATTTTCCTCAGTGGTGTAGGTATGTGCAGAAGGCTGTATAAGCAAGGTTAGGGGTGGAGGAGTAGAAGGCTGTAGGGGTGCTCTAGCTGCCCTAGTATGCGATGATCCTACCTGACCTCTTCAACAGGGAAGGCCATATTCCATAAGGGTGGAAAATGCAGGTTTTAAAATAACCAGCGTTCTATACTGGAGATGGAAACATAATGCACGCAAAATTATGTAAATAACTTAAAATTTGTGTTTACTGAAGCAGCAAAAGCTTTCTGTTGTGAGCTTTGGCGTCACGAAATTTGCTATGCAGGATTTTTGCAGTTTACGAATTTCTAGATCAACCACCAAAAAACTATATTTTCGGTCGTAACTTTGTGTCCTGCGTAACTTTGGTTCAATGAACTCGAATTTGCTTTGAAATTAAGTGTTAATTTCAAAATTGAAACTGATTGTGTGAAAAATGCAAATTTACCGGTGATTTTGCACGTATCACGGGGTCTGCGCTCGTATTGTTTTATCGCCATAAGGCTCGTTCTGTCCCGAATAATACATTAAGCCTGTTTGAAGAAAAATGCCGAATCTGTTAAAAATTTTAAATTGTTCTGTTGGCCTATTTTGTTGGTTTAAAATTAAAAGTCTTTTGTGAATTTTGAACGAAATGCCAAATATCAAAACAACATCTTGATCTCAAAAACAGTTAAAAAAGCAGAAACGAAATTATAAACAGTCTACTTACTGCAAATAGACAAAGCGATCGCTATTTTCTAACTATAACAAGAAACTAATTTTTCTACAGGTAAAAATGGCTTGTAAATAGAAACGATTACACTCGTAGAGAAATCAATCAGGAAGAAAAAGCATACTCTTGAACCTGTGTTCAGATCAGTTTTACAAGAACGGAAGTCTGTCAGCGTTTAAACCGGTTACACAGAATTATTATTACACACCGCCTGATTGTCTCATTAAAAATGTACAGGAAAACGGAAAAAAGATAAAAACTAGCGGGTAGTTAACAAAATAACATGTGTAATTGTGCACGATTAGAATCAATATATCTGGACTTTCTCATTGAACACGTTTATAGTTATTAAAGATTTAATAAAAAAATGTGATAAGTTGTAAAAGTTCTCACGGCGTCTTTCACCGTTAGAAACTGATCGTTTTATAAGTTTTTTTGATTTGAATTTGTTTTACAGTGTTTTTCATTAAAACGATTGCACGAATGCGTGTGACGTGTAGGTATGTTCACGATTTTATATAACAACATCGCGTTTGCAAATTGTCTACGTACACTCAATTAATAATAAAAAAAAACAGTTGCATCATCGAGATAATTATTACACCGATTATGTGCTTTATAAGAAATGTACTTTATGATGTTTTCTGAATCGACTCAATTTTGTTAATATGTAAAATAAAATGGAGACCATACAATAGACACAAACTCTAGATGGCTTCGTACATATTATGCAAACTATAGTTATTTCGGATTTTTTTGTTTACTTTTTCAATAATTTCTTGAGAATATGACGTAGTGACGCTTCAAACCATTTGAAAATAACTGGTTATTTTTTTTTTTTTTACATTAACTCCACACAGGAGGCCCTGAGGAAAATAATTTCCCTCAGGGCCTATGTCATCTGGGATGCTGTGTGGAGGGTCTTTTTGAGGAGAGGAAGGAATGAACATTGGTCTTGAAGAGACCCATGTTTTAAGAAGGAGGAAACACAGAGGCCGGCAAATCATTCCACAGCCGAGCTGTTGAACACAAGAACGAGTCGAAGAAACGACCCGTTCTCATGTGACAAATGTCAACCGTGTACAAATGTTGGGCACGCGTTTGGCGTGTTTCCCGACTATGCACCGGTGCCGAAGGGATCAATGATGCTAGTTCCTCGGAGCATCTTCCATTGTAATACCGGTAGAACAAGGATAGCATTCCCACCCGACGCCTGTGCTCTAAAGATTGCAATCCGTCTGTTAAGGTGGTTATTCTGACAATTGATCTACGCTGGTAATTTGTAATTTGATACAATCATTTACGTAATTTGAGTGTTGTTTTCGTACTCTTATTTTTAATTTACATTGAATAAGAAAAAAGTACAGGCAAAAACGATACCATTAGAAAAAGATTATTTAACCCAAACCTTAATCAATACAATTTTGAGATATAAATACAATTATAAAATAATTATGCATGTGTAAAAATGTATATAAAATAATTAATATACATTAAAACCTATTGTACTTGTTGCGTATCTACATATACATGTGTTATTTTGTATGCTGTATATTTAGAGGTACATTAAACTTGTAAAAAAAAAACCTCCATAGTTCAAGGCATATAGGATGTCGCATCGGTGTTACCGAGATCGTTGAGCTACATTTTGACTTAGCAATCGCTCAACTTTATTGGCAAAACAATTATTAGCAATGCAAATATACGAGTACCTGAACGCAATATAAGAGGTGATTACAGATATCAGAGGAAACATTTTAAATCTAAAACTGCACTCAGTTGCGCTAGTACGTGTTTTGGCTTAATTTCATCTAATCGAACGCACAGTTTGACGAATTCCATCCTTGTGAAGAATGTCGAAATAACTGAGGCCTTCTTCATGTCAAAATATAAAAAAATATATATATTTAAAATCGGTGTCATTTTATTTGCTAATAATAATCCTTCGTTCCGGTTGGTTAGACCGTTTGATTCATGCACTTGATCCAACCCATTACTTCACAAGCGTGTTGACATTTCGACGGGTTCGTTGACGCGGCGGGGATTTGCGAGGGTGGCTGCTGGTGCACTGAATCCTGCTGATAATTTATTTATTTATTTAACCAGCCCACCGAGAACCGGACCAACCCACCGGCTAATTAATATATGCAGAGTGCGAGGGATGGAAGCGATTGCAGTATTTGGCAACTGGGCACTGGCAGCATTGGCACTGGGTGCGGCAGATAAAATTAACGGGTTTGAGGTGAGATCGGTGGCGAAAATTAACTTAATAGCTGCAAACTTGGTGATTGTGGGTGTGGTTTAACTGGGCTAGAAATACTTTTAAAATGACAAAGTGTATCATTTATTTTTACACACAAAACAACACAAATGCATTAAAATATTTTGAATTTCGATCCAGGAACGTAATATGCACGTCAATTTGAATAATCAAGTTATTTACCATCAAATTTAAACATGTAATAAATATAAAGGATTACACTTAACATTTAAAACTAAGAATTATTACAGTTTCGTGTCATTTTTATGTTAGAATCGCAAAAAAGGGGAAGTTCTGAGAATGAAAAGGGTATGAGGGGTGGGTAGAAATCTGGGGGTCAGTGTGTGCAGGAGTGACGAACGTATGAATCCATCCCTCTCACTGCAGTGCAATGCGGTGTTCCGAGAGAGTCCTGCTGGAAAAGTCAAAAGTTGTCCCTCAACCAGTCTCTCCCGATCTCCGGCCTGCCACGTAGTTGATGGGCAGACACATCTGCCGCCAAGGCTCGGACAAACCTCATCGCGTGAACCCGGGTACCTCTGTTAAGAGGAATATAAACGCTAGAAATATTTCGAATCTCATACCTGCAAAATTTTAAAATCGAGCGTCTTATTTGCACGAGGCAAGTAAGCGAAAAAGTGGTTTTTATTTAGTTTGTGTATAATTTTATAAGAACGAAAAAAAGTTAGAAAATAGAAAACCTCAAAAATAGTCTTAGCCATAAAGGGGTACTTTTTAAAAATTGTTTTTTGTATTACTTCATAGTTAAGTCATGAAAAAACATTTTTTTGGTGGTTTACGCTTTTATTTTTTGTTACGTAAATAATAATTTTTTTGTAATTCCAATACATAGAAAAGCTAGTAAAAGCTTCAATTTATCCGTAACATATTTTTTGATGTTCATACTGAAAGCCGATTCGTCGTAAAGATTAATCAAAATAGTATCAAAATAGGATTTCACGTATAGCTTCATCTTAAGTCACCAAACGTAGCGGACCTATGGCAGAGGTTGTTGGTTATCCTATATGGTTCCCCGGGGCGTGGATAACCATATCCGAAATCTTGTGCAGAAGGAATTGCGGATATAAAGGAAATGGGAAAGAGAAAAGTTTGTAAGTTATGGCTTAATTTTAAAATCAGACAAATCTACTGTTAGAAAAATTTTACCATCTGTAGTCGATACACTAATTTCACGATGAATCTTATTTGAGTAAATACCTAATTATGCATTAAATTTTGATTTCGAAAATAGCTTTGCATTTAATTTAAAAAAATTATTTGCGCCACATTTACGTTAATTTACTAAAATGGTGTTGGCCGGTTTGCAAATTAAGATACTCACAATAATTCAAAGCAATTTATTAATTATTTTCATTAAATAAAATGATGCCACAAAGTGATTTTACAATAAATAATTATTGGAAAAGAAATTTGCAATTCGTTAGGCTTTTAATCCGCAACTTCCGGGCCAAAATTCTGACTAATAACAATAAGCTTGTGATCGGCTATATACCTAAACTAATTCATTCAATCTTTATGAAGAGGTCGACTAAGTCCCAGTTGTTTCACAGAAATTCAAATGTAATATTGTCATTCAGCACCATTTATTTTTTTGACGTTTTTAAAGCCGATTTGAGGTGCGTTTCAGCTTTCTATCAAATTGTAATAATCTGACAAGCTTAACCGCATGATAGTTGTAATCCTCTTCTGCTGATCACAATTAGTTCAAAAGCTGAAAAGGACTCAGAAACCACACATAATGGGAACCTTTCAATTGTCAAAAAAGCAAAATGGCGCTGAATGAAACAAGTCCAAAAAACAATGAAATACGATAAGGGTATCGAAACGCCAAATGTGGCTTTTCCCAGTTTTAAACAGCAACAAAATTAATAAAAATGTTCGACTACTTAAAAGACGAAAAACGTGTTGTGAAAATATCAAAATATACAGATGTGCCCAGTTTTACACAAACTATTTCGAGTTTTTCCATTTAATTATTTATTTTATTTAATCCGTTTAAAACCGACGAGATTCTTTTAAAAACAATGGTTGGCATTAAAGGTAAAGCAGAAATTTCAGTAAAAAAACTGTTCAAATTTGCATTTTTGCTAACCTATTTAGATAAAAACATAATATTGATACTCTCAAAACAACAGATTTAGACTTGTTGCAGTTTAATACTGGATGTTCGATTTGATGACTCTGTCGCACGTGAATTTCTGGGAAACAACTGGCTTAAGAAAATGTCCCTTTGTTGAGAAATTCGTTTTCACTGTGAAGTTCCATTTACAACGTTGACTGAATTCGTATCTACCGGTAAAGCTGCAATGCGTTTTCACTTCAGTAACAAACTAAAAACCGCACTTGCATATGATTTAAAGCACATCTGATCAACGCGTGACTTTATTGCCGTGTAGGTACATAAAATAAATGTAACTAGACAATAATCCATCGATTTCTCCGCGCTCATTTGAAGTTTAGTTATAACTTATAGCTTAAAACCTGTGCTTTCTCCCGGGCTAGATTCAGATTTCTCCACAGATAAACCGATTGGACCATTAGACCAACCACTTTGTCGTTAATGCCACAGTTTGCATGTGCATTCGATTAGAATTAGATGCATCCAATCTGGTACCTACTTGCAACAAGTGCAGAAGTGGTTTCACGTTGTTTTACGCGTCCAATAGAACATTCCAGCCTTACTAATAACAAATCACTTCCCAACCGTTAAACGGTGTTTTAATTACACGTCGTATGAAGACCGAACAGTTTTAAATTCGATATAGTACTAATAAAAAAATCACCATCTCTAGATACTATTTAAATCTGCCAACATCGCATTTTGTATTTCACGCATGCGCAATTGAGACTACTTTTACCGCGCGCGGAGTGCCCTCCGCAGTATTGGGTGACAGATATTCGTGTCTTGTAATCTCTACATAAATCGTGTTTTCGTTCATAAAAAGATCAATTTACTCTTGTATTCGAAATTTATTGACGTTTTAATTTTAAAAAGTTTGTGGTAAGCTTTTTTAACTTTTTACTATTTAAAAAAAGCTGTGAATTGAGTTTCAGAAGGAAATGTGCGCTAAAAAAATGGTTAAGTGAAAGAACTCTTTTGTACTAATTTCTGTTATTTTCCGCTTTTCGTTTTAATGTTTTTTCCATTATTATTTTCTCTTGTCTTTTCTTTTATTTCTTTAATTTTCTCTGTTCTGTATTTCTTATAAATTTTATTAACTTTTTTTTTTCATGTACCTGTATATTTTATGTACCTGTCTCTTCGACTTGGTCGAAGACCTGTCTCAATTTAAAAAAAAGTAATTG
Source organism: Limnephilus rhombicus (assembly GCA_929108145.2). NCBI lineage: Eukaryota > Metazoa > Arthropoda > Insecta > Trichoptera > Limnephilidae > Limnephilus > Limnephilus rhombicus. Next base: position 42,497,621 of record OV815279.1, read on the forward strand.
TCAAAAGAACCCGTTGACAAACTGATATCAATCAGTTTAACGGGACTTAATTTAAAAATGTAAAAAAACTGTAAATAAAAAAAAAATAAAATAAAAAAAATATATATATATATATATTTTAAATACAAAAATATAAAAGGTAATTTTATCTAGTTTCTAAAATGGTATTGGTTTTTACGAAATCTTCAAAAATAAGAAAAATGTAGGACATTTAAAATACCTTGGAAAAATTCCGAAACGCGATGAGAAATTATTAGCAGCAACAGTGTACACGACAGATAATCAACCCTCTTTGGCTGGATAAGCAATATATATATAATATTTTTCTATATAGTAAGATTTTCACACACACGGTTGTTTATCAATTGTATAAAATATTCATGACGCTTTTTTAGTAAGGCTGTTAAGAGTGTTAGCCATGTGCAATTTTCTAATGATGATTAGATGACAAGCTTTGCAACCGATTTACCTGCAACCTGCAAACATATTTTGAGTGGATGGGAACCATGAGTTATACCAACAGTTTCCAAAGTCCTCAGTAAAAAGATTCCTAAAATTGTCACAGCTCCGCTGGTAAGGACATGCAGCAAGGGTGGAAGATAACCGACCAACAAAAAAGATTCCTAATAATAAGCAGGAAGGGAGAAAGGATGTTGGGGACCTCAATAAAATCTAATTGGTAACCTATCCCTCTCTTACACTTGCTTGACATCGCATATCGCCATCCCATTTAAATGAAACACAGTTTTGTATTGGAAATTTAAGGCCGGTTTTGCCAGATTTTGGATAACAATACATTTCCAAATCGCGTTAATGTTGTAGGTAGCTTGAAAACAAGCGTATGGGTCCGAGTGGTTAAGATTATTTGCCACGCCACTGTATTTTAACACTATTAGTGAAAACCTGAAAACTATCAACAAATTATTAGCCAAAATGTACAATTTGATAACAAACCTACAAACAATAATAATAAATCAATCATGCAAACGACATTCATATTACAGAAACCAATCATTAGAAGAAATGATTGCGTTTTCGAACGATTATGGGTGAAATTACATAGGAAAGTAGTTAATATACTAGCACATCTTGGGCCACGCAGCCATTATATTATATACTAATTATCTCCTTGGCAATGGATGTACTGGTTTGATATTAAAACACGTACATGAATGCAAAATCCGTGTCGTTGTTGGTTAGTAGGACGAAGAAAGGAGTTTACCTGACATCAATTATTTCGCAAAGGTAGAGAAAATACAAGTAGAAATTAGACGTACGCAGATAAAGCAACAAGTTATGTACTGGAGACATCCAAGAATCCAATGGGTGAGTACTGTAAATATTGAGAAAATACAAAAGGAGTTGAAAGTAGGACTTGAGGAATCTACATAAATAATAATGAATCGCCGAAATGAATGTACACGCATAACTTCCGAACGAATGCACCAAATTGGATAATTCTTTTTTTTGTGTTAGTTTTTGTCAAGACAAGGTTTGTATAAAACTACTGGTGACCTCTGGCGTTGTGAAATTTGTATAAAAAAATTGCCGTAGGTGGCACGCGGGTTGTTTGAAAACTGAATGTACTCGGGGGGAACTCGGGTAGGGTGTTCGCGGGAGGTGGGAGGGAATCCGGGAAGGGGGAGGGAAACCTGGAGGGGGGTTTGCGGGACGAGGAAGGGAGGGGGTGGAGTGGGGAGTGGGGAGTGGGGAGTGGGAAGATGGATGAGGAGGAGTGGGAACGCAAGAGGGGAAGGGGACGCGGGAGAGGTAGGGGAAGCGGAAGGGGAACGGGACGAATAGGAAAGGACACGCAGGGAGAAATAATTTCTTTAGCAACGCATTGGTATGCCATTGCCATTTAATAATTGGCAACCAGCTGGTTTATAATACAATGTTCGGATCATCAATTTAATTACATTCAAATTAGTGCAACATCATTGAATTTACTCAATCGTAAGGAACTGGATGACATTAGAAATCAAATTTATTAAACGGCATAGAAATAATACACCACTGAAAGAGGGCAGTGACATAACTAACCTCAATTATGAATACGGAGATTGCGGGTTCAAATCGCAGTGTGCACAAATGAATTTAATTATTGTGCGTTATTTCAACTCTCAGTATCGCCCCGGTGAAAGACCACAATTCATAATCAATACGTTGTGGCTTTTTGGTGACCATTAATAAAATATTAAGTAAAAAATCAAGATTATAGAATATGAAAAAACATAAATGGAAATAAAAATAAAATAAAAAATTAATTATTATGAAGGGCGTGGTCTGGGATCAGCTCGGGCCTAGCGCTCACTCAGCAGTGGCGCTTGGTACTGGAAGAATGATTGAATGAGTGCTTGAATAAAATTCATTTAATCAAATGTGACATTTTCAACAATAAAAAAATAAATAAAATCGTTTCGGAGTACGAGAACAATCTCAAACCATGTTTTTAAATGTTTATTGGTTTCCGGGTTTAATTCCATAAATTTCTTATTTTTAATGGTTTGTATTAATTATCATGGGTCGGGCCCACCTGTCAAAAACTTCCACAGCCTCTTACTAAAGAAAGATAAAAACTACCGGACCACCTGACACTGAAACTAATGTCACTTCGGGTTAATACTAGAACGTGTCTCGAATGTCCAAACGGTAAATTAATTAACGAGACCCGTAGACTAAATAATGGCAATTACAATTAATTTGAATGGGCCTTATAAAGAAGTCCTAGGTCAATCAAGATTAAACGAAAAATAAAATGCGGAAATGTATATAGGTTGTAACACATTGTGTACGAACAAGTAATATATGTGAACACAGGTAAATAAATAAAAACAGTCATAAAATATAAACTGAATAACACACAAATAAAAATTAACGCATAGCTCGTACATTGCTGATGATGTTTCGATGGTAGCAAAAATTAACGCATAGCTCGTACACTGCTGATGATGTTTCGATGGTAGCAAAAATTAACGCATAGCTCGTACATTGCTGATGATGTTTCGATGGTAGCAAAAATTAACGCATAGCTCGTACATTGCTGATGATGTTTCGATGGTAGCAAAAATTAACGCATAGCTCGTACATTGTTGATGATGTTTCGATGGTAGCAAAAATTAACGCATAGCTCGTACATTGCTGATGATGTTTCGATGGTAGCAAAAATTAACGCATAGCTCGTACATTGCTGATGATGTTTCGATGGTAGCAAAAATTAACGCATAGCTCGTACATTGCTGATGATGTTTCGATGGTAGCAAAAATTAACGCATAGCTCGTACATTGCTGATAATGTTTCGATGGTAGCAAAAATTAACGCATAGCTCATACATTGCTTATGATGTTTCAATGGTAGCAAAAAAGTTATTAAAATAATAAAAATCCGTTGGCTTCAATATCTAGGAAATGTGATGAGATATCCAGAGAAGTACGAGATGTTGCATCTCATAATGCAGGGAAAGATTGCCGGAAGTTTGCGGGGAAGATTGCTGAAAAACCTGAAATAGCGGTTTGAAGAATACGCCATGTATAGCCAACATGATAGTCAACGTCCGTTGAACGGACAGGGCACGAGAAGAAGAAAAAGTGTGACATCTTACTTTAACAAATATATGTGCAAATTGATGTTAAAAACAAACCAATGTCAACCAGAAAAGTTTCAAGGAAAATATCGTAAGTATAAGAACAAAATCGTTTTGTCAACTTAAGCAGCAAGATCTGTCAACCGCTGTTCTCTGGCATCGTGGAATTTTCTAGGCCATTGCAACTATTTTCATCCCGCAAAGTTATTACTATCGTGAGCTGTAAAGCTTTGAAAAATATATTTTTTACATTAGACTACTTTATGCCAAAACACACACCAGTACACCTCTTCAAACACAGAACCGCCTTAGAAAATGAGCAAACTGCTCGAGATACTAAAACCTAATTTCTTACTTATCCCTTTCGCTAAAACAACTTTTGACCAAAGAAATTTTAAATACTTTTCAACATAGCTCCACAATCAACGCACATTCCACAGGATATCAGAATTCAAATTATCTCTATAAATAAAAATGAATCCCCGAAATGTATGTACGCGCATAACTTCCGAACGACTTCACCAAATTGGATAATTCTTTTATTTTTGTGTTCGTTATTGTCAGGACAAGGTTTGTATAAAACTACTAGTGAGCTCTGGCATCATGAAATTTGTATAAAAAATGCAATAGGTGGCGCGCGAGCTGTTTGAAAACTGAATGTAAGGAATGCGGGAGCGAGGAGGGGGAGGGGGAACTCGGGAGTGGGTTCACGGGAAAGGGGGAGTGGAGTGGGGAGAGGGAAGGTTGAGGAGGCGGAGTGGAAACGCGAGAGGGGAAGGGGACGCGGGAGAGGAAGGGGAGGCGGAAGGGGAATAGGACAAATGGGAAAACCAGCTAGTTTTAAATATAAATCAGATATCAAGTCTTGGATCATCAGCCAAGACAGCAATGATTTTATCAAAACCAATTTACAAGTACGCATTTCCAATGGTACGATGCTGATTGTTTTTTTTATTTTTATTTTAAACGTAACATTGTGATGTTATTTGAATTTTTTATTACAACTGCGCCGGCTCTCAACACGGAGTTCCTGGCAAGACAGGCTTAGCACAAAAAAAGAAAACTCTCAAAAATTTAGATAAACAGCCAAACTGGTGGTCAAAAAGTATTCAACTATTTTAAAATAAAAGCATTTACAAAAAAAATTGTAGAAACCCTGGTGAAGTCGGGTAATAAGAGCGAGTATAAAAATATAAGTCATTAAGAGAAGGAACTTCGTGTCATTTTCTTTCATTTTATATTTCTAACACCCGTTTCATCTTCAAAAATGTTGTACAAACATCCGGTAATTAAAAGTTAACAATCACTCCAAGGTGCTCCTTCCCTTGAAACCGCTCTATTCCATTGTGTCAATAGAATAATAGAATATACTTGTTCTACTCGTGTTACCAAATGATACACCTCGGGTATTACATCATATTTAGAAGAATAGGCATGATATTGAAGTATGGAATATACCCGTGGTGCAGTTTAAATTAGATCCTGAGGCATGTGTGGAAAAACCACGTATGACTGTATTACGGTGATCCGAACAGAATTTAGTAAAGATCGATGCAAGAGTATTTTTATATATAGTAGGTTTGTTTTTTTTTCCGTTTTTACTTCGGTGTTCGCCTAAACTAGGTCACTAGAAAGGTAACCATCGAATACTAGATATATTTATTTAATAATTTTTACTTCATTACGTATTTAAGATTATTTGCTGCACGATACAGAGACCGCAAGCGTTTTTAATGTATTGATAACAAAATTATGCAATAAAACCTTTTTACAAATGAAAACAGTACATGGTAGATATAAAGTTGCACGTAAATGTACATATATGGTGTATTATTGAAGAAGAAGATAATAGTAATAAATCTAAACGTAAATATGAGAAAGAAAAACCAAAGATTTCTTGTCTTACCGGGTCAAAGGCCATTGGGACCTCTAGAGCAGGGGTGGGGAACCTTTTTAGCGTCGCGGGCCATTTGGATGTTCATACTTTAACCCGCGGGCCGCACTCCGATTTCTGTCTCGGGGGGGGGGGGGGGGAAGCCACATTCAAATCAAAGAACTGGTTTTACTAAAACTAATTTAAAAATGTGGTTACGTAACTGCCGATACTCTTTAATTATAGCTACACTCAGTCAGAACATGCAAACGGTTTTACGTAGTCTGCAACCACAATTTTATAGCTGCACTTTGAACACGAGAATAGTTTCCGTCAAAATGCATCAGCAGATGTAACCACAACTGGAATTTTTTTGTTGCATTCTGAACACGGAACAAGTTTCAATTTAGATTAAATTTGTATGCGGGGAATTAGAACTACACTCAGAACATGAAAATGGCTTTCCTCTAATTCTGGCAGCATAAACTACGAAACTAGAATTTTATAAAGGAACTTCCAACATAAGAAATGCGTCAGCAAATGAAATCACACCTGATGCGTTTTCGTTGCATTCTTAACACAGAACTGGTTTTAATTACAGGTTGAATCTGTACGCGGGGAATTAAAACTATAATCAGAACGTGAACTTGCTTTCCTCCGATACTGGCAGCACATATGCAAATACAATCTTATATCTGCACTTCACACACGAGAATGGTTTCTTACGAAACGTGTTAGCGAGATAAAACCCCACCTGGAATTTTTTCGTTGCATTCTAAACACAGAACTGGTTTTACTTATAAAGTGAGTTTCTACGCGGAGAACTAAAACTCCACTCAGAACATGAAAATGGCTTTCCTCCAATTCTGCAGCACACAGTACGCAACTAGCATTTTATAAATGCACTTCTTACACGAGGAATGCGCCAAATATGAAAACCCCACCTGGAATTTTTCGTTGCATTCTAAACAAAGAACTGGTTTTTCCATCAGAGCGAAAAGGATTGTGAGTCCCTAGCTTTAATTAATACTGCACCTAGAACACCAAAATGGTTTTACCTTCGAAAAGTTAGGGTTAGCAGATGAATCCGCAACAGGAATTTGCATTGTGAACACAAGATTGGTTTTACCTTCAGAATGAATAGGAGTCCACTAGTCAACCAGCTAAAATTAAATTGTACTCTTGATTAATTATATTCATTTAGCTAATTACATGTAATGATTTTTGTGTGGCAATTATTATGGCATTTGTGTTTGCATTATATACAAAATGTTAAGGGACGCGCTTGACTTAATATAACCAGTGAATCCTAACTTTATTTGGAGAGATTGTTATATCTAGCTTTTAGTTCATCATCGCTTTGTTATTGAATAATTTCGTGCTGCAGATTATCAGGCACATTCTATGGTTTGACTTTGAACGGTTTAGCAAATATGTTCAAATCCGTTTGCTCTCTTTTCACGTCCTTAAATGGTACATTAAATGCCTCACTTAATTTTGCGCACCCACCAGCGTATTCAAACGATATAGAAGGCTTTTGTCCTTGCCTTAATTTAGTTTAGCCTTAATTCTTGTCCTTAATTTAGTTTCAAATGATTTCATGTTTCACTCAGCTTTAACTTTTCTTTTCTTCGTAATTGTCATTAATAGGATTTTATTGATTTACTATCCACTAGAAATTTATGACAGACTGCCTAAGATTCTCCTCCGGATAGAGTTGCCATCAATCCTGAAATATCGGAACTGTCCCTTACAAGAAAATTAAAAGTTCCGATGGTATTTCACTATCGTTTCACCATACCAAATTAAAATGAAAGTAAAATGGGAGGTTTTATCACGTTATAATTTTTATCTAAACTATTTGCTAGTAACGATTTTGTAATAACGCCTTAAAAATGCATCTGAAACACCGTGAAAAAACATCCCGTTCTGTGAAATTTTTTGAGGTTCTTTCAAAAGTGCCCGCGGGCCGCAGGTTCCCCACCCCTGCTCTAGAGGGTCCCGGTGTCCCATTGGAACCTCTAGAGGATCTCTAGGTTTCCCTAGACTTACGTAACTATAATATGTGGAAATATTCCATGTTTATATTTAAAATAATGGTAAAAAAGACAATTGTTGCATCCGAAACTGCTAACGAATTACAGTTTCAGATGTAAATACTAAAAACGTAAGAAAACATAAGTGTAGGAAAAAAAGGGACGCAAGGAAAAGGAATGACCAATCACTTACCACTGTGTCTCTGCGAAGGAGCACAAGTCACAGCCACAATATAGTTATACCATATAGTTCCACCGCGATACCTCGAGGTAATTATCGCCACAAGAAAACGAATAAGTACAAAACGGTATTAAGTACTTCCGAGATGGTCAAATTCCTTCTTTTTAATTAAGAACGAGATTGTGTACACAAAAACACCGACAACTTGCTTCCAAGGTAGTTCCAAATCTTCTTTATTAAAAACGAATTTTCACTGTTTTTCTTGCCATTATCCCAAATTTAAAATATTTTTTCAGCAAGGTGATAGTTAGGGAGAGGTACGAACTGGATAAATACTTCCCGGTAGGAAGTAAGCATATTATAATTTCAAAACCAACCAACTTTAACACGTGCTTTTTACGATTGTGGAAGTGTGGGTATTACTGTTCATTATTGTGAATATCGCTTGTATTTTTGATGATGGCAAAGTAATCTATTGATTGGTTTATTGATTGATTTATTCAAGGTGTTGCCATTTTTTGATGATTTGGTAAGGAATATTATTTCTTATCTAATGAGTATCTATAAAAAATGAAAATAATAATCGTGTAAAACGAAGATTTTTAAAATGGGTCCCGATATAGGTTTTCTGCCCACAGGGTACGTGTCACCTGGTTAATTAGTTAGTTTGGAATAACTTGAACTAGTCAACTCAATTAACATTGATGACAATAATTCCGGGATAAATTGACGCAACAGTGTCGCACCAAAACGTCACTTTACCCAAGTGGAAATTGTCCTCTCTAACAACCATAACTAAACGGTATACTTGACAAATTAAGAGCTCTTTGTCATGAATTTAAACTAACAAAAGAACTCGTGGAAGGGAATACGGTGAAAACACGAGTACGGAGACAATACGAGAGATGGGTATAATAATTTATGTCAACCGAAATGCTCGAGGAATTTTAAACGAAAGCGATAGCAAAGGTGATTCACGTCGCTGCGCTTTTCTACAGTAGATAATTATGTCAAACTACTCACTTGCACACTTTAAAAAGAAGTTACAGATTGTAAGGCACTCTCAGTATCACCCTATGTGTTACTGCATTTGAAATTAATTTCTATAATGAGAAATATTAAAATATGTGGATAAAATCGTTATGTAAACGACGTTAAACTTACGATGTAAACTTACGAGTAGGTAAGGGTTATAGATATTTATATTTGGAGAATTACACCGTGTTACATCTCGCTACCTCCTTCTTTACCCAACGTTTTGGACAGCATTTGCTGGACACTGTATCGCAACACGGCATAATATCCCAAAAATAAATAACTGTAATACTTTTGGCCGTGAAAATCTCAATATCGTATTCGGTAAGGGGGGTTTCAATCTCAGTCATATTTGATTTGAGATTTTTAACATAACCGTTAAACGCCGATACTCGCCCCGTTTCAGCGTTTGATTAAATTAATGTTATGCTTCACAGCAAAGTACGATTCCATGATAAAAATGGTCTGTATTCAGAAATATTAACAGTAATTTAAAAAATAATATTGATGGACATATTAATATCTCCTGCTGTCGAAAAATGACTGTTTTACGTTAGCAACACCCATGAGGCCTTGAGGAAAATAATTCTTTGGGAATGCTGAGTGGGGGGTCTTTTAGAAAAGAAAGGAGAGGAAGTTCTGAGGGTATGAGGGGTGCGTAGGAATCTGGGGATCACACAGTAACGGAGTAACACACAGTATGAATTTAACACTCCCACAGCGATGCAAAGCGATGTTCCGAGAGAGTCCTGTTGGAGAGGTTAAAAGGTCTCCCTCAATCAGTCTCTTCTGATCCAGTCTGCCACGCATTTGGTGCGCAGACGCATCCGCCAACAAGATCTGAACAAATCTCACCCCACGAACAAGTGACGGAGGTGTAGGTTATCCAATAAATAGTTCTCGGGCGGCGGTACCCGTATCCGCCTTTTAAATTTATACACAGGCTCTGCAACTGTCAAACGACAATATGATTCAATTTGGGAGGCGGGAATGGGTATCGCCGCCCCGGGAACCTTTATTGGATAACCAACACCTCTGCCATAGGTCACCCCAAGTGGTTCGCTACGTTTGGTGATTTAGCAGGGGTGCCCGGGTTCATGGGGTGAGGTTTGTCTGGGTCCTGGAGGCGGATGACCGGGATACACTGAACCCCAGATTCCTACCCACCCCTTAAACCCTTTTCCTTCCCATAACTCTCCTCTCCTTCCTTTCCTTAAAAAAACCCTCCACACGGCATCCCCAAAGATGACATAGACCCTGAGGGATATTATTTTCTTCAGGGCCTCCTGTGTCGAGCTCATGTAAAAAAAAAAATATGATAGAACACATAAATTAACCGCAAATGTCAAATAATATGCATAACAAAAAACCTTGTATAGTTACGGGTAATTTAGAGGTTATTGCCTCATCCAGTTATTTCTACGTGAATCATAGAATTGTAGTATAATGTACACAGAGAGTGTACATTATATTACTTATGTATGTGTATGTACCTACGTGTGTGTGTGTGTGTATATGTGTTTGAGCTAAACAAAAAACAATGACAAAATGCGTTTCCGGAACATGACTCACGGTCAATTTAACCTCTGCAAATACACAAAAGGTACGCACGTTTTTTTTACATCAACTGACGGAAGTGTAGAAAATGGACAGTATTTTAAAAGCAAAACAATAGAATGGGATAGTATGTAAATTAAACGTTTAGGTTAGATTGTGAATCTCTCGTCATTTTTGCGTTGATCGAAGATAGAAAAACCAACAAAAAAACATTTGGTCTTCACTAAACGATTCAAAATAGTATTTTTTTACACTGGCTCCATAGGGTTAATGGGATGAGGTTTGTCTAGGTCTTGGTGGCGGATACGTTTTCCCAACCACTGCGTGGCGGGCTGGATTGGAGGAGACTGATTGAGGGAGGCCTTTTGACCTCTCCAGCCGGATTCTCCCGACCCATCGCCTTGCACCGCAGTGTGAGGAATAGATTCGTACTCCTGGTCACACTAACCCTTAGATTCCTACCCACCCCTCATACCTTTTTCCTTCCCATGTCTTCTTTTCCTTTCCTTTCCCTTAAAAAACCCCCCACACAGCATCCTCAAAGATGACATAGGCCCCTAGGGAAATTGTTTTCCTCGGGGCCTCCTGTATGGAGCTAATGTAAAAAAAATGAGTGTGTCTTTGTCATCTTTGGGGACGCTGTGTGGAGCGTCATGAAAGGAAGGAGAGAAAGTTCTGTGAAGAACAAAATTAGAGGGATGGGTGGGAATCTGGGAGTCCTGCTGGGGAGGTAAAATGGTTTCCCTCAAACAGTCTCTCCTGATCCGGTCTGCTACGCAGTAGATTGGCAGACGCATTCGCCGCCAAGACCTAGACAAACCTCCACCCATGAACTCGAGCATCCCTGCTAAGTCACCTAAAGTATCGAACGACTCCATGGAGTGACCTATGGCAGAGGTGTTGGTTATCCAATAAAACGTACGTTTTATTTTGTATTGAGAAGTTCAAGCACAAACATTAAAATGTTTTCCGATCATAAAAGTCTGTTTAACCTCTAATTATTAATTAATTTTTAACAGCAAAAACAGAAACTTAAAATTCTTTATACAAACATTAAGAACGGTTTGTATCACAGAAATTCAAATGTAACATTGCCATCAAATAGCTATTCAGCGCCATTTTGTGTTTGTTTACAGATGAAAGGATGCCGATACTCAGTTCGTTGTAACTTTTGAAAAAATTGTGATCAGCAGAACAGGACAATTATAACGGTTTTAAGCTTTTCACAATTTGATAGGAAATTTCTTATTACAATAAAATGGCGCTGAATGGCCATTTGATGGCAATGTTACATTGGAATTTCTGGGAAAAAACTGGCCCTAAGTAATATCATATAATTATACTTTCTCCATTCGTGTTGCTATATGAGAAAGCACAACGCATCGTACCGCACGTGCAAATATTATTTGTTTATTCCCAGCATTTTTGTAGTGCGTTGAAACGGCCCTCTTCATTACACGGAGCCACTCGGAACTACTTGCAAATGCATACAGCGCACGTCAATCAACCGGCGAATGCACACACGGCCTTTGGTGCAGCGGGTTATTTCGAATGCAGCAGGGAAAGCAAAACAAAATGAGAAACGATAATATCGTATTTATTATGAAAGGTAAAAGTCGTAAAGAAATGATTATTATATTTAACAAAAGTGAATGGTAGAAGAAATCGGTATGTCCGAAAGAAAGACACGAGTCATGTCATAAAAGAAGAGTATGTATGAGGCGAAGACAGCATTTTGTGGCGGTCCATCATCTCTGCCTACCATTGCGAGGAAACTGTACGAAGGCTAGATAGTTAGTATTTATATTTAAACATCAATTGTACCGGTGAAAAATGTGTTCAGAGAAAACCTATGGAACCTAGAAAGTTGAATAAACTATCAAATGAAAGTATATAACCAGTGGCGGTTCTTCACAGGGGGACAATGGGGACGGTCCCTTCCAGTTACACTCAAAACCTACTAAAGGAAATAACAGTCGATGCGTTGTCTTCACCAAAATGAATGAATTCTTTAAACATAAAAGTAATTAACATTTGCAGAAATAAAATACAAATAATTATTCCGGATGATTTTAATAAGACCTTACGCGCGTACAGCGAACAATGTACGGAGCACAAAACAGCGGTTCAATTTCTCAGTGCGCAGAATCTAATGCGCACTTGGGGGACGATCCGGAGAATCGCAATACTTTCCTTGCGTTGTTTCGCAATCGTATGCAACTGCGCATGCGCAGTCGTATGTGAATTCAAAGGAGGCGTCTACTAATATCTACAGGAATTCCAAAAACTGAAAAAATCGAACTAATATCTATGAGAACCAAAGTGTTGACGAATATCTACAGCACTGGCAGAGGTTGGATTTGCAATTATGTATAGCATATTTGAATAACGTAATATTGCGTATGCAGTTTAAAAAACTTAATTTATGTAAGTATGCATGTAAAAATCCCTAAAATCGGACTATTGGACACATTTAGCTGATTAGTCCAACCAACGCTCTGTAGATATTAGTTCAACCTACGCTCTGTAGATATTAGTCAACACTCTGAAGCTCGTAGATATTAGTTCAACATATGAGCTGTAGATATTCGTCCGACATACAGGCTGTAGATATTAGTATCTGGAGTCAATTCAAATACCCGCGGGGACAATTCTTTGGATCCCCACAGAAACATTTGTTTGCGAAGTTTCGGGCGGGAATAGCTCGCGTTCAAATTAGTTTGATAATAATCTTGCAAGATAAAGCTTTATTTTTATTATACTATATTGTAAATTGGCATATATCTATATATATTTTATATTATTTTGTGTTTATATATCCGACTAGCATGATTAGACCATACATTTTTTTTTGAGAAATTTTATATTATATTCTACGGGTGGTGAGATTGCGGTACAGTACGTAAAAAAAATATCTATCCCCACCACTAAAGAAGTGCTCGATCCGCCACTGTTTACAACGAAGGTAACGCACCTGATATGTAATAAGTGTATTTTTATCTATTCTTCTCAGTTATTAATTAGCAGAGTTGACAAATACGCCGGCAAGCAACTTTTTCCGTTAATAAAGATGATAGTAGGAGTTTTTCAAATGTTGTCAGGTTACCCAAAAATCTTTCTTTTTATTGACAAAAAAAAGTTCCATGCTTTACACTTTACACTATTAACTATTACATTTTCCGCACAACTTATTTAATTCAGACGGTTTTAGAGCGGCCTTAAAGATATTATGCCCTTCGCTTTGTTCTTTTCCGACCTCTCTTCAGGTCACAATAACAAATATGAATAAAATCATTACCCATAATGCCTTCGGAAGGCGAAACAGCTGTCACGCTTAGTGTTTTTTTTTACATTACCTCCACACAGGAGCTTCAGAGGAAAAAAATCCCTCAGGGCCTATGTCATCCTTGGGGATGCTGTGTGGAGGGTCTTTTTAGACAGGACGGAAAGGAAGTTCTAGGATGGAAAGGGGTATGAGGGGAATCTCAATGTGTCCAGGAATGACGGACGTGTGAATCCATCCCTCCCACTGCGGTAAAATGCGATGGATCGAGAGAGTCCGGCTGGAGAGATCTAGGTTAGGTCTACCTCAACCACTCTCGCAATCCATCCAACCACGAAGTATGTGGGCAAACGCACTCGCTGCCAACACCTCGATAAACCTCACCCCATGAACCCGGGTACCCCTGTCAAGTCACTTGGGGTGACCTATACCAGGGGCAAAAAACTCAAAATAAAAATTGAGTTCAACAAATTAAACTTGAAAACAATAAATAAACCTTATACACACAAGTGAATGATTAATCTGTCTTAAAAAATAATAATAACATAGGACTACCCCGTAACGTCAACTCACTAAATGCCTGATCTAAGAATAATGAACAAAGATGATAATGTATTATTTATTTATACCAATCAATAATAGCTACTGGTATTCTGGTCGAGCAGATCATCTGATAAATAATGTATGCACTCGGTAATGTATGCTCTTTCTGTCTTCCAGAAACCACTCGAGTTACTTGTCTGCTAAGTGCGATGGACCAGGAGTAAGATGCGTCTGTCTTGAGATTAATTTGTATACTATTTGATGAAGCAACATTATCTGGAGTCTCCATTCTATTCCGGAAGCTGAACTACTTAGATTCTGGAAATACAATACGAAAGCCGACGACTCAAATAAGAACTCAAGTAAACTATTATGTAAATAACTAGCTATACTATCCGAGATTTAAACACGATTTTCTCATAATTAACACACCGAATAAACACTATTGAACAAGCAGCCGAGATTAAACATGGTTTTCTCACATTTAACAAATTAATAACATTGAAGTAGTTGAGATTTAAACACAGTTTCCTCATATTTAACAATTTAAAAACATAGACTAAACAACGCTAAACAAACAACCGGAGATTTAAGCACGGTTTTCTCACATTGAACAACCTAAAAACAATGAAAAAAAAAAAAAAAAAAAAAACTAAAAATAATGAATTTAAACATAGATTTCTCATATTAGACAATATTAAAAATTATTTATATTAAACAACGCTGAACAAACCACTCGAGATTTAAACACGGTTTTCTCACAATGTTCTATTTAAAAACATTGTACAAACAATGCCACAATGACAATGCCACAATGACACTAATATAGTATTTTGTTTTAATATTACCCACACTCAGGCAGTGCCTTAGTGGGTTTTCATTTCTTGTTCATAATTGTTATTATATATTATGTTATTATACAAAATTTGCTATTATACATTATATGTACAAAGAAATGGGAATAAAGTTAAAAAAAAAATTACATTTATTATAATATTCTAAAAAGTTAAATGGCTAATAAATAGATATGATTTTAGATTTTTACGGCCAAAAGTATTTTTGTTATTTATTTTTGGGGTGTTACGCCGTGTGGCGCTACTTCCTCCTTTAGCCAACGTTTCAGACAGCGTTACAGTGACCATCATCACAGGGCAGGTGTGTGCTAATAAATAGTTCAATAAATCACGATGGAAAGAAGAGTCGCAAGTTGAAAATAAATACGTTGATCTAGAAATTCCAGATTATAAAATCTAATTTACGTTTTTTACAAAATATGTAACCTACTTTCCAATTTTTTAAAGAAAATTTATCTTAGTTTATTCTGTTACACTAGAACGTCTTTCTCAAATAACACAAAATTTTATTTAATTTAATCGTATTTATCGTGATTAACTTTTGGGTTATTATGCCGTGTTGCACTTCCTCCGCCTATATCCAACGTTTCGAACAGCGTTACAGTGTCCATAATAGTTTTTCTTGTCTAAAAAAAAAAGAAAAATTTATCAGCGAAAACATGTTTTTAGGCTTGCTGTTTTATTTTAGCACTCATTTTTTACGTATCTTTGTAAAGCTGTTTGTTTTCCAAATAAAGATATTATATTATTATTATAATCCATCATAAGACAGATGTGCCCTGATGATCTGCTCTGATGACGGACACTGTCACGCTGTCCGAAACGTCGACCAAAGAAGGCAACAAGGCGTAATAACCCAAAAATTAATCGCGATAATAATTTTGGCCGTGAAAATCTTAAACCTTGTCTTAAATCTTTTTGATGAGACAAAGAGAAATGAAAGTTAAAGGCCCTACTCACCGTCCGATTTGTAGAACTGCTTGCAGGAGAGCAAGCCGGTGTACTGCAAATTGGATCATGAGTAGGCAAAAACGCCAGCCGAATTATTATTATTCCCTTTATCAGGCTGTCGGAATGATGGTTGGCGGTTCGCCTGCTGTCCTGCAAATCGGATAGTGAGTAGGGCCTGTTGGGCGACCACCAACAATAAACCTTTTTTTCAGGAAATGTGGAAACGTGGGTTATTAAATAATATAAAATATATTATTATATATTATGTTGATAAGATTGGTAAGATAGAAAGTAATTGACCTCTCCTCGCACGTTAAATAACCCGCACAATGCCGGCATAGCAAGTCATCATGAAGCGAGAGCAAACATTGCCAGAGAAGATACTCGTAGATAAATAAGTCCATGACGACATGTGTTGGCCACATTGGTTGGCCACTTGATCAAACCCAATCCTCAGGTCGACGAATTAAGTCAATAAAATGAACAATTTATTTCAATTTAATTGGGACATTCAATAATATAGTATAATATTATTGTATAATACGATTTTAATAATAATTTTGTAATTATTTATAGAAAAAATACTATTTTCATTTATTTTTATTTTTATTTGAATACCGCACATGAGTCCAAATTGCTCCCAACCGACTGAATAAGTGAGACCATGGCATCCCCAATTGGAAAAGGTTGTGAGGCCGAAGTGGGGAGGTGAATGAGATGAGGAAAAGGAAGGTGGAGAAGTACCTGGCTATTCAGATCTGGTCACCAAACACGGCTAAAGCCATTTCAAGCAACGCTTCAAGACCCAAATGACCCCAACATCCGGGAGCCGGTGAGATTATTGTAGTGGACTACCGAAGGTAGCGGGGAGGGGAAGGAGACTGGAAGAGGAAGGTGGGGAAGTACCTGGCTATTCAAATCTGATCATTATAGCCATTTCAAGCAACGTTTCAGTTCTAAATGGTGGTCTTATATCAGGGCGATACTGAGAGTATCTTTCACTCTGGAACGTGCCGCAAATACACGCTATATTATGTTTAATAATTAAATTATGAAATAACACAAATAAATCAAGTAAAATTTACTTTTGCACACCGGGATTTGAACCAGCCTTCTTTGGATTACTAGTCGAGATTATACAGGTGATTGAACAGAAGCACACTTCCGAATATACCAACTTTTGGTTTACTTTTTACGTAATCTAAAGTCAAACTTCCAAATAATAAAATAATTAGTTGTGCTTTTCATAATAAAGACAACAAATGACAAGCGAGAAACAAAAAGAATTTTCCATGACAAAAAATCAAGAACATGCATAATATATATTATAAAGAGTACCTAAACTTAAAATAATTCATAATCTGTTCGTTCACAGATGGCGGTAATTTAATTATTTTTGGAATAAACCCTTTTTCAAAAAGGAATGCTGTAAAATATAGATGGATTATTAATATGAAGGAATGAAAGAATTAAGATGAAGCAATGAAAATGTGAATAACATTAGTGTGAAAATCCAATTCGTTCAAGAAAGGCAAACAAATACAATATGGTATCGGTGATTCAATCCAATATTGCATTTGCATGTCTTTCTTGGAAGAACTGAGTTTTTACAAGGACAAAACTATTTATCCATAACTAGCTAACCCGGCGAACTTTGTACCGCCTCAAAATCGATAAATGTTTTGATAACTTATTAGCTGAATTAAATTCAGTTTTTTTACAATAACACAATACAAAAATTACACAATGAAGCAATTATATTATTTATGCGCAACTGTCCGTGTTTTGTTTTTCGTCAGTTTCGGAGATGGCGTTGTGTACGGATTTATAATTTTTGTGATTTTATTACTATTCCACTTATTTACGGGAATTGCGTTTCATTTTCTTTATACGTGTGAGAGAGATTTATTATAATTACTGTATTTTTTAATTCGGAGGGGTGCAGACCTACGTTCCCCGTTTGTCTAATTTTCGACTGTTGATATTTAGTGTGCAAAAAAGAGAGGCAGCATTATATGTTTAAGAACAAAAGCAAAACAATCAGCATTGCATTTGACGTTTTTGAATTTTTGGAATTCACTCGCCATTAAATATTATACCTATCACAATATTGCTGCAGCTCTTTCAAAAGATGAGAATTCGTTCCATACAAAATGTATGATGAAAAGAAATTTATTTATAATTTTTTTTCGTGAAATTTTCCGATATTTTAATAGCTGTTCTGCGATTCGGGCGGAGACAAATCCAACAAATCAAAGATCATAAAAATCGGTCCAGCCGTTCTTGAGTTATAAATGACGTAACTAACCTGACTTATATATTAAGTTTCATATTGCGCATGGGCGCAAACAATTAATTCATATTAATTTTTTAAAGCATAACTTGCAAAAAGTTCCTAAAATAATTAAAATAGCACCAACAAGTGAAAGAGTAGATTTTAAATTCTTTTAAATTTTACCTTAAATTTAATATGAGAAAGCGATTACGCCTTTCTAAAGCTTTGTCAAATTGTCTATTTATATCAAATCAGTTTAATTCTCAATTGATAACAAATATTATATAATTATTACAGACAAAACAAATTGAAACCAACCTACTGCTATCTTGATCGGTGTTCAACTATAGCTAGATATTATCAATGCCAATTTTTTATCTAGGCGACCTGATTTCATCAAATTTATTTTAGGGCAAAATAATTTCGTTGGATTATAAAAAAAAAAACTCTCAAACAACTCGTGCAGAACAAAAACTTGGGATATGCAACAAAAAAATTATGAAATAACTTTGTCAATATCGAAAACGAATCACAAGATAATAAGTACTCGGGTTTTTTTCAGGTGGCAACATAAAAATTAAATAATTAAGAACTTAATTGGGGTAAAAAATACTTAATAG
Organism: Limnephilus rhombicus; assembly: GCA_929108145.2. Taxonomy (NCBI): domain Eukaryota; kingdom Metazoa; phylum Arthropoda; class Insecta; order Trichoptera; family Limnephilidae; genus Limnephilus; species Limnephilus rhombicus. The sequence continues at coordinate 42,516,413 of OV815279.1, forward strand.
TTCAGCTGGCGATAAAACTGTTTTTGTCAATTTGTCTTTTGGGCTGGAGACATAATAATAGCCCGATACAGAGGCGATATACAAAATAATTAGGTAATATTATTTTTTATTGACCTTGCATCTTTCACAATCTCTAACTAGGTATCACCAATATTTATTGTCATTATTTTAAGCGTAGCCGATTTCTGGCAAGAATCGAAAGACTGTTGAGAATGTATTATATTATATTACTAGCTGACCCGGTCACGCGTTGCTGTGGCTAATAAAACACAACGTCATCTACTGGATGGTTATCCAACCTTTATAACCACCGCCGTCTTTGAGTTTATCGCGAAGAGACAGACAGATGCCGCGGAGGACTTTAATGTATAATACGTAGAGATATGGTGTGAAAGATTATAATAATGTGCATGAAATACTTATCCGTCTAAATAACTTTTCAATTACCGCAATATACGTGACCATTTTTTTAGAATATTTAATGGTATATTAAGCTATCCGTAAAAGATAGATGTATGCCTTGGCGGACTTTTTTGTAGATCTATAAAAGAGGAATATCCCACCATGAATTGTTTTGTTATATCCCAAAAGGATTAGGCAGCGTTTTCGATGAAAGCTACCAGGCGCTCTGACTTTTTCCGACACTTCTAACAATTATCGTTATGTTTTAACCAATTTACACAAATCCTTGACAAATTACATACCTAAACCTTCCTCACGAAACACTCTATCTATTGGTGAAAACCGCATGAAAATCCGTTAAGTAGTTTTCGAGTTTATCGCGAACGGACAGACAGACGACGCGGGGGACTTTAATTTATAATACGTAGAGATAGAGATAATTATATTTGGATGATTTGTATAGCGCCGTTTAAGTAAAAAAAATCACCTAAAGGGCGCAGATACAAGTAGCACATTCGCGACAGCTGTTATAGCAAATAAAACGTGATAAAAATGAAATAATATAAACAACATAAATAACTATTCGCTATTACGGAGCTAAAATATCAAAAAGAAGTCTGCTTCTAAACTTCTAACTCTTCAGAACCGATGGGACTATGGAATCCCCAATCGGGGTAAGTTTTGAGGCTGAAGGAGGTAGGGAAGGGAACAAGTTGGGGAAAAGGAAAATTGGGAAGTACCTAGCTATACATACCTGGTCACCAAACACGGCTAAAGCCATTTTGAAGCAAGGTTGCTAGGGGCATTGCTTTTCGAAACAGAATAGAATGTCTCATAAAAATTTATCCCAATAGCTTAGAGAACGTACCCATACTACGTGACACGTTTAGGGGGGGGGTGGGTCTTCAAAATACCACGCTTGGTACAAATGAGCGGCGGGGGGCTTAGTTTTTTAGTCACCGGGGGGGGGGGTCAAAAATTGGTCACGTAGTATGGGTATGTTCCCTTATTAGTATAGTACTATGCACCAACACGTTTCAGATAGACTTGCATTTTTTTAATGAAATGAGGTTTTCAGAAATGCATTTCTATTGAAGTAACACCTCAAGGGGGTTTAATTTGTATGCACACTGAAGAAATAAATCAATAAAAGTGTGATATGGTTGCGTCGGGGCCTGAAATGAGGTAAATTTTATATTATTTTATGTGAAATTGACCACATATTTTCAAATAAATATCGAAATTCTTACTTAAACACTAAAAACATACCAATTTCAATCTTCATTCAGAAGTCTTTATCTAGACGACGGCCGGCGTGGTCTAGCGGTAAGACTCGAGTCCCGGCGTGGCAAATAAATTTTATTTGATTAATTTGTATTGTTTCACAATTATTTGCGGCACGTTCCAGAGTGGAAGATACTCTCAGTATCGTCTGGTGTAAGACCACCATTCAGAATGGAAACGTTGCTTGAAATGGCTTTAAGAGCCGTGTTTGGTGACCAGATCTGAATAGCCAAATACTTCCCCACCTTCCTCTTCCCCATCTCCTTCGCCTCCCCACTACCTTCAGCCTCACAACAAACCCCGATCGGGGATGTCATAGTCTCACTGGCTCCAGACGGGAGCAGTTGGGACTCTTGTGCGGTATTCATATAATTTTTTTTTTTTTTAATCTATGTTTTGAGTCGCCTTTCGAATAGACAGGTCAACAGCCCAACCCTCATCTCCCTCTTCTCAATACTCTTCCACTATTTTCTTCCATCTTACAAACATTCCACAGATTAAAAAAGTAGTCGTTAAATAAATAAACCCAATAATACATATCCTATGACATTGTAGTAAATTTAACACGTTAATTCCACACAACAAGGTGTTACATTTACATCCACATTTTATGACACTTGACCGGCAACTGTATAATGTTAGGGTCCATAATTCTGTTAGGAGGTGGTCCTTACGATTGACTGACATCGAATGACCTCTTTAATGAGGGCAGATTAAACAATTATTTAAGAGCATGTAATTGTTCAGATGCAGCGTTATTATTTATTGCCACTATCAAATGAAAATACGTCACTGAAAATCCAAACATTGAAGTGCATTCTTCGTTAGCGTTACACACATTGGTTACGTGGTTATTTTTTTTTTATAAAAGGTCGACCACACGCAGTTAAACAATTATTATCGAGAATTTGAACAAACATATTTTTTTTACTGCCTTTAATCATTGGCGTAGCAACCGACCGGTAGAACTGGGCGACGCATGAGGCCCGGACATCCACATATAAATTATATTCACACTCAAATTACACTTTTCACGTGGACTGTGGCTATAATTATTCCTGATCTACTTATTTCTTTGCCGCATAAGAGTCCCAACTGCCAGTGAAGCCGAAGACAGTGGAGAGGGGAAGAAGGTGCGAAAGAAGAAGTTTGGGACGTAACTGGCTGTTAAAACCTAGTTAGTAAACACGGCTAACGCAATTTCTAGCAACGCGCAACGATTCGATTCCGTATGGTAGTCTTTTACACTATGAAACACTACTACCAAAATGGTTAAGTGTACGATTGATTTTATTATTAATACTATTTTTGCTTGTATTACTAACCTGATTTGTTATATTATGTTTTTTTTTTCCTGTTAAGCACTTGCATACTGCTTTCTAACAACGTATGCAGGGACACTGGAGGTCTAGAATCGTTCAAAATAAATAAATGTAGCTTCGTTTAACAAAAAAATTAGAATCTTGCGAGAGTCTTGAAGGAGTAACCATCTGTTACTTATACCAGGGTAAGTGGTGGATAACCTCCAATGTACGATTGATTTTTCCTCAAAATTTGCGTATTACGTATTTCACAAAATGACAATCATTTGTATTTAGCATTTAATTAAGCGCTTTTATAATTCCCACGGCAATGGCAACGGCAACGGAGTTTCATTTCTTTAATACGTGTGAGGGAGATGTATGATAATGATTACATTTTATCTTTGGGGGAAGCAGACATGGGGTGAGGTTTGTGCCAACTGCGTGGCAGGCTGGACCGGGAGAGACCGGTTGAGGAAGACCGGTAGATCTTTCCAGCAGGACTCTCGGAACATCGCCTTACCCGCATTGGAGGGATTGATTCACACGTCCGTTACTCCTGCAACACTGACTCCCAGATTCCTACCTATCCCTCATATCCTTTTCCTTCCCACGACTACCTTTCCTTTCTTCCCCTAAAAAGACCCTCAACACAGCATCCACAAAGATCCTGAGGGGTATTATTTTCCTCAGGGCCTCCAGTGTGGAGCTACTGTAAAAAAAAGACATAAGTACATCGTTGGTTTCATTTCAACAACTCTGTCTTACATACCACGTACAAGTTTGTAAGAAAGAGCTGTAGCATTATTATGATAAAGAACGTACGTTTATTGTTTTATTAAGCCGCTATCGTAACTGCCGTAGAAATTATAAAAGCGCCTATCGGGATAAGTTTACAAGTTTGCCCGGGGGTTCGGAAATATTTCGCTAAGCCCTGCTTTAAATAATTTAATGTTAGGATATGTGCATCTTCTACGGTCGCTTTTCACCCGTGAATCTTACACGTAAGTGTAAATGTACGCGTACCTCTTATTATTATGTATAGAAATACCAATTATTCTACGTCTAAATTTCGTGTTTGCTTCCTAGGTCTATATCAATATTCGAAGTGCATCAAAAATGCATCACTTGAATAAACACTTAAAAACATCCAACGACTTCAAACACAAATTCAATTAGTATTTACAAAGCAAACAATACCAAACTGCATTCATACCAAAAACACATTGGGAAATTCTAAATATTATTCTTACTTACAAATGTCACGTAGATACAAAATACAATATGTGAATGTACTATTAACATGCATACGGCAAAATATGCATTTCAAATAGAGTGTCCGGTTTTTCAACTTGGGAGTCCACTTCCTTTCTGGGTACGCCGCCTCGGGAATCATTGATTGGATAACAAACGCCTCTGCCATAGGTCATCCCAAGTGGTTCGCTAAGTTCTTTAACTTAGCAGGGGTGCCCGGCTTCATGGGTTGAGGTTTGTCCAGGTCTTGGCTGCCAGCTGCATGCGGCCAGTCTCGGGAGCCGTTTCAGGGAGGCCCTTTTATTAATGGTACGGATGGATTCATACTACCGTCACTCCTGGACATACTGACCTCCAGATTTCCAGAACTTCCTCTCCGTCCCTTAAAAAACCCTCCACGTAACATCCCCAAGGATGACAGGCCCTGAGTGAAATCATTTTCCTAAGGACCTCTTGTATGGGGTTAATGTAAAAAAATCCCACACTTTAAATTGTAGCTAATATCAAACCAATTCAAAATATTAAAATAGTGATCGTTTTCTTCAAAGGGACTTTCAAAAGTTGTAAAAAATCTCAGTATCACCCATATATTGTGAGAGAAGAAAAAATCTCAGAACCACTAAACAGATAATGGCAAAAACTATGTAAATGATGTAAATGAAAACTGTTGTCGCCTAAGCCTCAGTTAGGCAAGTGAAATTAATAATATGTTGAAGAAAGAATTTCGATATTTGAAAACGTCCAATTAATTTTACCAGAAGTAAGGAAAAATTGAGCTTACTTCGGCCACATAGATACACCCACAGCACTCTTCTATTGGCATATCTCTTCAGTGCTGAAAGCCATTTATTTTTTACTTGTGTTAGAAATAATGCTTCAGCTGAACACCTCGATTCGAATACGTCAAACATATAAAATTACATCGTTAAACAATGTAGTATATAGTATAATGAAGAGGTACTCACGTTACAAGCTATTCTGCCATTGAAACATCAGTATCAATATCCTTGAAACGCCGCTGGAGAGTGTAATGATTGAACCACACTACTCGCCAGTAAATAATATATATAATAAATCATTCAGGTCATTAAAAAATCACCACCTGACTGACGCAAACACTCCACATCCGGTCATAAAAACATCACTATTCATTGCACGCTTACTGGAGTAATTTAATAAAACATTATTCAATGCAATTCCCACATGTGCAACAAAACTAGGTCTAAAGCGACCTTAAACATTGAAAAAAAAACACTGATAACAAAATATAAACAAAAAACAACAAGCTGTCAAAAATTGAAAGATTTAACGTAAATATTGTTTAAAAGATGAGCTTTCTTAACAATCTGACAGCTGTTTTGCTGATAAAATTGACAATATTATTATGTAAACAATAATAATATCGTTGTACCAGCTAGTTCGCGCGCTTTTTAACGTCAGTTTGACAGCTGGCGTTAGTATACGCGTCCCGCGCGCCGCGAGGTTCGCTGATCACTAACTTTTAGTATAGTATTATAGAACTGGCGCACTCGCACAGTGGGTACGTAGGTGCAATAGCTCGAGTCGCGGGGACCCGCTCTCCAGTCTCGGCTCTCCGCGACCGGTTATTATTATCTATCGGACTCGGGTGGATCGGAACAACGGTAGTGCCGACTGCACTCACTGTACAATACAAACATACAATATCCATATAAAGAAATCTGCCGTAAAAAGGGAGAAGAAACTAAAAGTGATTTTTTGTTGTTATTGAAATTGTTACGAAATAATTGAATTTTCTTGCATTTATCCTTCTAAGACATTGTCGGAAATCAGAAACCAAAATTACAAATCAATTTTAAAATTAAAAAAGGTGACGAAATTAAAAAAACTTTACATTAAAATACGATAATTACAAAAACACCAGAGAGCTAAACAATAATCTTAAAAGACAACCTCAAAATAAAGCTTCTTTTCCTATACATATGGTCATCTTATTAGTATTTTTTCTACTCGTTTAAAATAGAGCAAAATACTCGCGGGCATTGTCAGCATTTAAAGAAACACTGTGAATTTTTCATACAAATAACTTGTAAAATAACTGAAACAAACGTGTTTATGATAATTTTTGGAGCCTACTTTGCGATTTTTTTCCATCGAGGGAATTTTATATAATTTATCTTCAAGAATAACATATATATTTTTTAAGAGCTTTGAAACTTACGGTGTATAAGAGAAATATGTAAGAAATCGGTAGAAATTCGGGTTGCGGGCCCTTAAGTTTGCTTAAAACAAAGCAATAGCCAAAAAACTGGATTAACTTGAAAAATAAACAATTTAAAGTTTAGTGATAAAAGAGATTTTCACACTAACGAAATGCATTGCATATGAACCACGGAGAGTGACAATATAGATGACCTCAAACCCAATGGAAGTTCAGAATTTAATAGCTTCAACTGATTATGAAATTTGTTACATCGTGAAGTTGGAAACATTTAAAATTGAGTTCTTATATAAAAGACCGGGTACATTTTTAAGAATATTTGCCATTAAATGACAATATACTAAAATTGTAATTTAAAAACAGAGGAAGCAAAAAAACGACTAGGTTATGTGAGTCAGAAAGAAGCCTTGATTAATATAAAATGAAACTTCACTAAAATGTAATGAGATCCGAAACGTTGGCTAAAGATGGAGGTAGCGCAAAACGGTATAATAACCCAAAAATAAATCAAGATAAAACTTTACCTCAATGTTTATATTTTTAACAACAAATAATAAACCACATATCAGCACACAAGAAAATAGTAAAAACTTACTGTCTATCTAAATAATGGTATTGTGATGACAATCTAGAAAATTAGCACATATCGACTGGAAGGTAACTCACTAAGAACGGATTGTCAGTTACAGAAGCACTCAAAATACCAGAACTGCATAAAAATGTTCAAACAAATACACAGATTAAAAACGTATTTTTAAGTGTCGAACACGCCTCTTTTGACGAGGTTGCTCTTAGTAATAATCTCGCTATACAATTGGCTACAAATCTAGGTGAAGCCAATCGATTGACAATATTTAATACGCAAGTACTTTACACTTACAACAAACCTCACAGTTATTGCAATAAACTGCATCGAATGGAAACGCCATCTAAAACCTAGATACTCTGTAGAAACGAATGGCGTTGTCAATATTGTACGACATAATATGATTTTATGTAAAACTAGCTGGCTCCCGGCATGCGTGGCTATGCCATTTAATAAAGAAATTGTTTCTCCCTGCGTGTCCTTTCCCATTCGTCCCGATCCCCTTCGTCCTCCCCTTCCTTTCCCGCGTTTCTTACCCTCTCGCGTTCCCACTCCTTCCCTTTCCCCACTACACCCCCTCTCTTCCCCCGTCCCACGAACCTCCCTCCCAAGTTCTCCTCCCCCCCGGGTTCCCCTCCCCCCCACTCCCGCAAATCCCCTACCCGAGTTCCCTTCCCCCCTCTCGAATTCCATACATTCAGTCCCGGTATATTCAGTTTTCAAACAGCTCGCGTGCCACTTCTCTACATTATATATACTAATTTCATTATGCCAGAGCTCACCGCTTCTTTTATACAAACCTTGTCCTGACAATAAAGAACACAAAGCAAAAAGAATTATCCAATTTGATGCAGTCGTTCGTAAGTTATGCGCGTACATACATTTTGGCAATTCATTTTTATTTATATAGATAGAAGATAGATAGATAGATAGAAGAGAGAATTTAAAATAATTATATTATTAAGTAGTCAAAGTATTTTTAATTTATGATAAGTTGTCTAAAACGATGAGATTTATTTCTGTTATGTTTCTAATTTGTTTTACTAGGTTCAGGCTTAGTGATTTTCTTATAAATAAAAACTGTTGTGTTTCGACCTTTGTCCAAAATACTGTTCACTTCATCTCACGTTTTAATTCTGCGAGTGTTAGTAAATACTTGGAAGATAGACAAACATTGAGTCAAAGCAATATTGAGAGGTTCAAAAGGAGTTTTAAAGAGTCGCTTTTGTTTGCGTACCTCTACGAATAAGGTCTAACTGAATAAAAAAAAACGTATTTATTTTGCTCCAAGTTGCGGGAAATTAACCTTGCAGAATGAACAATTTGGCTCACTGTGCGATGAAAAACAAATTGGTACCTACACTACAACCCTGTTTAAAATGTCTGAAATTATGAGCATGTTCCACCACCAAGTTATTTATTTTCACAATACTCTTGGATTTGAATTGGCATAACCGCATCTGCATTATTTTTAATCCAAGATTTTTTTTTCTCGAATGCTTCAAAATAACAGAATACTTCGTTTTCGTTCCCAAAAAGAATATTACCCCAACGCACGAAGCTGGCAGAATGAGACACGAATTGAGGGGAACACCCTCCTGCAACCAAATAATAATAATATTGCGAGGGGAGATCCTGACCTTGGGATGAAAGCGTTAGCACTGCGAGAAGCATTATTCTATACATTTTACCAACAGAACTACTCTCCCACGTTCCCTGTTCCCCTGGTGAATAGGCCACTTGCATGGATTTCATAACGACTTGGAAAAAATAGTGTGGTAGATCTTTTTACTAAGATTACGAAAATGTTAGTAAAAATTTTTAGAAATATAGTTTTTTTTTTTAAATAAATAAATCCATTATTACTCGTGACGTCACTACATGAAAATGTCCCGTCTCCGAAAATGTTCCTATTAATTTTGTAAAATTTCACATTTGACATTTAGCGTTCACTAGATTTATTGTTTGTTCTCTGCGAACTTATCATTTGGTTTGACTTTTTGACAGATGTTATGAAGAGAACCCCGTACATTTTATGCTGTCTGTACGTGCTTTAGAGGTATAATGGTAAAGGTGCTGATTTTAACAAAATCAAATTTTATAATATTCTTATAATTATTATAAAGTACAAGTATATTACATTGCATATAGTAATATAGACGTTGAACATTATAATGATTTATGATCAATAAAGATGGATCAGGGAAAAAAATATTTATAAGATGTTGTAGCGGAAGGCAGCGACCGAATTGAATAGCCATTTAAATGTTGACATTTGACGCCATTGTTAGCTCTCTAAGTCGGGGTCACCAATTTGGCGGATGGTGATTTGGCAGTCCTGCCAGGATACTTACGTGGACTTCAAACACGTTGCCAAAGGATAGTCGGTATATTTAAATAAATAGTATAATGAACGTTTGACTTGCATTTATTTACACAAAACCGACACAGGTTATTATTACATTTATCAGAAGGATTTAACATATGCAGAAGGTAGCGTACAAAATGCGACTCGACGACCGGGCCGTGAAAATAGAATGACAGGCAAGTTCGCCGTGTTTCTAGTGCGGGGTTTCTAATGTTGCCCGTTCAACAAAACATTTAAATGGCTATTCAATTCGTTCGCTGCCTTCCGCTACAATGTAATATTTTTGGTATGCCTCGTTATTCTCCTGTGCCATTCGTGCGGAAAACGTTCTTTTTTTTAAATGATTTTCGGCTATGTATTTATCGTTTTTTCGCACCCATAAAGTTATGTCCCGTCTTTCCGGTTTATAAAAAAATGGTCTGATTTTTGATTATTATTCTTTGAATATTTGACTAAACCGGATTTTTTTTTAAATAGTGGCCTATTGTTGAGTGTTCACTGTGCAGTTTGCCCACGAACATAACCTAACTTAGGGTTCTAGGTTCTGGGGTAGGTGAACAAATGCACAATGAGGGTGGAAGATTTCATTACAATTCACCTTGATTTTCCCATATTCATGCATCTTCTGTTGCAGAGAAATGCGCTTTAGTGATTATCGGTTGAATTTATTTAAGTTGAACGTCCTTGGATTCTATTTTCTGAAGCAGTAAAAATTCTGAAACGCTGTGCTCTGGCATCCTCCTAATATTTGCAGACGATGTTCTGTGTAGAACTTATATGTCAATGTAACTATTTTCGGGTCACAACGGCTTTTTCGCCATGAGTTATTGAGCTTTAAATATATTTTTTAATGTGAATACCGCCCAAGAGTTCCAACTGCTCACGTCTGGAGCCAGTGAGACTAAGGCATCTTCAAATCGGAGTATGTTGTGAGGCTGAAGGTTTTGAGGAGTGGAAGGAGATGGGGAAGAGGAAGGTGGGGAAGTACCTGGCTATTCAGATCTGGTCACCAAACACGGGTAAAGCAATTTCAAGCAACAGGGCGATACTGTGATTGTCTTCCACTCTGGAACGTGCCGCAAATATACTATACATTGTATTATTTTTAATCAATTAATTGTGAAATAACACAAGTAATCAAATAAAACTTATTTGCGCACGCCTGGATTCGCTCCCGCGACCTTAGAACTGCGAGTAAGAGCCTTATCCCTCGACCACGTAGGCCTATTTTATGTAACAAAATATTGTTGAAATCTTGGGCGAAGACGGGCATTTTTTACATTAGGCCGGGTGCCACACAGGAGGCCCTGTATAAAATAATTTCTCTCAGAGCCTATGCCATCTTTGAGGATGCTGTGTGGAGGATCTTTTTGATCAGAGGAAGAAATTAACATTAAAAACTAGAGGGAGGAATCACAGAAGCTAGTCAAAGAAAAAATTACATAACGTCATTTATTTTTTATAAACAAAGCAGGTAGGTTTTTAAAATGTGCAACGTGCTTGTCCAAGTGAGTACCTACCTATTTAATTACTCGATGTCGATCACGTAGATAGTACGATTATTTCATCTCGTAATAAGGCAAATCCTCAACGGTTTATATGAAAGATCTTATATAATTATAATTAACCAGCATACACTATACTATAACATAACAGTATTATGCATGACTGACGACTGACTGTCGTTAAAGTAGTATTTCTTTAGGCGATGTCATGAGATAATAAAAAAACTCCGTTTGTTTTTATCGCCTCGCTAATAAAACATTAACAGTTCGTGGAACAGGTGTAAAAGCAACGCAATCGTATTAAAGCTACCAAGAAAAACCACATTTGATGTTTTTGGAGGATAAATAAAAAAAAAACTGATCGGTTAGTTGGTTTCTGCGGCGTCGCCGGTTTAATCCTCTTCCATCATCGCACAAATAACATTTCCACTTATTGCGATGGTAGTAGGAAAAAATCAAATATTCTCAGGTCCGTAATCAGGGAATGTTTTAAAAAAATATATGAAGACGGCCTTATTGTCAGGTAGCGATTTCTTCGGTCAACAAGTTTCCGGCGCTATTTTCTGGTCAATCACAACCATTTGCGACACATTTTTGAGTCTTTGGCTGGAAAAAAGAGTTTTTTTTGTCTCCTAATGTGAAAAGGGCTTTAAAGTGGCAATACTTATTTTAGATTTATATATTACTAGCAGACCCGACCCGTGGCTAACGAAACACAACGCCATTACCCAACCTTTATAACCAACGTCATCTGTTAATTTGCATACATACATATCAAATCGACACCGCCCGCTTGCCAGCACGCTCCCTTTATTGTATATTAGATATATATTTCAAATAATTTACACAAAACCTTGACAAATTATATACCTAAACCTTCCTCATGAATCACTCTTACCTATTGGTGAAAACCGCATGAAAATCTGGTGCGTAGTTTAAAAGATCTAAGCATACAGACAGCGGGATTGACTTTGTTTTAAATACTATGTAAAGATTTAAACGCCCCTTTGGGTTTTACATACATGGATATAAACAATTTATAAATAATACAATAATCTTACAATCATAATAACAATAACATAATAATAAACTGATACAGGGATTATAACTTGTGGAGATAATAAATGGAGAACAGAGTCTTGTATCTAAGCAATACAGGCAAAAAGTACGTTAATGTGTCCATTTTAGCGATGTCATAAATAGAGAGACAGACCAAAAAAACCGTTGATAAGGCGTTCACCTTAGAAGTAGAAGATTTCGGGTTTAAATATAATACATATATATTCTTTTTAATTGTGAGTCCTTTATTATAAAAGTTTTGAGCTTATTGCATAAAATTAACAACAACAAACAATATGTGGTTTAATATTTCGTATTTCAGACTGGGTTTTATGGCGTAGATTGCTACGTTTGATAAACTTCACATAAATGGCTTTACATCTGTCGAAAGGGTGAATAACTAAGCACGTATTTTACGCATCCCATATCGGATAGCGCATACGTCCATTGCCCGCATAAACCTGTCTGAAACCTGCTGAAACATGCGCTAGATAGAACCATAGAGATAAAACAGGAAGTTATAGCTCTAGGTTAAGTGAAATACAACCATAAAAGGATAATGTTGTCAAATACCTCAATTTGCATATTATACTGTATGGAAATTTAATTAACTTGATGGCTGGCAAAAATATCCTAACAAAAGAATTGACAATAATACTTAGAATTGCAAATAAAATAACAGAACTACTGTTATCAAAATGAATTGCAAACACATTATCGCGTTACAAGGTTGGTTTGTCAATCATTATTGCAGGTCTACGTGAAGTTCACTTTGCCTGGAGGTAATTATGTTTAGCACAATTTGCGATTGTGAGACCATTATAACAGGTGTAAATATGTCTACGGCTTTGTGAACACACTTGAGAAAATTGAGGAAATTCTAAGACAAAATAAAATAAAAAAGGACCCAGAATAAATCCTTGTTGAAAGCCATAACATTTTGTTTGTAGTTTTTTTACTTAAACCTTTAAGTGAGGTCCTACGACCAACGCGATGTAATTTTATAAAAAATGTTCGCGTGTTTGTAATAATGACTGTTCGGAGTTACAAAAAAACCATGAGTCATATTGAGTGAACGAAGGTCAAAATAAACTAGTAAAGTATTATAAAATACCTCCACTTAGTTCAAGTCTTCAGAATTTATCGTGAGTGAGATTACTCAACTTATTTGCATTGACGGCATTCAAAGGACACTCGTAAATAATCTTATGTATGTTTGATAAATAATAAGAGAGCATATAATTTCCTGCTGGAATAATGAATAATACAAAGAACAGGCAACTATCAAAATACAGAAACACTCCCACAAAAGGAGCGTTTGATATTATCATGGTCGAAATGCAAAGCGACTTTCACAAACTACCGAATGATGCAGATCTGAACACAATAGAGCGCACACTTGAATTCATTGCCATTTCGAGAAGCGTAAAACATAAACACGAGGCAATAAATAAGTATGCATATTGTTTTAGAAGTATTCTCGGGTATGGACCTTGATAAAGGCTAGTAGCAAAGAACTGAACGTAGGTTTATGAAATCTGGGTTTAAAATATAATGCCAAAAATACCATCATAGATGAAGGAGTCAACAATGAAGAAGAATAACGACCACGTGGAAAAATTTTTGGGAATATATGAAAAAGAGAAGTTATTGTAAATATATGGCGTAGGAAACCCAAATACGAAGAGCACAACGTGTAATTGTTTGCAAAATTGAAGGAATAGTGTTAGTAGAAATAGACGAAGAATATCACGACTGAAGAATCTCCAAGAATTGAACAGTTGACGAACGAGATGTTGTCGGTTGTAGTCGCGATCTTTAAGTAGACAAAACAACAAACAAAGAAGAATAAAACACCTCTCTATAATTAAAATGATTGAAAACTACCTCAACCGAACCAGATCCAAACATTACAGTTTATGATTTTTGGAATGTTCAGCTCAAAATTGCTTTATTGATGTCCTTTGCATCGCAACATTCCCAAATATGGAGACGCCTTAGCCCCACTAGCTGCAGGCGGTTGGTTCTCTTGTGTGGTCAATATAAGAGGAAAAAAAACGTAATTACACAGTAAACTAGTAAATCAATGCGTGTAGTAGATAATAATGCCGGGATACCATCTTCCTAACGAGGCATATCGCCCCGATAGCAAATAACAATACAAACATAATATCCCAGGGCGGTAGATACTAGGGAAGCAAAGAACATCGAGAAAACAGGAAAGATGAAGAGGTTAAAAAACAAGAAAGAAAGCAGTTCAAAGGAAGCGGCGAGAGAATTGATCGAGGGTCAGAATCCTTCTAGTAATTTAACGTGTCGGATTCGGAATGCACTGCCGGCTTTTTATGTTTTTGGGTTGAAAGGAAAACCACCCTGAAATAAAGGGTCAAGAACTACATTCTTACAAATAGGGTGTAGGTATTATTTATTATATATGTGGACACTAACAATATCGGTCTACAACAATATGTAAAAAAAACAAGTATGTAAAACAACAACAAAAACAATAGACAATAAAGTTTAAGCCAAGTGATATCAATTGATTCGAAAAATTTAGTTAAAGTTCTATGGGCTATTGCGTTATTGATCGAAGGCTATTGCTAAATACGAGTATGTCCGGAATCTTGCCACTTATTAGAGTCGACATATTCGCACAAGAGGTTGGGAGAAGGTTAAGTTGTGCTCTTTTTAATGGAATACTCCTTTACATATTTATGTAAAGTTTCAGGGTTTCTGTTTTTTTAGTAGGCGGTGATTGATTTGGATTTTGATTGTGGCCAAGTGGGAAGATTTTAAATGGATATTTATAATAATTTTGAAAAGAAATTTGATGTCATTTTTGTCACGACGTTCATTTAGGATGGGTGGTTTAAAAAAAATTTAACAGTTTATCAAATATTTGAAGTTAATTTAACGTTGGTGATAATTGATAATTAACTTAAAAAATTTGATGAATTGTTCAAAGTTTTTAACAATCCGTCTTTTTTATTTGAAATATTCAAGGCGTTTCCTTCCACTTTCAATATTATACTACCCATTCTATTTTTTTAGTTCATTTGGTCAAAAGATGTCATTTTTCTAAGATATGAACAGAGTTCGCTTTCGTTCGAAATAACACTTCCTGGTCAGTAAAGAGATCTGTCCGGGATATCTTTAGAATTCCCATTAGATTTACATTTCAAACGCCTCCAATCTAGACATCGCCGTAGATTACAGTACCGAAGCTAGAGTGATCAAACTATTGCACAAACCGCTATACAAATGGCCTAATTCGTAGTGTAATGGTTAAAGCGCTTGGTTCTATTAGGACTTGTTTTCCAAACATAGCATTTATATTAGGCATATTTTATACACACAACACTTCATTAATAAACTGATTGTACTATGATTTATCGTTCTCAAACACGTTAAATTGACCACACACTGTCAGATAGGGACAGGTACTCGGATAGCATATTGGGTGGAGGAAGGGAAATATGTATAGTTGCGTACACATAGTCCGCCCAACAATGAATTAATAAATAAATCCTACCAAATCCTCCGTTGAAACTGAACCGTTTTAATCTGACAACTAGGAGGGTAGGTATGCTAAATCCAATACCTGTTTCACGTGAGCCATTGCTACTCGTATCTTTATAAATCCAGTTGTATTTGACCGCCCCGAAGAAGAAACCAGGAAGCGATAGTTGAATTGATAATTTCCTAGAGATCCTTTACCCGGACAATACTGGACCCGCAGTCTAACAGCTCAATAAATCGTTGCACCTTACAGATGCGGTGCTTCTTAAACTTTGGATCATTTATCAATAATTAATTAAATCATTTTAATATACTTCATTTAAATTTGGATGTCTATGACTTCATACAATAGGTCTTAAGGTTTCTCTCAAGAGCCTGTACGAATGTGGGAAAGCTGTTGGGGGGTCATTTTCGTAAAATAAGGAGTTTGGACATTGTAAAGCTGGCAGTTCGTTCAGGGCCGACCATAAAGCCTCCTCTACACGTAGACAGATTCATCTGCAGATGTCATGGGCGGACGCGTCCGCCGACGTGTAGATGGGGTGATTTGCTCGTCTGTGGTAGGTATTTAACGTCCGGAAATAATCCGTTAGTTGTCGGTTTTTGTAGCACGGATCAAAGGGTTTCAGCGCGACAGCGAGCGGTCTGTCCACTCCACACGTCTGACGACGGATCAGTGTTCATCGGGATATCGGGAAGAGAATGAGAGTGCACGCGTGATTCTTGTTTTTTTTTTTCTTTCTTAACTCTACTGCGATGGACACTTAAATAATACTTAAAAGTACTAAATAAATAAATAGCTACGGTCTCAATATCCATTTTGCGTGCGTACGTGTTGCGTCTGTCGAGAACAAACACAAACTGATCCACCTACAGATGTGTGGACGGCTCATGGAGATCCATCTGCGGATGCATCTGTCGACGTCTGCGGACGCATCTGCTGACTGTAGAGGGGGCATAAGAAAAACTCGTCGTTGTGATGCGCCAAATATCAGCCTTGTACGAGATTTGGGCTTGAGTTTGCAGTGTCTTATAAGCGCGTTACGTGCCGAGTCAAGTAACTTACTGCTATGCAACAAAGGTCGTCATGATATGAGCATAATCTAATCAAGTAGGTAACTATCATCATAAGTAAAGAAAAAGCTCTCAAAAATATTAAGTTCGCAACACAATTTTCACCCTCGTCTCAACTTTTTTGGCCTTGTTGTGTGTTAGTGGAGAGAGAAACGTGGGGGGAGTATCCGGCTGCGTTCAGTACCGGTATAGCTCAATCAATCATATTAATTAACCAGCAATAGATATTGCGCCCCACAATTTGACAATCGCCCTATGAACAGACAACGGAACAGGTTAGTCCCTTCCCGTACAGTGACCGGTTTCCGATGTTCCATATACGCAGCAATAATGAAACCACACCGGCCAGGCAATGGTAATATGGCCGGATCACAATCAAACTATGAGGAATCGTATAAAATGTGGTGGAGATCTCCGGGCTCTGGGAGATAGCTCGGTGAAGGGACAGGTAGAGGGGAAAGGGTTAAGGACGATATCCGTGTGAATGGTGGGCGTAGGGTGTAGGATCGGCGGTCAGCGTGGTGGTTTGGTTTCGATTACTGATCGATGTTTTACGCTCGAAGAGAATTCGATTAATTGGGATAAAAACTAAGTAATCTTACCACCGAAAAAGATTAAATAGACATGCCCCAATGCGTTCCACTTCTACGTCCTGAAAGGTGATTCGATTAATTGGTTGTATTGGTAGTAAAAACTCGATTAATTAATAATAATATTTGGATGATTTATATAGCTCCGTTTTTGTGAAAAATCACCTCAAGGGCGCTGTACAAACTTATAATACATTTCTAAAATCTAAAAAACTACAAGCTAGGCAAACAATTATAAACAACTTATGGCTAAAAATTGCATACATCGGTTCATTGATCACCGATACGAAAATATGTGTACAATATTTTGACCAATGAACGCGATGCTGCCTAAAATTTAATGAAAACAGGACCATACTTACCTGGGAGGTCGCTTGAAATTAACTCTGTATATTGTCCATTTAAGGAAATTTAGATAGAGTTCGCACGCAGAGGACATTATTGTGAATTGGTTGTATTTGTAGTAAAAACTCGATTAATTTGTTGTATTGGTAGTAAAAACTCGATTAATTGGTTGTATTGGTAGTAAAAACTCGATTAATTGGCTGTATTGGTAGTAAAAACTCGATTAATTAGTTGTATTGGTAGTAAAAACTCGATTAATTGGTTGTATTGGTAGTAAAAACTCGATTAATTGGTTGTATTGGTAGTAAAAATTCGATTAATCGGTAACATCGATGACAACTAAGTTAGCTTAGCTTTACTGGCATAAGAATAAATAGACCTGCCGTAATTTGCATTTCGACATCTTGAAAGTCCACTTCGACATCTTGAAAGGTGATTATATTATTGTATATTTTGTACTAACTGACCCGGCCACGCATTGATGTGGCCAACGAAAAACAATGCCATCAACTGGATGGTTACCCAACCTTTATAACCACCGCCATCTGTTAAATTGTATACAAATCAAATCCACACCGCCCGCTAGCCAGCCCGCTACGGACATTCTCCTTTATTTATTATATATTTCAACCAATTTACACAAAACCTTGACAAATTATATATCTAAACCTTCCTCATGAATCACTCTATTGGTGAAAACCGCATGAAAATCCGTTCAGTAGTTTTTGAGTTCAAAGAAATCGTCAAATTAATAATACATGTTTTAAACCTGAACCAGACAAGGTATTCTCAAAATATATCACCGAACGCTTATCAATGCAGCGTCCCAGAAAGGGTATCTCAGCACTCATTTCCAAAATAACTCCCGACAATATACAACGTTCCTCTGGGGTCGTTGTGCTAACAAAATTACCAAATGCAACCCTCCGAACTAATAGACCTCCCCTTTAAAGTTAAAACTCCCGGCATCTCACTGCACTAAAATATATTTACGCATTATCAAACAAAATTAGCGTCCCGAGTAAAAAACACAGACTTTTTAACAGACCAGTTAACAAGAACAGGTGATTTTATATAACCTTTTTACTCGCGTCGAATTACTAGTGAAAATTCTTGGTGATTTTAAGATATTTTCGGGATAATTGGGCACTATTCTAATTCGGCAACAAGTAAAAATATCAATTCAATATTATGCGTGTAAAAATTGCATCATGAGCAATAAAAGACCTTTCTACTATGTGGTTCTGTTTCAAACACGGATCGTTAAATTCAATATGGAATTTTATGATGCTTTTTTAGGGTGGAGGTAACAAACCGTGCCTTGGAACTGATACGCAAATAGGGGAGGTTTATTACATTGAGGCTGGAGTTAGGGTGGGCTCCGCAAAGTAATGCCAGTGAAGATATACAAATCAGACTACCCTGGAGGGATTTTGTACCCTGGAATCAGATCCATGAACATACACGAACAAATCGTGAGGCAGCTTATTTGGACTTCTGCTATAATGGCATACAGAGCAGTGGCGGTCCGTGAGTTAGTGAGCTAGAGCCCTAAGATTGCAAAATATGACGTTATTGACGCTGTTGTAGCTGAAAATTATTATTTTTTTTTTACAAAATTTTAATTTTTTGTATGAAGATCTTCGGGATTCTTTCAGTCGCATACTGAAAGACACATACTACATGCTGAAAGATCTTCATACAAAAAGTTGAAATTTTGAAAAAAAAAAATCATTTTCAGCTACAACTACTTCAACAATTTCGTGGTTTTAAATCTTAGCACTTGAAGTGAAATATCACAAAACTGCGCTATATAAATACTACGTTATTATTATTATTATTAGCACTCTAGCTCACTGAAAACTCACGGACCGCCACTGTTATAGAGCTCCGGGCCAAAAAGGACCCTTTCTCTTTCATCACGAGTTTATATTATATGATTGTTGAAAAAATTACATAATTAGAGCTTATTTGGATTTTATACGTATTGCTTCGCAATTTCTATATAGACCAAAGAGTGGTGCCATATTGAAAAATGTTTGGTAATTGATAAAAATCCTACATAATTTTTTAAATGTTAATACCACGCACACTACGCCAGAGTCCTAACTGATTGGATCCATTGCGACTATGGTGTCCTCAATTTGGGTATGTTGAATATATTGCTGAAGGAAGTAGATAGGAAGGAGATGGGTAAGAGAAAGTAATAAGTGATGTGATAATGAATGGATAAGTCAGATCTGGTCGCTAAACAGTACACAGATAAAGCTATTTCCAGCAAAGTTTAGATTCTGAATGGTGGAATCGAAAACCTGTCATTCAAACCTAAATATGTTGAGAGCCAATCGTAATTCGTAGGTACTAATACTAGACTGAAGTTAGTAATTTTCCTCTTAAACAAGGGTACAAAATTTCATCAAGAAGTATCAAAATTCTGCTTTAAGAAGTTGGAAAAGGGGGTGGGGGCGGTTATTCGAAATACCATGTAGAAAGTGATCTTTCATCTTTTTTGAAGGTCAAGTAATCGCACCGGGACACAGACTAGATTAGATTAAAGTATTTTGCTTACTTTTATTTAAGTACTGTAGCGCGCCGTTTTTACGCTTGCCACTACACCATCTCTTTCCCCCGTACAGCGCCATCCTGCTCACCCAAAACTAGGCGAACCAGGCTGCGCAGACGCCTTCTGCGCATTTCCTACTCTAGAGTCGCTACATAAACCACGCCCCGCAACAAGGAATGGCCTATATAAAGAGCTGCGAGCACTAAATTAAACCAGTTCGTCTGTAGCTCGCTCTTGACTAGTACGCTCTCTTAGTTGCGACCCTCTAAGAAGTATTCTACTACCATAAGTAAAGCACCAACCAGACCCCGACTGCTGCCTTAGTTGCGCTTCGTCCTATGGTACGACCCTCTAAGCAGAACCACAGTCAGTTTTGTTGTTCCCAAAGACTAAACAGCAAGGTTCCCTCCGATCCCTTGCTCAGTTAATTATTACTATTGTGAATTGATACATTGTGACTATTTTTACTATATGTGAACTTACTTTAAATAAATAACATTTTACCAACAATTGTGTTATAGTACCTACTAAAAATGCTTACGAAACTCTGCATGAACCCAATAGCAAACTGTACTCAATTCGAGTAGCAGTAAACATCTGTCGATCAATACAAATCGTTAGATTTATTGAGATTACGAAGCTTTACGTAAAGATTTCTAGTTTCTCAAACAAGTCAGTTTTCCCATTTAGAAAAATAAAGCTGTTTTTTGCTTTCCTTATATTAAAGCCATATGAACGATAAAAAAGTATTATAGAATTTAATTGCATTTTATCACATCAATCGGGACTTCAATTAAATTATATTATTATCGAAACACGATCAAACGAATTCTGGAAATAGCATTTTCTCAAAATCGTAATTAGCAATAGATTTGATGTATTTCTTGCAATTATTATAATTCCGTGGACTGGGCAATCTATCGATTAATAATTAATTAATTTAAATTACGATCAGAGCAAAATTAATTAGTTGAGATTTGAAAATTTCCACGATAATGCGAATTTTTACGCCATTACGTAACTTTTTCGCGAAAACGCGATTATTGTCTTTGAGGAAGGTAGCTGGCTCTTCAGAACTAAATTCAATTCAATTTTTTTTTTTTTTAAAGAAAGACAAACATTCCCGGGTTACGAATAACCCAACAATGTTTGAAAATCTCCTACTACCACCACAGAAAGCCGAAAATGTTGCTTGTGTTGTGATGGAGGACTTAGCCAGCCGAGGAATCGAACACACGACGTTCGGGTGGGACCCAAGCGCTATGCCCACTCAACCACTGGCCGGTCATTGTTTTAAAAACATTACACAATTATTGTACATTTTAGTGCGTCTTTAAATACGTTTGTAAAAGAGTATAAGCAGAAGATATATCGGTAAATATGCAGTTAGTCCACCTCACGGATAACACGGAACGTTCGTGTTGTTGAAGTTTGATGCACGGATAATACGGAATGTTCCTTTTTTAACTAATAGACAATCAAATATGACATTTATAATATTTATATAAAATAAATTCTCTAAAATAAACTCGCTTTTCATCATGCTTTTAAAAAACATCCCAGGTTTTGAATGGTTTGTTTGGCTACGCAGGGTTTGTCTAGCGGGTTTGTGTAATTATTTTAATACATTTCTTTCCATGTTCTACTGTTATAAATACTGGTACAAACTTGTCAATGATGCATTCACTTTGTTTTACGCAAAAATATTTTTTCTATGATTGACAGCATTGATGAAATGTTAAAATAAAAACGATGAATAAACATGGCGTTACCGTGCGAGTGAATTAATTTTAACAAAATTAAAATGTTAAATGCATATTTTTTGCATGTTTTTTGGTCTCCCCCGACATAAATACTCACTTTTCGTAATAATAAAGCTAAATCTAACTGTTTGGATAAAAAGTTTTCCGTATTAACGAGTAAGCGGTTTAATGCATAAATAATGATATATCAACTGTACTAGCAGTGGGAGGGATGGATTCAAACGTCCGTCACTCGTTGGATTCATTGACCCCCAGATTCCTACCTACCCTCATAAATTTTTCCTTCCCAGAACCTCCTGTCCTTCCTTTCGTGTGTAATAATAACATGCATGTTATTGTGATGTGGTGCATTATTTCCATAAAATAAACAACAGTAGTAATTTTACGGTGACCCAACACGTGTGAAATGTTTATTTTATATTTTAGCAATAATAAAAACCCGCTCGCGATCCGAATTCGTAATAATTGGTTAACATTGTAAAATCGAAGACCTTGAAAAATAGTAGGTAGAATACTAAAATTAACACATGTTGCGGGGTACTTAAATATGACAGAAAATTGCCAAATAAACAACGTTACACAACGTTAAAAATACCTAATTTAATGATGAAAGCTTAGGTACCCCAAAATGAGCAAACAAGCATTCTTTACACATTAGCGATGCCCCACGACTCCGGAGATAAGTTTTACATCTCCAGTTGCTACCCGGTTTCGCCACCAACCCACTTTGAACTATTTTTTTTAGATTTTACGGAAAATAATTCCCCTCAGGGCCTATGTCATCTATGGGGATGCTGTGTGGAGGGTCTTTTTAGAAAAGGAAGGAGAGGCATTTATGGGAAGAAAAAATGTAAGAA
Organism: Limnephilus rhombicus; assembly: GCA_929108145.2. Lineage (NCBI taxonomy): Eukaryota > Metazoa > Arthropoda > Insecta > Trichoptera > Limnephilidae > Limnephilus > Limnephilus rhombicus. The sequence continues at coordinate 42,539,083 of OV815279.1, forward strand.
GGGTGGATAGGAATCTGGGGGTCAATGTGTTCACGAGTAAAGGACGTACGAATCGAACCCGCCCATTGTGGTGCAAGGCGATGTTCCGAGAGTCTGTGCTGGAGAGATCAAGAATGCTTCCTCGACCAGTCTCTCCCGATCCGGCCTGCCACGCAGTCGGTGGACGGACGCATCTGCCGTCAAGATTCGAACAAACCACACCTCATGAACCCGGACACCCCTGCTAATTCACCAAACGTAGCGAACCACTCGGGTTGACCTGTTCCAGAGGCGTTGATTAACCAATAAATGGTTCCTGGGGTGGTGGTATCCATAATTGCCTCCCAAATTGAGCATATTCCTTCAATACCCTTTTTTACGATTTTAAAATATGGACAAACAACAATAATTGTTTATTTTTATTTTAACTTTATGAGTAAAATCTAAAATTAAATTAAGACAATATTAGAGAAACTCAATCGAAAATCAGGAGACAGAGTTTCTCTGATATTGTCTTCATTTAATTAATTAATAATTGTATTATTATTTTTTACAGTTATGTGGAAATTTCGCGAGTTTTATAGTGGATAATGGAAATGACTTAGTTGAGTTGAAAGTAGTTGAGAATCCAGACACAAAGGCCGTGCAAATTCGCAATAACGATTACGATTAGTTACTTTACAAAATGGTCGATTTGCGATATTGCCCCTATTTCCCCAAAATAACTAAATGAGGTGTAACTTTCGCATTTGACCGCAAACGTCCAATTTGCGCCGCATTACCCTGTTTTCGCAAAGTGTCCAATTTACCCCTAAAAAGGCTCAATGAACCTCTCGTTGTCCAAATTCCTCTAAATGGGAATTTAGCCCTCAATTTCTAATTTAGTCATAAAAGTCCGAAAGCAAATTGGTTATTGCCGCGCCTGTTTCCTATTTGGGAAGGTATTTCGTTGTATTAGCATAAAAAAAACTCGCGTAGTGGTCAACTTTTATAGTGAGGTTGCGGGTAATCGAATTTTTTTTTCAAATGCTCCCGTCTGGAGCAAGTGAGACTATGGCATCCAAAATTGGGGTATGTTGTGAGGCTGAAGGTAGTGGGGAGGGGAAGGAGATGGGGAAGTGTAAAGTGGGGAAGTGCCTGGCTCTGATCTGATCACCAACACGACTAACGCCATTTATAGCAACGTTTCAGTTCTGAATGGTGGTCTTAAACCAGGGCGATACTGAGAGTGTCTTCCACTCTGGAACGTTTATCGCAAATTTACTATATATTATTTTTAATGAATTAATTGTGAAGTATCACCAATACATCAAATAAAATTTATAACCAACAAATCTGCCTTAGGTCGCCTCAAGTGGTTCGCCACGTTTGGTCACTTAGCAGGGATGCCCGAGATCAAATGAGGTGTGCGAAGATCTGTTAAGGCGGCACTTGGCCAGACAGGGAGAGGCCGGTTTCTCTCGACCCGTCGTCTTGCACCACTGCGGGAGGAATGGATTCATACGTCCGTCACTCCTGGACACACTGACCCCTAAATTCCTACCCAACCCTCGTACCTTTTTCGTTTCCAAAACATCCTCTCCTTCCTTTCCTTAAATTTACCCTCCACAAAGCATCCCCAAAAATGACACAGACCCTGAGGGAAATGGTTTTCCTAATTGGGTGAATGTAAAAAAATGAATAGCTGAATAAACAAACAAGTGAACTGATATTTATTTAAATTTTTTTTTTGCTGTAGTTACTGAAAATACTGTCAAAATCAAGACTATCTTCAGAACAACAACTAAAATCAAAGACCTTCTGAGGTCTACAAAAATCAGTTTTCTCTTGAGACTGATAGATGTAAACTCAGCTGCTCGGGATATGACAAGATGCATGCAGGCCAGACAGAACAGACCATCTCCAAAAGGTTCACAAAACACTTTTAAGCGAGCAAACTCAGCCATCCGGACAAATCGACCAAGCCAAGCACTTTTTTATTTATTTATTTTATTTATTTATAAAAACAGTGTAATTAATAAACAACTAGAATAAATTTTTGAATTGAAATCAAGGAAATGGAAATGTTTCAAGCAAGAAATACAAAAACATACAATAATTTCTCACAAACATCATTATGTATTCCAAACTCGTAGCTTATGGTATCCTTGTACTAGACATTGCGCCTCCAATTGGTGATTAATCGAGACCAGTAAGGCATATGCAAATTGCAATATACATTTGGAACGGAGCTCAAATATTTGTATTCAGGTCATGTATCGTTGATTCACAGGCAAGTGAAATTTAAGTGCATTTCTTGAAAAGTCATTTACGTAGCACAAGAAATGAGAGCGAAAACACCTACGTATATAGCCAAAAAAATAGTAGGAAAACTATATAATATTTTTTATATTGAGTTTCGTTGCAATGAGTTGCTTTTAATTGGTACAGCAAGAAACTCTTAGGACCCTTGCTAGCTTCGAAAATTAAGCACAGCCATCACGATAAATATGAATAAAACTATTGTAATTAATAAAAACTTACCAAAATTTCAAAAAATAAATATCTATACAATTCTTATAATATTAATGATAAAGAATGGCGTAAAACTTTGTACATTAATAATTTATCAGTTCAATGTTGCAAAAATCTCCTTTCTAATATTAAACCAGCTTTTTATACAAGAAATAATATCGGTAATTTTTTGAGAAATGCTAAAGATAAAGACCATAAATTGACAATTCAGGAATATATAAACTCAAATGTTATGATTGTCCATCATTTTAGATTGGAAAAAAACTCGTAATTTTGAAATTAGAATCAAAGAACATTTAAGGTGTCAATAATAATAATTTTTCTGAGTTCGCTAACCACATCATTGAAAATAACCATAGTTTTGAAAAAAATACGGGGATAAATATTCTTCATATTAATCATAAAGGAAAACGTTTAGATAACTTAGAAGTCTTGGAAATAAAAAAAATCCCTTAAAAATAATGAATCTATTATCAACAAACAAAAAATATTGTCTTATAGCCCAATCATGGATATGTTCCCCTATCCACCCATTCTTCATTAATACTTAGCAACAGCTCCATCCCTACCATAATAATACATTGTTCCCATCCATATTTCAAAACTGTCAAATCAGTATATATTTGCCCTGAAGAAGGAACGTTCGTTCTGAAACCGGTCGGATTTACTCAAATACAAGAGTGGTTCAAACAAAGTTAAATTGTTTCATTTAAAACTATTGTACTTTATCAAAATAAATACAGCACACATAGGCAAACCCTTCACATTCAATATTTATTGCGATCCGTCAATATTTATTAAAAATTGTGATACTTATTGAACCTGAAGGTTCATAATGAAGGATCACAAAAATTTATCGCAGATGTCTAAATTCATCATCAATCTAAAGGATCATGATAAATATTGATGCGTGGGCTAGATGTTCAATATTTATCACAATCCTGAATTCCGAATTCAAATCAATTGATATTTGAATGTAGAAATCCTATGATCCATATTGTGATCCCTCAATATGCTAGCCTACACATTCAATAAATATCACCAAATTGCCTGAAGGATTAAGACAGGTATATATATGCCTCTAACAAATCTCGAAACGATATATTGAAATCCTATTTTTTCAAATGTTATTTGGAAAACGAGTCATAAGTAGGTACAAACTCTGTTCTGATAGCTGACCTGATTATCTCCAAGTACCAAACTTTGTACATCCAGATATGATGGGCGCAGTTTATATCTTTTTGAAATCTTGTCATGTATTTTGTATATAAACATCTTGTATTAGGTCTGTATATTTTTGAGCCCGTACCTTTTATTGTATTTTTCTGATTTTGTTTTTTTATGCTGTTTCTATAGTCCATCATGGAGGATACTTTAACTTTTTGACACCAACAGTACATAAATCAAATGAGTGGTTATAATAAATCATAAAATCTTATAAGACATGTTTCTGTGAAATATTTGTAAAATGATTCTTCATATTTATGTAGTGTCTGTATGTTGCTTCTGTGAAATGTATTGTAAATTTTTTCATCATATATTGTGTCTGCATATTGGGTTGGTTTGGGTTTAACTTTTCAAAAATACCAATTTGTGATCCCTTAATGAGTTTTGATAACTCATGGGAGTGAAACTTTCGTTGTATGTTTTATTTAATTAAAAAAAAGAAGATATTTGATAAATATTTACAGATCACAACAAATATTGAAAGTTTTCCCATCACTATATAAACGATCCATATGACGATTCATAAATATGGATCATGATAAATATTGAACATGTAGCCTACGCCACAGTAAAAAATAACTATTATTTTAAAGTATCTATAAAGGTAGGAAGGAAGAACTAGTTCCATCAAAATTGAGGTTTATCAAAGGTTCCCCAGGTCACATTGGCGATTGCCAGAGGCATTACATCAAAAGATGACAATACGTCATTCACATTTAAAATAAATACTAAATAACCAATCCATCAGGGGTAGGCGGATAAGACAGACCGCCACCCAACTCGATAATTTTACTTGAAAAGCTAAGCGGATATTGTTGCATAATTCTAGATAAATTTATGAAGATAATATCATGACCAGGGAATTCACCAATCTAAAAAAATATCATGTTTCACGTCGAAACCCTTAAAAGAAGAAAAAATTACCTGTATAAATCAATGAGAACACAAAACAAATTGCATCAACAATAAATTGTGAGAAAATAAATAAAAAATAGACTCACCGGAAAGCACGTCTCTTGGTGATGATCCTGCGCACCTCCTGTCCCCCACTACTCTCCCCATCACTCTCCGACCCGTCGCCCTCGGCCCGCTCTTCCCGTCCATTCCTCAGCCGGTTGGCCAGCGCCGAGTTGAACACGTGCACACTATGAGACTTGCTAACAGGAGGAATCAACTTCCTCGCCCACGGCTTCAAGCACTCCTGTTCATTCACCTTCACCGCTTCTGCAGATTCAACGGGAACCTTCACAGCTTTATTGGTGTTAATACGGTTGGTGTTAAACTCTGTTTTGTTGTTGTTATCGAGACTCCTTCCTAGCCCAAAGCATCCATTTTTCAAATTCTTCATTCTTATTGCGGCTGGATCTAAAGGATTCAATTTTGTCTTGTCCGGTGAAACTTTCTTTTGTGTGACGATCGGGACTCTTGTCTTTGGAGACGTGTTTTCTGACTTGGACATACATCTCTGCATGATCTCTCTGGCCTTCATTTCATCCATGCACGGGAGTTTGATCCTGCCGTCAGACTTGTTGCTGTTCTCTTTAGCGACCCGAGCGATGTCCGATTCGGTGCGCGAATTTTTAAGGAGTTGCGACGGTTTGACGTTGTGCGGTTCTGGCGATTTCGACTTGGATTTTGATTTTTGGCGGACGACTTCTGGTTCGTCCTCTTCCGATTCTTCGGAAGATTCTGATGATGAGCAGCTTTCGTCTGAGGAGTGGATGCTTCCTGATGCACTTTCTTCGTCAGACGAACTGTCTATTCCTTCATCTTTCAGACCCTGAGAAAAAATATAAAAATGTTTTACTTAAAATACATATCAATATTTTTATACTTTGTAATGTTATCTAACCATAAAATGGTTTGTTTATTGTAAAAAAGAAAAGTTTTCAGATAGAAAATGTTTGATCAATAACCAAAATAATACACAGTAATTCTGGTAGCACCCAAGATTCAAACCTAATACTCTGTTTTAGTTTGTGAATTCCCCAACAGATGGCTGATTCATCTTATAATCCGAATAATATCTCTATATTATTTTAAAAAAAGAGCTAACTTATTAACGTTACAAAAACAATTATGTATATTTCATAAGAATATCATTTTTGGAAACATTTTCATATCCACCTTATTTTCGAAACGTGCATGGGCTAGAAATAATTATAAAATCCGTTGACTTCCAGACTTTAACTTTAAAAATATCACAAAATCAAACTTGCCAATAATTAACAAGCTTCTATGAATATTCGGAAAATAATTTGACCTTGAAATATTGCTGAAATTCCAATACAAAAAAGACATGAATATTAGTGATTAAAATTACTAGTGATTATGATATAATCTACCTCTGAGCTTTCTCCCTTGGTAAGTGAAGGTTTTTCTTCCTTCTTATCCACATCGCTCTTTGCCTTTGGAAGAACTGGTATCAGATTGGTCTTCTTGAGCACTTCTCCGGCCAAGGGTTTTTGGTCCGGCTGCTTTGGCTCCGCTGCGACGGCTGACGGAAGAAGAGGAATAGCTCCAGACCTTGATTTGAGGATACCCTTGACTTCCGATGTGAGCATTCTGGAGGCTTGTTCAGCCAACTTGTTCTGAGCCATGCGGAAGTTCATTCCTACAAAAAATCAGTGAATCAGAGACATTTAAAAATGTGGAGAAACTGGATGGAGCAATATTAGTTAGGTAGGGACTTAATCCTTTTTGACAAAATTTGAAACACTGTCTAAATGAAAATTTTAAGCCATTATTTCATGTAAATTCATTTGCATTAACTTTCCTCGTTCATAATATCGACTGTGAAAAGTCATAAGAGAATAAATTTTTGTGAAGGTTCGTGTAATCAATGAAAAAGAGGTAGTATAGGATCCCGATATAAAACGACCTTCACCGAGATGTTTTTTGATGAAACGTATTTTATATTTAATTTAATATGTCAAGTAATGTATTGCATATGGGTTGCCTAACAAATTTTAGTCCAGGGTATGATTAATTAATAATTTAAAAAAATATATTTTTTAAACATTTCACTGGTTTGATTTATTAGACAAATTCTATACCAATCGAAAGTATGAAGCCCATAGTATATGAAACGTTAGGTTGCCTATTAAAGATTTTTTCATTATGAACACGGTGGTATTAAAATATACAGAAATAAATAATTAATTGATTAAAAAAAATAATTTAATAACTATTCCACGATCTTAATAATAAACTACTCCAAAATGATGCACAGCATATAAGAGTCTATCGCTATCCTTTTCATTTTCAAGAACAAATAGCATGCGCACTCTCTTTCTTTAAATGGACGGACTTCAAACAGCTGCTATGCTGTGTTCTCTTCTATCACATGGGATGGTTGGTTGGGACCTCTCAGTCGCACACATTCACTCAAACCGGTAAAATGTTAAAAAAAAAAGTTTTAAATTATTAATTAATCATACCCTGGACTAAAATTTGTTAGGCAACCCATATGCAATATATTTATTGACATATTAAATTAAATATAAAATACGTTTCATCAAATAAACATCTCGGTGAAGGTCATTTTATATCGGGATCTTAGACTAAGAATAAAATTAATAAATCTAAACAAAACATGAAATATTAGAAAGTAAAAAGGTAACTGTAGCAACTGGGGATCGAACTCAGTACGTCCATCTTACCGTTTAGCTATTTTTTATTTATTTTGTGCATCTATATAAAAAGGTTTACATATATTTTTTTGGCCTTGCCTGTCTCACTAGGAAATCCTGTGTCGAGACAGAGTAGTTTACAAATATTAAATAAAGTACATTTTTCAATAAAGCAAAAATTTTGACAAAAGTTTTCAATTTATTTATTGTTATTAAGTTTATTTTGTAGAACTCCATTTTGATTTTTTTATTTATTTTATATATTTAATAGTACTATTATTCAATGTATAAAAACAGTTTATTATAAACAAGTTCTGCTTCTGCTTCGTAATTATTATTACGAGTTACAGCTGTTTCGCCCTCTGAAGGCATTATCAAACTGTGGTTGTTACCACCTACAGACGATGTATCATCATAAGTACCTGTCTAGAAATGACATAAATACATTGTGGGTAGTATGGCTCTAACCTACCGACTTTCTTTTAGGTAAGCTCAGAATGAACCATCTATGGTCGAAAGGAACATTGCTACAAATTTCTTCAGACTGATTTGTGTATGGTTTGAAAACTCAGCTATCATGGAGAGCATTAATTTCTATGTTCCCAGTGGTTATCTCCGCCACCGACAGCATAGACCGTTCTTTCTCCCAACCTGCAGGACTAACTCGCCAATGGTCGTGCCAGTCAGGAGAGGGAGGAATCTTGCTGTTGAACAGAATCAATTCGGATATCGACATATTTAGTGTCGGTGAGGCTGCCTTTAAAAGGCAAATACCTACCGCTTATGTTTTATATAATAATCTTTCACATATTTATTTTAAAAAGGTTCCATGCCAACTCAGAATGAAACCAACTCAGAAAGGTCATTAAAAGCTATGAAAAAATAATTTTAAAATAGCCGGTAACCCTAACCTAACATAACCCATTTAACCAAATTTTTTTATACTTTTTTATCATCACTCAATGACCTTTCTGAGATGTTTCTGAGTTGGTTTCATTATGATTGTCACCTTTAAAAACACATTAAAATGTACAATTTCATAATGTTTTTAAAACAATAAAAAAATTGAATTGAATTACTAATATTGAATACCTACCCATTTAACTTTGAACCGATTCATCCACTAAAAGTAATGTAAGTGTGTAAGGTAATCCATAGAAATTTGTTATGATAAGTAGACAGAACAAATTGTAAATGTGTCTTACAGGCATCAGAATATTAATTTGCCTGTTAGATGTCACAAATATGAAGAAAAAAACATATTACTGCAAAGCTAGTCAGACAAGTCAGGTTTAGTACAGAATGATTTCTTCCGTCACAGGAAGATGGAGTTGGTACTCAATGGGTTAAATTAATATCAAATTAACACTTGCCAACATGATTAGATATTTGGCACAATTTTGATGCATTTAGGTGTAGAATCAAAACAGTTGCTCCAGTAAAACCCCCCCCAACCAATCAAAGGCATGCACAAACAAGCATTACGGATTTGTGTGCACTTGCGCATGCGCCAATGTAAATAAACAAAACCAAAATAGACAACCACATGCAGCAAAGAGCATAAATATTCTGTATTCTGATGCAATGCTAAAAAGACAGTAATCCAAAAATACGATAAAAATGTTTTTTCCTATTTGAGTCGTTCAATTTCTATATCCGCTATATTATCAATTTTCACTGATTCGGAGAAAACCGCAAAAACTGTCACACCTCTAAAGTAAATAAAAAATAACATTCTATTTTTTTTATATAATGAGTTGGAGTAATGCACATTCGATAAGTGTTCATTTTTCAATGTTTGTCTAGAAATATTTAAGTAATTTGGATAAATAAAATGGATATAGCAGATTTTGATACTCACTTCGAGATTTATATGGAATATTGAGGCTTTTGAAACTCAACTGACCTGAGGGGCGTGTTTCTACCTCCGCCAACTTGGCAAAATAACTGCTCGTGATTGGTTGAATTCTGATATAGCGGGTTTTGATAGTAACTTCTTGAATGATATGGCGGGTTTAGTTTCTCACTCGCAGTTTTAACATGGTTTTTGGTCGTGATGAGGGAGGTTTTGAAACTCAAATTTAGATTAGTCTTGTACCTCGCAAAAATGTGAACAAGATGTCATACTCAAATCATTTTGTCAAAAAATCGGATATAGCGGGTTTTGAAATTATAGAACTCATTTGCTCTGTCCATATGAAAAAGTTCCAGTGGAAAAAAATATAAGGAAAGACAAAGAAAAGGGTAGGCGGAAAAGTAAGTAGCTAACAGACCAGATCACCCACCATAGCTAAAGCAATTTTTAAATTTTGAATGGTAGTCTCCGACTAACATGATACAAATGCTGTAAGGCATTTTTTAACATAATTAAATGGAGTTTTTACACATTTTGATTTTACTTTGGGTTTTAAACAGAGTTTTGATTTTGGGCAAAGAGCTAAAGCTCTTACTACTACTGATCTGCTGAAAGTTATAAGCGTAAAGTCAACCATGGGTCGATTTATTAATTTGGCTCCATAAAGGATATTTTTTGTTATCTTTAATAATTTGTTAAGTTTGAAGAAAAAAGAGGAAATAATAAGATATGGAAAGACTGTTCCTTTAAAGCATAAAATATATTATTATAAAAAAGCGTGCACATTCTAAACAAGCAAAAGCAAACACATTTATATACAGAATACATACATCATAACGATTACAAAAATTGAAAAAGAATACATAAAATCAACCCTTGCTGGATCAAAATTGACACAAAAGCAAATCAACAAAAGCAAATGCGAATAAAGTAAATACTTAGAAATTATCAGTCCGTTTTCTTCAAACTTGCAGTTCTGATGTGTTACTAATATAAAAATTCTGTGATGAATTGTATCCTAACATATCAACATAAAAATGTTGTGGTGAATTATTGTATTTCTTAACAAATCAACATGAAAAGTGCTGTGGTGATTGTAATCCCTAACAAATCAAGATAAAAATTGTTTTGGTGAATTATTGTAAATCCCTAACAAATTAACATTAAAAAAATGCTATTATAAATTATTGTAATCCCAAATGAATCTACATGAAAAATGGTGTGTTGATTGTAATCCTTAACAACTCAACATAGAAAATGCTGTGGCTAATTATTGTAATCCCTAAAAAATCAACATAAAAATTGCTGTGATGATTGTAATCCCTAACAAATCAAAATAAAAAATCAGACTTCCCTCACAGCCTAATGGTCTATGCATTTATTGACAAGGGAGAAGTGTTGTGATACATATTAACAAATAATTGAACTAATAATCACCACGCCAATTTAACGCACATTTAGGCGAATTGGGCTAAAAAGCCACAAAGCTCATTCTTACAATGTTTCATACATATTCTTCTGATATTCTCAATCTTCACATGTCATACAAGCATTTGATTCATTCCATTGTGCCAATTGTTTTCCTAGGATTTTATTTGCTGAATCTTGACTAAATCAAACATGTTCATATCTACAGTTGTTATAATAAATAAAAATAAATACATAGAAAACAAAATATTATCATATATCGGATTTCGAATGGTCACATAGAAGAGGGTTATTATTGAACTTTATAATTCTATTTAGAAGATTCAAATGGTTATAGCTACAATGGTTTTAAAACACTGTGTCTAAAAGCCACAAGTTAGAAGATGGGAGAAAATAAATAATTAATTAAAATGTTAACAAATAATATACTTGTTGTAGGAATACAAAAAAGGAGCTCTAATTGTGATGCAATGATCATAATTGTAATTATTATTATATTATTGATATAGAAGTACATAATAATAAAAAAAAACCCTAGACTCTGTGCAGAAACGGGCAGTCCATATGACAATCCTCCTATCTTAACAAATGGATTACAATCTGTCCTTGTTCTAACAGCATTTCAATAGAAGATTCTCCTAGGAACGAATGTCATTAATTCCTTCGGCACCAGTGTACGGTTTGATATACAGTTGTCATTTGTCACATAATATGGGTCATTTCCACGACTCGTTAAAGTTCAACAGCTCGGCTGTGTTACGATTTGCCGGTCTCTGTGTTTCCTCCCTTTTACTAACATGGGTCTGTCTCTTCAAGAGTCAGATTCACTCCTTTCTTTCCGCAAACAAACTCCTCCACACAGCATCCCCAAAGATGACAATTCCTCCAGTGTGGAGTTAAAAAAGTGAGAATCATTGCATCACTACTTATTAATTGCATCAAAAACAAAGATCAAACAGTTAGAATAAATTAATGTATGTCAGTAAAAAGATCCAATTAGAATTGGTTATTTAAAATAAAAATTATCAACAAAAACCATTACCCATCCAAACCTGTGAACGTAAAAACACCTGTTAGACCAAAAACATAATCGAGTTAGGTCAACAATTTGAAACATCTAACCTATTTCTTTCTTGTTTGCATCTTCCACTGGCAATTTCGTCTTAGCGTCACTCGTAGCATCTCTTTCTTCAGGTTTCTTCTCCGGGTGGATCAGATCCTTGCCCGGGAGGGCCAGTTTCATGATCTTGCATCTTGGAGAAAGGACTTCCGCTTGACTGCTGTTGAGATCCAAGTTCCTTTGCTTCGCATCGTCGACCTGACTTGCCAAAACCGGCATAGTCTGAAACCTGGCACTCCTCGGTTTCTTATTATTATTACCCATCGGCGGTCTAGTTGGAAGTTTTGCACCAAATAACTTCATCTTCTCGGCCAGTGTCAGCTTAGCCGGATCGTTTTCGTCTAATTTAGCTGCGGTTTTGTGATTCATTTTAACATTAATAAGTAGCGATTGAAGCATTTTGTGCATTATTTTTGTGTATGTACAAAGCAAGCCAATTGTAGATTGAATTCCGTCATCAGTCGACATGAAAACATGCAAAGATAAAATAATAAAAATTATAAGAAATGAATAAATAAAAGTTTAAAAAACTGATTGAATGCGAATTACGAAACAAATCTATTAGTTGAAACCTAATTTTTTTTAAATATGAAAATAACCTTCAAGGATAATAAAATTATTCAACAACATGTATATATAGGTAAATTAATTATCTAAAATTCACATAAAACAATAAATCTATAATTATTATTATGAGGAAAAAAAATTAACCAAATTGTAAAAACTACAAAAAAACAGTGACATTTAAAAACAAAAGAGTAAACAGCTGTCAAAAAATATTTTCAAGAATAGAAAGTACTTAAACATAAAATTTTATAATAAAAATACCCTTTGAGGAACGATATTTCCTCCAAGGAAATACCCAACTTTCAAAATATAGTGATTCCATGCTTTTACTTGTGCAATAATAACAATATAATATATAATGTACCAGTGCTTTAAAAAAATTGAAAAAAGCTATAAAAATAAAGTTCCTTTACCGTCTTCGTCCTGTTCCAATGACAGATTGAAGCTGCTCCGTGATTGGTTGAGGGGATTAGGAGCGACCTCATTGGACGCATCAGTCACCTCTCCAAACGTGATTGGCTGCGTTTTGAACCGGTCCAGCAAGGAGGCGCCATCTTTGGCTCTGGATCGAGAGTGTCTCATCACCGGCTTTACTGCAGCTGAAAATTAAATCATTTACTTTTTTTAAATCTAATATTTTATTTAAGTTTCGTTCTCTATGCACCGATGGATAATGACATCCCTTTTAATATCGCATAGTTTCTAGGTAGGCACATATCTGTGTTTAAAGATATTTAACACCTGGAGATTTCCGGGTGTTCGGTTTTCATATCATAGCTCCAAATATTAACATGGAAATACATGAACTGCTCACTGTGGTTTAAAAAGCAATGAATCCACTTAGATTTCACCGTTTATCCCTTAATTAAAATCAGAGGGACCTCTCAGAGGGAAATTATTTTCCTGCGTGGAGCCGATGTAAAAAATATACCCGAAGGGACTAAAGTACATTTGGAGTAAAAAATGTAGACATGTCCGATTATATATTTTTTCAATTAAAAATATTTTTTTCATCACACGTTGCAACTGAGTAGTTGGGTGTAGCCTAGCGGGTAGGTGATAAGCACTCAGTCTGGTTTCAACAGCACGGTAACAAACGAAACAGTGTCCGTATCATGTCGGACAGCAAAATGACATTAACTTTTTGTACTCCAAATATACTCAGGAACCGCTGGTTAAAATCATTTGGCGTTGTTACACCCCGTATATACATTTTTAGGTTATATAAAAAACAATTTAAAAAATAGTGAAATTTATTATTATTTAATTTCATTTATAAAAATCACATAGTTAAAAATTTGGGTAGCTATCGTTCGAGTGGTTAAGCAAAAATATCCGCTTGTTGAGGTTTATTAAAATATCTATTGTTGAGGTTTATTAAAATAACTATTTGAGGTTTATTAAAATATCTGCTAGTTGAGGCTTTCTAAAATATCTATTTGTTGCGGTTTAAATATGTGCTTGTTGAGGTTTATTAAAATATCTCTTGGTTGAGGTTTATTAAAATATCTATTGGTTGAGGTTTATTAAAATATCTGCTTGTTGGGGCACTGCTAAAAACCAGCTGCATTCCGAGAGAAATACTAAATATGTATATAGCTGAGCAGTGATCCATTTCTCAATAGAATCAATGTTATAAAAAAGATGTATAAATTTGTAAAAATCTTTTGACAAATAAATGTTTTTATTATTTTTATTAGATAAGTATTATAATTTTCTTATAATGCCACGTTTCATCTAAAAAAACTTGAACATTTCGGAAGATGAAAACAACTTCATAAAAACAAACTTGACAGAAATACTATGACACTTAACCGACTGAGAATTTATTTAAAACTGACATAAATCAATGTTTTTAAAGCAGATTCTTTTTCCGAGGTGAATTTATAAGCCCACATGGTATGTTTTTTGCAGAAGATATTTCGTTTAATCTCATTACAAAAAGCAGACCGACATTGGACATTCCAAGTTTTTTTTTTAAGAAGATCATCGTTATTAATATATCAACTAACCTGTTTAAACTTTCTTTCTAACGAGCTTTTAGCATTTAGAAATCTGAGGAAACAAACCTGTGTTTATATTAATTTCTTCAGCAGCTTATTATAATGACATTGTATGCAAATTTCTTAAAATCATCATTCATGATCTTTTTTCTAAATATAGTTGAAAAACATCATTCTGTTTATCTTGCTTCAAAACATGTAAAATGTATTCACTAGATTTTTTTATACTGCCATTAACCCGCCAGTAGTCACACATGGGTCGAAAAGACACAGAGGTGCAGTATTTGATCCGTAATTCTTTTAACATTATTAGTTTTAGGTTGTCACGCTAAGTACCTTCAAGTGTTTTTATAGTGACCTCGGCCATTTTGCCTGTGGCGTTTGAGCAGGACGGACGTGTCAAGTGATTATGGGTCGTTTAGACCCTTGCGCAACGTTTCATGTACTTGTGTATTATTTTCAACTGTTCAAAATGTAAATTATAATTTTTTTGTTTGTTTACAGAATGTCTCGTATGCCAATAGATACAGCTACTATTGAAAAAATATTAAAAGAAGATGAAATCGAAGGGGAAGATTGTTTGGAAATGGACGAACATGATTTCAATTCTTGTCAAAGTTCGGAGGAGGAATCTGCTTAGAAAACTAAGATTGTCTAATGAATTTAAGATATATTTTATAAAAGGGTACTCATTTGCTTATATAAAAAACATAATTAGAATTGTTTTTATATATAAAAACATATACTTACCTAAGTTTCCTACCTTGAATTATTAAAAACAAAGATTTTCTAGACTATTTTTTAAACTATAAGTAAAGTTATTGTTTCAGTAAAATAAATAAACATGTTAAATTATATTACATGTTTTATTGTCAAATTAATGATAAAGCTGTAATTTCATTTAAAAAAATAGGTTTTGTGATTTAAATCATCTATATAATGTCTGGGTCCTTTCGACCCGCCTGCGACTGTTGGTGTCACAAAATTAAGCGCAAGTACTGGCGGGTTAAAAAAAAATTTTTTTTTTTTGAAACAATTAAATTTATAAAACTTGAAGTGGGTTAGATGACGTAGAAAAGACAAAGTAATATATTTTTTAAAGCAAATTCAAAATTAATAGCACAAGTGCCTGCAGTCTATTTTAATTAATTAATAATTGCTATGTTATACTGTGGTCTGACATTACCTCTCGGGTCATCATAGAAACACTGAAAATAATCCCATTTGGATGAAACACCTACAGGAAAATGCAAGCAAAAAACAATAATCAATACAGTTATTTTGGGTATCGAGCCCACAAACTCTGGTCCTTACAAGAGCTGATCTTACTACTGTATTGCCACCGTGCTAAACACAAACATTCCTCAAGGTTTCATCAAATCCATCAATCAAAAAATAGATTAATATATTTACCTTTATTGGCTTCTGTTTGCAATTGCTGCCACATTGAAGCTCTGGCAGAGACGCTGTTGCTCTTCATCAACCCGAAGAGCTGTTGAGGACTATCAACCGGCTCCGGGCTTTCTTCCTTCACCTCGTCTCCCTGAGCACCGACTCGCTCAGTCTTCTGCGCTGGACTGATCATGGCTCCAGTGGGAGGCTTCTCTTTGGAGCTTTTGACACAGGTAACCCCCATGGTCTCAAAACTACCCTGTTTCTCCTGTTCGTTTAACTTCTCCAGGTCTGTTTGATTTTTCAGTGTCACTGATTGATACTTTGACTTCTCCGAGTCATTGGACGGGGAAGTCAACTTCTCTGATAGCAGTTGCGAGTCTTTGACAATGTCGGGTTGCTTTGAAAAGTCTTGCGGTAGTGAGAGCTCTTCTGCTGAAAAGCATTTGATATACAAATTAGAAACGGTAAGGCAGAAGTCAAACAGAAATGTAAACATTTGAAGCACACTCACTTCATACACACTTCATACTTGTCACGCTCTGCCAAGGTGTTGTTTATAGTAAGTAAACTACAGTTTAACAAAAACTGCCTGAAGAAAAAACATATTCGTCGCACAAAACAATGAAAGTTTGACCTGTAATAGTATTCTCCTATGAATTCTTTGCATTTTAGCATTGTTTTTTTTGATATAATAAACTTCTCATTAAACTGTTTCCTGAACAGAAGTGTTGTTTACAATGGTTCAAGTGTAAGCATTGGCCGCTTTATCAGTTCACAATGCGACACAATGCAATCGCAGTCTTATTGTTTGTTTACAAATCGAAACAATTTTTTTAAGAAATGAATTTTATGAATTATTGTGATTATATATATATATATATATATGTATATATATATATTTTTTTTACATTAGCTCCACACAGGAGGCACCGAGGACAACAATTTCCCTAGGGGCCTATGTCATCTTTGAGGATGCGGTGTGGAGGGTTTTTTAAGGGAAAGGAAGGAGAAGATATGGGAAGGAAAAAGGTATGAGGGGTGGGTAGGAATCTGGGGGTCAGTGTGGCCAGGAGTGACGGACGTATGAATCTCTATTTCTCACACTGCGGTGCAAGGCAAAGGGCCGGGAGAATCTGGCTGGAGAGGTCAAAAGGCCTCCCTCTATATATTATAATCAAGGGTGAAAAAAGAATTGTCAAAAAAGTCCTAACATTGCTTCGCCCTATAAATTCCACTGTGACAAATCGGACTCCAATGTCAACGAGATTTGAGCCGAAATCAACCCTGGCCTTAGTAATCTATCAGGCCATAAGATTCTCTCCGGGACGCGTATTGTTTTAAAAGTCATAAAGGACATATTGGCTGAAAAGCCATCAAAGTGTCCAAAGAACAGCAGCTCAAAGTTTCTAGAAATGTGACGACTGTTCTCGGCTCCGTTGCCCAACTTTTGCTAGAGAAAGAAGAACTCAGAGGTGATTAAACTCAGCCCTTGCTGACAACAAGGTCTTGCAGGCCAAGAAGAAAGGCTGAAAATTACACCAAATAGCTGTTGGAAAAAATCCAGCAGCTAGAGTCAGATCTGGATCCGGTAATGCGTCGAGTGGCTCTTTCGCGGAAGTCACGAAAAAAAAACTTCCAATGCCAATAACTCCTACCAGCATCTCGATAGGAAAGTCAAGACCCATATAGCGCCAGGCTTAACCAAATTAGATCATTATCACACTTCATTTGAAATTAAGGTAAAACAAAATAAAAATCAATTCTTGGAAATAATTAAAGATGATTCAAAATATGACTTCAGGAAGGGAGACTATTAGGAATGTTGACATGATCTATTGTCTGTTAATTGGATAAATATTTTAAAAATAAAAATGTGAACAGCATGGTTCTCTTGTTCTATGAAAAATTGTGGGAAATAATTGTAATTTTTTTTTTAAATGCGTTTCTTTTAATACCTGGTTGAATCAGCAATTGATTGCTCTTCTTAAGAAAAAAAATAGTTAGACTTAAAATAAAGTGACAAATCGCCACTTTGGAGTGAATTTTCATTGTGTAAATGATATTTTTTTAAACTTAAAACGGCATTATTAATGTGTGTTCATCCTTAAGAAAGAAAAACTTAGAAAAACTTGACAAACATGCAAAAAGATTTTCTTTCACTCTTACACCCTTTTAGGTGGAAAGAGTAGAGGTCCAATAACAACTTTTAATGTATTCTTTAGAGTTGTTGTTTTTAATAAGTCGCTTCGATCATTTCCAGAAGAAAAACAAAACCAGGCCTGTTTTACATCTCTCATAGAGAATTCACATAGTGCTTCATGGTTAGCCGATTGGGAATTTATTGAAATAGAACTACTGAATGCTTCATACTTATAAATACAAATGACATTTAGACCTCTCTAGTTGTTCAAATTCGAAATCTGAAAAGTCTGGCTGACATTTAACATGTTCAAAGCCAAGCCTGGAAGCAATGTTTGCAAAAAGATTAACTTCTCAGTTTATCCAAGGCAAGTGAAGTGGTGAATGCAAAGTTAAGAATTACGAAACAAAGGAATTTTTAATCCTAGCAGTCGGGAAACACTGAGTCTGCTACAAATTATTCAAATAGTATAATTGTGATTTGCTTGGTATTCAAAGTGACCTTAACTAACCCAACAGAGATGATTTACATCTAATAACATGAAAACAGTAGTGTTTAAATCGGTAAGCTAATGCGATATTTTCCAACAAAAAAATTGCACAAAACTACGCGAAAATAAGCGGGTTTATTTGTAAATAACAGTCACAGGCCATCCCATTAAAAGTATGACCTATAACATCCAAAACATCGAGAAACTTCCGCAGTTGTGGATGTTTTTAAAATAGACCTATCAGAATATTGGCCGCATTCCAAAAATCTGATCCTAAGCATTGTGTCTTTTGCATCAATCAGAGGAAAGCCCGAAGATTGTAAAGTGTGTTGCAATGGATTCTCTCTTATCACTCAACGGACACATAGAGAAACATAAAGTGTGGATTGGATCAAAACCAAACAACCAGCTTGTAAATACTTCGAACTATGTACGTAGTTGAAAAGAGTAGGTATCACAAAGCAAACTGTAAAAAAAAGTCTGTGAAGCAGAGCATCCGATTTGAAGCAATAAAACGTCTAGAATGGAGAACGATGGTTTAATGAAATTTGCAGACCCTTTTCTGTCTTAAGTCAAAGCAACTATTGCTCGCACCATTATTAGCATAATGAGTCAAAAGCTTTGAAAAATTTAATTGCAAAGAAAAAGACAAAACGTCATACTCTTCATTACGTATTTTTCAAAAGGAGATGGAATTTTTGTATAAAGAGTGTTGGAATCCCGACCTTAGAAAAGTAGTAAATAATTTTTTTACCGTTCGAAAGGGAACGAAACTATGGGAATCAACAAAAAGGTCATGTTATGTATATTAATCAAGGACACCCGGGAGGTAAACGAAAGGCGGGCAGACCTAGGCTGAGATGGGAGGATGATGTCAGGAAGGATGCAAGAGGATTACTTCATGTTGCAGATTGGAAGACGACGGCCGAGGACAGAGGGCGGTGGAGGCTTATTTTGAAGGAGGCCAAGGCTCGAAATGGGCTGTAGCGCCATTGAAGAAGAAGAAGAAGATATTAATCAAGAACTATACAAACATCAGAAGTGTAATTACCTGAAAGAGGTCCTGAGTCCCCAGAAGACATCCTGTTGAAGACGCCACTATCAACGGACACGTTGAGACTCCAGTGGTCCGCGTCCACTCCGCACAATGCACTGCTGTCTCCGTCTAGAGCCGTCCTCACATCCTCCAGTTCCACTTCCAGCTGGTCCAACTCCTGCAGAGTAGCTTCCCTGCTGCCCTTCTGATAGCTCGTTTCGCGGTGGAACAAGCTCCTCGGTCGTTCTACCTTCACCTGAACTTGCTCATCGACTCGCTCATCTAGCCTTCGCGGCGGGACAAACTCACCAAAGCTCAGCGCTGGCTCAAAGGTCCCGCTTACAGTCGCCGGGGGATCACTGAGATGACCCAACGAATCGATCGCGTTGTGCGAACCGTGTTCCAAACTCAGCCTGTAGAATTCACAGGCTGCGCTGTCAAAATTGGACGATTGTCTTTTGGACGTTTCTCTGAAGATTCTATTAAATTCCCTAGACGTAGGACTGTCTTTAGGATCATCGAATGAGTTGCTCAGAATAACCTTGTCAAGGTGTCCATTAGTTAGACTATTCCGCCCGCTTGGGAACGAACGATTCTTAAATGAATCGGGAGTCAGATCTTGAGGACCGTTTGTAGAATTTCTGAGTGGGTGATGCTGAGGCCAATGGACAAGGTCATCAAAATTTTCGACAAACGTCGAGTTTCCGTAGCTAGGAGCTTGTTGAGCAGCATCAAAATCCGCGAAGTTGTCGCAACGTTCGGGAGACAGAGGAGTGTCTGAAGGTGTTTCCAAGTTAGGTCTGTGTGGAAAGTTAGGGACGCTCTCGGAGTTATCGGAAGATTTGACGCGATCTGGTGACCTGTCTTCAAAGTCTGACGAAACCGGGCGATATTCGGGAGAACCCGCGGAAGCAGTTACGTTTTCAAAAGCTTTAACACGTTCTGGCGATCTGAGGGAATCACTCTCAGGATATCTCCTGTGATCCTGCGAACTGGTCGCGAAGTCGAAGCTGGAAGGCCCGCTAGCGGTGCCGTACCCTGGGCTTCTGGCGTAGTTCTGGAACTTGGAGTTGGTCCAGGTCGGGTGGTGGTCTGGTGATAAGGCGCTGGCTTCCGCGCTTGCGCTCACCTCGTTCCGGCTCGAGCTCTCGAGGAAGTCTTGCGGGGGGTTCCTGCCGAGACTTGTGTCCAGGGAACCGAAAGAAGACGAGGAGTAGTCGACGGCGGGGAAGGCCGAAGAGGAGGAAGCCCCTGCAAGTCGCTGGAATTGGCCGTCCTCCAATCTGCAACTTAAAATAGTGCTATTAGTATTAGCATTCGTTTGTGAGCGCTTTAGGTATGCGGATACATTAAATATGTGCAGAATTGTCAAAAAAAAATCATGCACCATGATGACTCGTGCCAATTCCAATTAAAAAAAATGTTTATTATATGCAACTAATAAAGAAGAAAGACTCTTTGATTTAATACATGGTGTCAAGCGATAAAAAGGTGTCACGAATAAGATTTATTTCAATAACAATTCCAGAGATGTTTCCAACTCGTTTAAAATGTCACGTTGATGACACTTGCAAGGTTTTCAAAGCAGAAAATAATACTTGCCATAATATTGTTTGCAACTTGCGGAATTATATTAAAATTAACAATGAAGTGCAACTTCAGCAAAAATATTTAAGATTTAAAATTTTCTATTTTCTCAGACACAGAATAAAGAACTGACCAAAGCTTGATATTGAAACGACAATAATAGCTCGAGTAGATCATCTCACACCGCCGAAATAGCCAATGAAAACAAAAACTCAAGATCGAGACTGAATCAAAACAGACTATTTAACGCGACGCAATATCAGTGTAAACTATACATTTTTAAACCAAGAAAAACTTTGGAATTAGCAGACGTTTCTTTGCAGCGCAAACTTCAGTCAATACAATGCATTTTACTTAACGATCAATAATTTTAAGAATCTGGGACGGTCCCAAATAGCATTTTCATACGATCCGTCCATGGCGGCTCTCCGACTGGTGTAGTGAGACTAAAATAGAAACTGCGACCTACAAATGGAAGCTGCCAGTGTAAAATATACATTTATGAACCTGTTTTGAATGCAAATGGCCGTTGCAAAAACCCAATGGCCAAACATCACAAGACGGGAATAAAAAACATTAGGACCTATTAAATATTCGCGAGAGCTTTACGAGCGAGCCTGATCAAAGCTTTTGGGTGCTGCGAAGCTAGGTCGGTCGTTTCTGATCGAATGTGTGACTTATTAATAATATCGATTGACGTACTTTAGGAGCTGGTTTCAGAAATTTAAAAATATATAAATCAGAGTGTGCAATTCCTCAAACCTTCAGAAAACTAAGGTACACGAGAGTAGGAATGCTACGAAGCACCGCACAAAGAGGAGATGTCTCTTCATAGTGTCGCTATTTTTCCTTTCATCGAGTTTAAAATCACAACGGTGCTAAAGAAGTTTTCACTTCAAAAACGGTCACAAACTCAGTCGCCAGATTGGCAAAAAGTTTTAAAGGTATCATAACTAATATTACATATACGAAAATGTGTTTGTTTGTCATTCTTCTACGTCGCAACGGAGCGACCGAACGACGTGATTTTTGCATAGAAATAGTTGGAGAATTTGGAAGTGACATAAACAAGTTTTTATCCCGGAAAAACATTTTATTCTCGTGGGAAAATTCTTCGTACAGTAATTTCTCCCTGATGCTACGCAAGCGAAGCCGCGGGTAAAAGTTGTAATATAGTATTTCGAAATATAAATCACGGAAGAAGCACTATTTTCACGTAATATTTTATCAAGTGCATATAAACTTTTCGCTCAACCTCACTTAAAACAACAGAGACGGATGATAAACACACCAATATGACCATAGCTCTCCGCAATACAAAGACACGTTGGACACACATAATAATAATGTGTCCGTCTTAGAACAATTCATTGCAGTTTCAACCTTGCATCCAATACCCCGAAGTGCAGTCAAAATGCAATTTGTCTCAAATAAACAGTAATTTAGAAGCCGAAGAATTGGAAGAACAGCAAGTAATGGCGTGCCACCGAACCGTTATCAGACTTTAAACATAACCGCGACCGTAAATTCCAAATGTTTTCCCGTTAAACTGTCGACCCAAGACAAATTGCTATAAGTAACACAATAACGATAATAAAAGAATTACGAAGCTCGTAACCTCGAGGAAACTTTCTTAGAAACTCGCATTAGATATTCGTAAGAAAACTTTCGCTGAAAATTTTGTCAAAAATAAAAATAATTTGACAATAATTGAGAATTGCAAAGAAAAGTTCGACCTGAAAAATACTGAAACGGAAAATCAATAATTTAATAAAAGCGTGAAAATTTTAGGAAAGAATTTTGTCATGACTTGATTAATAGTTTCATATATATTTATCAGATTCGAAATTAAAAAATGTTTGAAATTTCAGACAATTTGAGAAAAATGCATTCGAATTTTAGAGGGCCGAACTTTAAAATTAATTCTGAACGAGCCAAACCAAACCGCACCTCAGATGGATATGTGAATGTGTGTATGTGTAGATTGTGTAGTGTATGTAACAAACCGAACCGACCCGTACCCAAAGCAAAATACTTTCATACATTATTTTATTATTATGCTGGCGCAGACCCGTGAAAAATCACGGGATAGTTTGAATTATTGATTATAAATAAAATATTATACTATGTGTAGGGACTTTATCGGTCGTCTCTATTCTTCACACAACTGATTTCAATTTTGAACATTTTAGTTAATTTAACCAAATTATTATCGAAATTAGAATATCGCCTTCTGTGGCGTCGATTATCCTGCGTATTATTAAGACAACTGAGTAAATTTAAGTATGTAGGGACTTATTTAATTACTTTGTATTTGAATTGAAGCCCGATATAACAACGCGCAATAACACTTATCTAGGTAAAAGTTAAGCAAAATTTGTAAAGGGCTACGAAGAAGTGCATTGTTCTTTATTGTAATATATTTTAGAACACCTAACGTTTGGGACAATCAATCAACAATCAACAACCACCAATCACCGACCGGCACTAAAAGTAGGAAACGAATATGTCTAAAGAGTCAACAGGTACAAACATCTGGCAGTTTGGCTTAATAAACAATGGGACGATAGCCAAGATATCTAAATCAATGAAGAAATTCAGATGAGAAGTGAGAAGGGTGTTCTGTAGAAAATATTAATCTCAAACTCCGTTGGATGCTGCTTTATCTGAAAACTTTATAATGTCGAAGAAGCGAGACCCCGGCAAAAGCAACGACAGGTACCGCAAGTAAGTTTTTGAACTTTGGGTACATTGCAACCGTTGTGGGGATGTTATGAATTCCCTGGACATGAAATAAAACTTACAAAGAGGACATGACTGAGAATGTCCAAAGACAGAAAATTTTCCAACACCAATAAAAGAGAAATCGCTGTGCTATGAAAACATCACGGATTAGTCAGCTGAACCAGTGGTTCAATAAATCGGGTTGAATCCTCTGCACAAGTGGGATTCAAATGAATATTGCTGTTAATTAAAAACTATTTTTATGTGGATGCTCACGTACATAAAGAATAATGCAGATGTCAAGGAAATTATTAAATGGTTAACAACATTAAAAATATAAATTGTAATGGACAGAATAAGAAACAAAATTACAAAACATTTCAGTCCGAATCGTAAGGAAAAATCGGCATGCTGTCATTGCTGTCATTGAGTCGAACTTCGCGGCTGAGGCATCTCCAAGAGTCTTTGGCCGCAGATCAAAGATAATATATCTATTCCGGGCTGCACTGTCAAGGGTTCATGCGCCCACGATGTTATCCAACCTTCAATAGGAGCTTAATCAGAAGAAACACTCTATAAAACTCGTGTGCACATAATAGTATTATGCAGCAGGCGTGTATGCAATTCGATGCACTCCAAATCAATAATAGAACTCCTGAAATAGCATCTGTCTTAAGAAACGCGCTGCAGTGACAACGCACTGATGAGGATGTACGGTTTCTGGGACCCGCTGCACTTGACAGATGCATTAATAAAATGACCACTTTGAAAGGTCATCCGTTAACCAATGTTGATTTGAAATGATTCCGGTTCAATGTGATTAATGCAACCACTCATTTACCGCAGATTTCACAGAAGTTAATTGATTTTCCGCAAGGTCAGGAGATATGCCGTTATCTGAAATCTCATCGGATTAATTGATTTTTTGCGCTGATTCAATTAAAAGGAAATTTTATTTGCTCTAATTTTGTGTCGTTTCTTTGTCTAAGACAAAAAAAATGTCAACAAAAACGTGTTTGCTTGGAACACTAATATTATTGAAGTCAATTAATAGGTAATTGTACTATCTCTTTTGTTCTCTCCAGAGAAGTTCGTTATTTATCAGTATTGGGAACAGTATTCTCCAGTACTATAATATGCTTATTAAGGTTTTTGAGATCAAAGTGACGAGAGTACTAACGTCCTTACTAACTGGAAGCTAGGTTTTGTCTGTGGAGCTT
The DNA here is from genome assembly GCA_929108145.2 of Limnephilus rhombicus. Taxonomy (NCBI): domain Eukaryota; kingdom Metazoa; phylum Arthropoda; class Insecta; order Trichoptera; family Limnephilidae; genus Limnephilus; species Limnephilus rhombicus. Next base: position 42,564,000 of record OV815279.1, read on the forward strand.
TGGCGTTATACCAACTGCACACCTGCATTCGGTTACCTTCGGCACATCTCGTAAACGATACCATGTGACCCGAAGGGCCCATAGATAAGTAAAGCCATTTGAGAACTAATCATAGACTAATTATGATACATTACACTAATTATGTATAAATAGTTGAAAAACAGAAGGATAGCACACAGGAAACAGTGCAAAATCATTGTTTGTTTATTCGTTAGTTTCTCTTTTGACCGCCTATACCTTTTTTTTACATTAGCTCCACACAGGAGGCACCGAGGAAAACAATTTCCCTAGGGGCCTATGTCATCTTTAAGGATGCTGTGTGGAAGGTTTTTAAGGGAAAGAAAGGAGAAGAAGATATGGGAAAGAAAAAGGTATGAGAGGTGGGTAGGAATCTGGAGGTCAGTGTGGCCAGGAGTGACGGACGTATGAATCTATTCCTCACACTGCGGTGCAAGTGAGGAATAGATTAGGACAAAAGGCATCCCTTAATCAGTCTCCTCCGATCCAGCCCGACACGCAGTGGTTGGGCAAACGTATCCGCCACCAAGACCTAGACAAACCACATCCCATGAACCCGGGCACCTCTGCTAAGTCACCAAACGTAGCGAACCACTTGGGGTGACCTGTGGCAGTGGTGTTGGTTGTTCAATAAATGGTTCCCGGGTCGGCGGTACCCATACCCGCCTCCCAAATGTTACCTAGCAGCTGATAAAACTGGACTTTATTTACAATGATCAATGGCATCCATATGTTATAGCTTAAATTTAACCAAATTCTTTGTTTTCAGCGCAATAAAGTTTTCAAGGGCACGATCTTAAATAACTTAATGAAAAATAACCTAACGGCGGCGCTGTAGAAATTATCCAATAATTGATTATAATAATTATTAGAGTCGAATCGAAACCTGACCCGATCGGAACTATTACGCATGTGTCAAATTAAAAATAAATGAATCCATCATGATACCTCTCAGCATTGCACAATTTCCTCGAACCGTCTGTCGATCATTTTAGAACTTGGTCGATGACGAAGCACCAATAATATCGAATCATTAACTTTGTTGGCAAGGTTACAAATCCTTGAGATATCCTTGTTTATGAATTATTAACTCACTTTATGTCTGCTTTGAAAGCTCATAAGGAAATAAGTTTAGCACTTTTCTGGAAAAAGTGTGAAAAAAGATGTGAAGTGTGATGATTGAAATAAACATTCATAAAAAAATCTGTAAGGGAACAATGCATTAGTCGCAGAAAACCGTTTTGTTCAACAAAGTGCAATTAATATTTATTTTATCGTCGAAGAAAGCTTTGTGGCTAGACATTATACAAATGAAAAAGTTCTTTATTTAAAATCTCTTAACCAGCTTTTCTGAGTTGTTTGTCGTTCTGATGAAGGTTAAGATCAGCCGAAACCAGTCGGCGAGTACAAATGAAATAAAGTGGTTTTAAACTATGAACTTTTTCATTTGTATGTTTATTTTATTTGATTTTACGCCCAACTGGGTTTTTACATAGATTATAGGAACAGTGAGCTATGGAAAAATGTACAAAAAGTTTTTAAAGCATTTAGTATAAAATTAACTAACTACGAAACAATATTACTATAAAATGTAAAATAAAACAGTACTATAAGACAAATCACTTTATATAATTTGGAGGGTTCAGCAAAGTTTTGGTTTAGATTACATTTAATTCTATAATTAGTCAGTAAATATATCATTAGTACCTAGTACCTCTAAATTTTTTGCATAGGCCATGCATCATATTGGTTAGTGGGTGTGTCTGTTAGTTGGTTGTATATGTGTTGCAGAAAAATGTTACATTTTGTCATGTTTTCCTCGTCGGTACATAACTCAACGGTTAAAAAGAAATAGACATGAAAGCTTCCAAAAATATCAACAATTTTGGACAGTCAAACATTTCATTTGTTACACCTTTGCAACAGGGCAGAAAGGAAAAAGCTGCATATTATCTTAAGAATGTGTCAAAACTCAAAATACCAGAGAAGAAAATGTGAATGTAGGTAAATTAGAATACATAATCAAAACTCAACAAAAAATACGTACTCGACTTAATAAAACTACGTAGGGGAACTAGAGATATTTAAGCTTCTAGTGTAAAAGTTTGTTAAAGTGGGTTATTCCCATCTGCTCTTTCACAGTAGACATAATACGGAAGTGGATGAAACGTACAGTAACGGTTGACCACTGCTAAGCTGGCAAAACAAAGTTGAATTGAGGTTTGTTCAAAGTTAGAGTCAATTCTGCAGCTTTACATTGTTCTTGCTCTGAGAACAAAGTGTAAAACTGAAAAGTGATTTCAGTAGAGCTTTCAATTCTATCAGGATTACAATATAACTTCGTTTAAGAGACATAAAGGGCAATTTTCATCAAAGGAAGTTTTTAAAGTTTTCGCGAACACATTATCACACAACCAAAGTCTTTTCAATGCGATAATTATATAAGCGGAGCCTGTGGGACTAGCCATAAGCATAGCCCTGGGTGCCCCTAAATGGATAAGGGTATCCCAAATCCACAAAGATTCTGAAATAACCTTATTGAAAAAACATATCTTAAGTCTCGCGCAAACATTTTATGCGTGAATTCCCACACATGAAAACGCGTCCATAAATTGCCTCGTCCTGTACGAAGACAACGTACGTACCACACATAAAAACCTAAACAAATCCTCCATAAAGATTAACCTCCCCATGTTGCAGCCGTGTCCCCTCGCAAATATTTTTTAACAAACAACCAAATAAACAATTTTTTCAACAGTCATATTTTATAAATTCATGATGAAAGAGAAAGTGGCGTTTTTGGCCCGGAGCTCTGTATACCATTGTTTCAAAGGGTCAAAAAGCATGCGAGACTATGGAACAAGAAAATTTTGGAGAAAGCAAAGACGGAAGTTAAAAGAACCTAGCTAATCAGATCTGACTTTAAATTCAAAGAATTTTCTTTGTTAACTTTAAAACGAGGTTAAATCTGAAAACATAAAACGGTTCAAGGCGAGTCATAATTCACGTAGATGTCTATCATAAAACTTGAAGTAACTTCCAAGAATCCCCGGGTAGCAGAAATCAGGAAGAGATGTTATCTCAGGTGTCACAAACTCAACTCGATTAACCTCCTTAGCGTAACTACCCTATCGATTGGGCACTCCGAGTGGGTGACTTTCACACCGTTGATACTGATACCAGGGGGGCAGAAGGAGACAGGGGAGGTATCAAACACGATCACTTCATTATCATGAGGAAACGATTAGGTACTTTGAAAATGGAGCTACGAAAGTATGCCAAGTTAAAAGGTAGACAAAATTAATACTTTGTTAAGTGGGGGTATACAGTATACACCCTAAATAATATGACGTGAAAATATCATTTTTTAAAACGTACCAGATTTAAGGCAACGTCCACCAATCAAAACTGAACCAAACATAATGTTAAAAATTACATTTAGCAGAATACTTGTATGCCATTACACGAGTAGAGAAAAACCCACGTAGGTCCCTCACTTCCAATTCACATACGTGAAAATGAAATGACGTCAATTAATTAGTTCATTAACACTTTAGTGATTATTTTAGATCAGTTTTTGTAGAAAATTCCAACCCTCGCCTCAATCTTATAAACTGTGGGAATGATGACGACAACTCTAATGTACATATACACAATATTAACTTCAATCAATCATGTGTACTTAATTATTTAAAAAAACTTGATCCGAATAAAAGTGCGGGATCTGATTTAATTCCATCCATATTTTATGTAAAATGCCGGGACCAATTGGCTTATCCTCTCTCCTTGCTTTTCAAAATGTCATTTGAAGAAGGCAACTTCCCCAACGCCTGGAAACAAGCACTCATTACACCAATCCACAAAAGCGGGGACAAAAATAACATTACCAACTACAGGCCCATCTCCAAACTCCCAATTGTAAGCAAAATCATGGAAAACATAGTTCTTGATCAACTTTTTCCGGCGGTACAAACAATCATATCTAAAAATCAACACGGCTTTTTCAGAAAACGGTCGGTCGAGACAAACCTTCTGGAATACACAGATTTTATTTTAAATTCTATGGGTGGTAAAAATCAAGTAGACTCTATCTATACGGATTTTTCAAAAGCCTTTGATAAAATTAACATTGACCTGCTTCTGAAGAAACTGTTAAAAATCGGGATTAATGGTGACCTTCTCAGATGGATCAAATCATATGTAACAAACAGAAGTCAAGCAGTTAGAGCTAAGGGTTTCTCCTCGCGTTATTACAGTATACCTTCAGGAATCCCGCAAGGATCACATCTCGGACCTCTCTTGTTTATTTTATATATCAATGATATAGGTAAATGCTTTAAAAATTCCAAATTCCAAATTTTTGCTGATGACGCTAAGATTTACAAAAAAATCACTAATATTAATGACTGCCTAGAATTGCAAGATGATATCAATAGGCTTGGAATATATTGTGCTAACAATCAACTGTTCCTTAATCTGGAAAAATGTAACACAATATCATTCACCAAAAGCATAAACCCCCTAAAATTCCCGTACAAAATCAATGACGTAGAGATAAAAAGATGTTGTGAAGTGAGGGACTTAGGAATAATAATGGACTCCGGAATGTCTTTCCGAACACATATAAATTCCATCTGTGACAGGGCGTACAAACTTCTAGGATTCATCATAAGAGTGACCAAACCATTTAGGTCACCACACGTAATCAAAACACTGTACGTCTCTTTTGTTCGCTCAATATTAGAATTCGGATCAGTCATATGGAATCCCCAATACAAAGTAAATATTGAAAGGTTAGAAAGAATTCAAAAAAAGATATTGAAACACCTAGACTTTAAATCCTTTCGAACTTCAGAAAACCTAAAAGACTCATTAACATTCCATAATTTATCAACTTTAGAAGATAGAAGAAATATATCCGACCAAAAATTTTTATTCAAAATCATTAACAACGTTGTTGACAACAACTATCTTCTAGAACACATTAATTTCCACTGTCCAATAAGAAACACAAGATCAAACCAACTATTCCACATCCCACACTCAAAAACAAATTACACACAACATTCATTTCTCCGAAGGACGTGCACAAAATACAATGATATCTTTTACGACGCTGATATTTTCCATTTGTCCTCAGGCCAATTTATTAAATCCATAATAGAAAAAATTAAAACAAATTGTTAATTACGAACTCTCCACCCCTGCTGCATGTTATTTTTTTCATTCTCATTATGTTGGTTTTCCTTCTTTTTATAATAATAATAATATTTGGATGATCTATATATCCCATATGCTTTAATTTGTGTGTGTGTTTTTTTTTCTTTCATTTCTTTTGTATATATATATATATATTTTTCTTTTTTTTCTACCACTTTATGTTTTCTTTAATGTTTTAATCCATGTTTTTATATATATATTATAAATTGTAGCGGAAACTTCGCTGGTTAATGCAATCATGTAATATGTTACTTTCTTATTAAAATATGTATAACTGTTTGTTTCCTAAATAAACTAAAATAAAATAAAAATAAAAAAATAAAACATGAATTAATAACCATTGTTTTCAAAGTGAACATTTTAAAGTTATGTTTAACTTACTACGGCGCATAAAACACCAATAGATACATATTTAAAACACATTTGTAATTAGAGTTTGATTTCGATATGCAAAAACTACTAGATTTAAATAGACGTACTGAGGTTTATTTAAGTGAAAACTTCTTTAGTACAGTTGTGATTTGAAACTCGATGAAACGAAAAATAGCGAAACTAAAAGGAGACAAACACATACTACATATACATATAGGATTTAGCCTGCAAGAGAATGAGATATTATAATCGGTCTGCACTCTTGTAGCCTCCCCACTTTTGTTTTCTAAAGGTTTCACTTTTACCGCGTGCGAATTGCACACTCTGTTTTTTTAAATAAAACTTCTTTACGCACGCTTGACTTGGCGAGTAAGCTGGTGAATGCGTGACGAGAGCGTTACGAAAAGTGAGAGAGAGAGGCGCGAGCGGTCGGGCCTTTACGTAAGCTTCACTTGGGGAATAAGCTGGTGAATGCGTGACGAGAGCGTTATGAAAAGTGTGATCGGACGAAGCGAACGGAAGTTGAGAGGGAGATATAAAGTAGTGAAATTTTACTTCAGTCGTGTGGTCTAAAGCACATTCGTTTTTATTAACTCAGGAATCACTTATTTTGATTGCGAAAACGACCGTTAATGGACTACAATATTTACTGGAAATTTTCAATGAATAATAATATTTATTGAGATAAATCTCACAAAAAACGACGTAAAAAACGGTTGTACCTTGGGTAAACATAAAATGGATATGAAAACATTGAAAAACAATGTTAAGTAAATGCACCAGTACGATTTTACAGACGTACGTGAAAAACGAGAGGTGGGAAGGCTGATAGAAATTAGAAATATTGAAAGAAGGATAAATGCAGATAACCCGATGGCGCTAACAGAAAAAACGTGAAGCTAGCAGTTCACAATGGAGTGCTGGTACCTACCGTTATTTTTGGCAGTGAGGCATGAAACTGACAGAAGAAAGGTCAAAGTAGACTGAATGCTGTAGAAATGAGATACCTGAGGTTTACGTTTGGTAAAACCATGTATGATCATGTGAGAAATGTGAAGATCCGCAAAGAATGTAAGGCTAATGTAAGCGTAATGAGAAAGATTAAGAAATGAACCGAACGAACGAAGAAAGGAGTGTAAGGAAAAATATGACGCAAATGTGAATGTTAGAAGAAATCGGGGACGCCCGAGAAAAGCCATATCAAGAGTCAGAATAATATACGAGTATTTACGAGACACATAGAAGTGTGTTTGCCAAGACCGAGAAGTTCGGCGATCCGTCCTCTCTGCCTACTCCTTCGGGAAAACGGCGTGTTGGTTAGTTAGTAACTTAAAAACGTAAATCACACTGCACCAAATCATAATGTACCTAGGTAACTATATAACAATATTTTAACATTTCAACATCTCGAACTACAGGTTTGTTTACACCTATGCTTTGTAGGTTTATAGTCGATTGGCTGCATGCTGTGTTGTTTTATTTCGGTTCGGAATCGCGGGTGTACGACACTAAACACAAAACACTAAACAGTGGACCAAGGTCTGGACACTGGGCACGGAGCCATCGTAGCCGTCTCATCTCTCAACCCGCCCATCCGCTCATGCCGCCCATTCTCAGAGTGACTGCTAAACTAACATAGTGGCTGTCAGGAGCGCTTCGTTCATGTGAGAAGTGTGTGCGGAGCGCAAGGGTGGCAAGACAAAGGGCTGTTCCTCAATTTTCCTCTCCACACCAGCCCCATCTTTTTATTTTTCTAGTGTCCTGTCTTATTGGAGGATGGCTATATTTGTTATTTTTCTGAGTCCTGTCTTATTGGAGGTTGGCTACATTTTTTTTGCGTCTTATCGGAGTATGGCTAGATTTGTTATTTTTCTTGTGTCCTGTCTTATTGGAGGATGGCTATATTTGTTATTTTTCTTGAGTCATGTCTTATCGGAGTACGGCTAGATTTGTTATTTTTCTTGTGTCCTGTCTTATCGGAGTATGGCTAGATTTGTTATTTTTCTTGTGTCCTGTCTTATTGGAGGATGGCTATATTTGTTATTTTCCTTATGGTCTGTCTTTTGGAGGAAGTCTATATTTGTTATTATCTTGTGTCCTGTCTCTTATTGGAGGATGGCTGTATTTTTTATATTTCTGGTGTCCTGTCTTATTGGATGAAGGCTATAATTGTTATTTTTCTTGTGTCCCGTCTAATTGGAGGTTGGCTATCATCATGGTAATCTTTGCTCCGCAGGCTGCAAACCGGAATAACTCTGGACTAATTTATTCTCAGTTTGGGAGGCGAGTATGTGTACCGCCGTCTCGGAAGCCATTTTTAGGATAAACAACACCCACACAAATTTTGGTGACTTAACAGAGGTGCCCGGGTCGATGAGGTGAGGTTTGTCTAGGTCTTGGCGGCACATGGTCTTGGCGGCACACCTACTACTTGGCGGGCCGGATCGGGAGACTTGTTGAGTGACATCTTTTTACCTCTTCAGCCGGAATCTCTCGACCCATCATCGTGTACCATAGTCGGAGGGATGGATTCATACGTTGTCACTCCTGGACACATTGTGTGGAGTCTTTTTAGGGAAAGGAAGGAGAGGAAGTTCAAGGAAGGAACAACCTACGATGGGTGGGTATCTGGGGAATCTAAGGGTCAATGTGTTCAGGAGTGACGAACTTATGAATCCATCACTCCCACTGCGGTGTAAGGCGATGGGTCGGTGAGGACAAAAGGTCTCTTTCAAGCAGTCTCTCTCCGATCCGACCTGCCACGCAATAGATGGGCAGATGCATCCAGCGCTAAGATACGGACAAACCTCACCTTATAATCCCGGGCACCCCTGCTAAGTCACCAAACGTAGCGAACCACCTGGGGTGACCTATGGCAGAGGTGTTGGGTTAACCAATAAATACACAGAAGTTACACCAATAAATCGATAAACAAACTACATTCCAGAGCAATTTACAAATTTGACATAGGCACTTCTAGCGTTAAGATCCACATATTGTCTTTTGACTTTTTTTACACCCAGCCTGTTTAATCACAGGAGACCATTTGTTCCAGCTCACATCACATAGCTCTCATAGAAATCGTTGTCTCCCTTACTATCATAGTGAGAAGTATGATCTTAACGGTATTGGAAAGAGAAAACAACACGCTTTATAATCAAACCTAAACGTTAACCAAAAAATAATTAAAATGTACACCTTTAAAAAAACGACATAAAAGCGAGATGACAATAACGTAAATAATTCATTTTCTAATAAAAATACGCGTGGGGCAAAGCATTTTTAAAACTTTATAAAAGTTTGCAATAAAAAAATTTATATTTCGGAAATTACATGGCTATTTATAATAATAACATTTAAAAGCGTATTTCAACATCTTTCGAAAACAATTTTTAGTTTTTGGATACGTTCACAAACATTCCATTTATTTGTATTTTATTGTAAAGCGGAAATACTTTTACCCAGTGACAAAATACGCCCGAATTTTAATGGGCTAGCTGCGGTCCTGGTAGGCAAAGTGCTAATCGCAGAGGCATAAAGGAAATTTCCCAACATTTCGGTGATATACCCTACACTTGCATGTTTGCGACAGTGTGGAGGACGTAGCGGCTGTGGTGGTTTAAAGTTTGACCATCCTGGGAACTGACAGAAGATTACCAACTCCGGTCTTTGGGTAGGACAGAATGGCTTTACCGACTCATTCAAACTAATAGCAGCTTTACACTCTGATAACATGTCAAAACTAGGTGGCTCCGACATACCATTGAAAAGAGAGATGAAAACTAGACTATGAAAAATGAAAACAGATTTAAGTATTAAACAAATTAAGAAGAAATATTCACTCAACCCCTCAAACTAATTTGTTCGCTTTTCGGAAAAAACTCATATAGATCTCATAGAAATCGTTGTCTCCCTTACCACCGAAATATGAAATAAATAATGAAAGAGAAACAATCACGCCTTATATTCAAATCTAAAAGTTAACCACAAAAGAAGTAAAAACGACACATTTATGAAACCAAAGTTTATTATAGCAATTTGAAACAAAATTACAAATCTTGGGGATTTTTTTAGTTAGAAAAAACGTAAGGTGAACCATTTTTTAATTTTTTTTATGTTTGCATTTAAAATTTTGATTCTTCAAAAATTATTTTCATTTCAATTTATAAAATCAGACCTTTCCAAAACAGTTTTTAATTGTCGGATATGTTCAGAAATATTCAATCTATTTGAATTTTATTAATATTTTGATACAAATATATTAATAAATTATTGCATACTTTTACCTGATTAGCATTTCATTCTGAAGGGATCTTATACTTGACCAGAAAGTTCCTTCTCAATAAAGAAAGCACAATATGACAGGATTAATGTGCATGACGCATATAAAGGGGTTGAAACACTCGTCAACAAAACCCGATGACACCTAAATATTCCCGACAAGTAATGGTTTATTCCGGAAAATTCGTGGAAATTCACTGCAAAGTCATTGCGCTAAATGTGAACTGAGGAAAATTGCAACTCTGTCCACAAAAGCAAACAATCAGACTCCAAAGAAAACCACATACAAATTAGTTGCATTTAATTCAATATTGGGAGTGTTTGTTTTGAGAACTCGGACGATAAATTACCTAAACTTTAATATCAAAATTACTGAAAACTATTTAATTGACATTTTCAAAATCGAAACTGATTTGTCGGGAATTCAGACAATCCGTGATATTTCACGGGTCTGCGCTTGTATTCGTAATAATCAACGCAATTTGTCCTTTAGTCCTATATTTTTGGATGACCGAAAAACTCAGAACCATGTAACTTCAACACCTCCTAAGAAAAATCATTAAAAGTGATGGAAAAAAATGGTTAATTTAGGTTAGGTAATGACAGATTTTATTTTGTAACTTTTCAAAGGGGTGTTGAATTTGCGTGATTGTGAGTTGTCATAGAACCGTATTTTTGTTATATTATTATTATTATTTTTTTTTTTTTACATGTGTTCTTATTTTTTTTACATACAAAAATATTAACCTCACTAGGACTAGTAGCCTGTATTGAGGTTAAATTCATAAATTTGAGTGATGCATTAACACACAAAACACTAAATACAAAAAAAAATCACTAAAATACAAAACACTACATCCAAAACACTAAAATATTATATGCGGAAAGTAAGAAATAACAATATTATATTGGTGACCAGATGGGTAATTTGTAACAATATAGACCATAAAACAAATCCTTAATTACTATACCCACCAAGAAACAAAGGTAGTTCAAAACAACTAGGGTGACACTCCGATTTTAACAAATGGAACTCAAATAAAATCTAGTTATTTAAAAAAAAAATATATATATATATATATATATATATATGTAAAGGAAATATATTCCCTTTAAATTTGAATCCTATAATGTCAATTAGAATGCAATCATCGATTGTCATTTGTTTTGTTATTCTATTATTTGATTGTTAGAAAAAAACCATTCAAAGTGATATTAATAAACATAAATGTCGTTTCTTAGTTAAAAAAAACTTTGCAACACAAGTGTTTTATTTAGAAATTAATAAAAAGGAATTAAACCTATCAACTTATTATAAAACGACATTTCGTTTTAAACCAAAAATAGAGAAAATTCAATTCGAATTTACGCTACTACCTGGAGGCGATGGCAGGTCAAATATTATTAGCATTACAAAAATAGTCACAAGTGATGAAAAAGTGTTAACAATACCAGAAATGCTACAATCCGCCAGCCATCACGAGGAGATAATGAAAACTAGTGCTTTTGGAAAAATAAAAAATAGTTTGAAAAAAAGATACCAGGTTAGAAGAGTCTGGTTAACCATGACAGAAGAACTAAAAAAAACATATGTAGACGAAGATGGAAACCTACAGTTTGGAGACCAATACCTCGAAGAATTGGACGAAAAAAGTTTACAAGTACATCAAAAAGAAGATGCATTAGGAAAATTAATTGAAAAGTTAATGGAAGATAAGCAACAGAGCTTAAAAAACATTGCTGAGAAGTTTGTTATAGAAAAATTCTGCACTAAAAATACAAATGCAAGCCAGTGGATGGAAGTGTTTGAAAAAGAATGTTTGCGGTTTGATGTGACCATGGATGGAAAAAAAATAGAAATACTCAGATTGTTGATGGATAAATCTTGTATAGACTGGTACAGTTCCATGATTATAAAACTAACAATGAACTCAGAGTGGTCAACATGGAAAAACAAATTCTGTGAATCATTTGCAAACAAAGGATGGAACCCTGTCACATACGCACTATCATTTAGATACAAAGATGGTTCTCTGTTGGATTATGCTATGAGAAAAGAAAAACTTCTATTGGATGTGAGAAGATCAATTGACACCGGTACTTTGATAGATCTTGTTGCTTCCGGACTACCAGAATTCATACTTAACAATATCGATAGAGAAGGATTACAAGATACTGTAGATTTGTTTAATGAAGTAAACAAGTATGAACATATGGTCAACCAAAAAAGATTTATGAATAAGAAAACATTTGGAAATGCAGAACATAATAAAAATGGGGGTAAAAATCCATGTAAAATTTGTGAAAAATTGAATAAGGGCATTCGTTACCACCCTGAAGCTTCATGCTGGTTCAAAACAAAAGAAGATGAAAAATTTAAGAGAAATGCCATCAAACATGTAAACAATTCAGTGATAGAAACTGAATTAAATGAAAATGATCAAAAAAACTAATAGTAACACCATTAATAAAAGTCAAACTATTACTAAATGATAAATTTAAAATATACGGAATTTATGATTCGGGTTCAAATGTTTCTCTAATTAATTCTAACTAAAAGGAAAAGGAAACAATTTGAATGAAGCAAATTTAGTAACGATTAATGGTGTTAAAAAGACGAGTGGTTTGACAACGTTAAACATAAAAAATTTTGAATTGGAGAAAAAAGTAGATGTGTACATTATTGATGAACACAATTTCAAGTATGATTTTTTGATTGGATTAGACATGATAAAAGACTTCAAACTTATCCAAAGTGAAGACTTACAAATATCACAGAAACTCTGCCTAAATAATACAAATAAAAAAGAAAAATATTCTACAGATATGAAAACGAATACTGAATTTAATCATATAGAAAAACACAGAATTAATTTTAACGAACATGTTAAAGAAGAAGATTTTAAAATAACAATGAATCATTTAAATAATGATCAAAAAACAGAAATAAATGAACTAATAGACAAATACACATCAGTGTTCGCGAAGAGTAAATATGATGTTGGCACTGTCAATGGATATGAAGCGAAGATAGACTTATTAGTGGATAAATATTGTAGTAAGAGGCCTTACAGATGCAGTGTAGAAGATAAAAAGGAAATAGAAGAGCAAATAGCAAAATTATTAGACAATAAACTGATAGAAGAGTCGTACAGTCCATTTGCTGCACCGGTTACTCTAGCATTTAAAAAAGAAGAAAACAAAAGATCCAGATTATGCATAGACTTCAGAGACTTAAATAAAATAGTAATACCTCAAGCTCAACCATTTCCATTGATTGAAGACCTAATGACAAAGACCAGAAATTGCAAATTTTTTTCAACGCTGGATATAAACTCAGCCTTTTGGTCTATTCCATTGCGGATTGAAGACAAAAAAACAGGATTTGTAACACAGGAGGGACATTATCAATGGACCTGCCTGCCTTTTGGATTGAAGACTTCTCCGGCAATTTTTCAGAGGATATTAAGCAATATATTGAGAAAATATAAACTAAACGAATTTGCTGTCAATTACATAGATGACATTCTTATTTTTTCAAAAACTTTTGCTGAACACATTGATCATCTGACAAAGCTGCTGAATGCAATCAAAACAGAAGGTTTTAGATTAAAATTTACAAAATGCACATTTGCATCAGATATGGTAAAATATCTGGGTCATATAATTCAGAATAATTCAGTCAAGCCAGTAAAGGATAATTTGATTTCAATAAAGAATTTTCCTATTCCAAAAACACAAAAGAATGTGCGACAATTTCTAGGAAAAATCAACTTTTATCATGAGTACATTCCGAAGAGTGCAATAATACTAGATCCTTTGCATAATTTATTAAGGAAAAATCAAAAGTTTATTTGGACTGATAAATGCCAAAATGCTTTTGAAACGATGAAAAACCTAATATGCTCACAACCGATCTTGGAAATTTTTGATCAAGATTTACCAATTAATATATATACAGATGCTTCTCTAGAGGGTGTTGGAGCTATTTTAAAACAGACACAATCTGATGGAAAAGAAAAACCTGTTGCTTACTTTTCGAAAAAATTAAACAGCGCACAGAAAAAGAATAAAGCAATTTACTTAGAATGCTTAGCTATAAAAGAGGCAGTGAGATACTGGCAATACTGGTTGATAGGTAAACCATTTACAGTTTTCGTTATTTGTTTTTGGGGTGTTATGCCGTGTTGCGCTACCTCCTTCTTTAGCCAACGTTTCGGACATCGTTGCAGTGTCCATCATCAGGGCAGATCCGGCAGATCCGGTATCACATCTACCGGATCTGCCGGATCTGCCCTGATGATGGACACTGCAACGATGTCCGAAACGTTGGCTAAAGAAGGAGGTAGCGCAACACGGCATAACACCCCAAAAACAAATAACGAAAATGCTTTTGGCCGTGAAAATCTTAAAACTTATCATTTACAGTTTATTCAGATCACAAACCGCTGGAAAATATGAATATCAAATCTAGAACCGATGAAGAGCTGGGTGACTTAACATATTACTTATCCCAATATGATTTTCAAATTAAATATTCTCCAGGAAAGTACAATATTGAAGCTGATTGTCTAAGCAGAAACCCAGTCTTAGAACCAGATGAGAACCAAGATGAGCAATTAAAAGTTGTCAACTTAATAAAATTAGAAGATATCTTAAAAGATCAGGTCAAAAATGAGAAGATACAGTGCAGAAAAGATAAATTGATATCGAAGAATAATGTTTATTACAAGAAAGTAAAAAAAAAGAAAAAATAATTCTATCAGAAAAATTCAGCATAGATTTTATCAAAAATGTTCACACAGACCTAGGTCACATAGGAATTAATCAAATGCAAAAAATGATAAGCTCATGGTACACATCAGAAAACATGACAAACAATATAAAGAGAACTTGCGAAAGTTGTGCAGTATGTTTAAAGAACAAATCAAGAGGTCAAAATAAATATGGATTGATGTCCTACTTGGGTCCCGCAACAAAACCTTTTGAAATATGTTCTATTGATACGATAGGTGATTTTGGGGGTTCACGGTCAACAAAGAGATACTTGCACCTGCTATCAGATCATTTCACGAGGTTTGCATATATTTTGACGACAAAAACTCAAAATACCAACGATTTCATCAAACTCTTAAACTCCACAGAAACTAATGACATTGGCATGATACTATCAGACCAATATCCGGGTCTTAATTCTAGAGAATTCAAAAAATTTTTGGAAGAAAAAAATATTCCAATCATTTTTACTGCAGTAAACTCGCCTTTCTCAAATGGATTAAATGAAAGATTAAATCAAACGCTAGTCAATAAAATTAGATGCAAAATCAACGAAAATTACTTAAAAGTGGCTTGGACAACTATAGCCCGTAATTGTGTAAAAAACTATAATGAAACGGAGCACACTGTCACTGGTTATGCGCCTCAGTACCTACTTAACGGCACAGATGTTACGATTTTGCCAAATGAGTTAAAACTTAAGAAGACTGACATCGATTTGATTCAAGACAGAAAAAAAGCTCTGGAAAATACTATAAAGTCACATAATTACAACAAGATGATTTACGATAAAACCAGGAGACATATTAACTTCAAAGTTGGTGATACTGTTTTTGTGGAGAATGGAAACAAACTTAACAGGAAGAAGCTCGACGAATTGAGAATCGGACCCTACAAAATCATAGAAAAATTATCAAACTCAATTTACAAGATAAATACTGGTCGAAAAAAATTAGAATCAAATTTTTTCCACATCTCGAAATTAATTCCAGCACCTGCATTGATGAACCATGAAGAGGATATCGAAGATGAATGAAAATTTTTGCAATAATTTTCTTTCCCGCGGGGGGGGGAGATGTAAAGGAAATATATTCCCTTTAAATTTGAATCCTATAATGTCAATTAGAATGCAATCATCGATTGTCATTTGTTTTGTTATTCTATTATTTGATTGTTAGAAAAAAACCATTCAAAGTGATATTAATAAACATAAATGTCGTTTCTTAGTTAAAAAAATTATTTAGAAATTAATAAAAAGGAATTAAACCTATCAACTTATTATATATATATACCTTTTTATTTAAAAAACAAATATTATTAAAAAAATCTTATTATTTTATAATTTTGTTATTTAAGTTTAATATAAACAACTCGATTTCAATTGTAAGTTTTTCTTTTAAACACAATTTAACAATATTTTTATTCAATTTATAAGAATAGTTAATATATGGACAAGTTTTGCTGTGCAATTATTATTACGCGTGACAACTATTTCTGGGGAAGGAAGCAGGAAATTGATAATATAAATTGAATAATAATGTATTATAATAAAACAAATATGAAAAAATAATTTGTACCAGTCTGAAGATGGCTATAACAAGCTGAAACCGGTTACGGTCTAATAAATTAAAGAGGAAATAAGTTTCATATGTGTTTTATTATAATATATTATAATGGAATTCCGCCATGAATTGTCAGTTTCAAAAATAGAAATATGAATAATAATATTATTGAATATAAAAAAGATAAACTTTAAATTATTATTTACCTGATGAAGCTTAAAGTCAAGCGAAACAAGATGGTTAATTTAAAAATGATGTTTTCATTTAACAGATAAGTTTCTTCTGAATCTCGAGGGTGCCCTACGCTTCAAATAACGTTGGCAAACATTCTACCAACTTATCTCAAGCACAGATTTCCCGGAAGAGTTTTCCATACCTGGCCACAGACGTATTCTCCAATAAAGACCATCTTCTACGTCCTACAACTTTCGGCATTCCCTTCCTCGAATAATATTTGCCAAATTCACTCTTTGTCTGTAGTGTATTTAATAATATTTGGATAATTCCATTGGCAACATTATCATAAAATATCACTTCAAGGACTCTGTACAAAGCTAGAAAATAATTTTAGAATAAAATTAAATGGATGACCAAACTAAAACTGGAATTTATTTATTTTTAAATGGTGCGAGTTGTGACAGGCAACATAATTAATATAATAATAAATTATAGGGAAATTTTGAGAAAAACATCGCCGCAAGGGCGTTATACAAAGCTCAAAAACATTAAGCTATTAAACCCAGATTAAACTAGGCGTTACAAAATAAACAAAACTGGTAATAAAACATCTACAGATGTCGCGACATGTGAAAAGGGTTTAGATTTATGAGATAAACTGTCAAGTTCAATGGGAAAATACATAAATTTGCAAAATATGTACAACAAAATTACATGACGCGATTTATAAATATTTTAAATTTGTAGACATTTTGTTTTGAAGAGTTTTAATTTTCAATGTACATTTGTTACTTTAATTAAACTAACTTAAAAATTCTTTACAAGTACAAAAATTAATTAGGTGGGGTAGTGTACTCTGAGTTTGCTAACCATTTAATAGAGACAGGCCATAGCTTCAACAAAGAAAAAACTAAATTTAAACATTGCAATGTAAATTCATATTTTAATTTGTGCGCTTTAGAAACCTTAGGAATAAACAAAAAAATTAAATTAAAAATAAATTTAGTTAATAAAGTAATAGCACCCTGTAAATCACCTTTACTAATGATGTTTCCATGTTTTTTTGACTCCCCCAGCGTTCTCCTTCTCTCCCAAAATAATCCCTCCCACTAACCCCACCTAATCAATTTTTATACTTGTATAGAATTTTTAAGTAATTTTTTAGTTTGCTCGTAAATGACACGGATGTGTCGAAACCGGTCGCAGAAAATTTAAAAATAAATTAACAAATGTAAATTGAAAATGAAAACTCTTCAAAACAAAACGTCTAGAAATATTTTAACTTCAGTAGATTTTGAGATTAGGAGACGGCTATTTCACTTCCTTCGAAAATGTTTCTCACAATGGTAGATATACTTAGTATCGCCCAGGTGAAATAGCACTTGCTTGAAACGGCTTTATTACGGCCGTGTTTCATAAACATGAACAGTTCTGAATAGCCTGAAACTTCCCAAACTTTTTATTCCCCTTCCCACCCCTTTAAGCCTTGCAGCATACCCAAATTGGGGGTGCCATGATCCTAGTGGCTCTGAAAATTTGGAAGCAGTTGGGGCTCTCACATGAAAATAGCTATATCGCTTATTCTAAGAATGTTTTAAATATGTTGCACCGTGGCTTCTAAAAACCTATGTAGAAAAATAGTGTCATATTAAGAAAGTTTCAATTTGAAAAGTGATTTCTTACGTAAGGGAACGTACCCATACTACGTGACACTTTTAGGGGGGGGGTCTTCACAATACCACGCTTTTTTTTACATTAACTCCACACGGGAGGCCCTGAGGAAAATAATTTCCCTCAGGGCCTATGTCATCTGGGATGCTATGTGGAGGGTCTTTTTGAGGAGAGGAAGGAATGAACATTGGTCTTGAAGAGACCCATGTTGTAGGAAGGAGGAAACACAGAGGCCGGCAAATCATTCCACAGCCGAGCTGTTGAACACAAGGACGAGTCGAAGAAACGGCCCGTTCTCATGTGACAAATGTCAACCGTGTACAAATGTTGGGCACGCGTTTGGCGTGTTTCCCGACTATGCACCGGTGCCGAAGGGGTCAATGATGCTAGTTCCTCGGAGCATCTTCCATTGTAATACCGGTAGAACAAGGATAGCATTCCCACCCGACGCCTGTGCTCTAAAGATTGCAATCCGTCTGTTAA
This sequence comes from Limnephilus rhombicus, assembly GCA_929108145.2. Classification (NCBI taxonomy): domain Eukaryota; kingdom Metazoa; phylum Arthropoda; class Insecta; order Trichoptera; family Limnephilidae; genus Limnephilus; species Limnephilus rhombicus. The sequence goes on from OV815279.1 coordinate 42,582,560, forward strand.
AATGGGAGAATCTATTAAACGGACCGCCCGTTTCTGCACAGAGTCGAGGGTATTTTTCAGATATTTTGGAGCTCTAGACCAGAGGTGGCTGCCAAATTCAACCGTGGGGCGCACTTGTGATTTGTACAGGGATAGCAGTTGTGTACTATTGAAGTATCTGCGCGCCCTGTACAGTACGCCCAGTTTTTGGGAGGCTAACTTTAACTCTGGCTTCGATGGAGCCCCCATACCTGAGCTGGTCACTTAGGGTTACACCAAGCATATCAATGGAGCGCCTGTTCGGAAGATTGCTTCCGTTGAAGGATACTAGATATTCATTTCAATCCCTTTTAGACGTAATCAGACAACGCTTGCTACAAATGAGCAGCGGGGTGCTTAGGTTTTTAGTCACCGGGGGGGCGGGTTTAAAATTACAAAAAGATGGTCACGTAGTATGGGTACGTTCCCTAACATTGGCTCTCGAAAATCGAAAAATCTTTTATTGAAATCGAAAAGAATTTTAGAATTCAGAAGATAACCCAATTTTGAGACAAAACCGCAAAAAAAATATATCGAAAACTGACATGGGTCCCTTTTTAAAATAGCAAACCAAATATACAATTAATGGAAAAATGTTCATTTCTACTTTGAGAAAAACAACCGAATTCAACGAAAAGTCTAAAATAAACTAAGAACATTCCTCAAAAATATGGAATCTCCCCAAAATTTTTATCTGTACGTTTGTTTTCCCCAAAATATCATCTGTTTTCCCACAGTACACGCGGGCGCAGTTAAAATCTACAACGTCACCGTTCTAAATATAGGTAACAAAATAATTTGCACGAGCATTTGGAGGAGAGGCCGTTATCGCCGTCATATTATTTACTTTTAATTTGTTGCTCTCCTGGTCGACGGGGCGGCAAATAAAAGGAAAACAACGCGCGGAGGACGTCCCGAATAATTTGGTGTTTACAGTCAACAAACCGCCGAGATGATGGAGGTGGGAGGTTATTTCGGTAGAATCTGTGCTACGGATTAACCCATATACTATATTTATTATGAATTTGTATGGAACGGGGTGAGACATATAAAAATTTTGCAGAGTTCATTTTTAGGAGAGAATCAGTCAAAGAAGCGATAAAATGTTTTTATTTTATTTTATTTATGATTTTAATAATATATTATTCAATCCATAAGCAAGTTCTTTTTCGTAATTATTATTTCGCGTGACGGCTTTTTCACCTACTGAAGGCATTTTAAGGAAGGTTTTTTTAAGGTGAAGAAGACGAAGTTCTGTGAAGTAAATAGGTAAAAGATAATAGGTACAGAAATCTGGGGGTCATTGTGTCCAGGAGTGACGGACGTATTAATCCATCCGTTCAACTGAGGTGCAAGGCGATGGGTCGAGGGATTCTGGCTGGAGAGGTCAAAAGACCTCCTTAACCAGCCTCTCTCGATCCGGCCCGCCACGCAGCAGGTAGGCAGACACATCGGCCGTCAAGACCTTGATAAACCTCACCCCATGAAGTGAGAAACGTAGCCAAAAGCTTAGGGTGACCTATGGCAGAGGTGTTAGTTATCCAATAAATGGTTTCCGGGACGGCAGTACCCATACCTACCTCCCAAAATGTGGTGGGCCATTTACAGACGATTTATATTATTTCTATATAATTATAACATTTCTATATAATATATAAATATAACCCATAATGAAAAACTTGCTTCTTTATTTTGAACTTGGTTCAGTTATTATTTACTATGCACCATTAAAATGCTTAATTATAGGGATAAATAAAACGGAAAAAGAAACCCATGAGTCATCATTTGGCAATACCTTTAGTCAAATTTAAACAATTCAGTAATTGGGGAAACTTTAAAGAGTAGGTAATCAAAAAGGGACCAGGTAATAAAAATAAAAGCAATAAGTTTTTTTTATTATAAGTAGGTACCTATATAGAAATAATATGATAATGCCTTCAGAAGGCGAAAGAGTTGTCACGTGTAATAACAGTAGATTTTTTTAAAAATAAACTTAATTAAACTTTAAATTGTATAATAATATTACTGAATATATAAAAGAAATAATAGAAATAATTAAATGGAGTTCTACAAATTAAACTTATAAAAAATGAACAAAAAATAGGAAAAATTGTTTGTAAGCTTTTTAAAGTAATATTATTAAAAAAAATTCTTCAGTCCAAAAATTAAACAATATAAATATAAATGCATTTAAAAAAAAAAAAAAAAACAATTCTACTTTAACCGCTAACCTTCTATTAAATATAACATCAAATGACTTTGTAAACGAGGACAAAATAGCAACTGTAAAATAACGCAACACATTGCACACAATTGTGCTTTTCAGTGTCTCTGCGCGCAAAATCGTATCTTCTCCAAGCTTAAACTCTATACAACTTTTTTAATTTATCAGTGTTATTTGTCATTAATTCATTAAAAATAATAAATAGTATATTTGCGGCACGTTACAGAGTTGAAGATACTTGCAATTTCGCCCTTCCACCACTCGGAATCGAAACACTGATTTTTTTAATGCATTTGGTGACTAGGTGTCAGGGTACTTTCCCACCTTCTACATCTCCTTTTCCTCCTCACAACCTTCAGCACTCCACACTCCATTTGGGGATGCCATAGTCTCACTGGCTCCAGACGGTTGGGAGCAGTTTGAATTCTTGCGGTATTCACATAAAAGAAAACGAAGAAAGAAAAATCTTGAACGCGCAGAGCGAACGCATGGAGAAAGAACTGCCAGAACAGTAATGATCAACCTTTTTAGTCGGAGTGCCAATTTATCCATTTTAAAAATTTTCGCGGGGGGTAGGATACCTACATCAAGCTTTACATTCTTTAATTTGCACTAGGTTGTGTCGCAAACCTATTTTCTAAAGTATTTTCTAAAATAAATCAATTAAGAAGGCGAAAAATTTACGTCTACAAGGCCAAACCGATAAAAGTTGTCGATGTTTATCATTCTGAAATAAAGAACATATTAAAAATACCTAGTTGCAATTTTGGGCAACTGTTGATTTTTTTGTTCGGAAAGTTAAACAAAAATTAAGCAAAAAAACTTTGGTATTTTAAAAAACGGAAACCTTTACCGTGCATCAAACACAGTTCTCAATAAGAAAACCGCTGCGCTGCGAAGATGATTTTTTCCCTACACTTTGAACCACGAATTAAATGTACTAAAGAAAGTGTAAGAAAAAACTTATTACTTTAAGCGGCTGATTCAAAACATTGAAGACTGACGTTTTCCGCTGAACGTTTTTTAAAACAACAGAAACCGTCGAATATTCTTTATCGCCAACTTTTTGATATTCTAATTACGCAAGTCATCACTACATCAGAAGAAAACATGTCACGCAAGTAGATAGATAAAAGAGTTGAGCACGTCCACGAAAAAAGCTACACAACAAAATTTATTTAACAAAGCTCTAAGCCTATTTAATTATAAAAAAAATGAGCCAATGAACAAAGAACAAAAAAACAAACAAACAAAACAACCGGGCTCAAAAAGAAGAAGATGGAGAGATATGAAATTGCGAATGTTAGAGGAGCGCGCTAGTTTTTAAAGCGACAAAATCGATGCGAAAATTATGAAAATGTTTAATAAAATACGACACGTTTTAAATAGAGCGAAAATCTCGAAGGGGTTGTCTTAAACAGCATTTAAAGAAACACTGTGAATTTTTTCATAACTTGTAAAATAACTGAAGCAAACGTGTTTATAATAATTTTTGGAGCATACTTTGCGATTTTTTTCTATCGAGGGAATTTTATATAATTTGCGTTTCGGCGTGGGGAATGTCTAGATATTATCTTCAAGTAGAACATATATTTTTTTAAGAGCTTTAAAACTTAACGTGTTTAAGGGAGATATGTAAGAAATCGGTAGAAATTCGTGTAGCGGCGGCTTAAGATTAACAAAAACTCCACAATTTCAAAACAGACCCTTTATCGTTTTAATATAGTGTTTTATAAGATCAACCAACTAAACGACACTCAAATATTTACGAAAAGAGCCAATACTGAAAGAGCTTTTTATAAAAACAGAAGACAGGTTAGTGAATAAGGCGTATTTTAACTAACCATTAGTCTGAAATATATTCTTGGAATTTCACGTTACAGAGAACATTTTCATATTACTGCGCGTCTTTTACAAAAAGGTATCAAATTATGTAACATTTACCAATTTACTAAAAAAAAATCAAAAGACTATCTAAAGCAAATCGGTTTTACATTATTTAGCTTAGGAAACTTTACAAAGGCCTTCAGAAGTAAGTTAGTAATTGACAAAAGAAAATGAACGAAGGAAATAATGAATAAAAATGGAATGTATACAGAAAAGCTTGGTCTATGTCTACGTTGTAATGTGTAATGTTTTATTTATTATACCCAGATGAACCTTGAACCAATAAAAGGTATATTCTTTTATACCAAGGTCAGAAATCTAGCAGAGTAAAGCTGTCTGTCATCTTGAAATGTGTAATCAAATAATTACTATCGGCACACACAGTAAAAATAACACTAACGCTGTCTTATTAAAATTTAATATTACGATTGGAACACAAAGTCATTGATCTGTCAACTTCGTATCACAAGTTAGCTAATGCATTGCATTATAATTAGCAGCTGTCATCAATGAATACAGTTTGATAACATTAATGAATTAAAATTGAAATTAAATTAATTTTTCAATTTTAATACAATATAATTCCACCACGTTTAACAGAACAATAAATAAAGTCATAACATTAATGAAAATAATAATTCCATAGACATATCATCTGGCAGCATAGGCCAGATAGTTTCTTAGCGTAGGGTCTTCGAGTAGTATGTTTCAGGTTGTTGTATGTTGTTTAAATACTCTGGGCACAAATTGGGAGTTGCCAGTCTGGGTTTTGGGGTGTTGACTACTTATAGTATAATGGACCTTACAAAATATAGATTTATTTGTCAAATAAAGCCTATACAAAATAATAATATATGTATATTGATTCTTTATAAAAATCAGGAAAATACGCTGAAAATGTTTTTTAAACATCCGATAGTAGAGTAGAAATTTGCGTGTATATTACTTTACAGCAAATATACGTAAATACGCCTATTTCCTGCTTACATCAAATAAATAATGCAAAATCTTTTTATTTTATTTGAAAGCTGGGTATGGATACCGCATCCCCGGGAACCATTTATTGGATACCTAATACCCCTGCCATAGGTTACCGCAAGGAGTTCGCTATGTTTGGTGACTTAGCAGGGATGCCCGGATTCATGGGGTGAGGTTTGTCTATGTTTTGGAGGCGAATGCGTTTGACCATCTACTGCGTGGCAGGCCGGATTGGGAGAGATAGGTTGAGGGAGACCTAACCTAGACCTCTTCAGCCTAGACTATTTCGACTCATCGCCGTGCACCGTAATAGGAAGGATGGATTCATACGTTCGTCACTTCTGGACCTCCAGATTTCTTCCCACCCCTTATACTTTTTAAGTTCACAAAAATTACTCTCCTTCCTTTCTCTAAGAAGAACCTCGACACAGCATCCCCAAAGATGACATAGGCTCTGGGGAAGCCTCAGGGCTTCTTGTGTGGATCTAATGTAAAAATAAAATTAAAATAAACCTCAAACATTGACAAATTATTTTGAGTCATTATAATATTCCAAAATGCATAATATTATAACTTTCAAATTATTAATTTTACTCAGGGCCAGGTAGTACCCGCTCAAAAAGAAAAAGAAGGAGAGATATGTAAATACGAATGTTAGAGAGAGCGCCATAATATGAAAAACGATAATATTTAAGCGAAAACTGTGAAAATGTTTAATAAAACACGACTCGTTTAAAAAGCAAAAATCTCCTGGGGAATATCTAAAATAGCATTATCATACATACAAGTATAACTTGAAATCCACAAAAAGATACGTGAATAGGCCACTTGCATTGAATTCATAAAGACCTGGAAAAAATCGTGTGGATAGATCTTTTTATTAAGAATGCGAAAATTTTTTAGAAATGAAATTTTTTTTTATTTTTAAATAAATAAATCCATTATTTGTGCTCGTGACGTCACTACATGAAAATGTCCCATCTCCGAAAATGTTCCTATTAAGGTAAAACCACACTAAGCCCATGCAACGCGACGCGACGTAGGTAGACGTCACCATTTCCATATCTGGACTACTTACCATCCATACATTTTCTATGGAAACGGGTGCTTTAGAATCAGCCCCACGCAACGCAAACCGACGCCCCCTACGCGACGCGGATCTGCCACAGCCAGATCGGCGTGGGCCATGTGGAAGGTGGAGGGGGTACGGTCACGCCTACTATGACAGATTTTACATCTTTTTGGTGTTATCTAAGCATCTAACGTTATGTTTCGCTATATCTGTGGTTGTTTTTTTGACAGATATTATTAAAAATGGATGACGAACAGTTCATTGAAACTGTTAGACGGCACGAAGTTATTTATAAAATTAAATCACAGGATTATAGAGATTCTGCATACGCAGTGCAGCTTGGGAGGAAATTTCAGCCATTCATGGCATGACTTTCAATATTATACCCCTATAATGAATGACAATCAAACCTTAGACAAACTGCCAGTCTTTCTCTGGTCCCAATTGACTTTCGAAGACCTGTTTTTTTCTTTTTTTATGTCATATTCAATTGTAAAGCTCTTCAAATACCACTTTACTCATACGGAGGTATATGAGGAATCGTCCGTCATCAGATTCTAGTTCCTTTACTAAAGTATGGAACTCTCCAAACATTTGTCTTTGTTTGTTAATGTTGTGGACCCAAATACTTCTCACTTTTTTCTTTTTACGAGAATATTGATTTAATAATAATAATCGTAGCAAATCATCTTCAAATTCGCTTACGAGACATGGCAAAGCTGTCGTCTGCTGAGAAGAGAATCACATAAACATAACCTAAAAAATAAATGTCAAATGTGTCGAACCAAACGCGGCTGCGCACAACCAGAGACCCCTTGTCACGTGGTTACAGCGACGCGTACCTACGTCAGCCAGTGTGAACATGGACAGGAACGTTGCGAATCGTCGCGTAGCGTGGCGTGGGCTTAGTATGTTCCCAGCTTGAATTTTGTAAAATTCCACACTGATTTTTTTTAATATGGCATCACTTTGATTTCAGGTTAATTTTTGAATTCGTTCACTAGATTTATTGTTTGTTCTCTGCGAACTCATCATTTGGTTTGACTTTTTGACAGATGTTCTAAAGAGAACCCCGTACATTTTAGAAGTCGGTAAGTGTTTTAGGAGGTATAATGGTTATGGTGCTGATTTTAACAAAATCAAATTTTATAATATTCTCATTATTATTATAATTTACAAGTACAAGTATATTACATTAGATTTAGTAATATATACGTTATACATTACAATGATTTATGATCAATAAGATGGATCAAGGAAAAAAATATTTATGAGATGTAATATTTTTGGTATGCCTCGTTATTCCCCTGTGCCAATCGTGTGGAAAACTATCATTTTTTAAATCAATAAAAATAAATCAATTAAATAATAAAAAATTTCAAATTATCATTTTTTCGCACCTATAAAATTATGTCCCGTCTTTCCGGTTTATAAACAAAGGTCTGATTTTTCGGACTGAAATTTTCAAAAAATCCCCAGGGTTTCAAAAATACGATTAAAAAAAATTTAAAATGTGATGCAAATGGCATATTACAATTTTTTTTGATACAGTAATTAATTACATAATAGATGTATTTGATGTACCCCCATCAATAAGCAGGGCTTGTGTATAGGAGTGTTATTATATTGGTTTAATTTGACATTATTATTCCGTTCAAGTTTTCAGTATACTTTTTAAGGTTAGTTTTAAATTCTTTTATATTATTCACGTTTCTAATTTTTTCTGGTAATGAAATTAAAAATTTTACTTTTTATTTTATTTAAAATGATTATATCTTTTTAGGCTTGAAATTCTTTTTGCCCATCAGGGGGGAGAAATATTTTCTTTGTTTCTTCAATGTAAAAACCAAATATTATAATTTTTATCCTATTAGACAAAAATGAATAAAAGAAAAAAATAGTTTCAAACCGATTTCTTACATATCTCCCTTAAACATTTGAAGTTTTTAAGCTCTTGAAATATATATTATTTTTTAAGATAATACCTATAACATTCCACGCCGAAACACAAATTATATGAAATTCCCCCGATAGAAAAAAATCGCAAAGTATGCTCCGAAAATTATTATAAACCCGTTCATTTCACTTATTTTAGAAGTTATTTGTACGAAAAAAATCGGTGTTTCTTTCAATGCTATTTTAGATGTTCCCGCGAGATTTTTGCTTTATTTTAAACGAGTTGTGTTTTATTAAACAGTTTCACAATTTTCACTTTAATTTTATCGCGCTAAATATTAGCGCGCTCTCCGCAACATTCCTAATTACATATCTCTCCTTTTCGAGCGGGGATGCGGCGCCTTAAGTCGCGCAATATAAATCCGCCTCGAAGGACAATAAATGTATTCGGGAAATGTCTCTTTTAGACCAAATAGCATCATAATATTGGGTTTACTGCCACTGAGATTTTCCGATAATAAAATGATAACACTAAAATTATTTAAAAAATGCAATTTTCTAAGCTAAGTGAGATACCAACCTCAAAAGCGCTTTTAAAGTTTAGTTCCGGGAAATCAAAAGCTCCGTTGGATACAGGCTAAGAAACCAAGCGGAACGCAAACAACTTGTTGCTTGTCGTCAAAGTAGACAGAGCGGAGACTTTACAGTGCTCGTAGGTACGCGTATCTACTAACAGCCACCCTGCTGCTAAATGTTACTTGGAGTTCCGGATAAGTTTAGAAAGCGACTTATTACAGCATTTAGAAGACACCATATTTTAATATGCGGTAACAAGATATATTTTGCTTAAAGATTATTTTGAAGAGTTGAGTTTTATTCACAACGTTCATTTGTTAATTTTATTTTATTTAAATAAATAAAAAGAAAATACTTTGTTTTACGTCACTTTATTGTTATTTTTTTCCGTCTACCGGTTTCGGTACCTCCGTACCTTCATCAGGACTGAATATAAAAATACTGACAAATACAGGGTAATACACATATATATACAAATTGTGAAAGAAAGAGACAGTAAATTAGAGTGGGACAGTGCGGAAATATTTAAGCAAGAAAGAGACAGTAAATTAGAGTGGGACAGTGCGACAGTTGTGGGAGGGAAGTGGGGGAGGAGCGAGTGGGATAACGGGAAACAAGGGCTGAATGTTAAATTTAGTTGATTATTAATGATTTCAGCCTTTGTATTAACTGATTTTTTTTTATTTCCAATACCTCTAAATTATTGACACAACTGACGCACTGTCCCACTCTAATTTACTGTCTCTTTCTTTCACAATTTGTATATATATATGTATTACCCTGTATTTGTCAGTATTTTTATATTCAGTCCTGATGAAGGTACGGAGGTACCGAAACCGGTAGACGGAAAAAATAACAATAAAGTGACGTAAAACAAAGTATTTTCTTTTTATTTATTTAAAATGTCAAGTCACAATGCGTTTGCTTCTTTTGAAAAATTAATTTTATTTATTTGCTACCGGTTTCGACACAGCCATTCAATAGCGTTCTAACCAACTTAAAAATTATTCAAGTATGAAAATGATTAGATATTATTAGGTGAGGGCGAGGGAGCGATGATTGGGATAGGGAATAACGGTTGGAGGTGTCGAAATAACAAGGAAACATGGCCAACAAAGGTGACTTATAGGGTGCTCTTATTTTGTTTACTAAATTCATTTTTGGTTTATTTTTTGTTTGTTTATTTCTAAGGTTTCTAAGCCGCACAAATTAAAATATATATTAATATTTGAATTTTTAAACCATTTATTTTCTTTAATGAAGCTTTCTTCAATAAATTATTAGCAACCACATCGGAATAGTTATTATTTTGTAAACATAATTCATATTCCCTGATTCTAGTTTTAAAAATTTCTTATCTAAAACAAAATGTCTAGAAATTGTTACATAGTTAATGCCCAAGTATTACATTTTTATTTATTTATTTATTATTTAATGTGTAATAAATGCCTTGTTCTCATTGGGAGTATAAGGTATAAACATCGTTTACTAGTTAATTACATCCCTTGACAGCTTTTCGTGCGAATGGATGTCAAATTTAATGAAATTAATCCACGCAAACCTTCTGTCATTGGCATGTAATTTAAATGCTTAATCTATCATAAATATTATGTCCTACGTTTCAGCTTTTTTATTTGGCTCTAAATTTTCACAATATATTACATGTAACCGGGGAGGAATATTGCATTATTTACATAAACTCGAGTTTTCTTATCACATTGTGTTATTTATTTAAACTAGCTGGTACCCGGCATCCGGTGCAATGCCATTCAAAGAAATCTACATGTCCTTTCCCGTGCGTCCCCGTTCCCTTCCACCTTCCCCGCCTTCCCACTCCCTCATCTCTTCCCTCACCGTGAACCCCACCTCCCCCTGCCTTTCCTCCCTGCCGCTAAAATATATGAAATACACACAATTTCATTTATATGTTTTATTTATTAAATTTCATAATGCCAGAGCTTACCATTATATACTCGCTGATAATGTAGCTTTCTATTGGTGAAAGAATTTTTAAAATCAGTTAAGCGGTTTAGGCGTGAAAGCGTAACAAACAAACACACGCACTTTCGCATTTATAATATTAGTATGGATAGATGGATAAACTATGTAGGTATTTATAGGTTCAGATTTTCAAAAATGGGGCTAATCTTCATTTATTGGGGCTATAACAGAAATTTTTAACCTTTAATAATTAAATAAAACAAAAATTAACATTTTTTTGCAAAAAAAAGAGACGAGTTGTGAAAAAATAACACGCGAGGGAGGAAGAGACTTGTTAAGTTCTCACTTTAGCAATTACATCAGTAGGAAAGCCTCGATGACACACGGCGAGTTACTACTATCTACTAAGTTTTTTATTATTTTTTATTATTGTACAACAGATTTTTATCCAATTACTGAACAATTTTCTCATTTTGACAGTCTTAACACCTAGGAAGATGATTATTATACAAAAAAATCTTAAGGCTATCAAAAGAAGAGTTATATATATCTAGTGTTTCCGATATTTCGTTCAACAGCACCATTCCTCTTGTCATGCTATTAAAAGCGGGTAAATCGGCGAGTGAGATTGTCATGATGACACACAAAACTGTCCACTCGCTCAGAAGCGTAGGAAACTGAGGTCGCTTTTAGCGCCAGTAACAAGAATAACGACGCCTGCGTGAACTAATTCTTCAGATTTTTGACAGTCGAAATCAGCTGTTTATCGGAAGCCATGTTGGAAACGTAAATAAACCAATCACGAGCAAGCGAAGCAAGCGTGTAGGCGAGTAAAGTTGACGACCTTTCAACTTTTTTCGTAGATTGTCAACAATCTGCTAGTTGCTGCTAGTTAGCAAGTGACACGATGACACTGGGCGAGTTTACTAACAAATAGTGAATTTCCCAGATAGTAGCTTGTAAACTAGCCCTGTGTCATCGACGCTTAACGGTATGACACATTTACAAGAATCCTAATCTATGAATACGATTAATCGGAATCGCTATCGTTGCATCACCCGTAAGAATGCATCACGCACATTAATCTCCACCGTTTTTGACACATATAAGTAAAAATAATACAATATTATCTCGTCTGACGGACGATCGTCAGGTGGTCCGCCGTCACTCTATTCTGATAATCCTCTGTTCCTCTGTTCGTCTCCCTCTTCCCCGTCTATTCCCGACTTGACGCTCGCGCCCGTCAGGAGGGACGGGTGACGGGTTTAATGACCCCGCGGCGGCTGGTGTCATGTCCGGGTGATCATCCTCGCTGACTGGTGACATGTGCTCTACAAGCTGCCACCGGGTGTGCGGTTCAATTCCCGGTGGTGACATTTTTTTTTTCTTTTACAAAACATGCATCTTGAAATGTTAGTGCTCGTAAAGAAATTATTTAGCTGAAGACGTGGAATTATTTTCGCTATTGATGCTGTTTCCTGACGAAAATACGCACCGTAGTCCTGTCCTAACTCTCCGTAGTCAGGGACTTTGACATCCCCAATTTGGGGTATGTTAGAGTTATGAGGCTGAAGGAAATGGGATAATGAAGGAGATTTAGAAGAAGAAGGTTTTGGGAAGTGCTTACGTAATACATAACAGGTTATGTACGTACACATATATAGGTACAGGTACCTCAATGCATCACAGGCATGAAAATGACAGGTGACTTTAAATTTAAGGATTTTTCAATCACCATGCTAGGCAAATGCCCGTGTTGGGGCAGACAAGTTTTTCGAATTCAGTTTTTCGAAAATTTCAGTTATTCAAAAGACTAATTTTTCGAAAGACTTATTTTTCGAACAGCAATTGGCCGAAAGACATATTTTTCAAATTTGGTAATCAACTTTTAAAATATATATTTCTCTTGCTTATGATTAACGAGATAGATTAGGTTAGGTTGGGTTAGTTATAATAATACTCTTGTATTTTATTATAGGATATTTTTCGAATTGATGTAAGTATACATACCTACTTATATCAATTCGAAAAACTAATGTGTCGGTCAATTGAAGTTCGAAAATTTGCATTTCGAACAATTGAATTCGAAAAATTGATTTCGAAAAAATGCAATTCGATCAATTTACCTGGACCCCCCCCCCCCCCATATTGTAGTATTGTAGTGATCGAGGATTACTCTTTAATGGCAAACTCTCCGTGTTTCGATCATGGAAATCAAAAGGCCCTCTATGTTAGAACTGTAAGATCCTTAGCTAGAGATAGGGCTAGGGCTAGAGATTGCGGATTCAAGTTCAAATCCTGGCAAGGAAATAAGAAGAAGAAATTACAAGAATAATCAAACTAAAACATAAACTGGAAAAAAGGATTAAAAACAGTATTGATAATTGTCTACAACAAAAAACAATCGAAATTTTTCGATAACGATGTAACTTGCGCAGTAGTCTACGCTTTTGGCTCTGAGTTGAGAGGTTTCGCGTTCGATTCTTGCATATTAACAAAATGTTTTTATTAATTTCGATACTATATTCGTGCTGGAAGGTCTGGTTTCTGTAATGTTGATTTATAAGTATGGATTTCATTGGGTTGGATTAGGATTGGATTCGATTAAAACTATTGCCGATTGTAAATAAATACCACATACGAACAAAAGTGATTAAATAGGTAATTACATATTCTGAAATTCTAAAGCGCAGTCATAAACTATTCACGGCGGGTGTTAATATTGCCTCGATAGCTCAGCCAGCTCAGCGGTTTAAAAGTAACGGCTGCGCGGCCTTTTTCATACAAAACTTAATTTTATACAAAACTTAATTTTATACAAAACTTAATTTTGGATGTGAGGCCAAAATTCCTAACCGAACTGAATAATTATTTTTTAAACCATATTTGGAAAATATCTTATTTTTTTACATTAGCTTCACACAGGAAATGTTGCCATCCTTGGGGATGCTGTGCGGAGCGTCTTTTTAGAAAGTAAGGAAAGTTAGTTCTGTGAATCTGGCGGTCAATGTGTCCAGGAGTGACGAACGTATGAATCCATCCCTCCCACTACGTTGTAAGGCAATGGGTCGAGAGAGTCCTGCTAGAGGGGCCAAATGGTCTCCCCCAACCAATCTCTCCCTATAATAACATTACATTTATATAGCGCAGTTTTGTGACATTTCACTTCAAGTGCGCTTAACTATAATAAATTTAAAAATAATCCTACAGTGCTCCTTATAATATTGACAAAATAATAAAAGAATATACAGTATTTACAAAACAATGACAGAAGAACAAAATTAACAAAGATAGTGCTGTTATAGCACACACGGGACAATAGCGGTGCTATTGTAACACAGGACAAAACAAGAACTTTAAAACTAAAATATAATATACTAACAGAAAGGCAGTTTGCGTTTAGAAATGAGAGATATTCTGACATAAATTCGGATACGAAACATAAAATAAAAATACAATTATGAGGAAACCGAAAGCAAACAATTACGGGAAGCTTGAGAACATGGCTTATTATTATTACGTATATTGAAAAGATGTTAGGATTCATGAATGGTATGATTTTTTAAATAATTTTGTTTTTAAAGCCCGTTTAAATTCAGCCAAATTCTGGATATTAGTAAGAGCTGAAGGAAGTTTATTCCAAATGAGAGGGCCCGTTACATGAAAAGAGCGATCATAGTAAACGCTCGATTTGACCTAGAAAGTTCGATTTATCTCCGTAGTAGACGGGCAAATGCGTCCGCCATCAAGACCTATACAAACCTCACTCCCATCAACCCGGACACCCCTGCTAGTTACCAAACGTAGCGAACCACTTGGGGTGACCTATGTTTCGTTGTTTGTAATCCAATAAATGGTTCCCGGGGAAGCGGTACCCATACGCTTCCCAAATTAAAATCGAGTATCTAGTACGGAGGTGTGCTATTTCATTAATTTTTGTTTTAAATTATAAAACACACGTAAATTTTTATTTCAATCATATTTCTACGGTAAATAAATATAAATTATTTTTTTGAATAGTTATGGTTAACACACAAATAATTGGCAAAATTGCCTATAAAATCACCGAAAAAAAATATTACTGTATTTTATAATTTAAATAAATAAAGTAGAACAAATCCGTAGGTACTAGATATTTGTTATGCTTTCTGTTTAACTTATTATTTCATGTGATTTTCAAATGCATAAATTTGACAAAAATGTAAAATATTATCAATATTTTGGCAAAAGGGATAAACAACGACGCATCGTTTCCACCTGCTGTTATTTTTCAAACCTCCTACGCGTCCACTAGAGAAGTTCCTCAAAATTTCTTAAGTATCTACAAATGCTTCAGATGAATATCTGAAAATCGAAACATTTCTGAAGAAAATTCACCCAAGCATGAAATTTGGAGAAGCGAGCCTAGGAAACTTAAATAAGAACGTGTCAGAAGATTAATGGATGATGAAGAGTGAGTATTATTTAAAAATACATGTGACATAATAATTTTGTAGCCGAGTAGGCTAAAGCGTCAAATAACAACTCAATAACTCCAAACTTACTTTGCTAAAACTACCTTTGGATAAAGACATTCTAAATTGCACATAGCAGGAAACTTTTATTATACAAATACCAACAACTTCACTTAGAAAAATAGAAACATTGACTGAACTTAAAACATGAAATAAAGAATTGAATAGCAACGTGCGCAAATAAATTTTATTTATTTCACAATTAATTTATTTAAAAATGATATTTAGTATATTTACGGCACGTTCCAGAGTGGAATATACTCTCAGTATCGCCCTGGTGTGAGACCACCATTCAGAATTGAAACGTTGCTTGAAATGGCTTTAACCGTGTTTGGTGACTAGATCTGAATAGCCAGGCACTTCCCCACCTTCATCTTTCCCATCTCCTTCTCCTCCCACTTCTTTCAGCCTCACAAAATTCCCCTATCAGGGATGCCATAGTCTCACTGGCTCCAGACGGGAGAGATATTCACATTAAAAAAAATCCAAATATTATTATTACAAATGGGAAAGTGTGTGATTGTTTGTCCTTCTTTCAAATCGCAATGGAGCGACTATCGACGTAATTTTTTTGCAAGGGATAGGCGGGAGGAGTGGGAAGTGACATAGGCCGTAGGTACTCTTCATTATGGAAAAACATTTCATTCCCGTGGGAAAATCCTTAATTTAAGGTTAAAAAATAGTAATTTCTCCCTAACATCACGCGAGGGAAGCCGCGGATAAAAACTAGTAAATAAATAACTTCAAAAGTCGAATACAAATTCACAATAGTGTGTCGTTAGATTGATACGAAGTATTATCATTCGAATTCTGCATAGATTTCCCCGATAAACTCAGATTTTTGGTAAATGTTTTGAAATACCTTTATCCAAAAACGAATTGAAAAAAGAAGACGATTAAAGCTTTAATTAAAGCAGCATGAATGAGTGGTGAATCTGGCTGTTCAATTAGTAGTAAACGAAAACAAGTAAATTTACTCGAAGAATGTTTACGAGTTTACGAGAAAAAATACAAGAAACATTGAAGAAATCCATCGCAGAGCCGTAAGAGAATTTTCTATAGGTCCAAAGGTCAAGAGTTCAAAAACAGGAAAGCTCAAATGAAATTCAAATTGTTGTTTTATTTAAGGTCTGGTAAGTACGCACTTGTAGATCGCCCTGGTTAACAACCAGGATTACCAAACCAGACACCTATCCGTACTCCTTCCTTTCGTCGGCTTGTTTCACACACCGATATTCCACAATATTGGGGTCGCCATAGTCGAACTGACTATTTTGATTCTTGTGTGGTTAATACAAACGCGTTAACAATAATCGGACATAGAAAAATAGCATTAAGTTTAAGACTGAATATTATATCAAAACATAAAGACAAGATTCGGACGGTTTTTAAACAAAAATGTCCGTTTTATAGGGAAAATTTGAAACGTATTCTAGTAAAGCACCAAACCTGTGAAAAATATTAGGACGTTGTGGTATAATGAAAGGTAATAGTAAATTATGAACGGATAAGAGTAAAAATAATAAAATCAAAAAAGATTAAATAATAATGCACTATCTCCGTTAGATACGATTTTCAAGGCCAAAAGTGGGGTCTGCAAAGACCAAGTTTCCTCTGGAAACAGATGGAGTATATAAACTCAGCTGTTCCGGATGTGATAAGGTCTATGTGGGCCAGACAGAACGGGCGATCTCCAAAAGGATATCGGAACACTTTCGAGCGTGTAAACTTGGCCACCCTAACAAATCGCCAATCGCCGAGCATTTAATTGAAACCGGCCATTACTTTGGATTTGTTCCTGAAGTCCTGGGAAGACCCAAAACTTATAGAGCACGCCTAATTACAGAGGCAATTGAAATTCATAAAAATCCTATTAACATTAATAGAGACGACGGAGCTAAGCTCAATAGTTCTTGGTATCCGGTAATTGACGGCTACACCAAAGCTAAATGCAGAAAACCATCTTCAAGTATACTGTAATTTCAGCTCGCAGTGGAGTGGAGCTGGCAACACGGTATTGCTTCGAAGTACTTAAGCACACATTTTACCACTAACATTTACACATCTGCCCTGATGATGGACACTGTAACGCTGTCCGAAACGTTGGCTAAAGGAGGAGGTAGCGTAACACGGCATAACACCCCAAAAATAAACAAACAAAAAAACACTATCTTCGTTATTTGTTTTTGGGGTTTTATGCCGTGTTGCGCTACCTCCTTCTTTAGCCAACGTTTCGGACAACGTTGCAGTGTCCATCATCAGAGTAGATCCGGCAGATCCGGTAGATGTGTTGTGCATGACACCCCAAAAACAAATAACGAAAATGCTTTTGGCCGTGAAAATCTTAAAACGTATCTAACAATGCACTATATTTAAAAATAATAATGTAAATCAAATTTAATATTAAGTTCTGCAAGTATTTTAGCTTTGCACTTTGCACACATGATTCCTTTACTACGTTCGTATTAGGGGTTACAAAAATATTATATTAAAATTAAGAAAATACTTTGTTTTTACCACTTTTATTGTTTACAAAACCAACATGTTTCGTGAGCAACGCTCACTTCTTCGGGGTTTTTTATTGATACTGAAAACCCTGATAAAGTGAGCGTTGCTCACGAAACATGTTGGTTTTGTGAACAATAAAAGTGGTAAAAACAAAGTATTTTCTTAATTTTAATCAAAATGGTGCCACAAAATAAGTTTGCTGTTAGAAGAAAAAATATTATAATTTCAGATAATGCACTCTTTTGTTTACATGGATGTACGTAGTGCTTTCAATTTTTTTTGCATATTTTTTGAAGTCTGTTTAGAAAACGCACAGTTATATATGCAAAAATGCATTTTACATTTAATAGTAAATTTAATATAAACCGGTTATAAGTTAAATTTATATTTTTTTTACAGATTACAGATTAGAAAGCAAGTAGATATTAAAAGTAAATAATATTACATAGAATAAATAAAAAAAAATATGAAAAGAATAAATAAAACAATACACAAAAACAGTTTTGATTTAAGTACTTTGATAAGTTTTAAAAGTTTCAAGGGTAGAGTGGAAAATATCATTATCTCTTAGGGCAGTGCATTGAATTCAATTAATTTTACATTCTGTTTTATTTTTATTATAATATGATATCTTAGTATGTGTGATGAGCAATTTATGTTTAATATAATTTTCTTATAATGTTTTTTTGTTGTTTTGTATGTACATAAATATGTTGTCGTATTAGAGATAAAGTCACAAGGAGGAAATCCATAATTAGTTTTATTGTGGCTATATACTGCACATTTACAAACTGATTGTAATCTGTCGATTACCAGAAAATGAATTAAAAAACAAAACAATCATGTAATTTTGATTGTCTGTGCGTCCCGTAAAATCTGGTTCAACGAACTCAAATTTGCTTTTGAATTAAAAAGTAATATTCAGCAAATGGAACAGATTGTGTGAAGGATTGAGATAAGGGATAAAATAGGTACCTAAGTACCTACCTAAGTCATTTGATTTGTCTTTATCGAAAATTGGAATTATAATAAATTTTTTTTCACGGATCTCTACGCTAGTATATTATAATCGAGTAATTAATTGCATAACTTAATTTTGACATTATCTTCACGCGTAAAGCATTTCCGCCCTCCGATGACATTATCAAAATATTATCAAATTATTACATAAACATAATATAATATAATAAACATAATATATTATCAAATTATTTGTGAAAGCTAACAAACTGTTCACTAATGGTAGTTTCAACTCAATTGTACCATAATAAAATGGTGAACGGATAACTCAGAACGAAATCAACTCAGAACCTCCTCAGAAGCAGAAGAGTCATTAAAGTGAAGACAAAAGAATTGCTTAAATAGGTTACGTTAGTTCAGGGTTAAGGGCTATTTTAAAATTATTTTTTCATAGCTTTTAATGACTTTTCAAAGAGGTGTTGAGTTGACTTGATTCTGAGTTGGTATGGAACCTAATAAAATACACGTATTTAAATTTTCTCCAAACTAACATTCGGACGGCCTTCGTGGTTGAGGGGTAAGGTTTCCAACTAGCAATCCGAATGTTGTGAGTTTTTGATGTGTTATTTCACAATCTAATCATTTAAAATAATATAAGATAAATTTGCGACACGTTCCAGAGTGGACGATACTCTCAGTATAGCCCATTTAAGAACACCATTTAGAAATGAAACATTGCTTGAAATGGCTTTAGCCATGTTTGGTGACCAGCTCTGAACAGCTAGGAACTTCCCCACCGTCCTCTTTCCCATCTCCTTCCCCTTCCCAATGCCTTCAGCCTCACAGCACACCCCGATTGGGGATGTCAGTCTCACTGGCCCCAGGCAGTTTCAAACAGTTGGGACCAGTGGCGGCTCGTGACTTTTGGGTGTGCTAGGGTGCTAATTTTAAAAAAAATGGCATCATGGATGTTGTCGTATTCGAAAAAAAAATTTTTTTTTTTCCAAAAATCGGTGTTTTGTATGAAGATTTTTCAGGAAATCGGTGCGGCACACCGCCAAACTGAAACTTCCTGAAATTTTTCATAGAAAAAACTGGTTTTAAAAAAAAAAAAATTTTTTTGGCTACAACATCAATAATGCCATTTTTTTAATATCAGCACTCTAGCACACCAAAAAGTCACGAGCCGCCACTGGTTGGGACTCTTGTGCGGTATTCACATTTATAAAAATAAATTGGTACTTTAGACCACTTTCTTATAGAAACGTGAAAGAAAGTGATTTAAAAACTTGAAAGCTCGTTTAACACTATAATGAAATTGTTAGTTAGTATGCAAATAATATAAAACAAAGGTAGCTACCTCAAAATATTCTTTTTTCAAATGCAATCCAAATGTCAAAACATCAACAAACAAAAAAAAATAATCACTTAAAATTTTAGTTAGAATGATCATCAAAATTCGAATATGAAAATGCGGTTTTTCACGGCCAATTCATCGGAAAATTTCCCGGCGAGTCACTTCGCGTCGGGGCGGCGAGTCGCGGCGAGTCACGGCGAGTCGCGTCCAGTCGGCGAGTCCAACAGCGACTACCACCACCAGCGGACAATGATGGCACTTCTCGTGGCAACAAAACCAACGCTAGCAACTAGCAACACACCAGCAGAGACTTGGCTGGCTCCTATGTCGGCCAATGTAACTTTGACACTGGCCAGAAATCGCGCATTAATAATAACATGCGCGCTGGGAAAGCTCTGCGGACGGCGGTGACCAACTGATCCAAAGAAAGAAAACCAAAACGGTGCCACTGGGTGATCGCAACATTTATTTCAATTATAAATTGATGAGTAAAGCCTCAAATTGTAATATTTAACCACTAAGATAATATTATTGACTCTCGATCGAAAATTTGAAACAGAAAAAAATCAGAAAAAGATCGATTATATATGCGATATAATCAATATTCATGTTACACTTGCAGAAAAGTCGATAGATATCACACATTAAATAAAAATGAATAAATTTATCCACGACACTATCTAGGTAGCATTTAGCACGAGAAGAATCTTGCAATCACACATAAAGATAATGTTGGTAGTTCTTAGTCGAAGTATGATACAGTTAAATATGACCGAAGCGAAAGGGGTTCCATTAGCTCAGTGGTAGACATTGCCCCGGCAAAGCTAAGGTCCTGGGTTCACTTCATAGAACTCTCTTTTGATCCATAGCCTTTCAACGCAATGGGAGGATTAACCCCCAGATTCCTACCCACCCCTCATATGTTTTTCCTTCCCAGAACTTCCTATCCTTCTTTTCATTTAAAAGATCCTTCAAACACCATCACCAAAGATGGCATAGGCCCTGAAGTAAATTATTTTCCTCTGTGCCTCGGAACATAATTGAAGTGAAATGTGGAGGACGCGTAGTGAGCGTCAAGATAAAGATGTGTAGCGTCCTATCCTCTGCGCTTACTCTTACAAAAGTCAGTGTCTTAGGCTCAATGTCCTCTGTGGTGGTCCACTGAGATTTTACGTGTTCGATTCACGCCAAGCGCAAAAAAAATTGCGTAACGTCGTCGTCTTAATTCTTGTATGTTCAATATACCATTAGAAAATTTTACAGGAGGAGAAGATTTTCTTTCATTATTTCAATGAAACATTATGACAGGTGTTTAATTCTTAGTGAAGTGATTAACTATCATTTTTCATACTTTATTTTTATTTTTAAAGTGGAGATTGAACAAAACTAAAATGGTCTATTGAACAAACAAAAACTGAGGCGACGATAATACGATTAGATTGATGTGACGTTTCAATAGATTGATGGACCTAAAAATATGTATATGAACTGTAAATCAGTTTCCTAGCGCCCGGTAGTTTATCGCGCGAAACGCCCTGCGTCTGGCGGGCGTCCAAGTCGCGCGTCGGCATATATTTCCACGGCACAATATTCACACACTCGGGGAAAATTCCCTGGGGTTTTCGCGAGGAATGTCCCGCCATCTCGCGGGGAAAACGAGAATCAACAACACGTGCTCATCCTGGACCCAAACCTTTTCAACATTAATAACATTTTTAAATCATACGACTGCGACTAAGGGGTACCTTTAAATAGGTATAAAATATTATAATTTAGTTAACCAAGAACCGAAGAAGCTATAATCTGAGAACGAGAAGAGCCGAGGACAAAAGCCTACCTTGGCAATGAGTTGGGACAGTGCAAGGGAGAAGAAGAATTATAATTTAGTTAGACGTTTAGGGTCTGTTATTGGTAAACGATTTTTAAGGTTTCAAAGTAAACAAATATTCACAAAACCGTAACAAAAAACACTTTCACATATTAATAATGTGATGTGTAAGAACTAAACAAATGTATTTGAAATCATTTCAGGAGTCCACTTCGTAATACTAGAAGTCGAGATTTATTTCAATGCAGAAATTCTGACTAATTACTATAAATATGTATTCCTCATTGCCCAATATACTAAGGGAGGGAAATTATTAATTTTCATTTATAATGCCTTTCGGCTTTTACTCAACATGAGAAATTAGAATTACGTTAGTAATAAAGAGCCTATGAATATATAGAGTCAGCGGACATCTTGAAAGTACGGCTGGAGAAGCCATGGGGACTTCCTCAACCATTCTCTCCCGATCCGGCCTGCCATACAGCTGGTGGGCAGACCCAACCGTCGCCAAGATCCGGACAAATCTCACCACATGAATCCGGGCACCGCTGCTAAATCACCAAACATAGTGAACCGCTACGAGTTACGTATTTACCTCTTAAAAAGGCGTTAACAAATAAAAACATTGATAACATTTATATATGATTCATAATCGAAACTCTGTTTCAAGTGGCCAAACGGTCAGAGGACAACCAGCTGAGGATTATGCTATTAAATTACACGATTGCCAAGGAAAGAACTTAACGCAATCATGCTACTGCCCCACCATAGCACATTCTAGAAACATAAAACATCTCGGCATTGAAATCGATTCGTCGGTAAATACTCTTTGCCAATCACGCATAGAATATGGAATTATAGGATGGGGAACTGCCTCAAACATTCACACGAAACAGCTAGTTAAAACGCAAAAGTTAAAAATAAAAATAATCCTGAAAGTACCCATAAAAACTCCACCAAGAGAAATTTTTTAAAATTTGAATGTGTTCAGCATTATTAAACTTTACTCAAAAAATGCACTACTCAAATTTAAAGAAAATTATGGAATACCTTGCTGACCAACACACCTACTACACTACAAGGACGAAATCCTCAAAACTACTGAACATCGCGCAATTAAATACATCTTTTGGCCAGAAAAAACATAATTTCCATGCTACAAAATTATATAATGCCCATCCAATTGAAATTAAGAACACCATGGAGATACAAAAGTTTAAAAAAGACATCAAATTATGGCTTATCATTAAAATTACGAAGTAACCCCAAATGCAATCTGCAGACAACAAACGTAAATACTTTTATTTTAACAATTATTATAAGTAATAATTATCAGCCTGAAACACTCATCCACATTGAAAAATCTTCCGAGAAAAGATACATGACGCCAACGGGACTTGAACCCGTGCCCTTCTGATTGCCGGTCAGCTGCTCTCCCAATTGAGCTATGGCGGCTTATCTTATACCTGCCAAATGATTCAATATATACTAGTGTTTCATTCAACAATTACTGCTTATTATATTTTTTCCACCTGAAAACAACCAACTTTAGTTTTTGCGAGAGAGACACTGTTAGTGTTAAATCCCTCGCTAGGTGGCGTCGAGACAAATTATGTCTTCATTTATTGGGGAAATACTTAAACTTGTCAAATATTAATTATTATTTTTAATTTTTAAACTAACGTTTAAGACAAGATTTTTATGCATAGCACAAAGGGTAACAATTATTATAAGCAATAATTATCAGCCTGAAACACTCATCCACATTGAAAAATCTTCCGAGAAAAGATACATGACGCCAACGGGACTTGAACCCGTGCCCTTCTGATTGTGTCACTTCACTTTTACTTTTATTTTATTTATTGTTTATTTTCTGAAAATTAACAAACTAGAAGATGATGAAATAAAAATCAACACCCGTATAACAACATACAGTCCGCCTCGGAACAGGAATGCCTAGTGAGGAGTGAGGAGGACTGTGAACAAACCACTTTACTTTGTATTTTTACTTATTTTGTAATCTTATATTGTCATTAAATAAAAAATAAAAATGGCTTTGGCCGTGTATGGTGACTAGATCCTAATATCCAGATACTCCCCCACTCCTTTCCCTTCCTTAATAATCTCACTGGCTACGGTTAGCAGCGAACAGTTGGGACTCTTATGCGGTAAAAAAGGGAACTCATTAAATCCCAGGCGTAAGCAAACTGTAATAATGAACACATCATGTAAGTGACAATACTTAATAATTTGCGACTGCAATGAAGTAGGTACATAGTTGGATTGTGTTTCCTCTCTAGTCGATGATGCTCCAATGGATTTTACAAGTAGTCGAGTTGACCACTTGTTGAACCAATATTATATTGTTTCGATGAGAGAGATATAATATTGTTTATTATGCAAATTGGTCGAACGAGGCGAAAGTTTATGCTAGAAAATAGCTCCAGGTGAAAAAAAAGCGGATAACAAACTCGAATTGGCTAACTTAATAACTGTGAAACATCAAATGCACAAAATGCAAGAGTATTAATGTTTTCACTAATTTTAACATGACACCTTTTAAAGATAAAATGCATGATTTTATTACAAACTAGCTTTTTCCCGCGACTTCGGTCGCATGGTGTAAGGGGGGTTCCCAAGCCGCCTCCTCCTTCCTCCCTTTTTTAAGAGCTTAAAAACTTCAAATGGGGAGATATGTAAGAAATCGGTGGAAATTCAGGTAGCGGCGGCTTAATGAATATTTACAAATAGAATAGTGAAATCAAAACGTCAATCAAATATGAAATTGATTTGTGCGGTTCCTTGACAAATCAGAACACTTTTGATAATGATAATATATAAATAGGGTACAATCAAAACTAACCTTTAGAACTAACATTTATAATGAATTATTTTCGGGGCACCATGCCGTGTTGCGCTACCTCCTTCTTTACCCAACGTTTTGAACAGCATTATAGTGTCAATCATCAGGGCAAATGAGTAATTAAATATCTAACCTGATGATGGACACGGTTATGCTGTCCGAAACATTGCCTACAGAGGGAGGTAGCGCAACACGGTATAATACCTAACTCAAAAATAAATCACTAAAATCACTACCGTGGTCGTGAAAATCTCAAATCATTTCTAACCTAACACTGTTAACGTTTTTTTCACCACTTTTCACGACTTTATTTCACTTTTCAACGGTGTTTTGATTTCTCACTGTTCTGATTTGTTAGTTAGTTGATTTACATAATCATCTAACTAACGGGGATACGCAGAGAGGACGGACCGCTAAACAACTCCGTCTTGGCACACACTACTTGCCTCCTTCACATTCATACAACGTCTCATACATACTCTAGTATTATTCTGATTAGATACCTGCATACTTTAAGAAGTTTAATTTATATGCAGTTCCTTGGATAATATAA
This sequence comes from Limnephilus rhombicus, assembly GCA_929108145.2. Lineage (NCBI taxonomy): Eukaryota > Metazoa > Arthropoda > Insecta > Trichoptera > Limnephilidae > Limnephilus > Limnephilus rhombicus. The sequence goes on from OV815279.1 coordinate 42,607,735, forward strand.
TCAAAAGATTATGAAAATGAATAAAATTGATTTCGACAGTATTGTTAAAAACAAAAAATTATAATTGAACTTTAATTGCCTTGAACTGACTATATTTTTAAATCAATTTAAATTGAATTTATTGATTTAAAAAAATCAACATATATTCCAAGTAAAACACGATTAAAACCAATACCCAAATCAAAGGCTAAAAGGATCGTAAACTTCCCTAATCTTTTCGCAATAAAACCAACTATAAACTTCGACAAACACATTCCAATTTAATTCATCTGAGGGGAAACAATTTATGGGCTCGTCACTAGACTGTAAAATAAATCCCCTTGACGAGATCTTTAACCGCTGTAGTAAGCTATTATACTTATCGGATTAACTTATAAAGATATAATACTTTATGACAATTGATTAGTGAGTAATTGTTATAAAAACGATTACAAAAAAATTGCCACAATTAATCTTGAAAAATAACTAGTAAATTAAACTTACGCTTTATAGGGTTAAGTGCACCGCAAATTGAACCATTTCAAATTGACACTTTCAATGTTAATAAAACTGAATACACGACCAACGTACTCGATCTACATTTTCAAATGGATATGTTGTTACCAGAGACCGGTGATTATCTATGAACGTGAATAATAAACCAAGAAGAGAAATTAATATCAAAACTGGTTGACTCACCTCGATATGTTCTGCAGTTCGTCCACTGTGACAGGCTGTGTTTTGTAGCGCGCAGACTGTCTCGGGTGTCTTTTGGGTACTGCCCCGGTAGTGTTGTTCAGCCCGCTGGACTCTTTACCGAGATACTTCTCCATGCTCTGGATGCGTTCAGCTATGGAGGGAAACCTTTGTGGAACTTTAGGAGGAGGCATTTCAACGACTGGACTAGGGTCCCTTGTAGACACGGCATCGTTTGTATCTTCAGGGCACGAATCATCCACGTGACTTCTTCTAAACTTCAAAATCTGATCTAGCTCTGTGCTGAAGTTAGAAACTAATGACTTTGATCGTTCGACTGTTTTCGGGCGGAGGTCCCGCCTCCGCAAAACAACACTCGGAAAATGCTGTTTATTTTGTAGACATTTTTCACTATCTAAAAATTCTTTGAGTTTCGATGGGCTTTGCAGTCGTCCAGCCTCGAATTTGGACGGTCTAGAAGAGTCGTTGTCTTCCGATGATCTCGAAGAACTGTTAGCTTCCAAACGTCGGAGAAGGGAGAAACTCGGATTGACGAAGTGCTGACCGGTTGTGTTTGCATCGTCGGCAAACTGTGGAGCTCGCTCGTCATCGGAGCAGAAGGAAAGGCGAGGCCTCGGGGATTGACTATGCTCTCTGGACTGACTAGATCCACGCTGTTTCAGAATGGGCCGATAGCTGGACTCGGTCTCTGAACCATCGGGGGTCCTGTGTTTGAGCATTGAGGATCTCCTTGAACCTCGATCGTCTTCACTCAAGTCGAAACTTGATGTGTTGCCATCTTCTTGAGAAATCTTGCGAGCAGATTTTAGGATCGTCTTTTTGGGTCTGTCGTGGTCATTATCATCACTTTCCGTTAAAGATTTTTTCTTCAGAATAGGTCTGGGAATATCGCCGTTATTTGTATCGAAACACGGTCTTTCTTCCGAGAAGCTTTTCTTCTTTAAGATAGGTCTCACGGCATCCTTGTCCTCAACAATTTCAGCACCGCCAGCGGCAGCTAAAATGACGGCTTGAGCAATGGAAACGTGTGAAGAAGTGGTGCTACTGCTGGAACTGGAATTTGATTTTCGTTTCAGTATTCCCTGGGGTTCTGGCGATTCAAGGGACTGGTCTTCTATCAGAAGTTCGCCATCCCGGCTACACTTTCTTTTTAGAATCCCTTGTATACCATCGGGCGAGCGACCTCGAATCACTTCTTCTAAGGAAGATCGCCTCTGAGTTTTGAGAATTGGTCTGGAATTGTCTAAATTATAGTCATCGGCAAATGCAACCTCTGGGCTACACGACCTGTGTCTATTGACCTGCGATTCGTCCAGGCTACGTCGTTTCTTCAATATTCCTTGTCCGTGACGTCGGGATTTGGAAGGAATTGGATCCACTACACTAGGTGAAAAGGTAACAGGAGGGGTAGCGACAGTTCCATTAGAAAATCCCATTAGACCGTGCTCATCTTGTGAAGACTTTCTTTTAAGTATGGACACAGGGGTGTAAGAGAGTAAAGAAAATGAAGGTTCATTGTGTTTTCGAAGCGTTACGTTTTGATCATTGATCAAGTTATTTGAGTTACGCTTTTCAAAGTCTATGAGATGCTGAGTCACAGCGTCGATATCACTTAACCTTTCTGAAACAGCTCTCGATGTAGATGCAGACGGACCATTGGAATTTCTAATGTTTTCCACTCTATTTTTAGTTACTTCGGGTGGTGTGCTTAATTGCCTATTTATTTTTAATTTAGAACTAGTATCGGCATCACTTGTATTTCTATCGGCAACTGCAACAGTAGAAGCGGAAGATTCGTCCTTCCCTTGTGTACTTTGCTTTTTCTTGCTTAGTCTGTCGACTTTAGCTAGGGTCTCTTTAGTAAGAGCGGCTACAGCGTCCATTCGACTCGAAAGTCTCAGATTGGCAGGACGAGTTTTATCTAATTTGGAGATATGACTATCTACGGAAGACGTATTAGATAGAGCCTTATTATCTACGTTAACGGGGGATTTTAAAACTTCTCCTTTGATTCCCGGGGTCATTTTGCAGGCTTCTTCGTCTTTCTGAGGTCTTAAATCAGTTTCTTTCTTGCAACCACCGTTTATCTGACGAGTATCACTAATTCTAGAATTCAGTCTTTTTTTAATACGACTTTGTTCAGCATCGACGGTGGCAGCTTTCGGAGATCTGTTCTCTGTGCTATTGTCTTCTGAGCTTTTTGTTCTTTTATCACAAATATTTCTCGTGTCAGATTTTTTTGTATTTACACTACTGGATGCGTCTGAGAACGCTTTCTGTACCTTTTCCGTCGAAGAGCTTCTGGTGGACGAAGTTCCAGGGCTTGTCCTGGAAGGTAATTTAGCGGTTATTTCTACACTTCTCCGCTTTTGTTGTATCTTTACAGCGCTGGGGGATGAGAGGGGTGAGTGCGATGAAGATCTCGCGGAGGCAAAGGAACGAGGAGACGCGCGTCTGGTCACTGCAGCAGCCGAAGTTCTCGAGAGGCTGCTGGGCGAAATGCTCTTTTTAGCTGGAGTGGTATTTTTGAGCAAGTCGTTTTCTGATTTCACTCCATTACTAGCAGAAGAGAAGTGACCACGCCGCGTGGTTGTTTCATCTGAAAACAAAGAGAAAAAAACATTAGTATCACATATTAAAACTTTACAAACCAAAACTAATGACCCACTTATCTAAAATAAGGTTCAGATCTCATTAACTCGAAGGGTAATAAACAAAGATGGCAAGTAATAAGACATTAAAAAATGATTACCAGTACCCTGCATAAAGAAGACATTACAGTCATACACCAGTAGTAAAACGGTCTCAAAGTTCCACAGTATGATGGCGGCGGATTTATGAAGACGCCGAAGAAAGCATTAAAAATTGCTTCCCGCGGAAAAATTCCAAGGCTTGGAATTTATGGCTGTGTAGAAGGGATAAAATAATAATTCCAAAGCAGTCGTAAAGCCGAGCCACCGAGTGACATAAAAACGAATCACGATTACAAATCAAAATTACACGGTAGAAATAAATGTAATACTTTACAATATAATGAAATCAGCAAGTTTTATGTATTAAGACGTAAAACGTAAGGAACAAATTAATATGCACATATTATATTCAAGGACAGGTTATGTAGTTCAAATGTAATCAAGCTCGTATTCGAGGAGCTTTAATAATTCAATCAAATAAATATCTGATTAAGTCACGACTAATTAACAGCCATAATATGAGAGTTTGATTGACGCTTTGTTTCAACACATCAAATCAATCGAACAAATAATAAATTGATACGTCGTAATCAGGGATGTTAGAAATATTAAAATTATCAAATTCTGATTGATGCTGGAATCTCTCCGTACGGTTTGGTGGCGATTTTTCCATGTTTCACAAAAAAAATGTTTAGTGCGATATTATTTATTTTGACATGGCTTATTGAACTGATTAGTGATTACTTGATTACATTATCTTTAAGAATTCAGTAGTTTTTTAGACACTTTTTACATTACACTGAAAATTTGAACTGAATAAAAATAATAAATTGAACCAATATTATAACACACAAGCCCTGCCTTATTTATGGGGGTACATCAAATACATGTATTATTGTAAAAAATATATTATAATTTATGTATCTTTTTGTAAAAAAAAAAAAAAATTAAATTAAATTAAATTAACTCCATAGAGTCACGTGGGGTAACCGTACGCAGTTTTTACATTGGGATTTTTGTATTAAAACGCTTTAGGTATTTTGCTATTTTTTTTGTTTATTGATATGATTGATCATTAAGGCATCTCAAACAAACATAAAAACCTTATGTACCTAGTTCATAAATCAAAAAGTTATATAAAAATGTTTACATGCATGTCGATTACGAACACTTACCCCACGTGCGGGTTAAGTATTCGCATATCGTAGAGAAGTGTTCAAATCAGATTAGTGGTTATCTTTAGTAGAATTATCACTTTGCACCCGTGTAACTAACAATATTTTACCAAAAAATATCATAGACCACATCGCTCTGACTCAGTTGGTTACACAATAGCACACATCGGTAAGCAAACATGTCGATAGCAGATGACAAAATTTAAGAAAAAGCACGAAAAACAGTTATTTACCTACCAATTTTTATTTTCAAATTAGGATTCACTGTACTCATATCCTGCTTCAATGCAACCCAAAACGCTACTGAATTAAGGAACGTGCGGGCGCGAAACAGGCACGACCACCTCGGAAACATCATTGCGAACACTTACACTCTGCGTACGGTTACCCCACGTGACTTTAAGAGGAAAATAATTTTCCTCAGGACCTGTGTCATCTTTGGATGTGTTGTGTGGAGGGTTTGGTATAAAGGAAAGGAAGGAGAGGAAGATTTGGGAAAGAAAAGGATGTGAGGGGTAAGTAGGAATCCGGAGGTCAGTGTGTCCAGGAGTGGCAGACGTTTGAATTCATCTCCCCCACTGTGGTACAAGGCGACGGGTCGAGAAAGTCCTGCTGGAGAGGTAAAAAAGGTCTACCTCAATCAGTCCATCCAAATCGGCCAGCCACACAGAAGGTGGGCAGACGAATCCGCCGCCAATCCTCACCCCCATGAACCCGGGAACCTCGGCTAACCGTGGCGAACCTCTGTAAGTGACCTATGGCAGAGGTGTTGCTAATCCAATGAATGGTTCCCAGGGCGGCTGTACCAATACCCGCCTCCCAAATTGAAAAGCTATTACTCGTGTTATCACGATATCAATCCGTGACTTGAAAGCGTAGAAAAACCTTGAAGGAATAATCTAGATATACCTATCACACCCAGAACGTGGGGATAATATTTTTACAAAACCTATTTAAAAATTTTCGACATAGCACTTTCCCGGGGCTTTTAGGTCGTATATCCTGAGAGAAAGGTCAAAACAAAATTTCAATACTCCAGGGGAAAACTGACTAATTTCTTTTAAAATTGTAGGTTTTTTTTTTTTTTACGGTGAATACCGCACAAGAATCTCAACTGCTCCCGTCTGGAGCCAGTGAGACTATGGCATCCCCAATTGGGGTATGTTGTGAGGCTGAAGGTAGTGGGGAGGGGAAAGAGGTGGGGAAGAGGAAGGTTGGGAAGTACCTGGCTATTCAGATCTGGTCACTAAACACGGCTAAAGCCATTTTCAAGCAACGTTTCAATTCTGAATGGTGGTCTTACACCAGGGCGATACTGATAGTATCTTCCACTCTAGAACATGCCGCAAATATACTATATATTATTTTAAATTAATTAATTGTGAAATAACACAAATTAATCAAATAGAATTTATTTGCGCATGCCGGGTTCGAACCCGCGACCTCCGGATTGTGAGTCAAGAGTCTTACCCACTGGACTACGGAGGTCGTCAATTTATGCTATGCATAATCACACCATAGAACCCGAAAATTACAAAAAACAAATTGTAAATAATAGTATTAATATATTATATTATATAGTTGTGGGTACTTTTCGTAAAAATTAAAAATACATTTTTATTTAGTAGTAAGTATAGAATGGCATTACGGTCTACGGATTAACTTTCACGGACAAAATTTAAGAAATATATATAAAAAAAATTTACCTCAGACCAAAATGTCTTATACATTTTTTACTCTAACTAAAGTCACTGGTTAAAGAAAGTCAGAATCGTCCTAATCATGATACAACCTGTCAAAAGCAGGATATAAAAATAAAAATGGTCTTGGTGATAATTCAATATCAAGACAAGTCTACGACTGCCTCCGTGGCCGAGGGGTAAGGGTCTAGAGTAGCAATCAGAAGATCACGGATTCGAATCCCGGCGTGCACAAGTAAATTTCATTTGACTGAATTGTGTTATTTCGCAACTCGTTGGTTAAAAATTATATATAATATATTTGCGGCAAGTTCCAGAGTTAAATATACTGTCAGTATCGCACTGGCGTCAGACCACCATTCAGAATTGAAAGTTCTGAATAGCCAGTTATTTCCCCACCTCCCTCTTTCCAATCTACTTCCCCTCCCTACTACCTTCAGCCACTCAACATAACCCAAAGAGGAATACCTGGCTCCAGATGGGAGCAATTGGGACTCTTATGCAGTATTCACATTAAGACGGCTTCCGTAGTCTAGCTCTTGACTCGCAATCCGAAGGTCGCGGGATCGAATCCCTGCGTGCACAAATAATTGTTATTTGACTGATTTGTGTGATTTCACAACTTACTCATTAAAAATAATTTGTTTGTATATTTGCGGCACGTTCCAGAGTGAAAGATACTCTCAGTATTACAATTCAGAATTGAAACGTTGCTTGAAGTGGCTTCAACCGTTTTTGGTGACAAGATCTGAATAGCCAGTTACTTCCCCATCGTTGATACCTTCAGCCTCACAACATACCCCCAATGAGGGATGTCATAGTCTCAATGCATCCATACATAAGTGGGAACTGCGACACATTCGGTTAACACACACGTGCGTGACGGTAATAAATAACAATACATAATATACATATTAAAAAAATTTGAAAAATTTCTCCACAATATATTTTTAACCGTTACCGGTCTATGCTCAGCCTATTATAGTCATATTTAGACAATTATTCAATATTTATTAGATTTAATAATATAACATTAAACAAAAATCTATGTACATACACGGATAAGAATTTTTATATTATTATTAATATTCTAATAAAAATTATTTATTTTGTACACCCTCTCCTCTTGTAACTTGTACTCCTAACCTAACTATCCCACTATCAAAAAGTATCATAGCAATCGTAATAATTCATGGGCACGTTTATTTTATTTTTTTTCCTATTACACAAAGAAAAAATATAAAATAATAGTTTATAATAAAGGATTACAGCTTACAGCTAATTTACTTATTTAAATTCTCAATAAAAGCTTCATAACAACACGTTTTTGGAATGGTTTTTATATCCTTCAAAACATGATAAAACATCGTTTTTTTACCCCTGAAGATTGTCTTTTTTAAAAATTTATTTCTGGGACATGACATTACTAGTTACAGGTGTGAGCTGTGAGAGAACGTTAACACAATTAGGTATAACCTGGGTTTCGTGTCGTATATGACTTGACCGATCTGGGCGGCGACCGGCGCGAGAAACTCGATTACCGAGTTTCGTATTTTGTGTCCCGAAAAGAGCGGGTCTTCGCGACCCGCTCGTGACGCCAGTGGGTCGTGAGCGACCCGGGTCGTGTAAAACGATCGATCGACCCAGGACTAATTCAAAGTGATTCGTTGCAAAATTATAAATATTATACGAGGCAGCGTAAATATTCAATACATCCATCCCTGTTCGTAATAAATGTGATACGAAACCTTTAATTACGTAATTTCACCGAACATTATTGAATAATTATTTAGGTCATGATTGGATGCTGATTTGAGCTTTGATACAAATATTTGATTTGGATTATTAAACGAATAATTGGCCAGTAGGTAGTAAAAATGTATTTATGTACCTATTTTATTACACGTATTTTTTTTAATTGATTGGAAAACGAGACTGAGCTAAAATTGATATTCGACTATATAAAATGATAAAAAATAGTAAGTGCCTGGAATTTTTTTTATTTTTTATATTTCAATGGTTTGGGGAATTTCAGAATTGTCAGCACTCAAAAATGACCCTGAACATCACTTTGAAGTCTGCCAATTCCAGCAATACTTCAAATTTAATGATTTATCGGTAAATTTCATAAGCATAGTTTTTTCTTGTTATAAACAGTTTTATAAATACATAAATTTAACAGCGTTAGGATTGTTATACCATTGACCAGTAAAACTTAAATTGAAGACAAAAAAAAATCAATTAAAAATACTCTTTTCGGATGTGACTCCGTCTAGGGAAGGAAGGAGAGGAAGTTCTGGGAAGGAAAAGGGTATTAGGGGAAGATAGGAATCTGTAAGTCAGTGTATACAGGAGTGACGGACGTATGAATCCATCCCTCCCACTGCGGTGCTAGGCGGTGTTTCGAGATAGTACAGCTGGAGAAGTCATAGGGACTTTCTACACCATTATCTCCCGGTCCGGCCTGCCATGCAGCTGGTGAAGATCCGGATAAACATCAGCCCATGAACCTGGGCACCACGGATAAGTCACCAAACTTAGCGAACCACTTGGGGTGACTTATGGCAGAGGGGATTGTTATCCAATAAATGGTTCCCAGGGCGGCGGTACCCATACCTGCCTCCCAAATTGAAGAATTTGGTTGTAGTATTCCGTCAAGCGATAAAGTAACCAACTAATCAATCACCAATTCCCTGCAGGGGTAAGCAGAAATTACGGACCGCTCAACAACTCACCGCCCAAGAAGCCAATACTCTCCTTGCCTCATTCACATTCAGACATCGTTCTCATTTTTATTATTCTAACTCTTGACGTGGTCTGACTCAAGTATCTGATTCACTTGATCATGCCATGTCTTCCTCGGACGTCTCCGACATCTTTTAACCACATTTGCGTCATATATTCTCCTTACACTCCTTTCTTTGTCCTTACAAACATCTGAGCATCTCTTTCTTAATCTTACTCATTACGCTTTCATCAGACTTGCATTCTTTGCAGATCTCCACTTTTCTCAAACGATCATAATTTACCAGGGGTCTCATTTCTACAGCATTCAGTCTACTTTCATCCTTCCTCTGCCAATTCCATGCGTCACCGCCACACATCGGGATAGGTAGGTACCAGCACTCTATTGTGGTCTGCTAGCTTTTGTACAGTATTTTGTTCGTGAAAACCGCGTTCAGTCCTCCATTAATGAAGTTACCTGCATTTACCCTTCTTTCGAAATCTCAATCAGCCTTCCCATCTTTCGTAAACATACTTCCCAAATACACCAACTCATCCACCTTCTCTTAATATTTACTATTCGCAACTATATTGCACACTGTTTTCGTAATCTCTCTTTCCAACACTACAACTTTTTTCACTGCAATTAATTTGTGGAGAATTTCGACCATCCGTGATTTTTCACGGGTTTGCGCTAGTCTATATATATAAAAATGAATCCCTATTTCTCTTGGTCACGCCATAACTTTACCTATTTCATTCCTCTTTTTTAAAAAGTTATCTAATACTTTGTAGAAGGTTCTTACGGAAAGAAAAATTAAGAAAATTGCGCAGAAAATTGAATAATTTCAGAAAACTTAACGACCATTTTAACTTCGCACGTTTGACAGTTCGCGCGTTCGACGAAATTGAATTTAACAGGCAGCTGGTTTTTTTTTGTATTAAAAGAATTGTCTATGGATTTTTTAAATTATAGATATTTTAAATAAGTACCTATGTTAGGTACCAAATTTGATTGATTGTCCTTATAATATACAAAAATTAATATTTGTAATATACAAAAAAATGAAAAATTGAATAAAAAAATTGTAATAGGTGGCAGGCGAGCTGTTTGAAAACTGAATGTACTGGGACTGAATACATGGAATGTGGTAGGGGGGTTTGCGGAACGGTGGAGCGGGAGAGGGGAGAGGGGGGAGGGTGGGCGGGTAAGGTGGAAGGGGAATACGGGAGGGGAACGGGGACGCACGGGAAACAATTTATTTCTTTGAATATGGCATTGCAATGCATGCCGGAAACCAGCTACTATAACATAAAACAGTTCTGATAAAGTGCATCTACTTGCTACAAAAAATGTAATTAAAGAAACCCTACCTAGATTTTTACATTTTTTTTAATATATCATCAGGTCCTGCGTTAAAATCGATATGGTCGTCGAGTGAATCAGCGAGTCATGAAGCCGAGGTGCCACATGACGTCACACATCGATTGCGGATTGTGACCCAAAAACAACCGAGTGGAACGACACCCGCCAGGTGGCATATTTAAAACCGGTGACGTCATACAGGTAATGGTCTGGAATCCCCTAGACGGGGTGGGAATTACGAATCAATTGACGTTAAAGGTATATTTTTATCGTGTTCATATGTCAATATTGTATGATGTGCACATCACAAATATAAAATCTTGTAACAAAATGAGAGGAAAATGTTTCGAAACTCTCTTCAAGCCGCAATTCTATAATTTAATCCGTATCAAATAATTAATATTTTAATAAACGTACTACTATTTACGTCAAACCATAGGATTAATTCGATAGTTTAGGCAGCCAGGTGAACGTATTTTATTTTATTTTTCCAAGATCAGGCACAAATATTGAAATATTTTGCGACCATTTTCTAAACAACTTAATTTTCCAAGTTATACAATAAAAACATAACTGAAAAGAAAGAAGGAGATTTTGAACTTAAAATGTGCTTAAAAAAATCACTCAATTATTTCTAGGGCCAATATGGGTTTTACTCGCAGTATTTGAATACTAATATTATAAAGGCGAAAGTTTGGATGGATGTAAGGATGTTTGTTACTCTTTCACGCAAAAAATATTGAATGGACTTTAAAATTTCTTTCACTAATAGAAAGCTACATTATTTGCGAGTAATATAGTTTGTATATATTGGTAAGCTCTGGCGTTATGAATAAGCTCTGGCGTTATGAAATTATTTATACGTGTTCTGTCCGTAACTAAATCGAGTTATCGCAAACGTCAACAGAAAATCAAAACAAACGGTTGCCGTGGAAACGATGTTGGCGTCGTAGTTAATATCTATCTCTAAAAATAAATCGCCGAAATGTATGTACGGGCATAACTTCCGAAAGATTGCACCAAATTGGATAATTCTTTTTTTTATATAAAACTACTGGTGAGCTCTGGCATTATGAAATTTGTATAAAAAAATTCAATAAGTGGCACGCGAGCAGTTTGAAAACTGAATGTACCGGGAATGAATGTATGGAAATGCAGGAGGGGGGAGGGAGATGTGGAAGGGGTGGTAAGGGGGGGGGGAGGAGGAGGGCTAGAGGAGGGGAGGAGTGGGGGAAGGGGGAAGGGGGAGAAGGCGGAATGGGAACCCCCCTAATACCATACGAGCGAAGCTGCGGGAAAAGCTAGTCTGAAATAAAACAATAACCACGTTTGTAACCACGATTTTTTTTTTTTTGAATATCGACCTGTTTCGCTTAACACAAACACCTTCAGGGTATAAATTTAAAATCAGTTTTATTTTATACCCTGAAAATGCTCGTGTTAAGCGAAACCGATCGGTATTCAAAAATTTTGTAAATAAATCGTGGTTACAAACAAAGTTATTGTTTTATCTCAGTTAATATGTCAAATCGCAAATTGACTGCTTTCTATCAGACCCAAAAAGAAAATTTAAAAAAAAATAATAATAATAATATTAAACTAACTACTTTACATCCTCTTTTTGCAAAAAATCTTTCAAAACTTGTCAAACAACCTCAAAATTTTCCTAATTTTTCTAACTAAGGGCATTACTTATATGTTACCTAAAAGCGAAAATATTAATAATCCCTCTCAATATAGACCCATTACATGTCTACCGACAATATACAAAATTTTAACCTCTTGCTTGACAGATTTAATATATACTCATTTGGATGAAAAAAATATTTTATCTGAACAACAAAAAGGTTGTCGCAGAAAACATATGGGATGTAAAGAACAATTAGTTATTGATTCTGTAATTTTAAAACAAAATCAAAATCAAAAGCGTAATTTACATACTTGTTATATAGATTATCAAAAAGCTTTTGATAGTGTCCCGCACTCGTGGCTAATCAAAATATTAAAAATATATAAAGTTAACCCAATTATAATTAGCTTTTTGAAAAATATTATGTCCTTTTGGAATACAGATTAACTAGTAGTAAATTTAAAAGGTAAGAAAATAGTAGTACCGGGCATTTCAATAAAAAGAGGGATTTTTCAAGGAGACTCATTGAGTCCTCTTTGGTTTTGCTTAGCATTGAATCCTATGTCTAAAATGTTAATTAAAAGCAAGTTTGGAATAAAAATTAAGGGTAATACAAGAGAGAGTAGTATAGTTTCACATCTATTATATATGGATGATATAAAATTATTTTCAAATTCTGAATCAAATTTAGAGAAAATGATTAAGGTAGTTAAAATTTTTTCAGATGATATTAAAATGACTTTTGGTTTAGATAAATGATAACGATCCATATAGAGAAAGGCAAAATTGTAGATGGAGACGAGGGTATATTTAGAAATTTCAAAATTAAAAGTATGAAAGGGGATGAGGTTTATAAATATTTAGGATACCCGCAATCGAATAGATTAGATCACACTAGTATTAAAAATGGTATTAGGATTAAATTTCAAACTAGGATCAGAAAAATTTTAAAATGCAATCTATCTGCTAAAAATTTAGTAAAAGCAATAAATACTTGGGAAATACCTTTATTAACGTACTCATTTGGCATAATTAAATGGTCCAATACAGATTTCGATAGTTTAGAACGATTAATTAGAACTACGTTAACAAAGTTTAATTGCCATCATCCAAATTCAGCTATAGAACGAATTAATTTACCTAGAAATTTAGGAGGTAGAGGTGTAGTCAAAATAACATCTTTGAAACACAATCAGGTAGAAATGCTTAGAAATTTTTTCCATAGGAAAGCTAATAGCTCAGAAATGCACAAAATAATTTGCAAGGCAGATAGAAACATTAAACCTTTAAAATTAGTATTTATAAGAATGCCAACATTCTTATAAATACTAACCAGGAATTAATAGATTCCTGGTCAAATAAAATTATTCATGCAAAACACTTCAATTATCTCAACGAAACGTATGTTGACAAACTTTCGTCAAAGAAATGGTTGAGTATTGGAGAGTTGAGCGCAGAAATAGAAGGATTTATGCTTGCCATTCAAGATAGAGTCATTAATACTAAAAATTATAGGAAGCATATAATCAAAGATATAAATCAAATTGATGATTTATGTAGAAAATGTTTGGCTTTTCCGGAAACTATAGAACATATTATATCGGGATGTTCTATATTAGCGCCGTCCGAGTATACATTTAGGCACAATCAGGTTTTAAAAATAATCCACCAAAGTTTGGTAATTAAACATAACTTGATTGACTGCCGTAATATAGTACCATATTATGAATATGAACCAAATTCATTTTTAGAAAATGAATTTTATAAAATATATTATGATAAAACTATACTAACAGACAGAACAATTAGTCATAATAAACCTGATATAGTTTTACATGACAAAATTTAAAAAATAACTTATATCATTGATGTAGCTATTCCAAATTCCTGTAATATTCAAAAAACTGTTTCTGAAAAAATTAGAAAATACACAGATTTAGGAAATGAGATAAAAAGAATTTGGCATTCTCGGACTATAAAAATATTACCATTTGTTATTTCGGCTACTGGCATTATACCTAGGTTTCTGATTCAAAATTTAGGCGTATTAGATTTGTCAAAGAATTTATATATAAAAATGCAAAAATCGGTAATTTTAAATACATGTAGGATTACAAAAGATTTTTTAAATATTTATATTGAGGGATCAGTAGGATTTATAGGTTCAATTAGGAATTCCACAGAGCCGAACCCTCTGATATGAAAATATCTGGAGTCGGTGAATTATTTTCCCATCTGGTCTCTGGTAGGTTGACATGTTGTTCTTGTATTGTTTTGTAATTATAATACATATAGTGCAATTACATAACGTGGATTGACCAGATGATCATTTGGGAAGTGTGTGAAAGGGTTTAGTTTTTCCTGTGGGGAAAATTAAACCCGGACATTTAAATCTGGTGCGTAAAATACTAAGCAAGCGAACAAATTTTCAAACAAAGATGTGATTTTAATTAATCCGTAGTGCTTTGACTTAAGCATAATCTATTTTACCAGCAATGTAAATCCTACAAATTAAAGTAGCATAGGCAATGTAGTTTTATTGATTTGTCTTGATGATTTTTTACATTAGCTCCACACAGGAGGCCCTGAGGAAAGTAATTTCCCTCACGGTCTACGTCTGTCTTTGGGGATACTTGGTAAAGGGTATTTTAAAGGAAAGGAAAGATAGGAAGGATAGGAAGTTGTGTCCAGGTCATCCGTCGCCAAGACCTAGACAAACCTCACCCCATGAACTCAAACCCTGCTAAGGCACCAAACGTAGCGAACGACTTTGGGGCACTGTCAGAAGTGTTGGTTATCCAATAAATGGTTCCCGGGGCGGCGGCAACCATATCCGCCTCCAAATCTAAGCAGTACCGTTTTCGGTTCCATACTGTTACATAATATTTTACTAATATCTATTATTACATATTTAGTATACCAGTTTCACATCACATTATATAATTTTCGATAGTCACATAATTCTGTTCTTAATCTATTTAAAGGCCAAGCTGCGCGTAAAACCAAATAAAAAAGACAGACCTCGGTAATGGTAAATATATTATCAATAGTTGATAATGGCTTCAGTCGACTCTACTTCCGCTTGTCTAACCAAAACCAAAAACCACAAGCAAATCGTTCCTCTGTTATCGGATTATTCTATGTAATTTTCATTCGACCGATTCCGTTCATTACCAATTCAAATGATTCATTGAACATACGAGTGTTATTGTTGGATATATTCATAATATTACTCTCCATTTGAAACGTTAAGATGAATATACACGTGAAATCCTATTTAGATACTATTTTGATTAATCTTTACGACGAATCGGCTTACAGTATGAACATCAAAAAATATGCTACGGATAAATCGAAGCTTTCACTAATTTTTCTGTGTATTGGAATTACAATAAAATTATTATTTACGTTACAAAAAATATAAGCGTAAACCACCAAAAAAAATGTTTTTTCGTGACGTAATACAATGAATTTTATGAAGTAATACAAGAAACAATTTTTAAAAAATACCCCTTTATGGCTATGACTATTTTTGAGGTTTTCTTTGTTCTAACTTTTTTCCGTTCTTATAAAATTATGCACACAATAAATAAAAACCACTTTTTCGTTTACTAGCCTCGTGCAAAAAGAAGCTCGATTTTAAAATTTTGCAGGCATGAGATTCGAAATATTTCTAGCGTTTATATTCCTCTTAATAAACCGTTTTAAATTAATCATACCATTGCTAACAAATGAAGAAGGATTTTTTTACATTAATTTCACACAGGAGGCCCTAAGGAAAATAATTTCCCTCAGGGCCTGTATCTGAGAAGCTTTTTGAGGAGAGGAAGAAATGAATATTGGTATGGAAGTGGCCCATGTTTTAGGAAGGAGGAAACACAGATGCCCGCAAATCGTTCCATAGCCGAGCTGTTTAATCAAATGTCAACCGTGTACATATGTTGGGCGCGCGTTTTACGTGTTTCCCGACTATGCACCGGTTCTGAGGGGATCAATGACGCTAGTTCCTTTGAAAGCTAGATCTTCCATTGAAATGTCGCAAATTACAATATTTTGTTCCAATACATCATTTGTGTAGCATTTTACAGATCAATTCTGTAGTCTTTTCAACAACTATTTTCCTCCTTCCTACGGCCTCTGTGGTCAAGGGGCAAGGCTCTCGACTAGCAATCCGAAAAACGCGGGGTTAGAATCCCGGAGCGCAGAATTTTTTTTTGTTTGATTGGTGTTATTTCACAATTTATTCATTTAAAATAATACATAGTACCTACATATAATTATAGAATATAATATATTTGCGAAACGTTCCAGAGTGAAAGATACTCAATTCAGAATCGAAATGTTGCTCGAAATTACTTTAACCGTGTTTGGTGACCAGATCTAATTAGCCAGGTACTTTTTCACCTTCCTCTTTCCCTCCCCACTTTTGGATGCCATTGTCTGACTGGCTGCAGACAGGCGCAGTTTGTCTATGGTTCGGAATACATATAATTTATTTTATTTTAAATTCAACCCTGAATATAAGAAGAAAGCGGAACATGAACACTATACTAGCTTCACAAACACAAATATAAATTGATTTCGAAAGACTGTTCTTTCATCTAGGAAAAAATGTGTTTTAAATTTTGAGAAAATATGTTTATTTTTAGTACAATAAGGTCGTTGGCAGATTTGTAAAATTTTCAAAAAAAAATGTATTACACAACATACATTTCAAATCATATATAATCATGCAGTAAAATAAACCAATACATTATCTGGGTATCGCATGTTTTAAAATTTTAATTTTAGTTTAAATAAAATCATTAAAAAATATATACGTACATGTGTTTCTTGACGAAAATTGGTCCGTTTGTGTATTTATTTGCGCACTTACAAACTATTATATTTCAGATTTCTTTTACATTCTTATTTAACTTAAACATTATTGAAAAATGGTAAATACTTACAATCAAAAAATAATTACAGAAAGTACATAATTTTAATAGTTTTATCATCCCGCCTTTCAGCATTTTTGGATGTAGGTATAAATTAAAGCAACTTTGGAATGAAATAAAATCGATATTGAGTTATAATTTTTAAAAGCTGGTACGGAGAATACTTAATCTTTCTCATTGGAACCGCCCTGTACGATCGTAAGAACAACTTTCGACGAAATGTGGATTTTCGGCCGCTAGCTGGTTAAACGCTCTTAAGTGGTATTGCAACGCAGGCCGGGTACTCGCTAGTAATATAATAAAGCAATTATTACGGATCTGTGCAGATGTAATTATTTAAATATCACAAAATTCCAAGAACAGCCTCAAAGAAAATTGTTCCATCATCCATAACAAAAGCGCCCCACAATCAGCCGACATTTCACATTGTCATAATAACGAATGGAAAAGACCCAATTCCGGAATAATTCCAAGTTCAAGGTATCGTGCTTTTGCCCCAAATTTGAGCAAATTTAATATAAAATACATAGTAATATTACATATCTCGGCAGGTAATGAACGAATATGTAAAATATGAATACGGGTTTCGTCATAGAACTGTGATACTCATAGAATGGTAGTAATAATACCTAGTTTAACTCCTTTCCTGTGTGTGATCATGTACCTAATACTAGTATGAATATTTTCCTTAATATATATGCTGTTGTTTGTACTTTCATCAACATATATATGGATGATTATTAATATTATATACTTAATATCTTATGAATCTCGACTACCATAATACGGGCATTTGCCTAGCTCGGTAGTCGAAATACCATGTAAAACAATCCTGTAATAATCAAAATGAGTAAAGAAAAAATAATAAAAATAAAAATAAAATAATCGTGATTCATTTGTGGGTTATTACGCCGCGTCGCGTTCCCGAAAATCTCAAAACTATAATAAAAATAATTTAATATTTGTATAGCGCAGTTTTGCGTTATTTCACTTCAAGTGCGCTCAACTAAAATAAACTTTAAAATAATCCCACACAGCTCCTTAGGAGTCCTTACAAAATATTGATCAGATAATATGAAACTTATAATACACAATATATACAAAGACATGCAAAGAGAAAAAAAAATAACAATAAGAACGCTGTTAAAATACAGGACAATAATAATAGACAATGATGGTGCTATGACATGACAAAACAAGAACATTAAAACTGAAATATAATATACAGAAGGCAGTTTACGTCCAGAAATAGGAAATATTCTGTAAGAGGGGATATTAAACTTTTTTTTTAAAGAAAGACAAACATTCCCGGGTTACGAATAACCCGACAAGATTTGAAAATCTCCTACTACCACCACAGCAAGCCGAAAATGTTGCTTGAGTTGTGATGGAGGACTTAGCCAGCCGAAGAATCGAACCCGGAACGCTTGGGTGGGACCCAAACGCGATGCCCACTCAACCACTGACCGGTCACAAAAGTACAATAGGGGGAAGACCGAATTCCCAATTATGTCCTCAGCGTGCAAACTGTATTTAAATTTCTCTAAAAGGAAAGGAAGGATAGGAAGTTCTGGAAAGGGAAAATGTATAAGGAGTGGATAAGAATCTGGGGTTCAATGTGTCATCCGTTAACAAGACCTAGACAAACCTCACCCAATGAACCCATGCACCCCTGCTAAGTCACAAAACGTGCCGAACCACTTGGGGCGACCTACAATAGATATGCGAGTTTATTTTTAAATTTTTCTTTGTACATTGCTTTAATGGTTACATAATTTGTGGATTTTTCGACAAACATGCTAGGCATATGTCCGTGTTATCCATCGACCAAGTATATCAATAAAAGGTGAAGTCAATGGAGGTTAATCAATGAAGGTGTTATCCAACAAAAGTTAAACGTTATTCTCCTACTTTGATAATACCGTGGAAACACGGGTTCAATAAATGTAACGGAACACGAAGCACGAAATCCAAAAGAAAATACCTTAAGATTTAATCAAATAACGTTCTGAATACTTAGTATTAGCGTATTCCACTTTTGTGGTTATACATAACCTTAAAGGTTATCGCGATGTATTATAAGGTGAAGTTTAGTGCTAGTATTGTTACCAGTGAATGCGAAATGAGTTAGATTTGACAGAACATGCAATGTAATTTTCTGGTCAATTAATAACACCTTTTACTATAAATTCAATGGCGAGCCGTGACTTACGATTTCAGAATTTTGCCACTTTTCGGAGCAAAATGTGTTAACTTTGAAAAAAACCCTCAGGCTTCGGTCATACTTTGCGAGAAGGTCAGAAAATTTCCTTGCATTGCAATAAAAAAAAACAATAAATGGAATATTTCTAAATGTATCCAAAAACTTAAATACTGTAAGGTGATGAAATACTCCTTCAAGTGTTATTATTAGAAATAAACATTAAAAAAAGTAATAATGGTCTAATGGCGTTTTTTCTAACTAAATTAATGATAATGAGGTACCTAATATTTTTAAATTACCTGCGTGGCAACTTTCCCTTATCCCTCTCCTCCCCTTACCCGTCCCAACCCAAATACCTATTTCGCAGTCTATTTAAGTATAGTTATAATTGCATTTATTTTATTGTTGTGTTTTATAGGTTTATCACTTGTTGGTTGTTGAATCTACATCTGTATTATTATTATTTTTAATTGCTGCTTAGTTCTTTTTTTTTCTTCTTAAATGATCTAGTTTACATTCAGTTACTTTTATGTTTATAAATGCCTATCTATAAACATTAATAATTGGTCTGTTTTTTGTCACCCTCTTATGTATATTATGTTACTAAGACTGTTTATGTTCCGTAAATAAATAAATATGGAATATATAAACTGGATATTTAGAGAACCTTTGAATGCCACTACATTTAACCGTTCATCCAATATTTAAAGGATTCATAAAAAATCGTTAAATTTATAAACGCACGAATTCTTCGTATAATTTACTTTAAAATTGGCGTACGTACTATCTATTTGAATAATATAAAAAATATGACTTCTATGTGTTGCCTATAGCCTATTTAATGGCGCTACAGCCCATTTCGAGCCATGGCCTCCTTCAAGATAAGTTGACAATCATAGTCATAAATTTAAATTCGATCATGCATTTTTTAATATTTAAAACACATGATCAATGATCCAAAATAAAAAAAACAACCTCAATAATTTTGGTTCACGAAATATCAATCCATACTAATATTATATGTAAATAGTGACCGACAAGGAATGGCCCGGAACAAGGCCGTCTCATAAATCGAAAAAGGGTGTATTTTTTTTTTTCAGATATACCTATAGCGGTTTTAATAAGATAAATGATTGATAAATTTTTATCCAAATTTTTTATTTGTACTATTGTATGCTTAAAATAATGTCAAAGTACGGGCTCAGGCTGAGATATTTAATTTAATCAAAATGTGGAATATTTTGTGGTACAAATTTCAAGCATTTGAGCTAGTTTATATATAGTTTATTATATATCATTGCAAAGATTGTTTTTTAAGCTTTATTAATATATATTTTTAATATTTTATTTTTAAATAATACTTATTTATAAGCTACCTTTAAGCAAATAATACCGAAACCAGATTTTGACAAAGTTCGTTTAAACTTTCAACTAGTAGCAGGGTTTGGACCTGTGGATCTGAAAACACAATTATAAAAAATAAACCTTTTTTTAATAGGTTTAATGAATTTAAAAATTTAATTTTTTTATGATAAGAAACAAAGAAGTTACAGATTAATGAGACGATAAAGAGCATTTGCAACCACTGTCATTATGGAATGGCCCGGAACAAGACCGTCTCATAAATCGAAAAACTATAAGTTTGTTTTAATAAGATAAATAATTGATAAATTTTTATTTCTTGGAAAAAAATATTTTTTTTATTCTTTTGTATATTTAAAATAATGTCAAAGTACGGGTTCGGGCTAAGATATTTAATTGAATCAAAATGTGGAATTTTTCGTGGTAAAAATTTAAAGCATTTGAGCTACTTTATATATAATTTATTATATACCACCGCTAAGATTGATTTTTAAGCTAAAATAATGTGTATTTGAAATATTTTAGTTTTAAGTAATAATGGTTTATAAGATCCCTCTAAGCAAATGATACCTATACTGAATTTTAACAAAGTTCAGGTAAACTTTCAACTGGTCGCAGAGTGTTCTGTGGTTATTAAAACACCATTTCATAAAAAAACATTTTTTTAATGTTTTCATTAAAAAAATTTGCGGATTTTTTGCGCAACAGCGTCAAAAACGGTTTTGCCGCTGCTCCTTTTTATCTGAAAATTACCTTGTCACAGTACTAAAAAAGGTTAAATTGTTTTTGAAATGACATGTTTTATATCGAAATAATAATAATTCACTAAATAAAAATATGAAACAAATAATTAATTAATTAATTAATTAATATAATTGATTAATTAATATAATATAATAATAATTAATTAATTAATAGAATATAATTAATTAATTTATTAATTAATTAATATTATTATAATTAATTAATTAATATAATATAATAATTAATTAATATAATATAATAATTAATTAATTAATTAATTAATATAATTGTTTAGTTTTTTTTTTAAGTTTTTAAGTTTCTTTATTCATTGAAAAAAATCTTTTTTACAAAAATTGGGGATTTTTCGACCACCATGCTAGGCACATGCCCGTGTTGTGGTGGTCGATTTTTTATACAGTAAATTATCATATGCAATTATGCAATATAAAGAATGTGTGAGAGTATTAAGAAAATATACATATGCATAAAATAATATAATAGAATACAAAATAGTATAAAATAATTTAATTTAAAAGAGTTACGAGTATAAAATCAAAGTGAGTACTATATGGTAAGCACATGAGAAAGGATTTTTATGTTGAAAATCTACATTATCTTCATTATTTAACACCAATTTTAGTACAATTAAATGTTGGGCTTTATTCTTCAAGTCCGGTAAATTATATTGTACAGCTGTACAGTAGTATGTAGTATATAGTACAGTTGTTCATGTTTCAATCCGACGAATACCAAATAATAATTATTGTTACCATGGTTTAGTGCTGGGAAGTACACATGGGACTTCGTCGGATTCGATACACGTGGTGCCAAACAGTTTTAAGTAAATAGTTTAAGATTATTTAAAATTTCAGCTAATTACATATAGTTCTTTACAGACAAAAAACTTTTATTGGTGGTGTATAATCAATTATCAATTTTATTTATAAAATGTAACTAAAACTTGAATACACAATTTCGTCGTGGAGCTGGTGAAATAAAACCAAGAAAGAAAGAAGAAGAAAAAAAAAATAATTAAAAAAAGGCTTGGAGTGGAAAGGGCTAAGAATGTTAAGTTAAGTTAAGTTTATTAAGTTAGTTTAGGTAATCAAGTTATTTTAAGTTAAATTCAAGTTAGCCTAAATTAATGATGTGAGGCATTCTTTAAAATAGTTCCTTCCCTTTACAATCAACCAGTTCTGAACACTTGTGATCAGCATACCATTTTTCTTTGTTTTATGACAAGAAACAAAGAAGTTACAGATTTATGAGACCAAAATGAGCATTTCCAACCAATGTGGAAGGTTCGGTTTCGGTTTCGGCAAGTTTCGGCAAAAAAATGTAGTTTCAGCATCAGTTTCAGAAACTTTTTTAGACATGTTAAACGATTGTTACTGTTATTTGACTTATTTTTTACACTTATTCAGACAGTTCATATTTGCTTTGAATTGTAGTGTCATTTTCAAAGTTGTAACTGATTGTGTGAAGAATTCAGATAGGCGATAAAAGTAGGCAGTTGTGAGCGCGCTGATAAAATTACCAGTTATTAATTTTTTAATTACTAGTTATTAATTACTTCTGCGTAAATGACGGCAGGGAGTCAAAAATATATAGGGTGTCCGGGGGTAAAGTGTATCAACTTCGGGAGGTGATTCTGCATGATAATACAAGTAAAAAAGATAAATAACTTTTTTCCAAATTCCAACGTTTAAGGGTAGTTTTCAGGTAAAATTATTCCGGCGTGTGCGGCCAGATTTATTATTTTCCGCTGTTACGATACGGGCCAATCACAATCGAGTCGGGTGCCCGGCAGGCTCTCAGCAAGTAAGATCGTACCTCACACTAAGGATTTTTAGTAGGTACGTCTTTTTGTAAAAAAAAGTTGGAATTTCGGAAAAAGTTATTTATCTTTTTTACTTGTATTATCATGCAGAATCACCTCCCGAAGTTGATACACTTTACCCCCGGACACCCTATATATTTTTGACTCCCTGCCGTCATTTACGCAGAAGTATCTTTTTTACTCCTATCATCATGTAGAATCACCTCCCGAATTTAATGTACTTTACCCCCGGACACCCTGTATGTCGGAGTTGAGTTGGGACAAAGATTTATTCATTTTGTGCGCACTCATTTGGTGAAAAATTATATAATTTCTATGACCCCCCTCGAAATCTTAAATTTTATACCCAAAGTCATCTAAATAAAGATTCTTGAAAAAGCAGATGCCTTCTTGCTTTAAAAAGATCAGATTTAAACTGTCGAAAACTCGATGAATCGAGGTATCAGAATTGAGCTCTTTTCAACCATTCAAAAAATAATAATAAGAAAGATTAGTTTTCTTGGAACACGGCGGAAAATTGATAATGATATTTCTTTCACTTTTTCGTCCAATGATTTCCCATCCGCGAACTTAATGATTTTTTTCATTATTACATAGTGAAATGTTTTTGTTCAAAAAAAGGGCACAAAAATGACATTTCGAGAGCTTGAATCGAAATTTCAACTTTTTGACGTATGTGCGTTACTAGAACAGAAGGAGAACTTTAGTCCAGAATGGATTAAAGCACAAAATCACAAATTTTCCAAAGGATGCAAAACTTTCAATTTTCTTAAAGTAATGCTTTATGGATATTCAATGTCCGTGCGTTTAAGTCACCGATTAAAAGTAACTGTTCAAATTATCGTTACATGTATAATAGTTCAAATATATTGCAGCTCAATGTAGTGAACAAATCTATTCGTGGCGAAGTCTGTTCCCATGTTCCATTGTGCCCCGTCAGTCTACCGCGATATAAATGGCAAAGTCATTAATAAAGCCCGTCTACGGCGATTAACGAGACATAAAATACGGACAGGGCGGTTCTCAATCCAAGAAAAACACCCCCACAACATTATAGGTCAAAGAATACATGAAGTCTATTAAGCGTTTTTTGTTAGTACGAGTATTTTTATACAACAAATACGAACGATATTAATTAAACATAATCTTGGGATGTTTCAAACAAATTGACGAAAAACATACAAAAATAAGAAAACATAACGAAACGTTATACTTGAAAGTCGATCAATAATTGATTAAAAGCTAAAACTAAAATCAAGATTTAATGGGGACTGTTCAAAAGTCAAAAAGGCGCTGATCGCCGATTTGTTAAGTCATCAAACGTGACAAGAGTTTGAACAACCTCAACCTAAGAGTAAACTTGGTAGTGGCAACATTTGGAAATGCAAAGCAAATAATATCCATAAAAAAGCTACCTAGTAGATAATAAAATGGTTTTATCAAAATTTACACAAGTCAAAATTTAGGCAACTAAATAATATCTAATTATGCACGATTTTCAAAGAAAAGAAAACCTACCAAGTTGCAACACTTACAGAGAGGGTTGCGAATACTGCAATTAGGGAATGCAATCCCGATCTCGCGGGATTTCGATCACGCGAGATCTCGTGACATATTTCGGGATCAATCCCGAAGCATAATATGACGAGATCCCGTTCGAGATCGACGGGATTGGGCGGCAGTAGTCAGCGACGCTACACGTCCACTCGGGGCGCGAGTGGTGCGCTGACCGACTGACGGTCGGGCGGGAGTGTCGACCGAAGAAAGAAAACTATCCCGACTATTTACGAATATTAGCGACGGATGACGAGCGGTACAGATAATATAAAACTGATAATATAGATAAATTAGAGTCAGTCATAAAAAAAGAAATGGATATATTTGAGTGTGGAGGAACAAGGGGGACATTTTTGCAGTTTGCATGTAATTGCTTAGTCACGCTGCTGCCAACCAGTGTTGAGTGGGAGAGGGCATTTTCATCAGCTGGGTACATTGCAACGGACATTAGATGCCGTTTAGCAGATAGCACCCTTAATACACTTTGTTTTTTAAGAAGTTACTTTCAGAATCACCCGTAATTACTTTCCCTCCTAGCTCCTTAAGCTATATTTTTTCTTTTGATTATTTTAATTAAAAAAAAAACTGTTAATTATTTAGTAACTAATATTAAAGAATAAAGGTTTTTGTTTTTTTTTCAAATAATATTTTCTTTTAATTAACGAGATCCCGAAAATTCCGAGATCTCGCGAAATTGTAATTTCTAATCTCGCGAGATCCCGAATTTGCGATCTCGAGTCGAGATTGCATTCCCTAACTGCAATATACGGTCTAACAATGAAAGCAAAGAAAGATTAAAGCATCGGTTGAAGAGAAAAGTGGGAAAGGAAGCAAACGCAAGAGATGTAGGTAATAGAACACATCAAAAAGGTAAATGGCAATGGGAAGGTCACATTCGGAGAATGAACAACCGATGGATTAATGTCTTCGTTCAGAGGAGACCAAAAGGGATGAAGATGACAGCTATTGCGAAAACATGTGATAGAGCAAATAATGGAAACGAAAAACAGTGAAATGATGCTTGGTGATTTCTCTCAAGGACAACATCAAGAAGAGCATCTTCCAGTAGTTCACGATTAAAGATTATTATTTTTATGTTTGACCACTTCGACCAAGTATAAGATGATGACTTTATTGATCGATGTTTGACCAAAATTTGTTTCCTTTACCAACATCATAATTAAAGGCCAATGAACTCTACGCAACATTAACAGAAAATAGTCAAAATTATGTGGGTCCTAGAACCGTATCGCAAAATCCGACGTTTTGTCCACGCCATTCAATAATGTCTACTCCGCGTTCTGTGAACAAAAGTTTTAATCGCCAATTATAAATACATTGAAAACAATATTATTACACAAAACCTTTTCTTATATGAATAAACTTTTTTTCGTAACACTTACGTATAAATATAATATAAAAATGAATCGCTGAATGTGTTGCTAAGCGCATAACTTTCGAACGACTGCACCAAATTGGATAATTCTTTTTTTGTGTGTTGTAGGGGGGAGGTGGGAGGAGGGAGGGGGGAGGGAGTGCGGTTTGAGGGGGAGGGAGGAGGGAGTGCGGTGTGAGGGGGTTGGGGAGGGGGGAGGTGGAGGAGGCGGAGTGGGAAGCTTATTTTATTATAGAACTAATAACAAAATAAAATACCTAATAGAACACATACATACGGCTCAATTTAAGCCAAAATTTATTTTGCCTCGTCCGTTATTTGAATTTAATATAGCCGTATTGAGTGGCTTCCTTGATAGGTTAAAATATTATCAAACGGAAGTGCATTCCGGTGACAAAAAATGGAACAATGATAAATTGCGGGAGTTAAAACCAAATCTGACCGTCATACAAATAATACACGCTATATACATAGTACGTGCAGACAAATTGTATAATGTGTTTAGAAAAACAAGGACTTAATAGAATGCCTGTAAATTGGGATTTCAACAATTTTGTTTTCTCAATTTAAACAATAACAACCAAAAGTTGAACAACTGAAAAAAAACATTTAAAATATATATTTTTAAATGGCTTAGGGGCTTTCCTTTTTCACTCTGACCATTTTTTCTCATAACCGTTTAGCTACTCCGACCAAAAATGTATGTTATATTTTGTGTTTAAAATGAAAATTTCCGTTTATAACTTTTGCGGCACCCTATCGGATAATTCGTGTGACCATTAGTTGTTTGGTATATTTTGCATAAAATACTTGTTAAATCACACATTAAGTAACTAAAAGATGATACATTCGAATTCAATAATTGCATAATATCTTTTATTGCATAGCAATAATTTATATAATACGGGTAAAATATACAGACAATCCAATGCAAATCCTTGGAGAAGTTCCTTTCTAATTGTCCTGTACCGCACAGCGGCTAACGGGTGACTACCTGGACCTGATTGGCTTAGGTTTTATGGGTAGTGGATAATTTCTTATTTTGCATTGGTAAAGTTATTTTAGGTTTAGACCCTCTTTCAGGGAACAAAAGATAGACCAGCCCACAACACATAAAATAGATAATAAGTTTGGCAAATATTCTACACGGTGTTTACAAGTTAGAGTATTGTAAATATTATACATAATATATCACTGTCACATTTCATTATAAAAAACTAACAATTCGGTCCAATGTTATTATAAATTTCTTACTTTATATTACTAAGTCACCATCACTTATAGTTTTTTAGGGTATGATATTTTTCGAAGCATTCTCCCACATAAGGTGCAAGTTTGTTTCCACAACTTTTACAGTGTTATATTATAATAATAAATTTGGACAACTTATATAGCGCTGTTTTTGCGAAAAATCGCCTCAAGAGCGCTGTATATATTGTTCGTTTTATTTTACCCCCCTTCTCTACTCGTATCATAATCAGAACCACTAACGTTTTTTTTTTAAGTAGGAATCTGGCGGTTAGTGTATCCAGGAGAGGCGATGCGTGAATCCATCGATGGTTCGATAGTCCGGCTGGAAAGATCAAAAGATCTCCCTCAACCAGCCTTTCCCGATTCGGCCCGCCACGCAGTAGATGGGCAAACGCATCTGTCACCGAGTCCTAGAAAAACCTCATCCCCATGAACCCGGGCACCTCTGCTATGTCACCAAACGTTGCGAACCACTTGGGGTGGCCTTTTTTTTTTTTTACAGTGAATACCGCACAAGAATCTCAACTGCTCCCGTCTGGAGCCAGTGAGACTATGGCATCCCCGATTGGGGTATGTTGTGAGGCTGAAGGTAGTGGGGAGGGGAAGGAGGTGGGGAAGAGGAAGGTTGGGAAGTACCTGGCTATTCAGATCTGGTCACCAAACACGGCTAAAGCCATTTTCAAGCAACGTTTCAATTCTGAATGGTGGTCTTACACCAGGGCGATACTGATAGTATCTTCCACTCTGGAACATGCCGCAAATATACTATATATTATTTTAAATGAATTAATTGTGAAATAACACAAGTTAATCAAATAAAATTTATTTGCGCATGCCGGGTTCGAACCCGCGACCTCCGGATTGTGTGTCAAGAGTTCTTACCCACTGGACTACGGAGGTCGTCGAGGTGGCCTGTGGCAGAGGCGTTGGTTGTCCAATAAATGCTTACCGGGGCGGCGGTACCCATTCCCGCCTCCCAAATTGAAAACGATGCAATCCGTAATACTTTTTCTGCATATATTAGGCGTTATGACATGTAGATTGACATGATTTAACCGCTGTTCTGGATCTACCGAATGTCTTCCTTTTCTTGTTTTTACACCTTCTCTATAATTTCCAACCAGCTGAATAATTAGTCTATCCACAAATTGAAAATGGCTCATTGGTATCTCAGTTAAAAAAAAAATATTTGTTGTTGTGGTGTATTCGGTGTATTAGTAGACATTAAATTCCATTTTTTTGCTGAATCAGAAAAGCTTGAGGGTGTGGGATTGATGGATGTTGAAGGTTGTTGCGGAATCACAATATTTTCTATATCACTATCTTCACTGAAATAAGCAAATCTCCTTCTTTTGGGTGGGATAATGTCACTTCCACTCTCTGTATCACTTGGATCGTTACCGACTTCTTCACCATCACTTCGAAGTAAAACTATCATTATGTTCTATTACGGTTAATTAACTATATTTCTAGAAAACGTAAATTAGTAATTCTTTTACTTTCAATTACTAATAACAACACAATAGTTCCACAAAACGAAAAAAGATGGTCACAAAAAGTGGGAATAACTGCGGAGAACCGTCATAAACGCAGGATAACGACTGACTGTTCCGAAAATATTGTAAGAAAACAAATATTTCGTGTGTTAAAATGATGCATCTATTTTTACATGAATATATCTAATTAACGGTAAATTTAAATGAAGAAATGTTAGTTTATCCAATATGTTGCGACAATTCTTTGTAATTATCGGTAATAATAGTTAGTAGAATGTCCTTAGGAAGATAGAAATTGGTGATTAAACTTGTACCTGCGCCGGGCCAGAACCTCTGGCCGACGGAGCTGCCTACCAAAATCGTTTGGGCCAGAATGTGTGGCCTACGGAGTGGAAAAGGTTAAAATTTAAAAAAATCATTTTTTTTCCTTTTATCGACAGACATCGCAGCTGCAGCAAGCAAACTCTTTGTAATATGGTGCTGGAATCGACGATTCTATTCTATGTGAGTTATAAAAAAAATCTCAGTTTTATTCCTACTTGAAACTTCAATCGCGTTTATCTCGAAACACCATTTTTGAAGTCGGTAGGCACGATTTCTCAGAAACCAATGCACCGATCTCATTGAAATTTGGCAATCTTCTTCAAAATAGCATTGACCAGTACCTGAACGAAGGATTTTCTTTTCTACTACAAATTGAGGTGATTTTTCACAAAAGCGGCGCTATATAAATTAGCCAAATATTATTAGTATTAAATAATTTTACAAGACTATATGTAGTGTAAATTGTACAAAAAATTGAATTATTTTGCATACAACTCTGCCAAAAGTTCAAATTTCAATTTTTTGAGAAATCTCCGTCCAAGAACAGCTTATACTTATCTACTAACATTTTTTTTTTTTTTTTAATTTCCAATGAAGCTATCATGAGTTATCTCCGAAAACCAGGCCCCCACCGGCTGTATTTAAGAATTTTTTTTATGATAATTTTTTTCAATATTGTTGAGAAGTCGTTATTTTATGTGCTCAACACTTCGAATGAAATAATTCATATGTTGCATTTTTGAAAAATCGAGAAAATATGCTTTTTTCCTTGGCTACGAGACCCATGTAACCCCTTAACGGAATGCCCGGTTCATGCCCAGAAGTAAAAAAGCTCCTGGCGACTATTTCAAAGGAAATAGTGGCCAATACTCGAAATGGAAGGAACAAATTTGTCAAGTTGTAAAAAAAATTAGAAAATTGATTTATATATTTTTAAGAATCAGAAATTTTTTATCTGTAAAAAACTTATATCTAATATATTACGCTTTGGTTCAATCAACTTTACAATATGCTATCATTAGCTGGGGATCCGCATACAAAACTACTCTTTCCCCGATTGAAGTTGTGCAGAGGCTAATAATTAAAATTATATTAAAAAAACCTTCTGACTACCCAACGGATCAATTATTTAAGGAATTCCAAGTACCTTCATTCAAAGATCTGTACAATAAAAATGCATTGATTCAAATTATAAAAGAAAAAGAAAAGTATCAATTTATAACTGAAAACCGTACAAGACATAAATATATTTTTTCATGCCCAAAATTAAACACTTCCTTCGCACAAAATTTTTATACTTATGAAGGAAGACTTATTTTCAACCGACTACCGGATGAAATTAGAAAAATTAATGATAAAATCAAATTAATAAACACTGTTAAAAAATATTTTAAAGATAATCTCAAAAAAATAAAAATAAAAGTTTCCAACTAATCTAATCTCAAAAATAACTTATAACTCAGTTTCCTAGTGATACTCCATTCTTCAAATAAGTTAAATTTTGTTTTGTTTTTGACAACTAATTACAATAATTCTAGATACATTATCCAAATAATAGAATTGTTTGATAGTTGATAAATACTTATAATTACAATTACATTAAACCGAACTTACAACTTAATGTTTTTTTTTTACATTCACATTGTAATTTAAGAACTTAAGATATAATAAAGCATTTAAAAAATGTACACTACTCTTCCAGACACAAGCTAATGCTTCCATGGAAGAGTGGTATTAATTAAGATATTTGAACATGAATGTACACAAATTATTACATAATGTACATTTAACATTATATTTTATATGCTAAAATAAAAATAATAAAAAAAAAAAAAAAAAAAAAAAAAATTATGATCAGAAAAACGCTAACTGCTAGAAAAAACTCCCTGATGCTTTTTAAATCCTTTGCATCTCACTTTTATGTATGGTTAAATGGGGGTCGGCAGACTTTCAAGTAATAAGAGCCAAATTGACAAGGAAACAGGATAATACATTAATTGGAGCCATATAATCCGGGGGGCGGGGGGATGGGGAGGAAGGTTACTGAAAAACCATCTCCTGTCTCTTTTTCCACCCCTTAAAACAAAATATAGATAGTTCCTGGTGAAATTTTGCACACTTGACGTCCATAATAAGACGAAAATTACTGTCTACATATGATTCGGAAAAAAACTCTACGTAAAGTCCAGCAACAGAAGATGAATTGAGTTAACCAAACATTTAAAATAATCGGGTTATGTCATAAATGCTTCTAAAGCAAGGAATATGTACAAAGAAAGAGTTGTGTGGCGTTCCATCCTCTCTGTATACACCGACATTGATTAAATGGTTAGGAAGTATATTATTCTCTCGATAAGTGACCAGTTTTTTCCTTCTTTTTTATCAAAACTTTCCTTCCTCTATTAATATGTCATTCTTTTATGGTAGTAAACTAGCGTAGACCCGTGAAAAAACACGTTAAATTAAAAAAATATATATTTTTCAAAAAAAAGTTTTTAAAAAAAATCCGCGGCTGAGAATCGAACCCCGATCAACTGCTTAGAAGGCAACTATGCTGACCAATGACCATTACACCACCAACCATTGTAAGGCAAATACTACATAATGAATTTTTTAAATGTTCGTACATACTTACGTCACCGAAATTTTATTATTTAATAATATTATACATGTATGCAATGGACAAGAAGAATAATTACTTTAAACATTATAACAATCCAAAACTTTTGAAAAACACGGAATCACTTTCAACATTTATTGAACACAGAATTTATAATCTAACGGTCACTTGAACTTGAAATGGAGACATAAACCGCTAATTCCTATACTTATAAAAAAATCACTGACCGCTGAGAGTTTATTTTCACTACAACCGAATCAAAACTCAGATAGAAAACAAGTCAATACGATTATTAATTCGGGATTTTAACGGGTTTTGTTTCGGTAAGAGAAACCGACCTCACCGGACGAAGGTTGTCGTATCACTGATGATAGAAGTTGAGCGGAAAGTTTACCGAATTACGATCCAGTTGCAAT
The DNA here is from genome assembly GCA_929108145.2 of Limnephilus rhombicus. Classification (NCBI taxonomy): domain Eukaryota; kingdom Metazoa; phylum Arthropoda; class Insecta; order Trichoptera; family Limnephilidae; genus Limnephilus; species Limnephilus rhombicus. The sequence continues at coordinate 42,639,865 of OV815279.1, forward strand.
GATGACAATATGAAAAACAGGCGTGAAAAACAAATTACCGATAATAATGTCAACATTTCAATGTTTTTTAACGTAAAGGCAATACTATGGCACAAAATTATAATTCAGCATATATTTACCCCGCAGCATAAAGAGAAATTAGAACATAAATACAGCACTAGATTCACGCGCAACGACGGGTTCATAGTTCCGAAATTTAACAATAAGTACGGACAGAGAACGTTTGAATACATCATACCGAAGATATTTAATTTATTACCTGACATTATAAAGCAATGTAATTCTATGAATAAAGTTAAATATGTGGTGAAAAATTGGCTATCGGAAAAAAATATTTATAAATAAATGAAACAATTTAACTTTGTTTGAACCACTTTTATATTTGAGTAAATCCGACCGGTTTCAGAACGAACGTTCCTTCTTCAGGGCAAATGTATACTGATTTGACAGTTTTGAAATATGGATGGGAACAATGTATTATTATGGTAGGGGTGAATTCTTTCATTTATCTACAATGGATAACCACAAAGTTATAGCTACATTCAAAAGTAAAAATATTTATATTGATATTGACGACCTCCGTAGTCCAGTGGGTAAGACTCTTGACTCACAATCCGGAGGTCGCGGGTTCGAACCCGGCATGCGCAAATAAATTTTATTTGATTCTTCTTTCGTATGGTGGGGGGTCAGAGGGGGACATCTAGGTCTGCGAGCCAGTCTAGGGCCTCAGGCGTTGCCCTGTGGACCTCATCAATCCCGCCGGGAATGAATGGAGCGGGCATTCGTTGACCACATGTTCGGTGGTCTGCACCGCACCGCATTCACACGTCGCCGACTCTTTAAGGCCCCATCTATGCATCATATGAGCACAACGGCTATGGGAGCACCTTATCCTATTGATGGCAGTCCAGAGTTTGCGAGGCAATGAGAACCCAGGCTGTCTCTCAGTGGGGTCTTGCACGAGATGGGCGTTTTTGACGTTGGCTGATTGCCACTCAAGCTTCCACCTATCTTCTGGGGTGAGAGGTGTTCGAAGGAGTCTTTCTCCTTCCGTCCAGAAGGGTTTTCGAGACTTCAAGCGGCATGCCGGGTGAGAAACGACATCATCGTGCAAGGGTATTTCGCTTTTTTGCAGCGCCTTCTTGTATTCCCTCAGTGTTGCAATCTCTCGCCTGATATTTGACGGGGTTATATTTGCAAGTACGGGGAGCCAGGGAAGAGGAGTCGATTTTAAGGTTCCGCTGATGGTTCGCATTGTGGCATTAAGCTGAACGTCGACCATGGAAGTGTGGGCGCTTCTGGCCCATACTGGAGCACAGTATTCAGCTGCTGAGAAAACCAGGGCAATGGATGCCGTTCTGAGCGTGTTGGCGTCGCATCCCCAGCTAGTACCAGCCAGCTTATTGACTAAGTTTAGTCTTGTCCTGGTTAATTAATTTGATTAATTTGTGTTATTTCACAATTAATTCATTTAAAATAATATATAGTATATTTGCGGCATGTTCCAGAGTGGAAGATACTATCAGTATCGCCCTGGTGTAAGACCACCATTCAGAATTGAAACGTTGCTTGAAAATGGCTTTAGCCGTGTTTGGTGACCAGATCTGAATAGCCAGGTACTTCCCAACCTTCCTCTTCCCCACCTCCTTCCCCTCCCCACTACCTTCAGCCTCACAACATACCCCATTTGGGGATGCCATAGTCTCACTGGCTCCAGACGGGAGCAGTTGAGATTCTTGTGCGGTATTCACTGTAAAAAAAAAAAAAAAAATGAAAAAATGTTGAATCTGTAGATATAAGATGTAAATTTTAAATTTAAAAAATGTATATGTAACTAAAATATATGCACGTTGACAAGCCAATTCAATTGGCTTAGCAGGACTTTGTTGATTATATGTTCTTTCAATAAAAAACAAAACAAAAAAAATTTTGATTTGGAAGAAGTAAATTTTCCGATGTTTTTTTTACCAGTTTGCCAAGAACAAGTAAATACGAATATATCGATACTTTTTTACCCATTTTGCTTCAAACCGAGTGAAAACAATGACGATTTTCACTGGAATTAAGTACAACAATCCCACAGACGATATAGCCTGGCCGCACACATCAGGTTTTTCCATCCGATTGTCTGATCAGACAAAAATCTGATGTCCCCATTGGACGGCCGGCGCGGAAGCGGCGCGCCGGCCATCCAATCCGGTCCGACAACGAGCGTGACCCCGGTATTATAACCAATCCGGTTTTAAAATCGATTTTTGTCTGATCAGACAATCGGATGGAAAAACCTGATGTTTGCGGCCAGCCATACTCGTATCATGAATCATGATGCATCGCCGAATAGATTTAAGATTGTTTAATATCTATATATTACAGACTGACCTGGTTATGTAGACCGATCGATCGGTGGAAGACGTAGTGGTGGAAGATTTTTTTTTTTTTTTTTACATGAGCTCCACACAGGAGGCCCTGAGGAAAATAATTTCCCTCAGGGCCTTATTTCATCTTTGAGGATGCTTTGTGGAGGGTTTTTTTTAAGGAAAAGGAAGGAGAGGAGAGTTCTGGGAAGGAAAAGGGTTTAAGGGGTGGGTAGGAATCTGGGGTTCAGTATGTCCTGGTCATCCGCCTCCAAGACCTAGACAAACCTCACCCCATGAACCCGGGCACCCCTGCTAAATCACCAAACGTAGCGAACCACTTGGGGTGACCTATGGCAGAGGTGTTGGTTATCCAATAAAGGTTCCCGGGGCGGCGGTACCCATTCCCGCCTCCCAAATCGCGCTATACAAATACTACGTTATTATTAAACTATTTCGAATCGGTTTGAACTTTGAACCACTATCGGTGGCACAATTGCATTAAAAAGTGCGCTCTAATGACTAACTAACTAACTAACTAACCATCACGCCGTTTCCCCGCAGGGGTAGGCAGAGAGGACGGACCGCCAAACAACTCGGTCTTGGCACACACTCTTTGCCTCACTCACATTCATACATCGTCTCATACATTCTCTTCTATTATTCTGCTCTAATGATACGCAAAAATATTAATTTAAAGTTGAAGCCAAACGGTTTCGGAAAAATCGATTTTTTTCACTGCGCTAAAATGTGTGAAACCGGTTTATAACAGGTGCACCCGCAAAACAAATGGACGGGATTTATAGTTATATTTTAACCTTCTCCGGAATCTATTGGTGTACAATAGCTTGTGTCGCTCTCCATGGAGAGAAAAAAAATTGCCTTATATTTAAACGTCCGGGGTCTCAAGTTTCGTATGATCTGTAGCTAATCGAAAACGTAAAAATAAATTAAATTATTATTCACTATTAGCCCACTAAAAAGGCCGGAAGTTTTGAAAAAAAAAAATAGATTTCGTGATTTGGAAAAAAAATAAAACAAAGGGTTCATATCTTATATTTTGTACCAAACTTATTTTTCATTCCATAACTGCAGTACAAAGAACCAAAAAAAAATATAGTTTTTTAAACATATGTGATGTGTCGGTTAAAAATATAAAAGGGGAAAATAACACTTTTTCTGGATAAAATCAGAATACTTGTTGACTTACTTGTATTCATAAACTTGAACTTTTTTTTCATTTTTCTCAATTATACGCATTTTTTAATAATAAACAAACGTTAAAAGGTTAAATTACTGAAAAAAAATTATTAAAAATTTTAAAAAATAATTGTTTTAGGTTTGTTTTCTGATTGTCAGTGCATTTTAGCGGGCTAATAACCATTTTTGAAAAAATAAATTTAAATGCAGTTCTCATTTTCTTTGTAAGACGCAACTTTTGAGACCCCGGCGCCTCTGAATTCAAAAGTTGAAATAATTGACACACCCTAGTGTACAACCGTTTTACGGAAAAAATGAAGAAATAAATAAATTAATAAGCATAAAGCACATCTATTCGTTATTCGTCTATTAGTTATATTTTGCACGTTACCTAAAAATACACGAATGTAAGAAACAACATCAATATTGCATTTCAGCAAATAAAACCATTATATGAACAAAAAAGAGTATAAATACTATAATTAATCGGTTTCCCATAATAATTGTGATTCAAAACTATAATAATAATTATTAAGAAATCCTAAAATCGAAACTGTAGATCGGGAGGAAAAGTACCCGAATTTTTTTTTATCCAATGACTACAAGTAAATATGTCGGCATTGTTTCAGTGGCAACAATGGGGACCATTGACGACACTTTTTAGGGGCTGTTATCAGCTAGAAAAGTACTCCTGGATGCTTTTCTAATCCTCTCTGACTGCGGGATAATAAGAAGCTTTTTCGATAACATATTAGATTTTTCAATACGATGCAATTTAGTATTATAATATATATTATTATGTAAATAACATCACAGAGTCCTCCGAACAAAAGATACAGAGAGGCGCGATTTGGATTTGCAAGAAAACTGATGCCGCATTTTATTTATCTTGATATCTTATATTTGGGAGGCGGGAATGGGTACCGCCGCCCCGAGAACCTTTATTGGATAACCGACACCTCTGCCATAGGTCACCCCAAGTGGTTCGCTACGTTTGGTGATTTAGCAGGGGTGCCCGGGTTCATGGGGTGAGGTTTGTCTAGGTCTTGGAGGCGGATGACCAGGACATACTGAACCCCAGATTCCTACCCACCCCTTAAACCCTTTTCCTTCCCAGAACTCTCCTCTCCTTCCTTTTCCTTAAAAAAAACCCTCCACACAGCATCCTCAAAGATGAAATAAGGCCCTGAGGGAAATTATTTTCCTCAGGGCCTCCTGTGTGGAGCTCATGTAAAAAAAAAAACAAATTAGATTACAATGGTTGTTGCTGTCTGTCTAGCTTATTTTTAATGTTTTTTTCGGGCAACGTGAATACAATTACGTTTCAAAAATAAGTGTCAAATTAGTTGGTTTCTGGTTATATTCAAACATATTGTCTATTTAATTTGAAGTTTGTAATAGTTTGGTATAATTAATGTTATAATCAGATATGATTACTTGAGTTTTCAAACTAGCGATAAAAAAAAAAATGGCGTATCATTGTAATAAGCTTATAAAAAATGGTATCAAAGTCGCCCCACTCCGAAAGGTGACTTTGATCACATTTTTTTAACTCACCAAACACATAGATATTTTACTTTTAAATAATATATTTTCGATAGAATAAATAATATAAACTAGGAGTAAGATAAACTTGAGCATATCGGACACACGGACACGCCAACAACAACTTCTATCGTTTATAATTTATACTTACTCTAGTCCCATGATAATGTGAAAACCCAGCATTGAAGGACAAATTATTGACCTTTTAAAATACTATGTGGGTACACCAACTTGAAACGGTAAACGCTAGGAGCAAGTGGATGAGTTCGTGAACTTAGAAAGTTTGTTAGCAAGAGATAATAGGGTAGCCGATAAGGACTTTGACAGAAATGGAATCCAGACAATTTAATTAAAGGCGAATGAACGTAATAGTCGCTAATGTACAGTTATTAAGGGAAGAAAGGCCAGTAATTTGTACTACACTGTGGTGTTCTGATACCAGTTCTGATTTATGACAGTGTATGGGACTTAATAAGATAATCGAAAGCTTTAAAAGTGTTAAGGTTATGAGTTATGAGCAATAAAGAAATAGGCGCTTACGTAAAAACTTAACGTTTAGTTGGTCACACTCTCCAAAGCGATCGGTTCCCGCGCAGGCCATTTTCTCGATTTATCTATAAGTATTTCTTTCGGCAAATATTGGTTTGTCATTCGTAAACTGGGAAAGTTTGTCTTTAAAAATATTTATAAAAAAAAACGGAAAAATACGCAAGAATTTGATTGAATCATGGATGATGGATCACACATTTGGAAAATATCGTAATAATGGGAAAATTCATTGGTATAAAAATAAATTAAACACAATAAACAAAATGCAAAAAAAAGCGTGGTAAATACTTTCTGTGTCGCCCTGGTGAAATATCACCACTCAGAATGGAAGCGTTGCTTGAAATGGCTTTGGCCGTGTTGGTGATCAGATCTCAATTGCCAGGCACTTCCCCACTATCTTCTTTCCCATCTAACTCCCCTTTATGGGGCCGTCATACTTAGTTATAAAAGCGCCGGCGTTATTTGGCTTGGCCTATTTCAGCATATAGCTCGCCATGGGATTGTATGGCGAGGTCTGTAAGGACCCTTTAATCTTCAGCGTCACAATGCACCCCAATGGAAGATGTTATAGTCTTACTGTTCGTTGAACTCAGATAAAAATAAATGTACGAACCTAGATAACCATGGAAGATGAAAACAAATAAATATCTGATATGACACCAATGGACGATGAAAACAAATAAATATCTGATATGATACCAATGGATGATGAAAACAAATAAATATCTGATATGATACAAATAAACGATGAAAACAAATAAATATTTGATATGATAACAATGGATGATGAAAACAAATAAATATCTGATATGAAACCAATGGATGATGAAAACAATAAAAAATATCGGATATGATACCAATGGATGATCAAATAAATATCTGATATGATACCAATGGATGATAAAAATAAATACATATCTGATATATATTTTTTTTTTACATTAGGTCCACACAGGAGGCCCTGAGGAAAATAATTTCCCACAGTGACTATGTCATCTTTGTTGATGCTGTGTGGAGGTTTTTTTTTAGGAAGAAGGAGAAGAGAGTTCTGGGAAGGAAAAGGGTTTAAGGGGTGGGTAGGAATCTGGGGTTCAGTGTGTTCTGGTCATCCGCCTCCAAGACCTAGACAAACCACACCCCATGAACCAATGGATATATTGGTATCATTGGTATCATATCATGATATGATACCAATGGACGATGAAAACAAATAAATATCTGGTATGATACCAATGGATGATGAAAACAAACAAATATCTGATATGATACAAACAAACGATGAAAACAAATAAATATCTGATATGATACCAATGGATGATGAAAACAAATAAATATCTGATACGATACCAATGGATGATGAAAACAAATAAATATCTGATATGAAACAAATGAATGATGAAAACAAACAAATATCGGATACGATACCAATAAACGATGAAAATAAATAAATATCTGATATGATACCAATGGATGATAAAAACAAATAAACATCTGAAATGATACAAATGGATGATGAAAACAAATATCTGACGTGATACCAATAAACGATGAAAACAAATAAATATATGAAATGAGACCAATGGATGATGAAAACAAATAAATTTCTGAAATGACACGAATGAATGTTGAAAACAAACAAATATTTGATATGGTACCAATGGACGATGAAAAATAAAGAATTTATTATAATTATTATTAAAAAAATCAATATCTGGTATGATACCAATGTACGATGAAAACAAATGAATATCTCATACGATACCAATGGATAACATAATTAAAAACGACTCTAAATTTATAATACGTAGGTTTGTAACTTTTTTAAAACGAGATTAAAACTCGATACTAACTACAAGTATACTGGACAATTGCTAAGGTATCAATAGGCGATTTTATAACATAGTTTCCTGGGAGGGAAGATATAATTGAACGCTAGCCAATAATTTAGAATATTGACCTTTCGTTATTATTTGATGACAATACGAAAAAAATAATTTCATAGATGGAACGGAGGCCAGATCCATTACTAAAATTTTACATTAAAATTTAATAAGTGGATGTTTGTGTATGTATTTATGTTGGTGTAATGTATCATTTTTTGGGAATAATGGGCTAATTCACCAACCAAAACTGAGCGAAAGGTAGTAGAGAAAACGTTAGAGTAAGCGAAGGATTTTTTAATACCATTTGCGATAAACTTTTTATTAAGCTAAATTAAATAAGTAGGTACAACATGCACAAACTTTTGTAAAAACATGTGTGTTGGTACAAACAGTCATAAACAGTTATTATTTGCATTTTTTCGGCATGAACATATTGCTTGTTGGTACAAACAGTCATAAACAGTTATTATTAGCATTTTTTCGGCATGAACATATACCTAGGTTCGTAGAAAATATACACAGGATGTTAAGGGACGTAGGTTCTTGACTTACTTTAACCGGTGATTCATGACATTATTTGGAGTAAAAATTGAAATGAAATTTCGATCTCCGGTGACATTTTGATGTTTTTTTTTCAACTTAAAACATAAACTATTATTAGGTATTAGATGATTAGGATTGCAGTGAAGGGATTACCGGTTACTCGGCTGAGTGACGAGTGATGTCAAATGGAAGAATTTTTTCTTAATTTAAGAAAAAGAAAAGTCACCGGAGACCAAAATTTTGTCACTGGTTAAAGTAAGTCAAGTACGTCCCACAACTAGGGATGCAACGATATATCGGAAAACCGATAAATATCGATAAATCGACCCCCAAAAATATCGATAGATTCAATATCGAAAAACTCAAAATATCGGTACCATAAATCTTTGGCTCACACGCAAATAAAAAGAAGAAAAACACTGACGGTGACGACGAGCTTACGTTATACCTTTCTGCTCCTGTAAATACGTATATTCTTATAAAATTAAACATTCTTGAAACACGGCAAGAGATGCAAGGTGTATATCCCAAACTTTTCAAAGTGGCAATGAGTCATCTACCAATCGTGGCAACAAGTGTTCCTGCTGAACGTCTTTTTCAAAGACAGGAGCCACTATAACTCAAAGCAGAAACCGGCTAAAAGGAAGCAGACTGTCAAAAGTTACTATTTTTAAGTTCGATAGCTGGTACAAAATACTGGAATTATTTTTTTTTTTTAAATAAAAAAAAAACACATTTTATATACCTTTCCAAATTTTGTGATTATTCACATAGGTAAGTATAAAAAATATATACATACATAATCGATAGACGTTTGATATAACTAAAACAACATTAGAATTCTATAAGCTTTAAAAAAAATAAGAAATATCGATATATCGACTTAATTCGATGTATATGGATATCGATATATCGAAATTTTTAAAAACCTTGCATCCCTACCCACAACTCCCTGAATATATTTTATTATTAACACGTCTTAATACTTAAAATTTATATAACTGTATAATACAGTACCAACTACTGTATGTACAATGACAAACTGATAAATATAGCACAGATTTACATATGTAATTACATTACGAAACTTATTCAGGGTTTGATTAATGTGTTAAGTGTTAAATTCAACAATGAAAGTTGAAGCAATTCTAACAGAAAAGGTCATCATTTGAACTTTGAACGGGTTATGTAAGTAAATGCTTTGCAAATTTTCGTTATGATCAAATAAATATTACGGAATGTCGGTGCATTATACTAAATACATCTTTTTAAGAGAAATTACAAACTGTACCTAATGCTTGGAATTCGATGACATAGGACTTATTATGACGAACTACGAACTTTCAAAAGATAAGCATATTAATAATAATTTAATCAAGTGATTATGTTGTCTGTTTGGTTGGTACAACTAATTTGCACCCACAATCATTGGAACATATCTATTAGAAGTATGTACATATTAGGTGAATCCTACTCTATCCCTCAGAACTCTGGCATTCAGTCGGTCTAACGCTGGGGGAGGATTTGTGTTTTTCCGCTTTGCAATAATAAACAAATGAAAAATTAACAATTGTACATATCAGAAAACTAAAAACTGTTATTGAACGACTAATCCAGTGGTTTACAAACTCTTTTGGTCCACGGACCCCTTTCCCAAACTGTTTTGGCCCACGGACCCCGGGGCGGATAGCACAACGGAGGGGGCGGAATGGGATAGGGTGGGACGGAAAATTAACCACAACAGAGGGGTCGAAATGGGATGGGATATGGGGTGGAACAGGGTAGGATGGGGTAGGGCAAAACATCCCATCCCATTACGCCCCTCCCCTGACTAAATTTCTATATGAATAAAAATGTATCAAAAGCTTGCCGCGGACCCCCCGACGTCATTCAGGGACCCCAAATCAATTTTTATTTTCCACGGACCCCCTGAACGATCCTGGGGACCCCTGGAGGTCCGTACGGACCACTTTGGGAACCACTGGTCGAAACACTAAAACAACTAAAATTACTCACACTTGACCGGTCAGCGGTTGAGTGGGCATAGCCCTTGGGTCCCACCCGAGCGTCGCGTATTCGATTCCTCGACTGGCTAAGTCCTCCATCACAACATAAGCAACATTTTCGGTTTTCTGTGGTGGTAGTAGGAGATTTTCAAACATTGTTGGGTTATTCGTAACCCGGGAATGTTTGTCTTCCTTAAAAAAAAAAAAATAATATTCACAATGGAAAATTTGATAGAGAGATGAGATATTTATTAGACAAATGAATGTATTATAAACATCTTCACCTCGCTTTGTCGTAGATTCATAAAAAGATAATTAATAAAAAAATTTAAAAAGTTTCTGAACTTTTTTTTAAATTGCGGTTGGAAACTTATGTTTCATAGAGATGTACAATGTATATTTCAATTCTTCTGTGGTTAACTTCAAAATTAAAAAATATATAAAGCGTAGTGCTTTCTCTTTCCAAAACTGTTATGATCATATTTCTCATTCATGACAGTACATAACATACGTTACATCATTTCGTAAGGGAGACACAACGATTTCTATGAGACCAAATGAGCTGTTCCCAAAAGCGAACAAGTTTACTACGGGTAATAGCTGTTTGTTCGCAAAACCGAACTAATTAACCTGAAGGGCTAGCCAAGCAATCGATTGTTACAGGAAATAGACTATAAAAGGTACGTGTTATTGTTAGCCGATAACATAATATAAATACTGTTATCAGAAAAGTGAAACTAAGATAAAATAATTACAGTTAAATAACAAACACTCGTACGTGTTCAGATAAGGCAGCCGATAAATAAGAAATTTCAAAATAGCACACTTCGCAGAAATGTATCGTCTAATATCTTTATCTTAGCGTGAGCCTATCGCACAGAAACAATTTCTGAAGGTGTGACTGTCAGACAAGTGGCAGAAAACGCTGTCCGACCCGACAATTTTTACACCATCTTCCTCTCCCCCATCTCCTTCCCCACCCCACTACCTTCAGCCTCACAACACACCCCAATTGGGAATACCATAGTCGCACTGGCTCCAGACGGTTGGGTGGTTAACGATTCTGTTTGGCGGCCTCTTTCCAGGGCGATACTAGTGTGGAAGCGAACAAAGCAGCTGTTTTGAATCGCGAAATCATTCATTTCGGCTCCTCACAAACCAATAGCGATCCCTCAACATTTCCACATAGTCACCGACAGCCGGGACAAATTAAGAGGAACCATTCTGTTCCAGACTGCCGACGACGTAACAGCTTTGTCAATCGCCACTTGTTCGCTCCTACTTTTCATATAATTTATAAATTTTGTAAAAAATAAAATTTCATAATTTATATATTTTATAAAAAATATATAAATTATGGTACGGATGTAAATTGTTATACTTGATAAACTTGTAAGTACATTGTTAAATGCATATTTGATTTATACACAACTATAGATCATCTCCCACATACTAGGAATACCTTTGACTGCGTAAGGATTTTTAAAATTTTGAACTTTTGCTGAATTTTTTTAGTGTACATGGTGAGTTAGATTTCCAGTGTCAGTTATTTTTCTCTGAAGTGCGCTCGGACGTCAAATTGGGATAAAATATTATCAAAGCCCAAAGAGAGAATTCAAAGGGGTTGGCTTCATTTTTGGGAACAAACTTATAGTTTGTATCTAAACGTACACAACGTTGTGTTGGGACAAAGCTAAATAATTTCAGACACATGCTTGCCGCTTTTTATTATCTCGGTTGGGAGCATTTGGTACTCTGAGCGGTAATCACATAAAAAAAAAACATCAATGTGAATACATACATTTTCCTTACTCTAAAACTCTACTTATTACCACGGTGCGCGCAGGTATAATTAAGCCGGGCTTATGGCCGACTTAAAATACAAAACGCTTACCAACGCAAAGCCGACGTATCCGTTGCCGAGTGGTTAACATTCATGTCTTCGGATCAAGAGGTCGCGGGTTCAAATCACATATAATTAAAATAAAATAATTTAAAGTTTATTTGCGGCACGTTTCAGAGATGTAAATATCCTCAATATCGCCCTGGTGAGAGACAACCGAGCGAAACCGAAATGTTTCTTGAAATGTCACTAATCGCGACATCTGAACAGCCTAGATACCTACTAATCAACCTTTCCCTTCTTCATCTCCTTCCCTTCACCATCGTCTTCAGCCTCCAACATACCTTAATTATGTTTTCGAAGAAAGCATATTCTAAAAGGTTTGCACTTCGTGGTGGCACTATTTATTTTATTAAAAGACAACCTTTGATCTATATTTAATATTTAACTTTAGTGTACATTTACTCCTGGTGATGAGAAAATCGTTCCCGAAGCATGTAGATTGTGTGTATATAAATAAAGTGATGTAAACTAAGTTATTTGTCGTTTTAATAAAATACCTTAATTGGGGTCGCCATAGTCCTAGTAGTCGCCATGGTCGGCTTTTGACAGTTTGGACTCTAGTGCGGTGATCACGTAAAAAACGATAATAAAGAACTAAGCAAAAGCAAATATAAAAGTAAGGAAGGGGAGAGAACGAGAAGAAGTGAAATAATTGTCTTAGAGCATTTGCCACGTAAGCAGGAGGTCCTGGGTTCTAGTCCCAGAGGTGCCAATATCCTTTTCTGATTTTTCCGTCACCAGATTTTCGATTGAGTTTCGCTAATATTGTTTTCATTTAATTAAATATTACAATTTGTGGTTTTACTCATAAAGTTTAAAATAAAAAGAAATAATTGTCATTTGACTCTCGCAAAATAATGTCTTTATAAATGTTGTAAAGGATACCTAATGCGAGAGATCTTAAAGTTATAATCATAACATATCAGAGAAGAAGATACTCTCAGTATCGCTCTGGTGCAAGACAATTTTTTTGAATTGAAACGTTGCTTGAAGTGGCTTTAGCCATTGACCTTAAAATTGGTGACCAGATCTGAATAGCCAGGAATTTTCCCACCTTTCTCTCCCTCATACCCTTCCCCTACCTACTACTATGGGGATGCCATAGACTCAATGGCTGCAGACGGGAGCAATTGAGATTCTTGTGTGGTTTTTTATATGGATACCTCACCAGAGTCCCAGCTGCTCCCGTCTGGAGCCAGTAAGACTATGGCATGCCCAATTTGGATATTCACATAAAAAAAGAGATTTTAAATTAAAATAACATACATTCATGATAGTAGGGGAGGCGAAGCAGGGATTTTGGGATTTACTCAAGCGCGTCAGATTAACTAAGGGGAGATACCTCACGACCTTGTTATGGACTACCACCATATATGAACCCATAATATTGGTGGGTGCGGCTAGGACAACCGATCAGATTAGTAAAAAAAAATCGATACCTGTAGTTACTCGAGCGTGTCAGATTAAGGTAATGTGAGTTAATTACATGCAGAAAAGTTTACATTTCAATAATCTGACGATTTGAACGTAACGTAAGAAAGTTAGCGAGTCACAAAGTTGCAAAAAAAAAACGTCACGTGGATTTACTCGAGCGCGGTTAATTTTTTTTTTATTTTGAAGGAAATAATGTAAGGATCATGGAAATAATATAATCTGACGATTTCCACATGCCGAAGTGGCTAAACTTTGTATTTCCCCCTCCGCGCTTTGGTTCCCTTCTTTAGGGCGCTTGTTCTCTAGGTAGATATATTCTGTCGCAGCCATTACGTCAATGGTCGCAGCCAGAGCCTATTTAACCGTTGGGTCGCGCGTTCGCATTCGTAGATTTACAACGATTTGGTTAATTAATTTTGTAAAGAAGCTTAATAAGTGAAATACAAAATATTATTTTTTTGTTCATTGTATTTATTTTTTGTTCATTGTTCTATTCAGTAATAAAAACAACAACAAAATTTTTTTTTTTTTTTAAACCGTCAGATTAAGAAAATCATTATTATTGGTCAGCACAACAAGGACATCACGCTGAACCTTCTGTATAAAAATCTGACGAGCTCGAGTAAGTCAAGGTCACGATTTTTTTTTACATCTTTAAAAATCAGCCATGAGTTTAGGTTACGTCCAAATCGTCAGATTATTGGAATGTAAACTTTTCTGCATGTAATTAACTCACATTACCTTAATCTGACACGCTCGAATAAATCTTTTTTTTTTTCAATTTTCTACCTCTTCATACGGCCACCCCCACCACTCAAGTCGTCAGATTAATATCTCCCCGTTACCAGAAACACGTAGGGCGTATACGCTATTAAAATCTGACGAGCTCGAGTATGTCATGGTGACGATTTTTTTTTACATGTTTGAAAATTTATACTCGCTCTCCCCACCACTGGAATGGCATACATCATATAAACTTTTTTTCTTTTTAGCATCTAATCTTTGCAATCCCATAGGTCCCCACGACGCTCGAGTAACTACACATTTAGCATCAATGCCTCCCCTACTATGATAATTTAAATATCAGAAGTAGGTGGGTAGATACCTAATAATATTGTTCAATTTATCTTTTTTTTAGTTCAGTTAAACCAGTCGTAATCTCTAGATAATGTTTAATTTGCGGTTGAAGAGGTATAATTTACCGAAAGATAAAGAATGTAGGCGGACGAATCGATGAGACTTTTTGCAAGAAATAACGGAATTACTGTGAACACGTTTAAAGCAAAAAATATTTAAATATCAACCGTAAAAAAACTTTAAGCAATATCTATTCTTAGATACACCCGGGGTCATAAGAAGAACAGTGAAAAATTATTCAATTTCTATTTTCAATAACTTTTGAAGGGTATACACGTAATATATCAATGAAGAAGATAATATTAATAAATCTAAACGAAACATGAAACAGAACAAGACGCATAAAAATAAGGTGATCCATATAAATAAAACAGAATACGTTAATTAACTTTTTGAAGTGAAAACTTCTTCAGCACCGTTGTGATTTGAAACTCGATGAATCGAAAAATAGCGACACTAATAAGAGACAAATACATATATCTATAGTATTTAGCCTGCGATAGAATGAGATAGTATAATCGGTCTCTTCATGCGGTTCTCCGTAGTCTCCCCACTCTTGCCTATTTTAGTTTTCTGAAGGTTTCACTTCTACCGCGTGTGAATTGCACACGGTGATTTATAAATTTGATTTTTTATAATAGCTCCACACAGGAGTCAAATTTCCTCAGGGCCTGTGTCATCTTTGGGGATGCTGTGTGGGGGATCTTTTTAGGGAAAGGAAGGAGAGGAAGCTCTGGGAAGGAAAAGGTGTGACAGGTGGGTAAGAATCTGTGGGTCAATGTGTCCAGGAATGACGGACATATGAATCCATCCCCCCACTGTGCCGCTGGGCGATGGATTGAGAAAGTCCGGCTGGAGAAGTTTAGGTTAGGTCTCCCTCCACCAGTATCTCTCGATCCGGCCCGTCACGCAGTATGTGGGCAAACGCGTTCGCCTCCAAGGTATAGGCAAACCTCACTTTATGAACCTGGGCTGCTAGGTCACGAAACGTAGCGAACCACTTGGGGTGACCTATGGCAGGGGTTTTGGTTATCCAATAAATGGTTCTCGGGGCGGCGGTACCCATACCCCCTCCCATATTGTAACTGTCTAGGTTACAAATAAATTGATTAAAATAAGATTTTATTATTATAAATTATTATGTAATTTTCTATAAACATAAATTTTGAATGAAAATTTCAAAAAGTTTTAAAAATGACACAACTTCCTTTTTTTCTAACTAAAATTACTGGTAACGAAAAATAATTAAAATTAGCACATATTTTATTAGATAAATGCATTATAAACATCACCCACTTGCATTTTTTCAAATTGCGGTTGTCGGATCTTTGGTTTCATAAAAGCGTACATTTTAATTACTGTGGTTAACTTTAAGATTTGAATTTTGCGTGTTGTTTTCTCTTTCCAATATACGCAGGAGGCCCTGAGGAAAATGATTTGTATGTATACCTCACAAGAGTCCCATCTGCTCCCCTCTGGAGCCAGTGAGTCTATTGCATCCCCAATTGGGGTATGTTGTGAGGCTGCAGGTATTGGAGAAGGGAAGAAGATGGGGGAGAGGAAGGTAGGGAAAAAGGGTAAAGCCATTTCAAGCATCGTTCAAATTCAGAATGGTGGTCTTATACCAGGGTGATACTAAGAGTATCTTTCACTCTGGAACGTGCCGCAAATACACTATGTATTAATTTAAATGAATTAATCGTAAAAAAACAACAAATTAAACAAATAACATTTATTTGCCCGCGCCAGGATTCGATCCCGCGACCTTCGGATTGCCAGTCAAAAGCCTTACCGCTAGATCACGCCGGCCGTCATCACCATTGGTGAAGGAGACCCAACGATCTCCATGAGACCTTCATGAGTAGTTCCGAGATGCGAACAAAATAGCCTTAGAGGTTAAAGGTTTTTTTAAATCATTGTTCAATTAAAAAGCGATTGTTCAGAAGGCGGTTTACTGACGCGATAGTTTTAAGGTTAGTTTTTTTTCTTCTATCATTTAAACAAACTTATGAACCTAAGAAGCAAAAAGAGATACTTGGATTGGGTTAAATTTGAAAAAAAAAATTCTGTTTTAATTTGCTTCACAGAAATCATGAAAACAATAACTGCAAAATGACCAGGAGCGCAGTTGATCGCGGAGGTACGTGATGTGGGAGTGTGGTCGCGCTGCCCGCTGTCGAACCAGATGGGCCGTGACTAATGGGGCTGCCGAGGACCGGGGGAGAAAAGGGAGAGACGCCGCGGTCGGGTCGACACCCCCGCTACTCGCTACTCCTGCAATCCTGGTCTCCAGACAGGTGAATTGGTATTGACGCCCCCACGGGATTGATTACGCATACGATCGACGTCCTAAGCAGTAGGGAAAAGCATTCCGGATTGTGTGTATGTTAAAATCCTCAGGCCTCGGGCCAATTTTATCTAATGGTCAAATTATTCCCGCTTTGCAATAAAATCCAAATAAATGGAATATATCTAAACGCATCCGAAAACTAAAAACTGATTTTGAAAGGTGATGAAATACGCCATTAATTTTATAATTTTTTAAACATATCATTTTTTTTCGACTGTCTTGATTCTGAGTTGGCATGGAACCATTTAAAACAAGTGGATAGCGGAAAAATGTAATCCTATCTATAAAACATGAAATCATGCCTACGTAAAACCGTGAGCTTTATGTTCCAAAAGTGTAGATACGAACGATAATTTGGGAGGCGGGTAGGGGTACCGCCGCCCCGGGAACCATTTATTGGATAACCAACACCTCTGCCACAGATTAGTTTTTAGATTTTCACGGTCAAAAGTAATTTCGTTATTTGTTTTTGGGGTGTTATGCCGTGTTCGCTACCTCTCCTTCTTAAGCCAACGTTTCTAAACTTCTTTAGCCAACGTTGGCTAAAGAGGGAGGTAGCGCAACACGGCATAACACCCCAAAAACAAATAACGAAAACCTCTGCCACAAGTCACCCCAAGTGGTTCGCTATATTTTATTTTGTTGTAATTTTGAAAAAAAACTTATTTATGTTTTTTTTTTACTTTTACCAAGTAAAATCATCTCTCGAAGTTAGTGCACTTTATCTTTGCAACACGGTATCGCTAAATATAGGTAGTCACAAGTCCGTAGTTCATTTGAGATGTCGCAATTTAAAAGTTAGGACGAGTAGAATAATTAGTTCTGCGAGTTTAAAAAGTTCGTCTTACTTAGATTTAAAAGTTTTATCAGAGATAAACTTTAAAGCATTTAAATCTGATGTTTCCTTCGTCTCCAAACTTTCAAATTGCGATTTCTCAAGAATTATATTTTAAAGTTGATGACTTTTATCTGACCTTTTATTAAAATAAGGCTAGGATATTTTTTAGAGAGATGTAACAAAAAAAAAATAATAACACTACAAAAAAGAAGTATAAAATACTTATATCTTCGATCAAATAATCTAAATAAAGTATAAACGAATCGTGAGGCGAGTATGGGTACCCCAGAACCATTAATTAAATAATCAACATCTCTGCCATACCTAATAGTGGTTCGTTACATTTGGTGACTTAGCAGGGGAGCCGGGTGAGGTTTGTCCGAGTCTTGGCGGCGGATGCTTCTGCCCACACTCTGCGTAAAGGGTCGTTTCGGGAGACTGTTTGAGGGACACCTTACCAGCCGGAAACTTTCGATCCAGTACACCGCAGTGGGAGGAATGGATTCAAACGTTCGTCACTCCTGGACACACACTGACCCCAGATTCCTACTCACCCTTCATAACTTTTTCCTTCTCGGAACTTCCTTTCCTTAAAAAGACCCTTCACACGGCATCCACAAAGACGACATTGGCCCCGAGAGATATTGTTTTCCTCGGGCCTCCTGTGCGGAGTTTAAGTAAAAAAAAACATGGCTAAAGCCATTTCATGCCAAGCAACTTTAGGATAGTGAGGATATCTATCATCTTCCTAACGATTCTATTGGTATTTCAAACCACCACAGCTCATAATGGAAATGACATACGAGACGAAAAAACGCAAAAAAACTTAACAAATTTCATAACAGAGAGCCTTATTTAAATTAATATAAATTTAACTTCAGCGGATTCACAACGAATATATGAATATTCCATGGAGTAGAAAGAAGTGCCATCAAACGAAATAATATGCAATTAATGCGTTTATTGCCAGTAATATAATTAAATCCTTCACCATCGATCAATAACGGTAAATTATGCACTCTGCAATTGAAATACCGTCCATATTGTAATCATAGCTCAATGATTTGATAAAAAATGAAATAATAATTTATTTATTTATTAATTTTCAACGCCCTGATGGGCTTTTACATGACAAGTTTACAACGCAGAGACATTATTTAAATAAAAAAAGATAAACTGTAAAAATATAACTAGTAAACATCTTATAAAAGGTAGGTATACAGATAAAACAATACAAAATTAATAAACAAATAAAAGTACGAAAAAAAACATTATAGGAAGACAATTTGAAAGGTTAGTATGGGTACCGCCGCCCTGGGAACCATTTATTGGATATGTCGTAGGTCACCCCAAGTAGTTCGCTACATTTGGTGACTTGGCAGGGGTGGCCGGGTCCATAGGGTGAGGTTTGTCTAGATCTTGGATCGGGGGACTGGTTGAGGGAAACATTTTGACCTCTCCAGCCGAACTCTCTCGATCCATTGCCTTGCACCGCAGTGGGAGGGATGGATTCATACGTCCATCACTCCTCAACACATTGACCCTCAGATTCACACCACCACCCATACTTTTTTCCTTCCCATAACTTTATTTTCTTCCTTTCCCTAAAAAGACCAACCACACAACATCCCCTAAGATAGGCCCTGAGGGAAATCATTTTTCTAAGCCCCCCCCCCCCCCCCCCTGTGTGGAGCTAATGTAAAAAAATCTCGAAATATTTATATATACATATATGTTGTACATTCGAATCCGTTATGTCATTGGAATATATTTCAGATGAAAAGGTAAATGGATTCGCTGCTTAGCTGCGCTACACAGTAGCCACAACGAGTCAGACTGACTAACGAACGAACCATGACGCCGTTTCCCCGAAATGGTAGGCAGAGAGGACGGACCGCTATGCAACTCATACATACTCGTACTCTTCTATTATTCTGAACGAGTCAGTGCTTCCGGAAATCCGACAACACCTTCGTTCAGGCTATAGTCCAGTGGCTCAGCGCACCCTACATTGTAGATGGAGAAATTCCCTCAAACCACACTAATAAACTGCTAAGATGGATATTCACCAGTTTCCCGTTTGTACCTACTACCAGTTTCCGGACACCGTGTATAAGGAATACATTTTCGCAACCCTCCGATTACCTAAGTGTAAATATTATTTAAGTTAAAACAACAACAATAAACAATTTAAAATATTCTTCGTCCATCCGTCATAGATGTCACTTTTAATAATATAGACTTTTGAACAATTATTATAAGTAATTAATAATTATCAGCCTGAAACACTCATCTACATTGAAAAAATCTCCTGACAAAAGATACATGCCGCCGAGCACTTACAATGCCTTTCCCACATGAAACACTAGTATATATTGAATTATAAGCCGTCGTAGTCAGTCGACAGAGCAGTTGAAATCAGTTGACGCGGGTTCGAGTCCCGTCGGCGGCATGTATCTTTTCTCGGGAGATTTTTTCAATGTAGATGAGTGTTTCAGGCTGGTAATTGTTACTACTTATAATAATTGTTACCCTTTGTGCTATGCATAGAAATCTTGTCTTAAGCGTTAGTTTATCAATTAAAAATAATAATTAGAATTTGGAAAGTGATACTATAAAGAAAATTATCCTCTCACTATGTAAAACGTGTAAGAAACGTTAAAAAATTGCTTGCCACGCTCAAATTTGTAGTCGGTGGCATCGCAGTTGTAAATTTTGTGAACTTTTCGTTCGTTCGCTAGTGTTAGTTAGAACAGAGGCGTTAGGTAGATGTCTTTGTTCTACCGGAATTACAATGGAAGGTGCTTCAAGGAACTAGCATCATTGATTCCTCCGGCATCGGTACATAGTCAGTAGGTATAACAAGCAAATAGTTGACATTTGTCAAATGAGAACGGGTAGTTTCTTTGATTCGTTATTTAGTTCAACGGCTCGATTGGGGAACGATTTGTGAACCTCCTGCATCATGGATCTTTTCACAAGGCCCCGAGAGAAATTATTTTTCTCAGGGCCTCTTGCGTAAAGATAATATAATTTTCTCATTTGGCCGCCTGCAAAGTTAAGTTTGTCGAGCTGTGACTAAATGTGCTGCACATTTATTCACAGGGATCTAATAAATTATGATTACCAGGAAGTAAGGTTGGTAGGTACCAGAGCGTCATATACCGACCCTCATTTCTAATGCTAATTCAAAATAAAATAAATTAATTTCAGTAGAATGTAAGCGAACAGAAAAATATCGACTAATCTTCATTACTACTTGAATTGCAATATATACTCGTAGGTATATGCTTGAGTATTAAATTTAAGGGTCGACCGAGATCTCGGTCTCGGCATTCTCGGCTACAAATTCTACCGAGAACTGTCTCGGTTCTCGGCGAAAAATTGCCGAGGTTCTCGGCCATAACCGAGACCGTTGTAAGTAGTTACGGTATAGGATAATGGGATTCAAATCTACCGCACGCGTCCACATTCGTCACTTGGTGTCAGTGCGTGAGAGAGCTGTCGATTGTGATGAAAGTTTTTATCAGCACCGCCTACTAGTGCAGTAAGTGAACAGCTCTTTAGCACAGCTGGTCAATTATATAACATGAGGCGACACTCTTTGAAAGGTGAAAACGCAGAAAAAATTATTTTTATGTGCTACAACATCATGTTGTTTTATTTTGATTATTAAAACTATTTAAAACAAATTATTATTACATTTTTAAATATACTATATTATGCAAAAATAGCGCATTTTTATTTTTTTCTCAATTTATCTATTCTCGGTCTCGGCTCTGGGTCTCGGCCGAGAACGAAAAACCTGTCTCGGTCGACCCTTAATTAAATTCCCTCAAATTCATAAACTCTTTGTATTTTACGTAATCAATGTTTGGGTTATTACGCCGTGTTGCGCTTCCTCCTTTAGCGAAGGTTTCGGTGTCAAAGTGTCATCATCAGAATGTAGATAGTGGAGAAGTGTGGTTTGCATTAGTGATGCAAGATGCAACGAATACTACTTTTACGAATACGAATATCAAACCTACTATCCGGCGAATACGAATAAATTGGCAGAGTAATTCACGCTCGATTATTTAACCTTTTTCTGTTTATTTTATTATACTAATAATTAAAATTTACAACTGTGAATTTTTTATGGAGAAAACACAACATCTGTAGATTCCCTGGTGACAGGCGATTTCTTTTTTCAGTTTGGATGTTGCCAGCCGTTAAAAAAAGCACGTTTACGCGAGGACATTTTATTTAAATTTAGTTCCTTTTACTTCGCAGCTAACACACATAATTGCAATTATACAATTTACAATATACTTGCACACTTGACCTGTGCTTTCGACTGTCAAATACTGAAACTAGTAACAAAAAGAACGCGTATTAAATGAAAAAATTCGAGGTTCATAGTACAGTACCACAAACTTATCTTTGCCGGTGGCAAAAATTGGAAGTACAATTTATACATAGACATTTTGACATTTCTATGACATATTTGTTCACCACCAGCGATACCACCGCCGGCACAGGTAAGTTTGTGGCATTGCAATAGGGAATTTCCCTGAATTCCACATCGCGTCTTGTCATTGCGGCTATAGCGTTCGGTTACAGAGGTGCGTGACGCGTGACACACGGTATAATCAAACGGAGATGCGTACAAAAGTTTTTTTTTATAGTATTCGTATTCGTAAATATTTATTCGCCGAATACGAATATTCGGCAAATGTCTACTATTCGGCGAATACGAATATTCGTATTCGTTGCATCACTAGTTTGCATATGTAGAAGTGATACCGTGTCTCGAGCTTTAATCCGTTTAAAGCTGGTATTTCAGTACATATTTATAATAAATGGGGAAATTAATGTGATTTTCGGCGTTTAGTTTTGTAACCTTTAAGTACGGGATACCAAGTTGACTTTGCATTTAGTTTATGCTCTCTCTCTATAGTCTCTATTACTCTCCAAATACATATTATGTACATATATTCAAAGCGAACAAAAAAAATTACAATTTGGGAAGTGGGTGTGAGTAACGCCGCGCGCCGCCCCGGGAACCATTTATTGAATTCTGCCTCAGGTCACCCCGAGTGGTTCGCTACGTTTTGTGACTTAGCAGGGGTGCCCGGACTCGCGCGGTGAGGACTGTCTAGGTCTTAGCGGCGGATGCGTATACCCACCCACTGCGTGGCGGGCCGGATCTGGTGACAATGGTTGAGTGAGACCTTTTGACCTCTCAAGCTGGACTCTTTCGACCCATCGCCTTGAACCGCAGTGGGAGGGATGAATTCATAAGTCCGTCACCCCTAGACGCATTGACCCCCGATTCCCACCCCCTCATACCTTTTTCCTTCCCAGAATTTCCCCCACACAGCATTCCCAAATTTAACAATTTATTATATCAATGATATTTGATATACAAAAATAAAAATATATTTACTTTCAATACTAAATACCGTTTTTCAATACTGTACATCATTAACCTTTATGAAACAATATTAAACTCAAATAAAAAGGGTAGATAACAATATTCATTCACCGTTTCAACATAACGAGCGAAAGTCAATAAACCCAACGACCCTTCCTATACACACACACAAGTAATAGAGTCAGGTAGGGCCAGGAATGCAAATTCCCGGAGTAATTTAGGAAAGGTGCCGGCTTTGTGTAGCGACGTCCCGTTGAAGGTTAGAAGCCTCCCAGTGTAAAGGGTGAAGGACTTTGAAATTGCAAGCGCAGAAATGCAGGTAAATTCATTTGGCAGTATCACGTACAACAGCTGTGATAACAATCTTATAATAATGGCAATAAAATTCGGCAGTCAACGGATATATAACCAAAATATTTAGGGTCGGTTGATCAGTTGTTTGAACAAGCGAATCGTCGCAAATCGACGATTATTTGGAAAGGGTTCTAACTTCACTTCACCTTGTTCTGAGATATGAGGTGTCAAAGTTTGCAAAGACGATTTCTCATAATAATAATAAATTTTGACAACTTATATAGCGCTGTTTTTGCGAAAAATCGCGTCAAGAGCGCTGTACAAATTAGCATGGCTTTTACATTAGAATTTACTTAACTTAGGAGGCTCGATAACAATTCGTCTTGCAGCTATCAAGCGCATGGATTATTGGAATTCTAGCCCCCCGATAAATTAAATAAAATATCTTTTTATACACGTATTTCAATTTACTTAATTATGTAGGGGGCTAGATAACCACTCGTCTTGCAGCTATCAATCGTATGGATTGTTGGAATTCCAGCCCCCCAATAAATCAAATAAAATATCTTTTTATATGTACGTTCTTTTTATTACCAATTTCCGGGTTTGAGGTTGAATCTTGTGTAAAGTAATTTAATTGAACATATTTTAAAGGAAATTATTTAAAAAGGACGTATACTTACCATTTTAGAACATACCTAAACACGTAAATAGAAATTTGTGCAACCAGTTACGGCATAATAATTCATTGCATAAAGTTCTAATTACATTTCCCAATTGCAATTCCTAGCTAGTGCTACGTCGTATTTAAATATTTTCCATTAAAATGTGATAGACTAAAATACTTTAAAATTTTAATAGATTACGAAAATTCGTCTTTCGAAACGTAGAAACAGGCGTAGATAGAACCCTATTCAAATGAAATGAGAACCATGATGCGCCTCGTATTTACGATCAACTTTCAGATACAAACAAAATAGAGAGTGTAAGTGATGTGATGATAGAACCTTGTAAAATGAATTATAATTGAAAATGCTTGATTTTTTTATTTTTTATTTTTATTTACAAAAAGTTACATAAAATATAATAAATTTTACACAATAATTAATTACATAATACATGTATTCCATGTACCCCCATAAATAAGCAGGGCTTGTGTGTATGGGGGGTGTTATTACATTGGTTCAATTTATTATGTTTAATTCAGTTCAAATTTTCAGTATAATTTTTAAGTTGAGTTGTAAATTTTTTTAAGTTACTGTCCATGTTTCTGATTTTTTCAGGTAGTGAATTAAAAAAATTAACTCCGAGATATTTATGATTTAACTGTCCTATTATTTTTTTACATTTTGGAATAGGAAGTTTTGATGTTTGTCTAAGATTTCTGTTATTTTTAAAGGGTGCAACTTTATTTTGAATATTGTCTTTATAAATTTGTAATGTTGCGTGATAAAAGTATAATGCACTTAATTTTCTGACCTTAAATTGTTTGAATAACAGTTCTGATGAATATGAGTAGGGTTTTTTTAAATTGTTTTTATTATTAGTTTTTGTGATATGTAAATTGTTTGTGTTTGATTTGTATATGTACCGCCCCATCCTATAATGCCGTATTGTATAATTGATTGACAGAAAGCGAAGTATGTAGCTCTAAGTAATTTTTCGTTTAAAATATCTCTTAAGCATCTTAGTTAGAACTTTGTCATACATAACGAAAATACAATAAAGATGGTTCTGGAAATTATTTTGGGAATAGAAATGCTATGGCATTCAAAGGTCATTTTTGAAAAAAATGTCAGTTAGAATCCTATCCAAATGAAGTGACGAATTAGCGGCATTTTGATTTTTTGACATATTAAAAGTCCACGTTAATCGTGTGCTCTCGGCCCGTCAGATGGCTGTTTGATCAAATGTTGACGCCGTCAAGCATAACGGTTGAGGTTTAACGACGAAGTCAAATGTTCAAGGAATTAGTCTGTTGATGTACGTACTCTTTTTTATTTATTTACGTATATTATTCACTAATATTTATTAACGCCCTTTTGGGCTTTTGCATGGCATGACAATATTTTTATGAATACAGGTTAAGAATATTATATTTTTCGTGAAGTTAATAAATACCTCATTAATTAAGAATTTCTTTTATTTAGGTGATAATATACAATATTAAATTAATGAATACAAAAAAATATTACAAACAGTATAGGTAAATATTTATTAATTGGAAAAAATACCAACATTCTGAAATTGATTTTAATTTCTAAAAAATCTTTTAAATTTATTTATTTTATTAATTATACGTTTTATTAATTTATAAAACATACGAATTTCGGTGGTCTGTGCAAGGGTGATGTAATAATACTCCTGTAAGGCAAAAAAGTATTTAGGTTTAACGAATTTTAATTTAATAAAACTGATTATAATATTTGGCTGATAAATATAGACATGGCACGATCAAGTGAATCAGTTACTTGAGTTGGGCAATGTCAAGAATCAGAATAATAGAATAGTAAGTATGAGACGATGTATGAATGTGAATGAGGCAAAGAATGTGTGACAAGACCGAGTTGTTTGGCGGTTCATCCTCTCTGCCTATCCCTGTTAGTTAGTATTTGTTTTGTTTAAATGTTTTGCAGATTATTTTGAAAGGCAATGATTCCGAGGCAAATATTATTGAAATAAATACTTTATTAACCATCCAATTTAAATTGCCTATAATATCAAGAAAATGTAATTAATATTACCTAATCCATTTCTAAACCATAATTTGAAACGAAGGTATTTCTTGAAAGAATTAACGTTTATAAACAATATCGTTGAGGCTCTATAATTAAGAGTACAAACTTCAAACGAAAGAGTAATGAGTTTAGTATCTGAAAATAATAACTTTATAATTCGTTCACAAGAAATAATAATTAACTTATTAGAGCGTTATGGCTGAAGGCAATAGGTCCCAATGGTTGTTTTATTTACAAGAAGCTATGTTTTTATTTGTATGTTTCAGGAAAATTACGCGATACGTAGAACTCAGATAATTGGTTAAAATAATTATACTTAATCTAACTAACTAACCACCATGCCGTTTCCCCGCAGGGGTACGCAGAGAGGACGGACTGCCAAATAACTCGATCTTGGTACACAGCTTTGCCTCACTCACATTCATACATCGTCTCATACATACTCTTCTGTTATTCGGAGTTTTGAAATGGCCCGACCCCAGTATCTGCTTCACTTGATCGTGCCATGTCTCTTCGGGCGTCCCCGACATCTTCTTCCATTCACATTTGCGTCATATATTCTCCTTACACTCATTTCCTCGTTCATTCGCTCTACATGCCCAAACCATCTGAACGTCCCTTGCTTAATCTTACTCATTACGCTTACATCAGCCTTGCATTCTTCGCGGATCTTAACATTTCTCACACGATAGCACATGGTTTTACCACACATACGCCTC
This sequence comes from Limnephilus rhombicus, assembly GCA_929108145.2. Classification (NCBI taxonomy): domain Eukaryota; kingdom Metazoa; phylum Arthropoda; class Insecta; order Trichoptera; family Limnephilidae; genus Limnephilus; species Limnephilus rhombicus. Next base: position 42,666,777 of record OV815279.1, read on the forward strand.
AGGGATCTCATTTCAACAACTTTCATCCTTCCTCTGCCAGTTCCATGCCTCACTGCCATATATCAGAGGAGGTACCAGGACTCAATTGTGAACTGCTAGCTTCGCTTCTTTTGACAGTTTTTTATTAGCGCCAACGGCATTCAGTCCACCTTTAATGGAGTTACCTGCATTTACCCTTCTTTCAACATCTCTTTTAGCCCTCCCATCTCTCATAAACATACTACCCAGGTACACAAATTCATCTACCTGCTCCAAGTATTCATCATTCACAACTATATTGCACACTGTTTTCGTACTCTTTATTTCAAACACCATGATTTTAGATTTACTTACATTCATCATTAACTCATTCTTCATACACGCTTCGTTCATCCTAGACACGAGAGACTGTAGATCTTCCGTAGTGTTAGAAATCAGTACAGCATCATCATACAACAGGCAACACACTTTCAGATCACTCAATTTCGCGCCCAATCCCATCTCTTTCAATTCTAAATAATTATACTTAATCTATTAATTACAAAATATAATTCTGAACTGGCAAATAGAGATCAATAGCAAAGACAAAATAAGCCAAAAAAATGATACAAAAGAAGCCAGTATAAGACAAGGGGTGAGGCAGGGATGCTCTCTGTCACCTGTTCTTTTTAACGCTTATATACAAAGTGCGATTGATGACTTGAGAGAGAGAATGAGTCACAGAAAAGGTGTAAAGATACACGGGCAAAAGGTGGATATGATAAGGTTTGCTGACGATATTGCTTTGGTTGCTGAAAGCGAAGAAGAACTGCAAGAGGCCTTAACAACCATGCAAAGCATTCTTCAAAACAATTACAACATGAAGATAAATAAAGACAAAACAAAGCTAGGCCGAACGCAACATCAGATGAGAGTAGAGATGTCAGGAGTCCACTAAAGAACACCAAGGAGTTTGTCTACCTCGGGAGCAAAATAACATGGGACGGTCGGTCTAAGAGCGAGGTCGACAGCCGTATACACCAGGCTAGGCTTGCATTCAATAAAAGGTCGAAAATAATAGAATCGAATAATATAGACCTGAAACTGAGAATACTCCTCATCAAGACCTATGTATGGAGTATCTTGATGTACGGCTGCGAAACATGGTGCCTATCCGAAAGAGATAAACGGAGACTAGAGGCTTTTGAGATGTGGTCCTATAGAAGACTACTGGGAATTTCCTGGAGAGACCACATCACAAATGAGGAGGTTCTCCAAAGAATCGAACGAGGAAGGCACCTGCTCAGGACCTTGTCCGAAAGGCGCGCAAGATGGATCGGCCATGCAATAATACAAGAAGGCCTCTTGCATGCCATAATGGAGGGTATGACCGAGGGGACAAACGCTAGGGGACGCCCACGCCGAGAATACCTGGAGGACCTGCTGGTGGACGTGCGCTGCTTATCATATGCAGACTTCAAAAGAGCCGCACAAGACAGGGAAGAGTGGAAGAAACGAATAGATGAAATTGCTGCAAACCAATCCCAGGATTGAAACCAGAGAGAGAGCAAAGATATAAAAATTTTAAAAATTAATATTTCATTTTTAAATTAAATTAAAATAAACAAATACGTTTTTTAATTAGCCGTAGCCGAGAATTGAACCCGAATCAACTGTTTGGAAGGCAACTATGCTGGACTATAAATTCATTATATGTACTCAAATAATGAATTGCTATTCCTCAATCAACATTTTACTAATTATGGATACCATTCTCCCTTATCCAGGATGTCGAGACTTGTCAACGCAAGTCAAAGCATTGAATTTTTTGGTGTAAGCCTGAATGACTTTCGGAAGTGTATAAGCAATGTGTAATTTTTAAAGCCTTTTAAATCCATCTTAATGCTTTGACTTGTAGTTACATACTTATGTATAAGCTTTCCCTGAAGAAGGAACGTTTGTTCCGAAACCGGTAGGATTTACGCATTATATAAGTGGTTTATACAAAGTTGTATTGTTTCATTTTTCTACTTATATATGTACTAACTATCTAACCATCACGCCGTTTCGCCGCATGGGTAGGCAGAGAGTAAGGACTGCCAAACAACTCGATCTTGGCACAGACTCTTTGCCTCGTTCACATTCATACATCGTCTCATACATGCATTTCTATTATTCCGACTCTTCACATGGCCCGACTCAAGTATCTGATTCACTTGCCATGTCTTCCTCGGGCGTCCCCGACTTCTTCTATCATTCACATTTGCGTCATATATTCTCCTTACACTCCTTTCCTCGTTCATTCACTCTACATGCCCAAACCATCTGAGCGTCCCTTTCTTCATCTTACTCATTATGCTTACATCAGCCTTGCGTTCTTCGCGCATCTCCAAATTATGCATTATATATATTTTATATTACATATTGTCAATGCACTTCATTTATATGTACTCTCCTTTCACTGTCATCTCTGTATCTAATTCGTGTTAATGTTTTATTGTAAATAATGGGCAATTTGTCTGTAAAAAAATTAAATAATAATAAAATAAAAATTATATGTACTGAAAATATAACACATAATTTCACATAATGAATTTTAGAATGCTACGTAGGTACGTCATACCCTAAATTATATTGTTAAATAACATTAAATAAATATTCAATAACATTAAATATATATTAAATATTCATTTCCCAAAGAAGTGTTTGGGGTGGTTTTATCATATAAAATAAATTTTAAACACAATAATTACTTACCAAATACGAGTATATGTGATAAAGATGTGAAATTTCAGCAAAATCCTCAAATCCTAGTGGTGTTCACCATGTGTACGACGACAACATACACAACGAGGAAAAATAAACAAAAATGACAGCACGAAATCAAGGGTTTTACGACTTCAATGAAAACTCGATACAAATTAACACGAACACACTAAATTGAATTAAAACAGATTAAAAACACATTTGCGACGAATGTTTTAGTAATTGTTGTTAATTAATTAACTAATGCAAGCACACTATTGTCATCCGCTTTGAAAACACCACGGAAAGATATTTTATTTTCAGCAAAACTAACGAAACAAGCGACCTATCTCGCAAACGTCCCGAAAGCGACTGAAGTACTGATGTACTGATTCAGAGAAGGATCACCAAGGAAAACTGATAATACATAATTCTAGGCACATAGAAAACTGTACCACTTCGTAGAAAGTACAGCTCATTGTTTGGGTGCAACGAAAGCTCCCCTTTGGAAAAGGGTTGGGTTTTGCTAAGTGCCTCGTTGCTGGGCGGTCTCACCTCACAGGGAACGGTCTGAAAGCTTCAACCCCATTTAAAAGATTGAAACAAGCGCACGACAGTAACGGGGCACATTAAAAAGGGAAAATTCAAAAGATAAGACTGAAATTGGGACACAAGCTGATTCTCAGTTCTTTTTGGCGCCGTGCACTAAATTTACAACAAAATAAACTTAATTAATGGTAGTTTGAAAACCAGACAGAAAGCTCAATACACTGCGACCCATTGCAACACGATGTGGTAATTTTATCAGAAAGATCCATTTTTACTATTCTAACTTGCAGTTTATTCGTATATAGCCATGGCCTTTCGACGAAGTTGCAACGTTTAAGGGTAGATTTTTTCGGTTATTAGTTTGGTGCGACCTAACAAAATATTGAAGAGGTCGATGGAAGAGAAGGGGGAGGGAGGGGGAGAAGGCGAGACACCCCGTCAAAACATCGTCCCACACAAGGGGAATAAATAATAGAAAACGAATATACGCCTTTGCAAATAAATTGAGAGTATTGTATATCAATTATACAACTCAATAATAAAAAATAGTACAACCTACTAGCATATAAAGTGTAATAAATAAAATATCGTACAGTATCTATACATTGAACTACTTTTTTATTGATGGTGTAGCCTCAATCGAGATTATTGATTATTTACCAGAAACGTTTGATTAGTTATATTCCTCCTCGGTCGAAAGGCTCTCGACTAGCAATCCGAAGTTCGCGGATTCAAATGCGAATTTATACCCGCTAAGCTACTGCAAGTAGCTTGTCAGCAGGAGATTTGTTCCAAAGATTAGCTAAAATAATTTTATTTTTATTTTTATTGGCAAAGCTTATTAAAAATACATATAAAGTTCCATCAGTTGCATAGTTACATAAGGTTAACAAAAAAAATTAAAAATTGCCTTTCCTCACCATAAACAGACAATGCTCTTGTGTTTGGTGAGGGAGTTCTAGCTCAATTAGGAAATTAAAACATCGTAAAATATACATGAAATAATCCTAAACGCATCAATGAATTGTGTCATTTCACGATTTCGATTAAAAATAATTTGCATATATGTATAATAATTGCTGCACATTCCAGACCGGAAGACATTCTTATGGTGTAAGACCACCATTAAGAATTTTTTCCTTCCCAGAAGTTCCTCTCCTTCCTTTCCTTAAAAGACCCCACACAGATCCTTAAAGATGACATAGGCCCCGAGGAGAATTACTTTTTTCAGGGCCTCCTGTGTGGAACTAATGTAAAAAAATAAATTAAACGTTGCTTGAAATGGCTTTAGCCGTGCTTGGTGACCAGATCTGAATAGTCAGACCTTCCACATCTACCCAACAACACACCCCGAATGGGGATGCTTTAGTATTACTTCGATTTTATTTCGTTTTTTACTTTGTTTTTGTATTAGATGTTGTTTTTGATTTCGTCTTCTATTTTGTTTTTTGATGTTATTTTTTTATTGCTTTGATTTTGTGGTGCTTATTTAGATTGTCTTTGTAATAAATAAAACAAAAATAAAATGTAAAAGCCCAGCCGGGCGTGAAATTAAAACTAACTAAATAAATAAATTACTGGCTCCAGACGGTTGGGAGCGGTTGGGACTCTCGAGAAATTGTGCTCTTATTGAAACGATGCCTGAATTGGCATTAGACATGTTTGGTGACCAAATCTGAATAGCTAGATACTTCCCCACCTTCCTTTTTTGACATTACCTTCCCATCCCTTCAGTCTTACAACACACCCCCATTGGGGATGCTATAGTCTCACTGGCTCCAGGCAGTTGGGACTCTTTGCGGAATTCACATTAAATTTTTTTTAACTAAAATGATAAATGATTTTTATTTATTTGCGTAGTAAATTCTGGTATAAAATGCATGCAAAGTTTACAAGCAATATCCTAAGAGAAATTACCGTGTACAATTTGTGTACAATGTAGCTACGATTCATTATTGTTTATTATTTATAAATCAACCTCAATCTGTTCCCTTTTCACGTGGAGCGTTATAATGAAAGGCAAACATTCCCTTTCAATCTCCACACTCGTTATCCGCTGTCACATAGTTATGTTATGTATGCATAATGAGTAACAGATAAATAATACGAATGCATCCGTCTTCCGCTTCGGTTATGAAAAGGATTAAGAAAACTGGGTAATTCACCCTACGAATATGAAACTTCAAAAAATATTAATAAATCACAACGATTTTGATACGCACTGGGAGACCTAGTTAGAAGATCCTCTATTCGAGAAGGGCTCGACGTCAATCCCCCTAATCTTAATCCCTGATCATATTGAAGGTTATCCACCATTTACCCACCCTGGTATAACAGTTGGTTGGTTACTCTTTCAAGGCTATCGCAAGATTCTAAATTTTTCGTTAAACGAAGCTATATTTGTTTATTTTGAAGGAATCTAGACGTCCAGTGTCCCTGCATACGTTAGTAAGCAGTATGCAAGTGCTTAACGGGAAAAATAAAATGTAAAAAAATAGGTTAGTAAGACAAAAATGAATTAAATAGGACAAAAGAAAAACTGAGGCTGCATTCCATGATCAAGTTCAAACGTATGCTCGGGATGCCAACAGCCAGAATATCATAGTTCACAGTATTCCATCGGTAATTCCAGGGGGAAGACGTCCCGTTGGTCACCCCCGTCAAAGATTTAGAAAAAATGTATACACTGTGAAACGCGAGACTGGGCCTGAAATAATAAAAAAAAAACGAAGCCACAGAAGTGTAGGAGAGCTTAAGGGTGCTTTGCCACTGAATATGATTTCAAAATCGTAGCCATAAAACTAATCATAATAATAGGATAATAAGGGCGCTGCACAATTAATTATAAATACTTATGCTCTATCTAATCTTATTATTTACAAACAGATAAAGAAGGTATACTTAACTGGCAGGTAACTTTTGATAAACACACATTTATTAGAAAGTTTATGCTTGGAGAAGACACGACTTTGCAAGCTATTATAAAACATATATTCCAAACATTGGACATGGCATAATTTTACTTTCGTTACCATCCATTATTGTTGATATTAGGTTTTTGAGAAAACCAAAGGTGGCAAAGTAGAATGATTTTAAAGACTGGAGAATTTAGGAATCTTTAGGACTGGATAATTTAGTCATGTTAGGTGTCCCATAAAAAAACTAATAAATAATTTAATTTAATTTAAACAATTTTGTACCGAGAGGGGGGAGAGATAAGTGTCAGGAAAATCAGTAATATTATTACAAGAGAAATAATAAACAATCCAAGGGTTTTTCAGTTGATCAAAATGTAATGGTAAGGGATTTTAAGAATCAAAATAAGGATAAATGGGTACCTGGGAAGGTATACAAACAATTAGGTAAAAAAGTTTATTTAATTGAGTTAAATTTGTATGGTAAAATTATGTACTGGAAAAGACATTTTGATCAGTTGTCAAAGCTATGTGTAGCTAGGGATAATGACCATGATAATTCTATCGCGTCTGAGACAAGGAGACGGTCGTATAATAACTACGATTAATAATTGAATAATTGGCTCATTTATATAGCGCCGTTTTCGTGGAAAATCACCTCAAGGGCGCTGTGACGATGTCTCCAGCTTTGTGCCGGATGACATTCTAATGGGTACTTCTCCTTTTACTTCCAGCTCCAGTGAACAGGTGGCTTCCACGTCGGGAAACTGGAAAGACCAATTACGACCTCGGACCCACAGATGAGTCAGTGAAGACAGGACTCAGCTCTCGACTCAACATGATAATGTATTGTAAATAATATAATGTATGTATTGTAAATATTATTATAATCATCATGTTGTGTAACTGTCTTCGGATTTAAGTGTGGAGGGATGTGGTGAACGTATGTCTTGTAGTATGAAAGAGACATGCGTGTATGAGTGAGACAGCATGAGGAACATACAAAAGGGTGTGATTGCTGTCTATTGTCCTCTTTGCATCAGACTTCCTACGAAGCACTACTGTACCAATCTTGGAATAAACCACAATAGTCTACCCACGACTTATCATTGTCAACCTCACCCTGTACTGAGATCACCATCACAAGGAATCTGGATCCATACAACGGAGTCCAGAAAGTAATGTATATAACCGGCCACGGTCATTACAATTAGAAACAACATAAATAAGCAGAAATAACTGGCATTTTCTCAACGCTCAAACAGGACTTCGTTGGACACGGGAATCATTCAATAGAATCAATCAATAGTCTTTGGTAAGAAAAGACAAACCAAAAGTCGTCTACAAATGACTGACGACCTGGAGAATTTCGTCGGCTGTAGAAGGGAGAGAAACACGAAGAAACGTCAAAACTGGAAATTTGAAGGAGGTTGAATGGTCAAAGCTTGATGCCAGAAACCTGATGGAGAAGAAGAGAGCAAACCAAGGGAAAAATACGACGAAATAGAGATATCCCTACTGACACTGCAAAATGAAATGAATTTGAATGCAATCTTACATAATATACCAAACCCAACAGCAGATTGTAACAGTCCATGTATAAGTCGAAAGAGGGGGGAGGTCAACAAAAATAAACGAATTGTGCTCTACGACTAGTAGCTTCCGATCTCCATTAAACTTCAGGAAGAAGATTGAGTAGGAACTCGAAGAAAAGGGAGCAACGGAGAAATGGGATTTTTATTTTCAAGTTTCCAAGAGAATAAATCCACAGTTAAACATTAACTGCAGAGATGTAGCCACACAAATTACCTATGATTAATGCGCCGTGAATAAAGCTCGCTACATCTCCGGCATGCAGGCTTTATGTACCGTGGAAGCTGGTAGTAATAGTGCCCTTGTTCATAATACATAATACGATATATATAATAACACCATGCGAAGGAAAAGGCATGATCGACAGGCTTAATTGATTTTAAAAATAGTTTTCGGCGAAAGGATAATTAGGTATCTAAAATTTTATAAAATAGGAGGCCCTGAGGAAAATAATTTCCCTCAGGGCCTCCTGTCATCTTAGGGGATGCTGTTGAGGGTATTTTTTATGGAAAGGAAGGAGTTAACCTGTAACCATTTTGTAGGAGGAAGAAATTACAGAAGCCGACAAGAACAAGTCGTAGAAAAGACCCATTCTCACTTGCTTTAAAGATTACAATCCGTTTAATAAGACAGGAGAATCTATAAAACGGACCGCCCGTTTCTGCGCAGAGTTGCGGGTTTTTTCATGTATTTTGGGGCTCCAGACCAGAGGCGGTTGCCAAATTCAACCGTGGGGTGCACTTGCGATTTGTACAGGGTTAGCAGTTGTGTAAAATTAAAATATCAGCGGGCACAAAGATTACAATCCGTTTAATAAGACAGGAGAATCTATAAAACGGACCGCCCGTTTCTGCGCAGAGTTGCGGGTTTTTTCATGTATTTTGGGGCTCCAGACCAGAGGCGGTTGCCAAATTCAACCGTGGGGTGCACTTGCGATTTGTACAGGGTTAGCAGTTGTGTAAAATTAAAATATCAGCGGGCACTGTACAGTAAGCCCAGCTTCTGAGAGGCCAATTTAACTGTGGCTTCGATGAAGCCGATGCAATGGAAAAAATATGAAGAAGAACATTCATGTTCATCAATATTTCATAATTAAATCTAAGTAAAATAGATTTATTAATTAATCTCTTTTAACATTTTCCTGCTTTGTTAAGCGCCCTCGAGGTGACATTTTACAAAGAGCTAAAAAATCAGTTTGCAAAATTTGAAGAAGTATTATTATTTTATTATACAGCCATAATTGATAGATGAAAAGCATTTCTCCGATTTAATTAAATCATTTAAATGGATTACAAAGATGCTTTATAAAAGATATCGACTTTTCCATCCCCTGATAATGTCATTAAAGTCATTTTGCTAATCTTTAAAATAATCTAATTGACATTTATTTTCTCTGGTTTTCTAAATTTTTGGACATACAATAATTGCTCTTATCAGGGACTTTTATTACCATTGAACATTAGTTTAACGGTCATTTAATTGTTACTAGGGAATGCAATCCCGATCTCGCGGGATCTCGATCAGAATTGGGCGGCAGTAGTCAGCGACGCTACACACGTCCACTCGGGGCGCGAGTGGTGCGCTGACTGACTGACGGTCGGGCGGTCGATCGAAGAAAGAAAACTATCCCGACTATTTACGAACATTAGCGACGGATGACGAGCGGGCTAGATAATATAAAACTGTGTCGAGTGAGTGAGAAAGAGTTACTTGCGTGCATGCAGGCAGCCAGTTGATTGTTTTAGTTGTGCAATTATGGTCATTACTTTTTCTTAAATTATGCATTTTTATTGTTTAAGTGAGTTAAATAAACATAATTTTTGGATTCTTACGTTGTTAATACCTTAAAATGTCGAAAAATAATCCAGATCAAGTGTATGTTCAGTTTAGCAGTCGTTTACCAGTATGGAGATACTTCAAGAAAGCAGTTAATAATTTGACTGCTCAATGCAACGGACATTAGATGCCGTTTAGCAGATACACTTTGTTTTTTAAGAAGTTACTTTCAGAATCACCCGTAATTACTTTCTAATCTCCTTAAGCTATATTTTTTCTTGTGATTATTTTAATAAAAAATAAAAAAAACCTGTTAATGAACGAGATCCCGAAAATTCCGAGATCTCGCGAGATTGTAATTTCTAATCTCCCGAGATCTCGAATTTGCAATCTCGAGTCGAGATTGCATTCCCTAATTGTCACCCAATCACCGGATAGTATAATGAACGACGAGTACAATAGAAAAATATTTAATAACAATTGCTGAACGTTAGACAAATACTCGTAGATTCTCACAATATTTGAGTACATACTTTTACCATATCAAATATGGTTTAATAACTATAAATCTGAACAAAATGGTCTAAAGTTATATTATTCCACGAAATGAGACAAAAACGTAACCGAATAAAATTTCGCAATCTTTCACTAACACTTAAAAATAAAAATAAATTAAGAGAAATCAAAATAATAATTTTCATAAGCACAATGAAGTACAAAAATAAAGAATAGAGATTATTATTGTAAAGCATATATTATTATAATAATGCTATTAAACACGTAATTAAGAAAAAAAAATAAAGTAGGGATTTACAAAAAAACTTGTTAAAAGCGTACATTACAGATGAACCTGTATGTATGTACTTTTTTTAAGTAGCAAGATCAGTAGAAGAATAGATTCTATTAACTCTTTTGATTTGTATACTCTAATTTGCATAAATTTATTTTCCTTGTAAATTAATCCATCATAAAATGCATTTTTGTTAATTAGTGAGACAATATCTATTTTTTATTTTATTTATTTATTTATTTGATGCAATGAATTCACAAATTCGGATGAATCACACAAAAAAGGCAAAAAAATTACCTGCCAGTGTGGGAGGGTCGTTGATTATAAATATACTAGCGATTTCCGGCATGCGTTGCAATGCCACTTAATAAAGAATTTTTTTCTCCTTGCGTGTCCTCTTCCGTTTTGTCCCGTTCGCCTTCCGCCACCCTTCCCCTCCCATGTCCCCTTCTCCTTACCGCCTTTACTCTTCCCTCTCCCGCTCCCCCGTCCCGCCACTCCCTCGAGCGTTCTATATATTCAGTCCCAGTACATTCAGTTTTCAAACAGCCACCTAATACAATTTTTTTATTCAAATTTTTATTTTTCATGTATTACAAACCTTTGCTAGTGTGGAAAGAAGTTATTTTTTAGTTTCAAACATTTACTAAGCTTAATAAAGCAATACATAGACAACTCACATATATACATAGAAACATATATAGATAAGCAGAATACAAGATTCGACGCAATAAACAAACAATACCACTTAACTAAACTACACAAACCAACTAAATTGCAAGATGCGATACTAATTTCCGTCTGCGCAAACCGCGGAGAAATGGTACGTTATTCAGAAAACATCATTAATTATGCAATTGGGCATCAGCAGCGCAGCAGGTAGAAGGGCATTATGCATTCGTATCGGGAAATCCCCAGTGCATTCGTAATAGGAAATGCAACCCGCTCACCGCTAGAGGCGCATGCGCGAACCACCCCTTCTGAAAGGCAGACGTCTGAAGGGGGAGATATAATAAATGCACATATATTTTTATACCGGATTCATATTTCTTTTGAGGTGTTCGACGATGTGATTACTTGAGTCCATTTTTCAGAATACCATTACTGCCTGAGTAGAATCTGGAGACAGGAAACCGTAGAATTTTGGTTTGAAAAGTTTTACTTTCCGTATATTTGTATATTCTTTTAGTATATCTGTTGCAAAAAAAATAATTTATCTGCTATCCCTCCCCCAAAATCACCCCTCTCACTATCACACCTAATAAAATCTATTAATTTCTGTACTCGTATAAATTTTTAAGTTTGCTAGTGAATTACACACGGATGTATCGAAACCGGGAGCAGATAAATTAAAATTTCAAACAAATGTACATGGAAAGTAAAACCCTTCATAACAAAATGTTTAGAAATTGTAACATAGTTAATGCCCAAGAAATACAAAACAAAGACCGCAGAATTATTATTATCCTTGAAATACAATAGATATATTTTAACATACCCTACCAATGAATCTCTGTTTGGTATTGTTAACCCTGGTCCGTTATTCTATCGCTTACTGTTATTTAGAATTCTTTTGAGAAATGTATTGCATTGCACTTTTTCTGTATGTTGTGTTCTAGAATAAATTATTTATTATTGTTATTATTTATTATAAAGGGACACTTTCAAGTTTGGGTACGCAATATTCATATTAAGGATCTGCAACCGGGTTCGAAAAGAAGAAGATGGAGAGATACGAAATTACGAATGTTAGAGGAGAGCGCTAACATTTACAGCGACAAAATCGATGCGAAAATTGCGAAAATGTTTAATAAAACACGACTCGTTTAAAATAGAGCAAAAATCTCGCGGGCATTATCTTAAACAGCATTTAAAGAAACACTGTGAATTTTTTCAAACATATTTAGGACAAACATAGGAACTTTCTTAACTTACAACTCTTAAAAACGATTTATTTTGCAATCACCCAATCTATCATTGAGTATGGTATCATTGCATGGGGAGGGGGCACTTCATCAGCTCTAGATCCTGTCGAAAAGGCACAGAAAACAATTATGAAAATTATTCTCAAACTTCCTCTAACTGCAGACAGTGACCTTATATTCAAAATAATGAGAGTATTTGATGTTCGACAGATCTATGTAAAAACTATCCTCATGCATCTCTTTAAAAACAAACATGTGCTTTACGAAAAAAAAATAAACTTAAGATTTACACGTAACTCCAACAAAGACATATTGCAAGTTCCAGCACTCTCTTCCACCTTTGGTCAACGTAGCTTTAGATACTTTGCCACAAAAATATTCAACATTCTCCCAGAAAACATCAAACTGAGTCAAACACAGAGAGAGTTTAAAAAATATGTTAAAATATGGATACATTCTAATGATCGAGCCTATACTGGTGCCCTCACCCAAACGCCCAGTCATTGACAGTTGTTATTGTAGTAATAACCTTGCAGTTTATGAATTGTGTAGGTATATGCAAACAATAATGTTAACTAAAATAAAGTTTTTGCTGTATGGAAACCTACTTTACACATTTATAAAAAAACCATAGATAAAATTGCGAGAAACAATTAACAAAATTTCTGCCTCAATACAGGTTCACCTAGTGAGGCAGGCAATGCACAACTAAAAATACTGTATAACTATACTACTCCTGTGTAACCTTTCTTACATTACTTTCTGTTTGTTAATTTTTCTGTACTGATTGATGTAATCTATTTGTAAACTACATTGAGTATGTAATTTTTTTTTATTTTTTTTAGTTATATTGTTGTTATTTCATTGAATAAAGATTATTATTATTATTATTATTATATAACTGTAAAATAACTGAAACAAACGTGTTTATAATAATTTTTGGAGCATACTTTACGATTTTTTTCTATCGAGGGAATTTTATATAATTTGCGTTTCGGCGCGGGCAAAGTCTAGCTATTATCTTCAAGAATAACATATATTTTTTAAGAGCTTTAAAACTTACCGTGTTTAAGGGAAATATGTAAAAAATCGGTAGAAATCCGGGTTGCGGCCCTTAATTTATTGATAATACTCCGCCGAAACGTTGAAAAAACACACATCTACACCATGGATTTTACCGCAAAACATAATTTGCACGAAGATTTCACTCCCAAGACTTGAAAGTTAGGAAAAAATTACTAATTTCTAATCCTGCACGTGTAGCGTTGTTCTCGAATTCCAGAAAACGCTTCCAAATTCAAAATACATTAATAATAAAAACCTTAATAGTTCAGATCGCTTTTTCGCGTTGATTTTATTGAATCAAAAATATATATCACTTTACATACTCCTACTAATTTTGAGGCAAACCTTACCATCGAAAAGATTAAATTATTTTTATTTTTAACTTTATGAGTAAACGCTCAAATTGTAATAATTAATTAAATGATGAAAATATTAGGCAAACTCAATCGAAAATTCAGAAACAGAAAAATCAGAAAAAGATATTGGCACCTCTGGGACTCGAACCCAGAACCTTCGGCTTATTCATGATTAATTTGCATAGAGAATATCTACACAATGCCAACGCAAAAAAGTTGAAAGTATTTAATTAGAATACAAATAAAACACAAAATAATCAAATTAAATATCTTACAGTGATTTATTTTTGGGGTATTAAGGCGTGTTGCGCTACCTTCTTCTTTCGGCAAAGTTTCGGACAGCGTTAATTTGACCATCATCAGGGTAACGCTGTCCGAAACATAAGGAGGTAGCGCAACGCGGCATAATACCCCAAAAATAAATCACGATAATACTTCCGGCCATGAAAATCTCATATCACATCAAATAAAATATCGATTAAAATATTGTTTCTGTATACGGAACCAGAAATCTTTACCCTAATTCGATAATTTACTTCCACCTTTTCCACTGAGTTAACTAACTAACCATCACGCCGTTTCCCCGCAGGGATAGGCAGAGAGGACGGACCGCCAAACAACTCGGTCTTGGCACACACTCTTTGCCTCACTCACATTCATACATCGTCTCATACATACTCTTCTATTATTCTGACTTTTGACATGGCCCGTCTCAAGTATCTGATTCACTTGATCGTGCCATGTCTTCCTCGGGCGTCCCCGACTTCTTCTACCATTCACATTTGCATCATATATTCTTTTTACACTACTTTCTTCGCTCATTCGCTCTACGTGCCCAAACCATCTGAGGGTCCCTTTCTTAATTTTGCTCATTATACTTACATCAGCCTTAATTCTTTGCGGATATCCACATTTCTAACACGATCATACATGGTTTTACCACACATACGTCTCAGGGATCTCATTTCAACAGCATTCAGTTTACTTTCATCCTTCCTCTGCCAGTTCCATGCCTCACTGCCATACATCAGGGTAGGTACCAGGACTCCATTGTGGACTGCTAGCTTCGCTTTTTTTGACAGTTTTTTATTAGCGCCAACGGTATTCAGTCCTCCATTAATGGAGTTACCGGTATTTACCCTTCTTTCAATATCTGCCTTCTTTCAATCTATCAGCCTTCCCATCTCTCGTAAACATACTACCCATATAAACAAACTCATCCACCTGCTCCAAGTATTCACCATTCACAACTATGTCGCACACTGTTTTCGTGCTCTCTATTTCAAACACCATGACTTTAGATTTACTTACATTCATCATTAACTCATTCTTCATACATACTTCGTTCATCCTAGATACTAGAGACTGTAGATCTTCCATAGAGTTAGAAATCAGTCCACTGAGTTAAGATTGTAAATAAACTAAATTAGCAAACCAAATAAACACATTATTAGATCTGATAAAAGCCCCACATATTTCACATCGTAATAATTAGGACGTAGGAAATTAAGAAATAAGGGATAGAAGAAAATCAGAAGCATCTAACTTTTCAGATCAGATCACTAAAGCATATTAGAAACTCCAGACCGTTTTTTTATTATTTTTTTAATGATTAATGACCTTCTTACTTAAATAACTGCATTTTTATTTTTATTTTTAGAATTAGTTTTAATAGTTAAAATAATTGTGAAAGTTTTAATTTCTCAAGACCCCCGAAAACCACCGTATGTTTGGTGAATCGCGTGACGTCATCACTCCTGAAAAATTCTACAAGATCGGGAAATCAGCTGATCAACTGGCGCCATTTAGAATTCCGTTGTTCGAAGTATTCTCCCTAGAAAAAGCATTACTATTTTTTTTGTGCAGTACTTTTTGAATATTTTCAATAATAAAGAGGTAAACTAATAAGAGATACCTTTATTTTTGAAACATTATTTAGGCCCAAATAATGTTTCAATAAACACAACAACTAAATCTCTATAAACAGTATGTAAATAAACGAATAAATTAATACGATTGCTTGTGTCATATCATGCATTCCCATAGAATGACTTTACGTTGATGCCACGACACATCGAACAGTGACGTCACCACTAAATTTTTAATAATGCCAACTTGACGGCGTATTTTTACGACCCGAATAAAAATGGACTTTTTAATATTTTTAAATTATTAACTAATATATTTTTCACTGGAGTTCTTTATTGTTAATCTGGACTGTAATCCATCGGGGAAAAACCGAAGACATCTCCACTACAATTAGTAGATATCATTAGTGAGGAAGTACAAAAAAACATTTCACCCTCAAAACAACGACCTACGTAAAAGAATCTATTACATTCTAAGAATACTACAATAATCAACTAAATTAGCC
This sequence comes from Limnephilus rhombicus, assembly GCA_929108145.2. NCBI lineage: Eukaryota > Metazoa > Arthropoda > Insecta > Trichoptera > Limnephilidae > Limnephilus > Limnephilus rhombicus. The sequence goes on from OV815279.1 coordinate 42,682,823, forward strand.
GAATTTCTTCACTTTCCCCGAACGGGGTTGAAATAACAACCCTTTTTATTATAATAATGTTATTGTTCAGGAAATAAAGTAAGCGGATACTGCAACAGGGAGGTTCTTGAGGGATTTCTGTCTGTCTGATTTAGGGGTTGTATATTCTATAAGATGGAAATAACATTGAATTCTAGTAACTTAATCCAAAAACGTGCAATTTTGTTATAAGGACCCAAGAAAATACATATTAATAATAATATTGAATTGACCCACCCAGGTTTCGTAGTTTTCAATAATTCCTCTGCTAGCTAAGCCCTCCATCACTGCACAAGCAATTACGCAAATTTGGCACCTGTCAAAGAGTTTTATTACCCCGGCGTTGCCCAGGCTTATCGTAAAGTTTTTCGAACTCAGATGGAGACTGTCTCTTATTTTTAACATTAAAAGTGCAAGTGGGAAAAGGGGATCGGGCGGTTTTTAGAAAACTCATTTAGATATATTAGATATTTTATAGATCAAGTGCGCAAAATTTCATCAACCTTGGAATGAAACTGAAGATTTGTACACAAATCAAAATCCACGCCCCCCGCCCGCCACAAGCAGACACTTTATTTCATATATTAGAAGATTAAAAAAATGATAATGCCTTCGGAATGCGAAACAGCTGTACCGCCTAGTAATTATATTACACAGCAGAACTTATTGTTTAACTTACTTATAAATAAATGTATAAATAAAAAATGTCAGCTGTGTATTCACGTTATTAGGAAAACGGAGAAAATCAAAATTGTAAAGTGTCAATTGATGAATTAAATCACTTTTCATCGGAAATATTATTAAATCATTTCCATCAAATCACTTCACAATACATACATAAAAATAGCGGAAATAGGGGAAAATCTATAATATAAAAATGAATCGCTAAATTTGTTGGTAAGCGCAAATCTCGAAAGCGGCTGAACCGATTTCGCTAATTCTTTTTTTAGAATATTCCCTGAAGTTCGAGGATGGTTCTAACGGAGAGAAAAAATTAAGAAAATTGCGCAGAAAATTAGATAATAACAGAAAACATCGCACGTTTGACAGTTCGCGTGTTAGAGAATGACATTTTTCAAAACAATGAATGATGTTCGATCAGGAGTCTATTTTTGAAAAGTTGAAAAATTTATTTAAAGTAGGTACTTCCCTAATAGTTTGAATCGAATCAAGAATTTTAGACATTTTAAATAGGGACCTATGTTAGGTACCAATTTTAATATACATGAAAAATGGAAATTTGAATAAAAATTGTGAAAGGTGGCACGCGGGCAGTTTAAAAACTGAATGTACTGGAATTGAATATATGGAACGCGGGAGAAGGATTGGCGGGACGAGGGAGCGGGAAAGGGAAGAGGGAAGGCGGGGAAGGTGGAAGGGGAACGCGGGAGGGGAAGGGGACGAGTGAGGGGGGAGGGGAACTCGGGAGGGGGGTTCGCGAGATGGGGGGAGGGGGGGGGGGGAATGGAGTGGGGAGAGGGAAGGTGGAGGTGACGGAGTGGGAACACGGGAAGCGGACGCAGGAGAAGAAGGGGAGGCGGAAGGGGAACGGGACGAATGGGAAAGGACACTCAAGGAGAAACAATTTCTTTATTAAATGGCATAGCAACGCATGCCGCGACCAGCTAGTAAAATCATAAAAATAAGTCGTCAGCATATTCCCAGTTCGATAATGGCCGTGAACGCCGAAACGGCTGACAATAATAAAAACTAAAATACTTGCAGGATTTAATAATTACAGTCTTGGCAGAAAATAAATTTTCCCACCTACTGCGTGGCGGGCCGGATCGGGAGAGACTAGTTGAGGAAGACCTTTTGACCTCTCCAGCCGGACTTTTTCGACCCACCGCCTTGCACCGCAGCGGGAGGGATGGATTGATACGTCTGACCCTTAGATTCCTACCCACCCCTCATACTCTTTTCCTTCCCAGAACTTCCCCTCTTTCGTTTCCCTAAAAGACCCTCCACACAGCATCCCCAAAGTTGACACGAAAGAAGCTAAATAAAATTTAAAAAAAACATAATAATGGCATTATTAACTTTTATTTACTTTAAATACCAAAAATATATATTATTCTGTCCCAATTACATAAATAAGTATTTTTTTAAAGATAAATGAAACAATGTTACTTTGTTTGAACCACTTGTATATTTGAGTAAAGCCGACCAGTTTCGGAACGACCGTTCCTTCTTCAAGGCAAAACCTATACGTATATATTTTTAATATATAATTCAAAGTATATATTTTTTTTAAATCTTACACCAAAAAATCCAAAGCTGGTTAGTGAATTCAGTTGCAAAAATCCACAGCAATTCGGTTTTATCTAGAATAGCCACACATGTTTCATCTGTGTGGAAAATATTAAATGTAATATTCGTACATAAAAGTCTCGTTATAACCTCTCCCTTATTCTCATGTAACAGAAAGAGAGGTTATAACGAACCTCTCTCTCGGCGGCAGGATCAGGGTGCGCAGAGCAGTGGCGCGATATGAAGGAGATAAAAGGGCCAAGAAGTAGGGGAGGGGCTCAGGTTGGTTTCACTTGTTGCCTTTACGTGATCCGTTTGCCCATAAATAAAATTTGCCTTAACCTCCGAGAAGCCGAGTGCGTTACAGTGGGCTATCCTTAAAGTAACCATTTCTTTTTTCCCCCAAACCGGGACACCGAAAAAAATGTAGGTAAGTACTTACTAAGAATAAAAAATTTGGACAATAACAATTAGTTTCGCGAAAAATCGCCTCAAGAGCGCTCTACAAAAGAGGCTAGATTTCAATTCATTTTGAAGCTACCAATCCCATGGACGTTTGGAATTCTAGATCTTTGTTCAAAATTTGGAGAGATTTTTTTAAATTAATAAATTATATAAAGCTATATTTTTTATTAGCATGGATTTTACGAATGAGTTTATTTGACTATGTAGGAGGCTAGATCATAACTCGTCTGCAGCTACTATGTGCATGGAATATTGGAATTCTTGCCACTTAATAAATTAAATAAATTTATTTCTTTTTGAAAATGGGACATTTTGGCGCAGGATTTTGAAAACGGGACATTTTGGCGCCCCGACGCTGTGTTCCGGGATACCGGGAAAAGCTGCCTGAAAACGGGTCTGTCCCGGTGAAAACGGGACGTCTGGTCACGTTAACTTTCCTACAATATACATATATAGTACCTACCCAATATAATGCGTGGCACATGTAAAGAAAGTGTTCATTGTAACATAGTGAAGTTTGTACTAGTTTACTACTTAACCTCACAAACAAAAATAAAAATTGCTTTATTAAAATTCGTAACCCCGAAACAATTGCAAAATATACAGAAAAATGCTTTCATTTTTACACATAATAATATTACTCTTGTGAATTTAAGGGTTTGAAGCCGAGATTTGTAATCAATTGAATTTTGAAATCAGTTTAAATTAGAAAATCATATTTCATCTAAATAATTTTATTTAAAAAAAAATTCCGGCTTGTCAGTAATCCGACAATATTCTAAATCTCCCCCATCATAAAAAAAAATCCGGATGACAGTTGCATGATTTTAAAATAAATAAAGAACGCGTACCCCGATAATGATTGATGGCGGTCACTCGTCTGTATGTATGATATGCTTACAACTTACAAGTTAGTTGTATAATAATTAATATGGTCTAACATCAAAAGGTTTATTTAAATACCGAAAAGGTTTAAAAACTCTTTTCACATAATTCACGCAAACAACGTCGTTGTTGTCATTTCCAAGCAATACCAGAAACAACGATTATTCGTTTCTTGGTATTTAGAAGGTTACCATTTCAATCTGCCCTACTACGTTTCAACACCAATGCCTCCGCATGTTGTGTTGACATCGAAAACATTTACAGACTTGCCAAAACAAGTTTTCATTTGCCCTTTCTTTTCGACCCACACAGGTGAATTTTTTATCTGACTTTATTATTGTTGGTTAAAATGACTAAGGGTAGCGACAGACTTTCTGAAAGCAAGTGAGATTTATTGGCAGGTAGAGAAAAGTCCGTTGCGAGGGAGGCGTCTACTAATATCTACAGGAATTCCAAAAACTGAACAAATCGGACTAATATCTATGAAAACCAATATCTACAGCTCAAAATGAGGACGAATATCTGCAGCTCAAACTGCTGACTAATATCTATGAGAACCAAAGTGTGGACGAATATCTACAGCACTGGCAGAGGTTGGATTTGCAATTATGTATAGCATATTGGAATAGCGTAATATTGCGTATGCAGTTTAAAGAACTTAATTTATGTATGTACCTATTGTATGTAAAAATTAAGGATTAAGGATTTGGGTTTTTGTTTTAACAGCTTTCTTTAATTCGAGTGTCTCTAAATTATTTAGTCTGTTACCGTGACCATTTTCTATGTCAGTTAGGTTCGGTTAGGTTAGATTAATTAGGTTGTGGTGCCGTGTATTTCGAAATAAATAAATATCTTTATATTATGACCTCCATGTTTGTTCAATAAATTATTGTCCTCGTAAACAGCAAAATAAGTAATATTATGCAAAAACTTCATGTACGTACTTTAAAAGTTTAATCCTTTACGTAATTAGTAATTACGTAATTGAAGTAATTTATGCTTTTCCGTACAACCTCTTGCTCACCTGCCCTCTGTAGATATTAGTCCAACATACGCTCCATAGATATTAGTCACCACTGGGACCGTCATAGATATTCGTCCGACCTTAGCTATGTAGATATTAGTCCTCACTCTGAAGTTCATAGATATTAGTCCAACATATGAGCTGTAGGTATTCGTCCGACATACAGGCTGTAGATATTAGTATCTGGAGTCCGTTGCGAGTGCTGAAACCGATAAACTTCCACATGTAGTGAACACCGTTCAATTCTACCCAATTTGTAGATTATCTGATTAATTCACCATTTAAATCGAGTCCCACGGAGTACAAATTTGATACATGTGGAAATTGGGGGAGAAGCTATCAGTGAAATCACTATTTTCGATTAATTGTTGCTGCGAATCGGTTTGCATTACGAATACCAAAAAATATGCTTTGGATAAATTGAAGCCTTTATAAAAAATATAAGCTTATAATACAAAATAAATTATTTTTAAGTAGAAAATTATCAACTCGTTCTAGAAACAACTTTAAAAAATACCATTTTATGGATAAGATTATTTGTATTTTATTTTTTATTTTAACTTTATGAGTAAAACCTCAAATTGTAATATTTAAATAAATGAAAACAATATAAGCGAAACTCAATCGAAAATCTGGAAATAGAAAAATCAGAAAAACATATTGTCCCAGAGGTGTCAATATGTTTTTCTGATTTTTCTGTTTCCAGATTTTCGATTGAGTTTCGCTTATATTGTCTTCATTTATTTACAGTTTCCATTGATTATTTTTTTTCTTTCTTGTAATATCATTCACGAAATAAATTAATAATAATCACTTTTGGGCAAAAATCGACCATTTTTACGATACGAACTAAGCGATATTTATGCTATTTTCCTGTTTTGAAGAAACGTATAACACTTTAAAAACAGACTTATTTTTGACGTGTATATTCCTCTCTACTTAGGGGCGCAACTCCTGGACAAAACTGAGGTGAAGGTGATGTTGATATATGGCATATACCTACCCATGTCTCAAGGACCTCATTTGAACTGCATTCAATATACTTTCATCGTTCCTCTCCGAGTTGCACACCTCACTGCCATACGGTTTCAGAACTGGTAGCCTCTATTCCTTTGATAACTTTTACTAGCGAATATTGCATCCACTTTCCGATTTATTAAATTTCTAGCTTCCCCCCCCCCCCCTTGCCATGTGTCGAATTTCTTTTCAGTCCTCCCACCTCTCGAAAACTTACTTTTCTCTTCCTCTAGCTTAAAAAATTCACGGTTGACAATAATAATAGTAATAATAATAACTTGATCATTTTTGAGAAAATTCTCTAGCATGCTAAAAGAGTGTTTTACCATTTATGCTATTTATTTTTGGGGTGTTGTGCCATGTTGCGCTACCTCAGGGTGCAAGTCAGGCAGATGTGATACTGCGCACACTGTGATGCTGACAATGTAACGCTGTCCGAAACGAAGGAGGTAGCGCAGGAGGTAAAGAAGGAGGTAGCGCAACACGGCACGAAACCCCAAAAATAAATAACAAAAATACTTTTGGCCGTGAAAATCTAAAATTATATCAGTGCTTACCTACTACATATCTCATTCACTTTATAGATCTGAGTTTGCAGATCAACGGTTATCTATGCGAGCCTTTTAATTGATTAATGAGTAGAGTTCTTTTTCCTTTTTTAAATACTTTTATTTTTCACATAGTTCATACAAAAGAAATATAAGTTATTTTTACACGCCTACGTGCAGTAAATTGTTGGCAACCCTGAAAAAAAAATTTGACAACGTTTAGGGTTAGTAAAAATGGTTTCAACAAGACGGTGCCACATGCCATACAGCCCAAGAAACAATTCAATTACTGCTTGAGACATTTTCTGGTCGTGTACTCTCTCGTTTCGGTGATCAGATGGCCTCCTAGATCGTGTGATTTAACACCATTAGGTTTCTTTTGATGGGGTTATTTTAATTCAAAGGTATGTATATGTCAATAAGCCCACAACCACCCGTGCATTACAGGAGGAAATTAAACGCTGCATCAACGAAATTCAGCCACATTTATGCAGAATGGTCATGGAAAATTTTTGACAAAAGGGTGCGTATGTGCCAGCAAAGCCGTGGAGGCCATTTTCCCGATGTGTTATTCCATAAATAACTCTATTCTACGTAATTTATGATTCATAAAAAAAAAAACAATCTAAAGACTAAAAACTGTGTATTCTATTTAATTCAAATCTTGGGTTAATTTCGGGACACCCTATTATCTCTGGTATAACAGAGTGACCGGACAACTCAGAATTATGCAACTTCAACACCCTCTTGGAAAACGCCTGAAAAGTGATTAAAAAAATATTAAAAATTGGTTAAGTAGGTACGTTAAGTTAGGTTATGTGCTCTTTTTCAATTTTTAATAACTCTTAACGACTTTTTAAAGGGGTGTTGAAATTACGTGATTGTGAGTTGTCATGGAACCGTATAACAGATATAAGTGATATAAATTAGTGAAGCGGATATAATTAACAATGAATTTATAGAAATAACATTTTGAGATATCAATAATTAGATGAAAACAAATCACTTTGAAAAACCCAACTAATTAAATCAAAATTACTTATCTATATGTTTCAAAAACCAACAGGAAAAAAATTACATCCCAAATTAATTAATCAAGATCATCATTTATATCAGTGACCCCTGGGGGTCCACCTGGACCCCGGGAGACTCGACGGGGGTCTACGTTGGCGTGATAAAAAAATGGGGGTTCGCAAGTTGTAAGTGGGGGTCCACGAAAATCCTGGTTTCGATAGTAAAGAACAAAAATGTTGGCTTAGCTTTATCTATCAAAGTAGGCAGATAATACTACTCAAAAAAATTAAAATCCTAATTTTTTGGTGATTTTTGACAGTGTATTTCGGTGAAAAATGGTTATATTGAGACTTTAACGAAAGCGTTTTGAAACTTTAAGATTCTAATTTTCAGATTGATTTTTTGGATTTTTTTTTAGAACCGTATGAGAACCGTACTCATGCAATCCTAACAGATAGTGCGAAAAAATAATCTTACAGAGTTTTTACTTTTTTTTGGTCCACGGGCTTGAAAAAAACATTTTCAGTTAGGCTGGCATATGGATCAGATAGCCTGTTTATTTAGCATTAATTTACTTTTCTTAAAACCTCCTTGAATTTTTTTGAGTAGTGTATTTTAAGAAGGTCAGCGACTGTTACTTGTAAAAACTTGCAAATTCGTTATTTAATTCTATTAAGTCTGCAATCATATTATTTTAATAAATAGAAAATATACCATTTTTCTATTTATTTATACCACTCCAAATTTGGGGTTGGAACTCAGCCACGACGCCAATTTCCATCGTTTGACCAAATCTTCACATTTTTGACGGGAATATGGTAGAAATGTGGCAGCAGGGGGCCACCGAAACTAGTAAAATTTTGTAAGGGGTCTACGAGAAAGTTTGGGTACCCCTGATTTAGATGTTATTATAATTTCTAAGTGGTCGAAGAGTTTACCTACCTGGGCTCCATCATAACGCAGGACAATGAAGACCCAGTAGAAGTAAGAAAGCGCATTGCAGCCGCTAACAACACTTACTTCGCGTTGCTGCCAGTGTTCGAATCCCGAAATGTCCATAGGACAACCAAAATAACCTTATATAAAACAATTATCAGAACGGTCTTGGCCTATGAATGTGAGGCGGGAACACTGAGAGCAAAGTCAGCGGAACAGCTGGACATCTTCGAAAGAAAGGTACTTCGAAGAACCATAGGAGCGGTGCGAGAGGGAGAGGCGTGGAGAATCCGCCACAATAATGAGCTCTATGATATTTACCAAGCTCCCAGACTCTCCACCCATTTAAGGATCCAAAGATTAAGATGGGCCGGACATGTGCACCGAATGCCAAGCACAAGAGTACCGAAGAAGGTTCTGACAGGACACCCGGGAGGTAAACGAAAGGCGGGCAGACCTAGACTGAGATGGGAGGATGATGTCAGGAAGGAAGCAAGATGATTACTCCATGTTGTAGATTGGAAAACGACGGCCGAGGACAGAGGCCGGTGGAGGCTTATTTAGAAGGAGGCCAAGGCTCGAAATGGGCTGTAGCGCCATTGAAGAAGAAGAAGATTTAGATGTTAATCTTATCCTGACGAAGAAATCTTTGGTTTAGAAACATGTAGATAATTTTGGTTTAATAAGAGGTGTTTTACAAAGTGATTTGTTTTCATTTAATTACAAATGACGCCACAAAGTGAATTTCAAAGATTGAAGAAGTAAATATCAATAATTATTTAAATAATATAACAACGTGAAAGTACGTAATGGAAATATTGAAGTTTGTATTTCGAAGCAAGAAGATATATTACATGAGATAAAGTTGCCGTAAATAAGTCAGCAAAATTAAAGTTGTGTGATACATACACAATTAGCAAAGAATTTATAGAAAGAGTGTTTCAACATTTATGTAAAATTTATTTAGAAATTACCAAAGATCGCTGAATAAAGGGTACTAAAAAAAGTGTTTTTCAAGTCACACGTTAAAGTAGGTTTACTTATTATTATTAATGTACGATGTCACCTTTAAAACTTCGCAAAATTAATACTAAAAAAGTCACAAAACATCGATACGTCTCGTGCGTATAAAACCTTACAAAAAATTGAACGGGTTTCTTAGAAAGCTACACAGGCCGCCTAGGCATTATTAGTTAAGGCCTTCGAATTCCAAATGGCGAAGGGCGTAACAAAATCGAAGGGCGCTTTTATAAATGCCAAATTACGAATATTCCGAATATTATGTAACTTATTCAAAATAAATAATTCAAAGCTTTTCTTCCACAGCTACTGCTTTGTAATTGGTATTCATTTCTCGGAAATTTAATCAGAAAACATATTTTATTTTCATTTATATTGAAGATTATAATTATTGTAAACTAGGGGTTAGTCCCTCCTAAGACAAAACCGAAATGTTACACACATTTTATTTTAAATCGTATTTACAAGAAATGTATTCATATTTTTTTTAAGTAAAACTTCTTTACGCACGCTTGACTAAGGGAGTAAGGTGGCGAAGGCGTGATGGGAGCGTTACGAAAAGCGAGGCGAACGCTTCGTATATTACTGTAGGGGCAAGAGAGAGAGGTGCGAGCACACAGTTTTTTCTCTCTTTCTCTCACAGCCAGTTACATTACACAGTGCAGGCCTATTGTCTGTATCACATTGTAGGAGCACGAGAGAGCAGTGCGCGCACACATTTTCTTTCTCTCTTCCTATCATATAGATGGAGCAGAAGTTTTACTTCAGTTGTGTGGTCTAAAACACACTCGTTTTTTTATTGTTTTCAGGTTTCATTTGTAGAACCAATTTTACTTTAAAATTTTATTATTTACTAAAAAATTACGATTACGAGAAATAGTGGTTTCAAGACAGAAAAAAAATCATAAAATAATCTCAAAAATATTGAGATTAGCAATGAGCTACATACACACATATATTCATGCTCGACGGTTTGACAAGATCGAACGTATTGATTCGGAACCGTACTCGTCGTTTCGTCCACACGCTCGAGCAGTTCGAAACAAGACACCACAGATACACCACCATGATGATCAGTCAATCGTAAATTTCTTTCGAACATCGAGCAAGAATTACGGCCCGTGAATCTATTTCGCAAACAAAACCGAACAAAAAAGCATTGAGCAAAGATGGTACACATGTTTTTTTTACACAGGCCTAATTCATAAATTAGGCCTGTATATATTTATATTTTTGGGATCTGTGAGGGTAATTTTTTTAGGGAAAGGAAGTTCTGAGAGGAATAAGGTATATTCAAATATAATTTTCAAAGGTTTGGTTTTTCAGTTTTCTCAATATTAAGTTTTATATAGATACAATATTTTAACTCTAATAGTGGCATCTTACATAATAGCTGTTATATATTATAGTGTTCGTTATTGTCAGGACAAGGTTTTTATAAAACTATTGGTGTGCTCTGGAATTATAAAATTTGTATAAAAAAATCGAGCTGTTTGAAAAATGAATGTACAGGAACTGAATGTGTGGAATGAGGGAGGGGGGAGGGGAACTCGGGAAGGGGATTCGCGGGACGGTGGAGGGGGGGAGTGGAGTGGGGAGAGGGAAAGTGGATGAGACGGAGTGGGAATGCGAGAGGGGAAGGGGACGCGGGAGAGGAAAGGGAGGCGGAAAAGAACGGGACGAATGGGAAAGGACACGCATGGAGTAACAATTTCTTTATAAAATGGCATAGCAACGCATGCGGGGAACCAGCTAGTTTAAAATAAGGGAACGTACCCATACTACGTGACACCTTTAGGGGGGGGGGGGTCTTCAAAATGTCACGCTTGGTACAAATGAGCGGCGGCGGGCTTAGGTTTTTAGTCTAGTCACCGGGGGGGGGGGGGGGGGTTAAGAATTGCAAAAAGTTGGTCACGTAGTATGGGTACGTTCCCTAAATAAAAATGAATCGCCTAAATGTATGTACGCGCATAACTTCCGAACGACTTTACCTATTTCATTAAAACTTTGGGGATTTGATGTATGCTTATCCGCAAAGGTTTCAATACCTACTGGTGAGCTCTAACATTATGAAATTTGCATAAAAAATGCAATAGGTGGCACGCGATCTGTTTGAAAACTGAATGTACCAGGACTGAATGAATGATGTGGGAGGCAGAGGGAAACAAACCTGGGATAGGGGAGAAGAACTCTGGAAGTGGGAGGGGAAATCGGGAGAGGGGGTTCGCGGAAGGGGGGAGGGGAATCCGGGAGGATTGAGAGGGGAGTGGGGAGAGGGAAGGCGGAGTGGAAATGCGAGAGGGGAAAGGGACGCGGGAGAGGAAGGGGAACGGGACGCGGGAGAGGAAGGGGAACGGGACGAATGGGAAAGAACACGCAGGGAGAAACAATTTCTTTCTTTGAATGGCATTGCAACGCATGTCCGGTACTAGCTAGTTAAAAATAAATTGACACAAAACAGGCAATAAGTTATTAGGGTAACGTCATAAACACTTGCGGGAAGCGTAAATCAATGTATGTTTTGAGATAAATCTGTGAAGTATGGCAAGTCATAACAAATGTGCATAAAGCTCGCGGGCAGATATTAAAACACGAACACATCTAAGCAGATGATTATTTCGTAAAAATATACACGTGGATCGATGCCAAATCAACGGAAATTGTACACAAACAGTGCATTTTCTTACATTCCAACTTGGAGATTGCGTAAGTAGGAATGAGAGCACCATTCTATAATTGTTAAAAACATTACTGCAAATATAAACGAGACCTGCACACAAAGATACGATTTGAGATTTTCACGGCCAAAAGTATTATCGTGATTATTATGCTGTACTGCGCTTCCTGCTTCTTTAGACAACGTATCTGACAGCGTTACAGGATCCATCACCGGGGCAGATGAGTAGATTGTGGTGAAGCCTGCGTTTATGTATGTAGAAATGAAACCGTGTTGCTAGCGTTAATCCTCGGTATTTCAGTACAATAATTAGTGAAATTGACGTGGTTTTCGACATTTAGTTTTGGTGCAGCAGTTAAGTACCGGAAAATTTCCTCTATCCAGTAAGAACATGTAATTAGATGAGTTCATCCTGGATAGAGGAAAGGTTCCGATTTCAAGTCTTGATCGCAAATTGATCTTTATTTTTTTTTTCTGTTTTCTATTTCATATGGTGATGGAATGTGTGAGGTGTTTTTGAAAGAGAGTGGGATTTTGTTGTAGAGTTTCGTTTCGTAGTATAAGAAGCTTTTTAAACCAAAGTTGTATTCTTACCCCTCACTAATAGTGTTTTAAATTTTACACAACTGACAATTAACCATTAATGCATCGTAAACGGTTGTTTGTGAGTTAGGAAAACCAGTTTATTAGTAAGGGGGTTGTTAATGTTAATATATATGTGTCTTAATCATCAATAATACATTAATCTAAATGTTCTGCGACAAACATATTACGTTCCAGGAAAGCCTTGGCGTAACGCTTCCCCATCCACCCTTACCCTATTATTATGTCGGTGTTGTTGTTTAGCTCTCTCTTGCACCAGACATAACCTAAATACTTAATAATTATTACGACCACTAAATTCATACTCTAGCTACCGATGAATTCCATTATTTTAATCCCTTCTGAAAAGGGAAACTGGACAGTATAACGTATCTAATATTATTCATTTTATCAAAACGTTCTTAGAACAAGAGTAATGTTAAACAAATTTAAAAGATTACTTTATTTTAAACTTTGCATAAAAAATTTAGGTAGATAAGTTTATAATAATAAAATGTGATATTAGCGAAATAACTGGCATATTAGCGACTGTAAACATAGTTTTTCCCCAACATATATCCAAGTTATAAGTCTTAGTCGTAATTCACTAGCTATAAGTCTTAGATGTAAGTCATTAGTTATAATTATAAATCTAAATTGTAAGCCAGTGATATCAATTTTATTATATACTAGCAGACCCGGACACACGTTGCTGTGGTTAACGAAACACAACGCCATTACCCAACCTTTATAAAATCCACACCACCCGCTTGCCAGATGCCCGCTGCCCGCTGCCTGAATTGAATGCTTTTCTCTACTGTAATAAGCATGTATTATACATATAAACCTTCCTCTTGAATCACTCTATCTATTGGTGAAAACCGCATGAAAATCCGTCGCGTAGTTTAAAAGATCTATGCGCACATACATTTTGAGCGACTTCATTTTATACTATGTAATGATTTATTTATACAGCGCCCTTGGGGTGATTTTTACAAAAACGGCGCTGTATAAATCAGTCAAATATTATTATTAGCATAACTCTTCGTAAAGATATTAAGGTGTCTTCATCCTATTTGGAAGGTTAGAGGTTGGATTCCAGCGCTTTGCAAAAAATAAATAAAACATTAATTTCAATGTTTTCTTTTATGGGCTTAACTAAAACATGGAATGTCAGTTGTAGCGTTTTCTTGGCGCAGTATACCCTGTCAAAAAGATGATAGACAGATATGTAAATACGAATGTTAAAGAGAGCGCGTTAATTTCTCACCCTCTACTATGGGATAAACTCAGGGAAAGAGGCATATCACCGGCGGTGATACATATCCTCGACTCGTGGCATAGACAGCAGGAAAACTTAGTAAGGTGGAAAGATGGACTCTCGAAACCTTTCCTCCTGAAGAGCGGCGTTAGACAGGGAGGATGCATGTCCCCGATATTGTTCAACCTGTACATGGACGAACTCACCGACAGGCTAAACAATGCAGGGGTAGGCTTCCAAATTGGAGGACAGTTTCTGAACAACATCAGTTATGCGGACGACATGGTATTGATGGCACCATCCATAAGGGGCCTACGTATTCTTTTAAAGATCTGCGAAGAGTTTGCTGAAGAAACAAACATACAATACAACCCCACTAAAACGGCTCTACTGGTCGTAAGATATGGACAAGGACCAAAAAATATTCCTCCAGCTACCCTGAATGGTGTGAACCTGCAGGTGACTGAAGGAACTAAATACCTTGAACACATAATCACCAGTAATCTGATGGACGATGACGACATCGATAGGCAAAGAAGAGCTCTCAGTGTAAAAGCAAACATGCTCAGTAGAAGATTCCGCCTTTGCAGTACTGCTGTAGAAAGGACGCTCTTCCTTTCCTTCTGCGCAACACTGTATACGTGTGAACTCTGGGCAAACTACAAGAAGAATAGTATAGAAAGACTTCGGGTTCAGTATAACAACGCCTTCCGCATAATGTTTGGTCTCTCCAGATATTGCAGCGCTTCCCGGATGTTCACGGAGGGGCGAGTTCCTGGCTTTGCAGCCCTTATTAGATCCAGGGTGGCAGGAATTAGGGAAAGGATAACCAGCTCTGGAAACATCCTCGTCATGGAAGCCCGCCTCAGTCCATCATCCAGTATTGATGCACACTGGAGAAAAATCCTGGCTCCTTACGTGCTCACAGAATCCTGAAAGCTTAATATTATTATTTCTTTTGTTTTCCTTTTACTACTATTAGCTTATTAATCTTTTTTTGTTTCGTGTACATTCATATCCACCTTCCTTTTCTTTTTTTCCTTTTAAATACTTTGTACATGTATGTGTATGTTATACCCCTATGGAATGTGTGGGATTGCACTCTCCTCCCCACATACTGGAATAAACACTTATTTATTTAATATTAAAAATGATGACAATTAAGCGAAAATTGTGAAAATGTTTATTAAAACACGACTAGTTTAAAATAGAGCAAAAATCTCGTGAGGGTTGTCTAAAATAGCATTTAAAGAAAACACTGTAAATCTTTTCACACCTTCGACCAAGTATACTTGGTCGATGTTTCGTACATATAACTTGTAAAATAACAGAAACAAACGTCTGAATAATAATTTTCGGTGCATACTTTGTGATTTATTTCTATCGAGGGAATTTCATATAATTACCGTTTCGGCGTGGGGAATGCATGGATACCATCTTAAAGAATAACATATATTTTTTAAGAGCTTAAAAACTTCAAATGTTTAAAGAAAATATATGTAAGAAATCGGTAGAAATTCGGGATGCCGCGGCTTAAAGGATGTCTATGTCACTTCACGATCTGCCGCCAGGCACTTTACGATGTGGCTAGGGGCATCATGATCTGCCTGATTTTACGATCGGCAGATCATGTTTGCAGCCAACGCAATCTCAATCAATCAATCGATCAATCAACGTAAAAAATCCTCAATGAACGAGTAGAAATACATCAGAACCACACCACTATTCGTGCAAGTGAATATTAAAGCAATGTTTACAATCGAGTCGATCATGCAGCACGTTGCGTCTCAGGCGAAAGACGCCGGACCCATTACACGGCTGCTGGACGTCGGCGCCGCGACGCCATTAGAATTGGGTATGTTTTATTGCCCATTTGAGGTGAGACGCAACCGTACACTTCCGAAAACTTTATTAATATAAAATTGATTTATTTAAAAGCCGCCGCTATCCGAATTTCTACCGATTTCTTGCATAAAAACATTTGAAGTTTTTAAGCTCTTAAAATAATATATGTTATTTTTTAAGATAATATCTATACATTCTCCACGCCGAAACGCAAATTATATGAAATTCCCTCAATAGAAAAAAATCGCAAAGTATGCTTCGAAAATTTTTATTTTCAAGCCTGTTGCTGTTAAGTTATATGAATCAAAAAAAATAACATTGCTTCTTTAAATGCTGTTTTAGACAGCCTCCAAGGATTTTTGTTCTATTTTAAAAGAGTCGTTACATTTTCACAATTTCCGCAGCGATTTTATCGCTTTAAATATTAGCGCGCTCCTCTAACATTCGTAATTACATATCTCTCCAGCTTCTTCTTTTTGAGCGCGGTTGCGGCGCCTTCAACGGAAAAGAGACGGGTATTGAAATTGACGACCTCAGTGGTTGAGTGGTTAAGATCCGATTGAGGTCGCGGGTTTAAATCCCGTCGGGTGCAATTAAATTTTATTTGATTAATTTGTGGTATTTCACAATCATTCACTTAAAATAATATATAGTATTTTCGCACCTTGCAGAGTGATCGATACTTTCAGTAACGCCCTGGTTAAAGATGACCATTCAGAATGGAAAAGTTGCTTGAAATATCTTTAGCCGTGTTTGGTGAACAGATTTCTTCCTCATATCCTTCCACTCCTTACTACCTTCAGCCTCACAACTTAACTTACCCCAATTGAGGATGCCATATTCTCAATGGTTCCAGAGGATTAGGAGCAGTTGGGAGTCTTGTGCGGTACTTGCTCACATTAAAAAAAACTTGACTGCTACCATACTAACTGTGAAAATAAGGAAAAAGGTGAAAAATGTCCATGAGAGAGCAGTTGCATTATGATCGTAAATCAGGGGCACCTAATCAAAATTACACATAACGGGAAATTAAGTAAAAACATCTCCCGGTTTATCCTGCGACCTTTTTACTCGTTATGCGTTTAAGTAGATACCTGACGGGAAGCTGGGTGGCGAGATGGGTGACTCACAGATTGGTCAACTCTACCAGTAAGTCGTTCTTCCTTTTATTTTTTTCAAGGAAACAATGAGCCACGTTCATGATTCATTATTTGACTTTAAAAATGTTGTATTTTTACAAATGCAGCAATAATTTTCGTTATTTGTTTTTGGGGTGTTATGCCGTGTTGCGCTACCTCCTTCTTTAGCCAACGTTTCGGACATCGTTGCAGTGTTCATCATCAGGGCAGATCCGGCAGATGCCACATCTACCGGATCTGCCCTGATGATGGACACTGCAACGATGTCCGAAACGTTGGCTAAAGAAGGAGGTAGCGCAACACGCCATAACACCTCCTTCTTTAGCCAACGTTTCGGACATCGTTGCAGTGTCCATCATCAGGGCAGATCCGGTAGATGTGGCATCTGCCGGATCTGCCCTGATGATGAACACTGCAACGATGTCCGAAACGTTGGCTAAAGGAGGTAGCGCAACACGGCATAACACCCCAAAAACAAATAACGAAAATGCTTTTGGCCGAGAAAATCTTAAAGCAGCAATAATTGTTTTAAAATGTTGTATTACTAATACCTCATTTAATAATCCAAAAAATAATATCGATCACGGAAATTTTAAATGACGTTCAGAGGAGCGAAAAGAGAGTTATTTTTCCTTTTTTCCGAAGAAAACTTCTTCGGAAAGGTTTTCACTTTTTGATGGCGTTATTCATTTTAATGAAAAGACAAATAATATAAATAAAGGAAAATACCCTTTCCTCCGATATGTGATCGATGATTAATTTTTAAGTTTAGTATACATTTGATCCTGATGATGTGAACATCGTTCACGAAAGATGTTGATTGTGTATAAATAAAAGTGATGTAAACAAACTTATTTGTCTTTTCATTAAAAGAAAGTTTTTATTTTTTCAAAAAATCATTTCTCCTGTTTTTGCAGATCCGTAATTATGAATTTTTATTATAAAATAATCTTGAATAGATCTTTCATTTTTTTCACAATCAACACTTTTTTTAAATTTTTTTAATAAGAGTATTATTTTTTTTAATTAAAAAAATATTCTCCTCAAATGCACGACGTAAAAAGACGCACTTTTCCAAGAAATATTTCGACGACGCAGATCGAAAGAGAAAAAAATGAGAAATAAGAGATACCGACATTTCATTTTTAGAATCATTGTGGTTTACAGCATTTAAAATTTAAAGTGTCTTTTATTTTTGGTCTTACGACGTTTCCTGTAAATTCATGACCTCCTGGATATTATTGATCGAAGCCTCCTGGCGAAATTTTGAGTGCGTTTTTGAGTGCGTTTAGTAGCTTTTTGCCTCATATCACAGGATTGAATATCTTACAAATAAACCATTTAAAAAATCGGTTTGTAATTTCGACACAATTTCATTTCACGTCAAAAACCGTTCAATGTAGATTTATTATATAAAAGATCTTAAAAATCAGGTCACTTGCACATAGTGACGACCCAGGCTATGAACAACGATGTGTTGCCACAATTTCGTATTATCTATAGTACTTTCACGTGTTTTATTTTTTTATAAGTTAATTAAAAAAGCAAGTAATTGGATCATTTCAACTTTATCCCCTGATGATTCATGTAATGATACAATTACGAACGATGTTATTGCAAAGGCCAGGTATTCGTGTCGGAATGTGCGGTGTGTATCGCCCTGTTCAGTCACACAGAGACTCAACACTAAAAGCTTCAGTTGATAATAATTATTCCTTTCTCTGCCAACTACTACATAATTTGTACTCTGTTCACCGAGTGAAAATCATTTAAAGCAAACCATTGAATTACTCACGCAGCGCTTTTGAGTGTCAAGGTCATAAATACCTAATGAACGCTTTTATTAATACCGTGACGATTCACAAATGTACGTAAGTCGGTTTCCTCTAAAGCAAAAAGTGATAATTTTCTTGCATCTCTCTCATACACCGTACCGTAACGTCTCCGTAAACCACTACAATATTAGCCGCGACGACAATTTTGAAAGTATGGAATGTAGTACAAGGATAACATTGAAGTGCGAAATTTCTAAAATTAAAAAACGTCAAATGTCAATGCGCTGATGGTTTTGCGTTTGTTCTTAAATATATAATGCTGCATCTCTTCCTGTGTGTGTCTGCAAACCACAATCATTATCATACATCTCCCTCACACGGAAAAGGAAAATGAAATGCAAGGAAAAGTAGTAACAGTCACTCGTATTTTGTGTGTCTTATCTGTTATCATACCCTTATTTAATGTGTAAGAAAGAGCTGCAGCAATATAGCGTTAAGAAACGTAGGTTTATTGCCTCTCTTGCCGTCACGGTCCTAACCGTGAATCGTCACTTGATGTTAGTCTGTAATAATTTTTGGTAAAATTTGAAACTGACCAAAAAGAAAACAGTGGTGGGCAGAGTTGGTAGATTTACACGTAACTATTTCCTAGCGCACATTACTAGCTTCATCTAAATGCATGCACATTTTTCTGTTATTCCGACCGTTCGGTATGTTCGATTCCCTTGACATCTGTATTTCTGAAAAGTGCCATTCTTTCCCCGTTACCCCCCCCCCCCCTCCTCAAATATACAATTATGTATTTGAAAATTAGCACAATATTATGATTATGTTTTTCATATTTTTATCGAGATCTTGGTAGAACAAAACGCAGAATTACGGGAAACGCGGTAACCCTGAATGATGAGACGCTCGTAAACAGGGGTTGATAGGTGTTACTTCGAAAGTAAAATAAGTAAGTACTAGGTAGGTATCACTAAGACGAAGACTTCGTATACAACGGTGGTTATGACTTAATAATAAAAACACCACGAATCGTAATTCCAAAAGGCTTTCAAAAAATATAATAAAAATCACCAACAAAACTTCATAAATGCGAATATCCTTCAAGAAAAGGGCTTTAATGGAAACAGGAAACATGAGATATCTCATCGCTTACTTGAAGGCAGCTTCGTTATCATGTTTATATTTATTTGGTTAAATCGGGTATTTTTTCGAAAACAAATAGGAATTGGAACAGCTAGTTAGTTAACTTACGGATTACGTCTTTGAAGGTCGAAATTTCAGCAATTGAAAGAATCATCTCACCTGAAACAAACAAAGAAATAAAATTAGGATCACAATTTATTTACACTGAGTTTTTACATAAGTTTTCACTTAATCAATAATGTGTGTGAACAATCCAATCACAAAAAAGTTAGTTAGGAGGTACATAATTAATATGCTTAAAAATATTTCATTCGCGGTCGACCCATTTCGGAAAAACCCTAGTTTGTCAAGGAAAAACGTAAACTAACAACAAATACAGAAGAAAAAAATTGCGAATGATTATGATTGTAGAATGAATTAGTGCAGAATCAACATAAAACAATTAACTGTGCTAACCTTTAAGAGCGTTTAACCAGCCAGCGGACGAAAATCCACATTTCGTCGAAAGTTGTTCTTCCGATCGTGCAGGACGGTTACAATGAGAAAGATTAATTATTCTCCGTACCAGCTTTTTTAAATTATAACTCAATATCGAATTTATTTCAATCCAAATTAGCTATAATTTATACCTTCATCCAAAAATGCTGAAAGGCGTGATGATAAAACTATTAAAATAGTGTACTTTTTGTAGTTATTTTTTGATTATAAGTATTTATCATTTTTCAATAATGTCTAAATTTAATAAGAATGTTAAAAAAATCTGAAATATATTAGTTTGTAAGTGCGCAAATAAATACACAAATGGACCAATTTTCGTCAAGAAACACATGTACGTACATATTTTTTAATGATTTTATTGAAACTAAAATTAAAATTCTAATACATAACTTTGCTAGATAATGTATTGATTTATTTTACTGCATGATTACATTATTTGAAATGGGTGTGGTATAATACAAAAACTTTTTTGAAAATTTAACAAATCTGCCAACGACCTATGGAATAACCTTATTATACTAAAAATTAAAAAAAAATTCTAAAAATTTATTACATACGAATGCTAGATAAAAGAGCAATCTTTCGAAATCCATTTATAATTTTTTGTGGAAAAGAGTCAATACGTCTAAAAACTTTTTTGAAAATGACGTATTTCAGGCTTTCTCTGGTAATGCCCTCTTAATCGAGTACGGTATACAGCCCGGGGAGGAACAAACCCCGCCGCCAATGATCCTATTTTTAAAGCTAATAAAGATTATATTAAAACTACCGATCACAAGCAGTTCAGGAGAATCTGTGTCTTGGACATTAGGCAACTCTATGCCAAAAACATACTAGCATATCTCTTCAAACAGAGAATCCTTGAAAATGTCCAAACTGCTCGAGATACTAGAAGCAAAGGGCATAATCCCTTACTTATCCCTTTTGCTAAAACAATTTTCGGCCAAAGAAATTTTAGATACTCTGCAACGAAACCATGCAATACACTTCCACTGGCCATTAGACAAAACACAACATACCTTAATTATAAATCTCAAATTATAATCTAAATAAGTCCTGGATTACCTGGCAAAACAGATCCAACATCAAAGATATTATCAAAACCAATTTATAAGTAAGCAAGGCTGATGTAAGCGTGATGAGTAAGATTAAGAAAGGGACGCTCAGATGGTTTGGGCATGTAGAGCGAATGAACGAGGAAAGGAGTGTAAGGAGACTACCTCCCCACTACCTTCAGCCTCACAACATACCCCAATTGGGGATGCCATAGTCTCACTGGCTCCAGACGGGAGCAGTTGAGATTCTTGTGCGGCATTCACTGTAAAAAAAAAGGAGAATATATGACGCAAATGTGAATAGAAGAAGAAGTCGGGGACGCCCGAGGAAAACATGGCGCGACCAAGTGAATCAGATACTTGAATCGGGCCATGTGAAGAGTCGGAATAATAGAAGAGCATGTATGAGACGATGTATGAATGTGAACAAGGTAAGGAGTGTGTGCCAAGATCGAGTTGTTTGGCGGTCCGTCCTCTCTGCCTACCCCTGCGGGGAAACGGCGTGATGGTTAGTTAGTTAACTTATAAGTATTTATTTTTTCAATTGTACGATGATGAATGTCTACTTTAAATGTAATTTTGTATAATTATTTATATTTTTATTATATGTGTTATTGTTTGTATTTTTATTATGTTTGTATTTTTATTATAAACTGCTTATGCTTTAAAGCGCCTGCTGGCATGTAACATGGACATCACAAATTGTAATAAAATTAATAAAAAAAGGATAATTATAATAGTAGTTTACAAGGAATATAACAAGGAGAGGACCAAACGTTAAATCAACAAATAAAAATAACGATTTTAGTTAGAACAGGAAGAGTTTAGGTGCCGCACTACATAAGATTCGGAAATCAACACGACTAGTACAAGTGCAGTTCCGCAGGGTGAAGATTGCACTGACGACAGATAAGCCTGTCTATAAAGAAGAGGGCAACAGAAGAAGTTAAAAATTAAAACGACACCACTATTAAATATTTCTAACCACTGGAGCGTTTTTGGCCAATTTGCAAATACTCGCGAGCGTTCGCTGACCAAAATGTGGCCAATATCAAGAGATATTTTATAGCATCAATTGGATTTTTTTTAAGTTCCAGCGTGTTGGAATCTTCGGTAAATCGGAAGGTTAAATTAGTTTTTTAACAAATTAACACTACGGTACACACGCCTCTAAAACGTTCATGAGTGCTCTTGTGGGCTTCACTTGTAGCCCATTTAAATTGAAATATACTGAAAGATAATCGTTTACTTTTTAAATAAAACACATCTATTATTATAAACGACATTTATAAAGTAAACCTAAATAAAAAAAAATTATCTTCTCTTTCTTAAACTTAAAACATTAACAAAACTTAAGACTTCTCAAAAAATCACATAATTTTTACTTATTTGAGATCAATCAAATTTTGCAAAACTTTTTTTTAATTTTCAGTACACGAAGGACAAATTAAAATTTGGTGATTATTACATATACGCCTGTAGCATTTCGAGCAAGTTTTCCTTGCGCTTTCCTTGTGTTCCGCCAGTGCACGCATGGGCTACATACGTAGCCCCACAACTTTAAATCGTTATTTTTCGCACGTGCGCCAGCGTCGACCGCTCACGTTACAATGAATGCGTCGAGCAACAACCAATCGGAGCTTAGCTAGAGACTCGAAGTTAAATCACGCGATTTCACAAAGTTATAAACAAAAACAATGCCCTGGGCTACATATGTAGCAAGAGATTCTCACATCTATTACGAATTATTAGTTTTTAACATTCCGCGAACCGAAATTATTAAAATATTTTTTCTTACAAATCATTGATCACGTGTTAATTAAAAAACGCATATTCGATTTAAATTTATATCTATGATTATCAACTAGGCCATAGACAACATACGGAAGTCATAATATTTAATATTGCTCCAAATGTACCACGAACGGCATTTTTAAAGTAAATAATACGCAGAATTCACGTGTTCATAATTTTAAAATATGGGTTAAATCGTAAAATGGCTCTCAATAAGCGGTTTATATGTCTCCATATTAAAATCCGGAGGTACGATTTTTGTAATGAGGGCGGGAAATTTCTAAACCGAACGCTTAAAAATTCCTAGCGCTCAAGACTGAAATTGATCATATTGCGGAACACTCCAGTGGTTAACAAACAAAAATAATAAACTGCACACAATAAGCTAGTATGGACCACAAAAATAGACTACGGTAGAGAATATCCTTGCATAAAAAAAATTGGTAAATATGATTCTGAATTGCTGCCTGCATTATATTTTCATGGTTGTCCAATCGACATGTCATAAACATAAATTTGTATCGGAAGCAGCGACTCCAAATAACTGGGTCAGTCCGCCGCCGAAATGCTCATAGGTACTAAACGTAATGTATAAGAATACCTCGGCGGGTTCACCGAACGAACTGAAAGTCGGGACACAATGTGGAATGTGTGGATGAGTGCGCAGGGAAATACCTGGTCTGGAAGAGCCGCTACAAATTGCCGAATTTTGAAATTGAACTGCCTTCTGTACCATTTCACAATATGGGGATCGATTTTGTTAATTATCTGAAAAAAAAATTTCGACCACCTCCTCGGTAGAACAAAAAAACCTTTTTTTATTATTAGAACCAAGCAAGTGTTATTTTTATGGTAGGTGTGCAACTGCTGAATCTGTACAAATCGCAAGGGGTCCTGGTGTTGAATTTGGCAGCCATCTTTGGTCTGGAGTCCCAAAATACTTGAAAACCCTCGACGCCGCAGAAATGGGCGGTCCATTTGATAGATTCCACTATCTTAAACGGATTGTAATCTTTTTCGTTGTAAGTCACGGGCTTATGCCAAAAAGTCATCACTGTTGACAATCAAAGAAAATGCTGGTCCTGGCCGTTATTCCGCCCCTACTTCTCAGTGGAGCCAATCTCAAAATCTGCAACGAAATAAAATATTTGGGGCAAGCCGTCAAAAGAACGCCAAAGAATAGTATTGAGCGCACGCGCGCGCGCGAACCAACATGCTCGGTATGAGATTCAACAGGTGCAGTCCTCCAGTGAAGAAGCAGCTATTTCATCAACTACAGGCGTCATGAACACACTCCGAATACAGTATAACCACGCATACAGGGCGCTGTTCGGCCTCCCTTGGCGATGCAGCGCCTCGTAGATTCGCAATGGGTTTGCTGCCTTGATACGTCACCGAGAAGACTCAGCGCTACCGGATATCGGAAAACACTCTTGTCCAGATAGTCGCCCAATGGCAAGTCACGCACCTACACCATAAATGTAGAATTTCCCTCAAGCCACCGTAGTTCAAGTCCTAATATGTTTACCTTTTTATTTTATTTATTTTATATTCAATATCAAATCGTGTAACTTATTTAGAAGTATGATATATGATTTAGATGTATGTAACTTATTTATGATTTTATAAGGCAGATAGAGTAATGCACTTACCGCTCAGTTCAGTTGCAATAAATAAACGATGACAGTGGAACGATTGGCGGCTTCTGTGATTCCTCATTCCTACTTCAAGACCCATATTGACTTCTTCCTCTACAAGTGAAGTTAACGTAGAGTTAATAAACTGAGTCTTCTTTATTTGAAAAGTGTCAATGCAAATACTTTTCTCGATATAGGAGAAACGATAAGTAAGAAAAGGGCAATAGTTTATGATGACCATAGTTCCGTGGCAGAACCATAGCATCCTTCCTTCTAGTTAAGTCAGATTGAGGTTTATCAGTCACTCGATGGCAACATGGATGGTATGCTCCCAGGGAGTTGGTCAAGTGAACACTCCAACAATATGGTGTGAACTTGCCTGCAAGTACGCAATTCAGAGAGCTTAGTCCCTAACTGTGCACCATACTGCTCAGCGGCTGTAATTGAACCGGACGCGAATTAACTTTGTCCACGCTTACGGAGGGAAGGAGAGAATCCGGGCAAATTAATTCATGTAGATATGCACAATTTAAATACTTTTTAAGTGGGATGTCTGCCGGGGATAATTCTTATAATTATTAGGATGATATAGGAGTCGTAGGAGAAGCCCGAGATGTTCTGAGGTGAAAGGTTAGAACAACAATGGCAATCTTGGTTTAGGAAGAAAATACGGGAATCTTTAGCTCGTGGTTGGGCGAAAGCCATCAATCAGCAAAGCTGAAAACATTTGAGGAGAGCCTTTGTCAAAAACTGAACACAGAAAGTTCTCAAATAGAAATAAGACACACGGTCCAAATAAAAAAACTAAAAAAAAATAATAATTAACGCGTGTGAGAAGTTAATGTGTTTTACTTGTTGCTAAATGATGCGGAAGCTGTATTAGGATGCATTAAATAAAGAGATTTATTATTCTAACAAATGAACTTTAATTAAGCACTCAAATTTACAAAAGCGATGTTATCAGAAAGGTTTGGAAACACGGAGATTAGGTGTGATGTATGAAGTACGATGTTATTACGAACGATACTCGAGACAGATTCGCAGAATTTTTTCGGAATGGCAACTAAATGAATATTGCCAGTATTTAAAATCAAATTATGGTAAATAAATCAAAATTCAACTCTTACCAGAAATCCAAGTAACGAATTTATAACATCTGTAGACGAAGAAGGTTACAATCAACAGCGTAAAAGTATAACCAATCCACAGTAGAAACATCTTTGAAACTCCATCACACAATCCTTAACATTACTTTAATAAACAATAGATAACATACAACACCAAACAACAAGATTAAATAAATTATTAGGATTTCGCCCTTTAGCATTTCACAAAATTGTGGCACGGCATTTATTATTATTATTTTGGTTAAAATCAGGGGAAATACGAAGAACATCTCGTTTATTTTTTGTTTAAAGTATGTAAAACATATTTAATAATCTTTTTATTATTAAGTATTTTAGTTTTCATTGTTGTGAATATTTTCTGTTTCTTAATTGTTTTTGTGGTTAATTCGTAGAATTCCATTTAATTTTCTAAACATTTAATTTCAATTCAAATTTGGGCGTCTAAGGCCGTATATATATCAATTGATATTATTTACCCAACCCTATTTTTATTTGCGTGATGAAACTGTGCGGAGACCACACTGAGACGACTATTTTATATGATTTTATTTACCCAACCCTATTTTTATTTGCGTAATGAAACTGTGCGGAGGCCACACTGAGACGACTAATTTATATGATTTTATTTACCCAACCCTATTTTTATTTGCGTGATATTTCTAATGATTTTGTTATGCATTAGATTATCCAAAAGGAAGAAATTACCCTTTTGCCAGACCAAACATAACGCTTTCTCATAAGCTTCCATTAAAAATTAGTCAAATAATTAATTAAATCATAATAAATACCTAGGTATGTTTAAACCACTATTTGATAATAAATAGCAATTATCCAAATCTAAAAAATAAAAATTCATGTTTTTGGATCCAAAAACGAAATAAATATAAAAATCCAAGTTTTTACCCGCGGCTTCGCCCGCGTAGTGTTAGGGAGAAATTACCGTACAAGGAATTTTCCAATGGGCATGAAATGTGCTTTCCGTTATGAAAAGTAGCCTATGTCACTTCCAAGTCCTCCAACTATCCTTATGCAAAAAATCACGTCGATCGGTCGCTCCGTTGCGACTAACGGAGCAAAAAAAAAGGACAAACAAACACACTATGGAATTTATAATATTGGTTAGAAGTTAGGATAATAACATTAACGATAAATAAATCGATAAAAATCAAGTAAAAAAATGAGGTCACAATGGCCCAATATTTAGAAGTGTTGACACGGTAAGACAGGGGTCCTGGTTTCGATTCCCACTTACGAACTTTTCCTTTTTTATTTTCGGTTTAATTATTTCCCCATTAGAGCGTTGAAAATTAATAAATAAATAAAATAAAAATATATGTATACAGTCTTATTTCTGTTTCATGGTTTATTTATTTATTAACTTTTTTCTTCAATGACTTTAAATGAAATATTATAAACAATAATGATTTCTTATTTATTATCAAATATTTTTGATCATAATTTTGGAGGCGATTCAGTTTTGGAGGCGGAAATGGGTACCGCCGCCCCGGGAACCTTTCTTGGATAACCAACACCTCTGCCATAGATCACCCCAAGTGGTTCGCTACGTTTGGTGATTTAGCAGGAGTGCCCGGGTTCATGGGGTGAGGTTTGTCTAGGTCTTGGAGGCGGATGACCAGGACATACTGAACTCCGGATTCCTACCCACCCCTTAAACCCTTTTCCTTCCCAGAACTCTCCTCTCCCTCCTTTCCTTAAAAAAAACCCTCCACACAGCATCCCCAAAGATGACATAGGCCCAGAGGGAAATTATTTTCCTCAGGGCGTCCTGTGTGGAGCTCATGTAAAAAAAAAAAAAAAAACAACGTTTTTGATTATCTATTCATCTTCAATGAAATTAAACTAAATATTATTTGAAATATTAATGATTTGTTATATATTATCAAATAGGGGTTTAAACAATGTTTTTTATTAACATTTCATCAATTATAATTTCTAATGGAAGCTTATGATACAGTTGGATGGTGCGGCAAAAAGCGTTCTTCCTTATATTTAAATCTAATGCATTTCTCATTTTTTGAACGCGTGTATTCTAAACAATACATAAACTTTTGGCATTCGTAATAATATTACATTAAGTTAAAACTGATTTAGTTTAAAGGGGTTTCGAATGAATCAAAAATGGCGTTGATTAAATTAATTACTAATTTGATTCTCTTTGAATCAAACACCACAAGTTCACAGCGCAGTTAAATTACAAAGCACCTATTGCAATCGAGATTCAATTCACTTATCCCTAATGTCAGCCAACACAAACAGGCGACATCCGGAATAGAGCGGGAGGGGGAGGGGTGTGGCGGGCGACTGCACCAAACTGCAACAGTTTCACGGCTTATCCGTTTCCGGGACAAGGGACGTCAACAGGGAACATGGCATTATGAACAGCAGTGACACGTGTACCCTGAACACTTGAACAGAGTGTACTTGTACCGCCGATAATATGGTATGACATATGACCCATTTTAAGCAACGGCGACTACCAATTTGGTAGGCGGTATGGGTACCGCCGTTCCTGGAGCCATGTATTGGATAACTAACACCTCTGCCATAGGTCGCCTCAAGTTGGTCGCTACGTTATGTGACTTAGGAAAGGCGCCCGGGTTCATGGGGTGAGGTTTGTCTAGATGTCCCACCTTCTGGGTGGTGGGTCGGATCGGGAGAGAATGTTTGAGGGAGACCTTTTGACGTCTCCAGACGGACGCCGCAGTGAGAGGGATAGATTCATACGTTCTTCATTCCTGGACACATTGAGCTTTCTAACCACTCCTCATACCCTTTTCCTTCCCAGAACTTCCTCTCCTTTCTTTCTTGAAAAGACCCTTCACACAGCATCCCTAAAGATAATAAAGGCCCTCAGGGGAATTATTTTCCTCATGGCCTCCTATGTGGAGCTAATGTAAAAACAAAAAACTAACCTGATCAAACCTGAACTAACCTAAAATAGCCTAACCGAACCCAACCTAACTTAACCTGACTTAATCTAACCCAAACTAATCTAACTTAACATAACACATCGCAACCTAACATAACCCAATCAATTATCTTATCATATTTTGTCATCATTCTATTTTATCCGGTTATCATATATTGTTCTGTATATGTACCGCAAGAGAGTTTTTACGTTCCCTCGTGTATTATGGAATCCCCAATTAACCAAGGGAATGAGGAGTGAAAGAGATGGGAAATAGGAAGATGGGGAAGTACCTGGCTATTCAGATCTGGTCGCTAAACACGACTATTGCCATTTCGAGCAACGATGGTGAATTTCTCCTGGGGGATTCTAAAAATATGTAGTTATCTACCACTATTAGAAGTTATGTAATATAAGATAACAGATGTTATGTAATATCAGATAACAGATACAGATGTTAGGTAATATTAGATAACAGATGTTATGTTATATTTAAATTTATTTCATTTTCTATAATTTTATGTATCTTTGGGTTGATTCACACTTAACCTGTCGTTTGCAGGACTGGTGCACTTTACTAAATTAACATTTTTGCAAATTGCCATCCGGTGCGCCGCGGCCTTTCGAGATTATAAAGCGATATTGGAAACGTAAAAAATAAGCCTAACCCGTGGCTCATAAATTCCAAGATTTTAGTCGATTAAAAAATATACCTGACGCGCTAATATTCTTGGTAAACCAAGTAATGACTTTTTTATATTTGTAAGAATTAAAACTGTAAGATGTAAGATAGATACTGCAAAGCTGTCCGAAACATTGTCCGTTGTTGCACGACATAAAACCCCAAAAATAATTTACAGTAATTAAACTTTTTAGATAATTAATAATGGTAGAACCAACAATAATTTTATTATTGAAAGAAAGGAAATTTTTATGTTGTCATTAGGTCACAACATAAATAATGTATGTATATTAATTTATGTTCATATATTATTTATATATGAACATAACTACTGGGTGTAACAGCACGTACCCGAATAAATTTAACCAGCGATTCCAGAGCGTATTTGGAGTAAAAATGTACATGTCATTTTGCTGTTCGATAATATATTTTTTTTATTAAAAACAATTAAAAAAAAACAGAGTGTGCAATTCACACGCGGTAGAAATAAAGCCTTCAGAAAACTAAAGTGGACAAGAGTAGGGAGTCTTCGAAGCACCGCACAAACAGGAGACCGATTATACTATCTCGTTCTCTCGCAGGCTAAATCCAATAGATATATGTGTTTGTCTCTTTTTAATGTCGCTATTTTTCGTTTCATCGAGTTTCAAATCACAACGGTGCTTTCACTTCAAAAATATTTTTCCACCACACGTCGCAACTGAGTAATTGTATATAGCCTAGCGGGTCCTAGTCGGCTGTTATTACTCCCTCTCGTTCCAGCAAGACGGTAACACACAAAACAGCGTGCGTATCACGTGAACCCGTCGCGACGCGTAGGAGTGTAATGCGATGTGCTATCGATTGAGTCACTGTAATCAGTGACTCAATCGCCTTAAATCGAATTTACATGGTGATACACTTCGTCATGTAAAAATCGACATCAGGCCGTTAACAAAAACACGCTTTTGTAGACGACTATAAGGCTTAAATTCCCGTTTAACACGGGCCGCCTAATTAGATTTATTCACGAAAAAACATCGCCAAAAAGCGTATTTTTTTTTTATTTTGCGAATGTCAGTCACAAATGTTTAAATGTTTTATGATCATTTTCTAAAGAATTTAATTTTCCACATTATACAATAAACCATAACCGAGTAGGGGTTCGTAAGTAGAAGGTTTTGAACTTTAACGCTTTTAAGGCCTGAATCTTTTTTTGGGGCCTATAAAAAGACTAATCAAAAAGAACCCGATTATTTCAAAGGCAAATATGTGCACTACTCGAAGTATTTAATTAAAACATCTGAAATATTTCTGAGCTGTATAATTTTCATACCAAAATCACATGATTTGCCTTGCTTCGTAATGCATCACCTTAAAATATTATGCCTAAAGCATACGAAAAAAAGGGAAACCGACCGCAGGAAAAAAAAAGTCCCTAATACGCAAGTAAATAATGCATAATAATCCGAAGTCTACTGATGATATTCTTTACTCCGTGGGTGGCCATTAATTTAATACTTATCTCGATGGCTTATGAATTATTGGCTCAATTAATTAATTATTTCGTACCAATGTTTTCAAAATGTATATCGGTGGTCGTTAAAAGCGCTGAATGTCGATGAAATACTGTCGTCAAATACCGCACAGACCGCAGTGAGTTCAACACAAGGAATGTGCGGTAGAAGTCCAGTAGCCAAGTCAGTATGAATCATGACTTTTTATTATTATTTGGTACGCGGCTGACTGCGAACATGGAAGACTCGGCGATGGACGGGTCAAAATAACATAACCGAGTTATCAGACGTACAAATACTGATTTCTTGGAATGCAAGATTCATAAAGTATCCAGAATCGATCAATGATTCACGGCTGTTTGTTTTGTTTTTATCGCGGTTAAGAGCCTAGCAGTCCTTTAAGTATTTTCAAATTTGGTGAAATTAGTTTGCTGTTTCGTCGTAATGTCGCCCGTGTAGTTTTTAGATATTTTAACTTCGGTATTGTGTTTTAAAGTTGTACATAATTTCACAACGCTACTTGTAATCTAATTCCCCGATTTCCTCCTCCCGTCAAGCTCTAGGGCGTCGACTTTACCATGAAACTCGTATGTAATTTTGGTCAGCGAGCATTTGGTGATATCAGGGGTATAAAAGCAGTTTTATTTAAAATTTTGCAGAAAGTGAAAAAAATGATAATTTTTCCAATGTAAATTATTACTTTTTCAACACAAAAGGTAAACGTTACTTTAATGAATCGATAATTATTTTTGTTATTAATATCATCGCAAAGAAAAAAACCTCTTGTTGTCATTGTTTTATTTGAAAACTTAACAAAATTGATAATAACGGTTGATTAGACGATTATAATTTTAATAATTTTTTATAATAGTTTTATTATCTTAAAAAATGGAACATGTTACAGTGTTACTTTTCCTCCATTAAAAGCATTTGCTTGTGGAATTATGCACCAAGAATTTTTATTACTACAAAATGTGCATACCTATATTACGAGTATAATACAATATTACATATTCAGGGTATTATTAGGCGTACTTGACGTATTTTAACCAGTTATTTGTGACATTATTTGGAATAAAAAATGTAAATGAAATTTTGGTCTCCGGCGACTTTTTTTTTCAAAACTTTTTTCCTCAAAATCAATTTTTTTTCCGCATGTCATCACTGGTCACCCAGCCGAGTAGCCGACCAACCCCTCACCCCATCTCTAACTGTCCAACACCTAAAAATTTTTTATGTTTTTTGTAGAAAAAAAAATCAAAGATGTCACTGTAGACTAAAAATTTCATTTACATTTTTTACTCCAAATAATGTCAGGAATCAATGGTTAACGTAAGTCAAGTACGTCCCTTAAAACCCTGTAGGTATATATGCAGTACATATATTTATACAATATTTTACATATATTTACAGTACATATATTTATACAATACATATATTTTATTTTATTTATTTATGTTTATTTAGGAAGCATACAATTGTGTGTAAAGTAATTGTACATTAAATAGTGAATATAATTTAAACCAGTTAAGTTCAGTGAAATCAAGTGGTTATTAAACAATTATAGTAGGTATAAATTGTAAGCACGTTGTAAAAATTATCAAAAAGTGGTAATAATCAATACAGAAATAATAGTTTCGAGTAGTTATTTAAATAAAATTACTAAATACAAAATTTTTTTAAATAAAAGTACATAGTGTTAAGTAAAAAGTTATTAAAAAGAAAATAATAAACAAGAATTAATAGTTTTCATTTAAGTACATTGTACGGTTAGTTTGATTTTAGTCGATTTAAGGGTAAAATGGATAATGTATATATGCAGCACTAGGACTGCACATATACAGGATGTTAAGTACTTGACTTACTTTAACCAGTGATTCCTGACATTATATGGAGTAAAAAATGAAAATGAAATTTCGGTCTCCGGTGACATCTTTGATGTTTTTTTTCTACAAAAACATAAAAAAATGGTAGGTGTTGTACAGTTGGAGGAGGGGTGAAGGGTTGGTCGACTACTCAGCTGGGTATATACATGTTTATATATAAAACTCAAACCAAAAAACCTTAGTTTTCGAGTAAATAGAGTTTGAAGACTAAATTTTTAAGGTTAAATTGGAAAAAAAGTTTAAGTTGCTACATGGTTACTGTCAGATCAGATAGCTTGATTATTCACATCTAGTCACCAAACACGGCTAAAGCCATTTAAAGCAAAGTTTTAATTCTGAATGGTGGTCTTTTACTAGGGCGATACTGAAACTATCTTTCAATCTGGAACGTACCGCAAATAAGAGAATACCTTATAATATTTTTAAATGATCAAATTGTGAAATAACACAAACCAATCAAATAAAATTTACTTGCGCATGCTTAATTTGAATCCGTGACCTCCGGAACGTCAGTCGAGAGCCTTATCGAAAATAACAAAACTAGAAATGAAAAAAATATATTATAAATAAAGATATGTAAACGTGAATAAAACTAAGGTAGGTATAAGTGATTAATTTTATGTGAATAATTTTATAAAATTTCATTAAGATTTTTCAAAAATAGTTATTTGCCATCGAATAGATATTTCGCATTTCATATTATTTGTTCTTATTTAAATTTCGGAAACATTTATTTAATTATCATATACATTTATTTAATTATCAAAAACATTATTTAATTATCATAAACATATAATATTATGTTAACTTTGAATATCCCTGAACAGCGCCGACACAGCTCGCCCGTGCGATTTGAGTAGAGAGTAAATTAAAGAAGAAATTGTAAAAAGGGCCATTTAATAATTCCGACAATGTATTCAGGTCTAGTAAATGACTGATCTTTTGGGTGATTCAGCTTTTACTTAAATTATTTAAAGTAGCGTGACAGACAACCTTCCGTCTTGGGGCTTGTCCAGGCACTGAAACAATAATTGAGATCTGCTCTAAATATATGATACGAAAATTGATGCAAACCAAATAAATCATTGGATTTTATTATATTTATTTTTAAATTGAGATTCTTAAAACACTGTTTTATTGGATGATATTTTTATTTTATTAACTAACCTGTTTTTTGGTACATTAAAACGATTCTAAAGTTGACTGATTTATGCAGTTTTTTTAATAATATCACATCGTAATTTAGCTAAAAAGGCTCTTTAATTAAAAAATTAAAAAATGAAGCGGCATACGTTGAGATGTTTTCTATCTAAAAATATTTTTTATATTTTTTTTTCCTTTATGCGTACGACAACATAAGAAAAATATTTGTAGGTCGATTGAGATTTGTTGAAAACAACTATTTTTCAAACAGTAATAAAGTATGAAAAATATTTTTTGTTAATATTTAATTATATTTCTAGGGATAGAACGTAAATGTAACTACCATTCTTTTGGTATAACTTTTCTTTTGTTTGTACGGTTATGGACGTAGGCGACTTCGAAAACGCGCAAAAATCATTAAATATTGAAAAATCTCTCGTACCATCTTAACTTTATGATAATAAAAATAAATATATTCTTAAATATAATAATTGAACCATACATTGAAGATACAATTGGGAAAAGACTGTACCTGCGACGGAGTATTTTCGCAAACTTATGAATACCGTTAACAATGTGTGGAAGATTTAAAATTTCTTTTTATGATTCTGATTGTACCAAAACTGTGTCAATTTAATATTTTCATTCATGATAACTGATTTGAAAACCGCACATTCCGAAACGGTTCCAACTGGTTACAACGTCATTATGACATAGAAACCGCCTGACGGTAAGACGACTATCACCAACGCCGTCGAATTCACGATTAAAAACAAACGTGTCGTTTTGGTGGAAAATCGAAAATGGCACATTTTAAATCGTTTTACCACATTAATTCATAACTTTCACAATAGTAATATTTTTCGAGAATAAAAAAAAATGTAAAAATACCCTATTGTGGAGAGAGGCAACTGAAGCAGATCAAGAAAGGGAAGCTTGGAGGTGACTAAAGCGATTGGCAATATAGGTTTCTCGGAACACGATATTAAGAGGAATATAAACGCTAGAAATATTTCGATTCTCAGGCCTGCAAAATTTTAAAATCGAGCGTCTTATTTGCACGAGGCTAGTAAGCGAAAAGTGGTTTTTATTTATTTTGTCCATAATTTTATAAAAACGAAAAAAAAGTTAGAACATACAAAACCTCAAAAATAGTCTCAGCCATGAAGAGGTATTTTTTAAAAGTTGTTTCTTGTATCACTTCAAAGTTAAGTCATGCAAAAACATTTTTTTTTGTGGTTTACGCTTATATTTTTTGTTATGTAAATAATAGTTTTATTGTAATTCTAATACATAGAAAAGCTAGTGAAAGCTTCGATTTATCCGCAGCATTTTTTTGATGTTCATTCTGTAAGCCAATTTGTCGTAGAGATTAATCTAAATAGTATATAAATAGGATTTCACGTATAACTTCATCTTAAGAAAATGAGATGACAATAATACGATTTATTAATTGAAAATTAATATATTAGGACTTTGAAGTGAACATTGTACCAGAGTACTAACTGTAGGTACTGTGGTACTGTGAGGTTATGTGAGCCAGTAGGGGTAGAAGATGGGGAAGAGAAAGGATGAGATTTGGTAGAAGTAATTACAATTACTTACACAGTTACCTTCAAGCACTGGATACATAATACACACTATAAAATGCTTTCCATGTAAGTTTTAATGGAAACCAACGTCGTCACTTAATCAATGTAAATTTTGATTCTAGTCCGTTTAACAAGCGATATTTCTCTCTTTAACGTCGTATATCGCCATCCCATTAAAATTACATAATAATGATAATAAAACACAGTCTTAAATTGGAAATTTAAGGCCCGACTGGCCAGACTTTTGAATCATGAAACACACCCAAATCACATTTCTTGTGTTATCCTTTATTCTATGCCTTTAAGCCTGTTGAGATGGAGAAGAGGAAGGACGGAATTAAAACATTACATAATTACTTCCACAGTACCTTCAAGCAAAATAAAAATTAAAGCTCTTCCACATAAACCAATAGAAAAAACAATAAATAACTTAATTATTGCCCTTAATTAATTTTCGAGTTATTATGCCGCGTTGCGCTTCAATGTTCACTTCTCCTTCTGTAGCTAACGTTTCGGATGGCGTTAAAGTGTCCATCATCAGGCACATCTGCCCAAGAAATAATCACAATAATTCTTTTGGCCGTGAAAATCTAAAATCATAAATTACTGAATTAGTTGTTAAAGGTTATCTGAAGGAGCAAAGATCTTGGAAAGAAGTATGAGCCTTTTCAGGGATCCAATCTTTTCCATGCCAATCAAATGTAAAAAGTATTGGAAATGTGTACTAAGAAATACAGAAATTTCACGTTTTTTTTATAACTCCTAACAGATTAAATATTTTCTGAGATAACTCAATTAAGTTCTTATTTTGTAGTTGCCTCTTCTACGTATTAAAAGCGTGAAACTTCACTAACGTTTACGTTAAAATTTAAAGGGAAAATGCGCAATCAGATTATGGATTCTGCGAATGAGAAAATAATTAACGCAATAATAAAGGAAAGCTGGTACTGAAAAGGAGTAGGTGTTTGGATATCGGGTCGGAAACAGGCAGCTCCTCACGAAGACCATTAAATACGCTTAGCGGATATCAACAAGGGGTAAACAACTCAAACTTCGGATACAAAACATTCAGGATTTTAGAATGAGAGAGGAGAACAGGAGAA
The DNA here is from genome assembly GCA_929108145.2 of Limnephilus rhombicus. Taxonomy (NCBI): domain Eukaryota; kingdom Metazoa; phylum Arthropoda; class Insecta; order Trichoptera; family Limnephilidae; genus Limnephilus; species Limnephilus rhombicus. The sequence continues at coordinate 42,719,370 of OV815279.1, forward strand.
TATTTTAGACATGGCATGTTATCAATGTGGTGTTTACAGTGTCCATAAAAGTGACGGTTTTTCCACAAATTCAACTTTTTGCAGATTTTGTCATTGTTTCTACGTACATTAGATGATAATTCTTATTAGGAATCCAAAAATTCAGTAGGTTCTGCGTCATATAGCAGGAGAAAACGTTTCTCAAAGTTCGAATCCAAGCCTGGGCACCTGTAAAAGTGCCCACAAAAATAATGATTTTTCCACAAATGCAACTGTTTGCAGATTTTGTCTTTGATTCCTTTTAAGGCCATCATTCGTATTAGGAATCCGAGAGCTTCCCATGAAAGTAATGGAAGAAGGTTATTTAAGTAGATACACAACAGTAGGTCTCTTAACAACGTATGCATTTAGAGCAGTTGTTTTCTGTCGTGCGTCAGAAATAATAATAGTTTTGTGTCAATTCAGTTCAAGTGCGCTTAACTACAATAAGTTTAAATAATAATCCTACAGTGCTCCTTACGAGTCCATTACAAAATATTGATAAAATGATATGAATAAAGAATATCCAGTATTTACAAAACAATGACAAGAGAACAATAATTAACAAAGACAGTGCTGTTATAGCACACACAATAATAATATTATATGATACAAATGGTTGAGTATTGGAGAGTTGAGCGCAGAAATAGAAGGATTTATGTTTGCCATTCAAGATAGAGTCATTAATACTCAAAATTATAGGAAGCATGTAATCAAAGATACAAATCAAATTGATGATTTATGAAGAAGATGTTTGGCTTTTCCGGAAAATAAAGAACATATTATATCGGGATGTTCTATATAAGCGCCGTCCGAGTATACATTTAGGCACAATCAGGTTTTAAAAGTCATTCACCAAAGTTTGTAATTAAACATAACTTGATTGACTGCCGTAATATAGTACCATATTATGAACATGAACCAAATTCATTTTTAGAAAATAAATTTTATAAAATATATTATGATAAAACTATACTAACAGTCAGAACAATTAGTCACAATAGACCTGTTATAGTTTTACATGACAAAATTAAAAAAAATAACTTATATCATTGATGTCGCTATTCCAAATTCCTGTAATATTCAAAAATCTGTTTCTGAAAAAATAAGAAAATACACAGATTTAGGAAATGAGATTAAAAGAATTTGGCATTCTCAGATTATAAAAATATTACCATTTGTTACTTCGGCTACTGACATTATACCTTGCTCTCTCATTAAAAATTTAGGCATTTTAGATTTCTTAAAGAATTTATACATAAAAATTTAAAAAAAATAGTCATTTTAAATACACGTAGGATTACAAAAGATTTTTTAAATATTTATATTGAGGGATCAGTGGGATTTATAGGTCCAATTAGGAATTCTACCGAGCCGAACCCTCTGATATGAAAATATCTGGAGTCGGTGAATTATTTTCCTATTTGGTCTCTGGTAGGTTGACGTGTTGTTCTTGTACTGTTTTGTATTTATTATACTTATATAGTGCAATTGCATAGCGTGAATTGACTAGATGATCATTGGTGGAAAAGTGTGTGAAAGGGTTTAGTTTTTCCTACGGGGAAAATTTAACCCGGAGATAAAGTCTGAAGACTAAAAAAAAATAATGTATTGTTGTGAAAGGTTCTGGAAATAAATAATAACGCATTTTTCACACAAGAACACTTAGCCATTATTTAGACTAGAAACTCTTAAAATTAGAAAAGAATGTGCGGGACAGTCTGGAGGCTAAGCTAGGTCCTCTATGTCAGTGGTGCTCAAACGGTCGATCGCGAGTGCTCTTTGAGTCGATCTCGAGAAAAATTTTCCAACTATCTATTCACAGTTTTTATCAGACACATTTCGAAGGAAAACATTATCTTATTCGAAGTGCAGTTACAAAATTTGTGTTGCAGACTATGCATGTGCTCTCAGAATAAAAAAAATATTTTCATGTTCTGAGTGTAGTTTTAATTCGTTAATTTAAATCAGTTTCTGTATTCACAAAGTAAAATTCGAGTTGTGGATTCATCTGCTGACACATTTAGAAAAAAAAAACGTTCTATTATTCGAAGTGCAGTTATAAAATTCTGATAAAATGCCCCCCCCCCCCCCCCGGGCTATACAGCCAGAGTCGATCGATCGGAGTCTAATAATATTAAGGTATGCTCTCAAAATCTCTACGCTGCTAGAAACCTTACTACACTAGACCTGTATACTAGAGACATATCTTGGAGAAATCTCTAGACCCATCAATGTAACGCAGCTCGAACAATCACACGTGTATATATTATACAATATTGTACATGTTATATAAATACATTATATTATATTTGATTAACCTAATAAAAATCTACAAGCGACAACACTTTTATTCTTTAAATTGTTTTATCGTGCGAAAGTATTGTCTGCTTATAGACTTTTCTAGGCAATGAATTATCTGCAACTATGTACCTACCACATTGTTTGTAATGAGTCATTATCCCCGAATAAAAACCTCCCCGACTGACTAGCACTTCGTGGTAGATTCTTATTCTTCCAATAACTTCTTGGTAACTTCTTGGTAGATTCATATTCTTCCAATCTGCCAAACATTATTATTTTTATCTACCTCCATTGTTTCATAGCCCCCTATTCTGAAAGCAACAACACGCTCTCCAGCGGGATAACAGTAAGCAGAATCGATCACTTCTCTGAAAACTGATCCATATTGGAAGACTCGAGTGGAAACTACGAACAAACTGCCAAAGACGGTGGGTAAGAAGTGCTATAGTACTCTCAAAAGTAAAGTTACTCTTACGTTTAAAAAAAAACTTGAATACCTCACATAAGTATTTGTGGGTACCGCCGCCCTGTGAACTATTTATTGGATAAACAACACCCCTGCTATAGGACACCTCAAGTGGTTCGCAATTTTTGGTGACTAAGCAGGGGTGCCCGGGTTGATGGGGTGAGGTTTGTCTGGACCACCAACCACTAACTGCGTGGCAGGCCGGATCGGGAGAGACTTTTTGACTTCTCCACGCGGACTATCTCGACCCATCGCCTTGCACCACACCGGAAGGAATGGATTCATATGTCTGTCTCTCTGGACACACTGACCCCTAGAATTCTACCCACCCTCACAACTTTTTCCTTCCCAGAACTTCCTTTCCTTTCTTTCCCTAAAAAGACCCTCCACACAGCATCCCCAAAGATGACGTTGGCCCTGAGGGGAATTATTTTCGCCTCCTGTGTGGAGCTAATGTAAAATAAATAACTGCTCCCAAGATTTCAAATATGGTTAAAAACGTTCAAAATATCGTAATTATTTCATCAACTATCTGGACAGCCAGGTACTTCCCCACCGTGGGTATTTCTGACGAATAAATTTTCTATAGCGATTTAAAATGTGCCATTTTTGATTTGCCGCCAAAACTGCGTGTCCTTTTTGTTTGTGAATATGGCGTTGTTGACGTCACACCGACCAACCAGTAGCATTTTCTACGTCATAATGACGTCGTAGCCAGTTAAAAGACTTTGGCACGTTTTTAAAAATCGATAATCATGAATGAAAATATTTAAATTACTCATTTTTAGCACGATGATCGTAATGAGAAAAATAAACTTTATATCTTCCGCCATTTTAACGGTATTCATAGTTTGTAAAATACCCTATTCAGGCCATTTGGTATTCAGACAGTTTCAAGGTAGATAGTTAATCATAAAGCAGTTATGGGCGCAAGATTCTTCGGGAATTAACCTTGAGTCTTCGGGTGAGAAGGCATTTACATTCACATAAAATATGCCTAGAGGTCATATCAACAGACAACGACGTAATAATGTACTTTATGATGGGAACGTCACAAACAGAGAGAAAGCTATTAATCACGTTTCATCCAGGGATGTCATAGCATTCAAAGGATCAGATTCTAAAGGATGACGAGAGTAAAATGAAGAAGTTAAACGATGGTAGTGAACTTTAAGGTGACTTTAATGACCACTGCTGACGACCTGATGACGACCATCATAAATGATTCAGAGGACATTAAAATACCTTCATATACCAATGGGCGTACACAGCACAAAAGCACAATCAAATTGATAGACAAGCCCTAACTGAAATTTGGGTAACATTTCGACGAGCTAGATGCAAACCACGTGACCACATATTTGGCACCAGGATGTTTCGAGTATGCTTTGAATAAACTACGACATCAGTCATACATAGGCCATTGAAGAGCACCCATTTAAATTGCCAGACCCTACGCATAAAAGTAATGTTCGCTAAAGTAAGACAAAGGTTTGCAGAGCAGTCCACTGTGGGACTTTTTTGCGCAGGATCTGAATGTTCGTTGTTAAATGTACCGCTTTGGGGAATCGGCATTAAAATTGAATGAGGGGGTAAATTATAACACATTTGTAAAAGTGTTCAACTAAATAGTATAACAAAATATTAAATTTTGGAAAAAAAGCCCGAACTTTTGGATTACCCGATTTGGGATTTTTGATAAAAATTTACGCAGCCAGCAATTTGCGCAACATTGTAAAAAGAACTAGTAATTCATAAGCAGATTTTATTTTCGAGGACTGAAAAGTGATATTACTATGCGAGTTGCCTGTAAATGTCAGATTCATTTATTAACAAATCACAAAAAGGGAGACGATCATACCACCTCCCTCGCTCCGCGCAACCTGGTTTGTTCCTCCTTCCCTGATTAGCTGCTCTATTAATTTGAATGTCTACGAACTCATACCTTTTACCAGTGGTGACGCTTTGAAATCATGATAATGTTTTGTAATTAGAGGGTTGTAAATTGATGCTTAATTATTACTGAAGCTATTAAAGGGTTTTAATTGAGTGCTAAATTATTACTACAGTAGTGTGCTACTCGCGCAATGGATAAATACGAGAGGCGCTCGCTTTTGCCGCCGCTTGTTCAATAATGGCCTGCAAGGTGCAAGAGTCTCTCAAACAACACAGCAAAAACGAATAAAGACTAATGTATTTATTTTTATCTTTAACTTAATTAGTAAAACCTCAAATTGTAATATTTAATTAAATAAAGACAATATTAGCGAAACTCAATCTAAAATGTGAAAACAAAAAAATCAGTTGAGGTTATAAGTTATAAGAAACTGGTGTAGGCTCAAAGCCGTGGTTCAGTCGACAATGCGCTGAAGCAGAGCGACGAAAAAACGCGGCTTACCGAGCCTACAACACATCTAGAACATCCGAAGACAGAACAGCTTACAACAAAATGGCAAAGGAAACCAAAAGAATCATAAATAGATCAAAATTTGAGCACGACCAGCAGATCAGCAGAAAGCTGGCTGCATGTCCGCATGGCAGCAGGCAATTCTGGTCGCTTGCGGGCTCAATAGGTCGCAATTTCTGCAAATCCAGTCTGCCGCCTCTTACCAGACCTGACGGCTCACTAGCAAACACCGCCACCGAAAAGGCTAACTTATTAGGTAAAATGTTTGCGGATAACTCAACCCTCGATGACCAAGGTGCTGTCCCGCCGTCGGTTCCTCACTGCGGTTTTCGTATGTATAAAGCTGAGGATCCGGCATCGGGAAGTACTCCATGTTTTACGGGGGCTTGATGTTAATAAAGCTAGTGGGCCTGACGGAATACCTGCCCTGGTACTGCAGAGGTGCGCTGCAGAAATAGCTCCAATTTTGACGAAGCTTTTCAAAATGTCCCTGAAGACTGGCTCTGTGCCCTCTGGTTGGAAAAAAGCGGTTATCCATCCTATTCCAAAGAAGGGTGACCGCTCCAACCCGGCCAACTACCGCCACATAGCGATCACATCAGTTCTGTCTAAGGTGATGGAACGTGTGATCAACGACAAACTGCTCACATACCTCGAGAAGAACAAAATTATTAACGACCGTCAATACGGATTCCGGCGGAACCGCTCGTGCGGTGATCTTCTCGCGTATGTGACGCATGTTTGGGGGCGATGCCTGGAACGTTTCGGTGAGACCCAAACGGTTGCACTGGACATCTCCAAGGCCTTTGACCGGGTTTGGCACCGAGCACTTGTCAACAAACTGCATTCTTACGGAATTCCCGCATCCTTGTGTACTTGGATTGCCGACTTCTTGAGGGAGAGGTCGATTCAGACGGTAGTCGATGGTTTCACCTCTTCCTCACACTCGATAAATGCTGGCGTCCCGCAGGGATCGGTTCTGTCTCCGACTTTGTTTTTGTTGCACATCAACGACCTTTTGTCATGTGCACCAATTCACTATTATGCGGCTCATAAAGGGCTCACAAACTCCAACAGCTCGTAGGGCTTTGAAGCAAAGAATGGACGGTTACCTCGAAAGTGTTTTCTCTTGGGGTAAAAATAATCTCGTTGAATTTAATGTTTCAAAGACCCAATCTTGTCTGATTACGTCTAAAAGGGATCGAAATGAAAATCTAGTCTCTTTCAACGGAAGCAATCTTCCGAACAGGCCCTCCATCGATATGCTCGGTGTAACCATAAGTGACCAGCTCAGGTATGGGGGCTCCATCGAAGCCAGAGTAAAGTTAGCCTCCCAGAAACTGGGCGTACTGTATAGGGCCCGCAGATACTTTAATAGTGCACAACTGCTAACCCTGTACAAATCGCAAGTGCGCACCACGGTTGAATTTGGCAGCCACCTCTGGTCTGGAGCTCCAAAATACCTGAAAAATACCCTCGACTCTGTGCAGAAACGGGCGGTCCGTTTGATAGATTCTCCCTTCTTAACAGACGGATTGCAATCTTTAGAGCACAGGCGTCGGGTGGGAATGCTATCCTTGTTCTACCGGTATTACAATGGAAGATGCTCCGAAGAACTAGCATCATTTATCCCTTCGGCACCGGTGCATAGTCGGGAAACACGCCAAACGCGTGCCCAACATTTGTACACGGTTGACATTTGTCACATGAGAACGGGTCGTTTCTTCGACTCGTTCTTATGTTCAACAGCTCAGCTGTGGAATGATTTGCCGGCCTCTGTGTTTCCTCCTTCCTACAACATAGGTCTCTTCAAGACCAATGTTCATTCCTTCCTCTCCTCAAAAAGACCCTCCACACAGCATCCCAGATGACATAGGCCCTGAGGGAAATTATTTTCCTCAAGGCCTCCTGTGTGGAGTTAATGTAAAAAAAAAAAAAGTTGTTAAGTTTAAAATATATTATTCCTAGACTTTCAGAAAAGTCATTTTTTTACATTAGCTCCACACAGGAGGCCCGGAGGAAAATGATTCTACTCATGGCCTATGTAATCTTTAAGGATGCTGTGTGGAGGGCCTTTTTTAAGAAAGGAAGTTCTAGGGAGGAAAAGGGTGGGTAGGAATCTGGGGGACCGTGTGTCCAGGAGTGATGGACGTATGAATGCGATGTTCCGAAAGAGAACGGCTAGAGAAGTCAAAGGAACTCCCTCAACCGCTCTCTCCCGATCCGGCCGGCCATGCAGATGGTGGGCAGACGCATCCGCCGTCAAGATCCGGACAAACCTCACCCCATGAACCCATCTAAGTCACCAAACGTAGCAAACCTTGAGGTGACCTATGGCAGAGGTGTTGATTATCCAATAAATGGTTCCCGGGGTGGCGGTACCCATAATTGACCCGCCTCCCAAATTGATTGGATGTCGAAAAAATTGATACATTTACCCAAGACACTACCTAGATAGAATTTAGTTCGGGTTTGAATCTTGCAATCATACATAAAGATGCATTCATATTCTGACGGCCGGCGTAGTCCAGTGGTAAGGTTCTTGACTGGCACTCCGAAGGTCGCGGGATCGAATCCCGGCGTGGCAAATAAATTTTATTTGATTAATTTGTGTTATTTCACAATTATTCATTTAAAAAAAATAATATAGTATATTTGCTGCACGTTCCAGAGTGGAAGATACTCTCAGTATCGCCCTGGTGTGAGACCACCATTAAGAATTGAAACGTTGCTTGAAATGGCTTTAGCCGTGTTTGGTGACCAGATCTGAATAGCCAGGTACTTCCTCACCTTCCCCTTCCCCTCCTCACTACCATCAGCCTCACAACATACCCCAATTGGGGATGCCATAGTCCCACTGGCTCCAGACGGAAGCAGTTGGGACTCTTGTGCGGTATTCGTTAAAAAAAAAAAAAAAAAAAAATATGCGTTAAGAAAATGAAGATAATGTTGGTAGTTCTTAGCCGAAGTGTGATACAGTTAAATATGACCGAATCGGATAGGGACACAATAGCTCAGTTGGTAGAGTTCCGCCCGGAACGGTGTAAGTCCTAGACGTGACCTATCTTTTTCTGCCTTCAGATTTTCGATTGAGTTTCGCTAATATCGTCTACATTTAATTGAATAAATATTAACTTAAAATAATTTTATTTGCAAGATGAATCAGTTGTGTTTCCTTGACGTCGCAAGGCCTTGTCGGAAGGCCCTTTGTTTATAATTTAATGAGGGAGAGACAGACACACACAAAGGGCGGTCTGACGTCTTAGTTTCACTGATCCCATTGACACACGACTGCCGTCGTACAATAATAGGCAAAGAGATTCTAATGATGCGATTGTGAATGCTGAACGAGGTCGGCAACACCCACGGAAAAGCTTGCATGACCGACACAAACAGATTTTGAAACAGATCTTCTTCAGTATAATAGGCCACTTGCATCACATATTTTTAATTTTTTTCCAGTTTAGGCAAATATTCTAAGACATTCCCTATTTTTTTTTATCGTATTTTTGAAACCCTGATGATTTTTTGAAAATTTCAATCCAAAAAATCAGACCATTTTTTATAAACCGGAAAGACGGGATATAATTTTATAGGTGCGAAAAAAGATAATTACATAGCCGAAAATCATTTTAAAAAAAGAACGTTTTCCACACGAATGGCACAGGAGAATAACGAGGCATACCAAAAATATTACATCTCATAAATATTTTTTTCCTTGATCCATATTATTGATCATAAATCATTATAATGTACAACGTCTATATTACTAAATCCAATGTAATATACTTGAACTTGTAAATTATAATAATAATAAGAATATTATAAAATTTTATTTTGTTAAAATCAGCACCATAACCATTATACTCTAAAACACGTACCAACATCTAAAATGTACGGGGTTCTCTTCTTAACATCTGTCAAAAAGTCAAACCAAATGATAAGTTCGCAGAGAACAAACAATAAATCTAGTGAACGTTAAATATCAAATTCAAAAATTCGCCTGAAATGAAAGTGATGCCATATAAAAAAAAAAATCATTGTGGAATTTTACAAAATTAATAGGAACATTTTCGGAGACGGGACATTTTCTTGTAGTGACGTCACGAGCCCAAATAATGGATTTATTTATTTAAAAATACATACACTGTACATTTCTAAAAAAATTACTAACATTTTCGTAATCTTAGTAAAAAGATCTATCCACACGATTTTTTCTTTTCCAAGTCGTTATGAAATCCATGCAAGTGGCCTATTGTGGGACATTTTAGTTCTAGTCCCCCTAGTAGATACCGCTCTTTGCGCTTGAAACTTTGCTTGAAATGGGTTTAGTTCATAGACAACCAAATTTAATAGACGAGAAGATACAGATGAGGAGTAAAACCAAACTATGGGGGGGCGAAGAGGGGAAAGATGACTGTGATTCGTTTAAAATTCAATCTGACAGTACATGGGCGTCTCGCATTATAATATCACCATTTAGTTCTTAAAAGCAAAATCTGCTTTTGAATGAATATACCTTTTTACATGGGAGCGCGAATTGCTCGCCACGTTATTAACATATTTGCGAAGTCCAAATGCGGCAAAGTAAAATTCGCCACTTTTCACAGACAAATATTTTGTTGTCGTATTTAGTTAAGACCCTTTTACAAATGTTTCATAATTTACTTACCCCTGTAACCAGCGACGAGCTCACTGGAGAACCGCCCACATTCGTTATGTTTGACATAATTTTAGGGTGTAATGTATAGCACAAACTATCATTTTTGTCATGTTATTTCGAAAAAGTATGATGTGAGCTCGACGCTGGTACGGACAAGAATGATGACGTCACATTTTTTAGATTCAAGCGAGGCTCTCGTAAGCCCAGCCGGTGGAGAGGGGGAAAAATATGCTTTTATCACTTAGAGCAGGTCCATATATATATATATGTCTATGGTTTAGTTATATTTAGTGAGTGGGATGAAAGGTAATTTATATTTTGTGTTATCTTTTCAGTTAAGGGGAACGTATGCGCGGCCCAATTCTGCACGTTTCATACAAATCTTAGATTTGGATTTGAGATCAAAATGCGCAACCAAACTGAAAAATTATTTTTGTAATCAAAAGGTATATCAAATATCTAGTTAGGATGTGAGCTACTTTATTTATTTTTGCTTTAAATAAAAAGGTATAGGCCATAAAAGATTTGAATGTTTCGGGATTTAAGAGGCGATTTGGGCAATTATTTGTAAGTAAATTAAAAACAATCAAAAAATTATTTTACTTTATTTATCATATAAATACAATGAAATATAAAATAAAAAATTAAAATTTATAAAAAAAATAATTTTTATGGGTGTAAATTAAAAATACAAATTACCCATTTACGGCGTAATATAGTTGTTTATATATTAAAATTACTACCCAAAAAATGCATTTTCAAGGATTTTTTTATTTTTATTTTATTTTTCATTGTATTTTTAAAATAAATATAGTAAAATAATTTTTTTTATGTTTTTTTTTTACTCACAAATAATTGCCTAAGTTGCGTCCAAAATAATGAAACACTAAAATATTTAATGACCTATATCTTATAATTTAAAGCAAAAATAAATAAAGTAGCTCACATCCTAACTAGATATTTGATATATCTTTTGATTACAAAAATAATTTTTCAGTTTGGTTGGGTATTTTGATCTCAAATCCAAATCTAAGATTTGTATGAAACGGGCAGAAATGGGCCGCGCATGCGTTCCTCTTAAGTCAGAGTTACGAGGCAATTAAGACAAAAGGCAAAATCCGTCGGATATCGAAAGGGTCGTGCATTTCTGTAATTTTCTATGGCTTTCCTGCTATGCCTGCCGTGTGCTGATGTCAGTTGGTATGGATTAATTACCTACAAGAAAACACAATTACTATTTATTAATTATTATAACTACTTACGTATAAGCCTAATAATAGGCGTTCATAAATGAAAATCCGTTTGTCCTATTATTTTGATGTACGTACGCGATGACATTCGATTCGCCGATTTTTTCCGCATCCGACATCTCTTAAGAGCCGCTCGGACACGCCAAGTACAATTTTAGTTGAGTGGAGAGTGTAACTAAACTAAACGAGTAACTAAACGCGTCCGAACACCATAATTTTAGTAGAGTGGGTTAGTCAGCTCTTTAGTGGATTCAATCCATTTCGTTCTACTTTTCGGGCGAGTAAGGACCCCCACTACGCGTTCATTTGTAGACGCGCGGAAATGTCGTGGCATTGGAGCGAAGTTGCTACTCTAAAATTATTTATTTATGCTGCTATTTTCGTGTCCATAGTGTATTTATTTTCATCTCACTAATTTATACTTACACGTATTCTAAAATAAGCATTAAAATCAGCTTAAATAGCCTATGTGTGATAAATGTGGAGATCCGCGAAGAATGCTAGGCTGATGTAAGCGTAATGAGTATGATTAAGAAAGGGACTCTCAGATGGTTTGGGCATGTAGAGCGAATGAACGAGGAAAGAAGTGTAAGGTGAATATATGACGCAAATTTAAATGGAAGAAGAAGTCAGGGACGCCCGAGGAAGACATGGCACGACCAAGTGAATCAGATACTTGAGTCGGGCCATATGAAGAGTCGAAATAATAGAAGAGCATGTATGAATGTGAACGAGGCAAGGAGTGTGTGCCAAGATCGAGTTGTTTGGCGGTCCGTCCTCTCTGCCTACCCCTGCGGGGAAACGGCGTGATGGTTAGTTAGTTAGTAATTAGCCTATTAACCTTGCTTTGTAGCGGACCGTCATCCGCCGTCATCTTGCAACGGGCGGCGGGCACAAATGTACTCTACTTGAAAGTAATGCGAACGGTTTTCGGCATGTCAAGTAGCAAGTATACTCGCTACTTGACCAATCTGTTACTTATACCAGGACGGGTAAGTGGTGGATAACCACCACTGACCAATGTGAACAAGTCTTAAATGAGATCGTCATCTCGAAATCATCATGAAAAACGTCATCTTGGCGTTAGGTTAATTTTAAGAGTAGGCGTCTTAACACAAGCTCAGTAAGTAGCTAGCGCGATTGGAAATACCGCATTTAAAAAAAACTATCAAAATGTGTCGTATACGGCCGATTTAACACGCGTTATACTGTCGCAAAAGATACAGAATCACCCACATAAAAACAATTTAAATTAGTCAGAAGGGGAGAATATAGTCAATCTGTCATCGTTAAATTAGGCTACATAAATATTCAATATTCGGCTAAATTAGATATTGAGTGCATTACTGGTGAATAAAATAGATCGAAATATAATATAATTATTTCATGGAGTTTTGTGTCACATAAAAACAATTTAAATTAGTCAGAAGGGCAGAATATCGTCAGAATATGTCATCGATAAATTAGGCTACATAAATTTTCAATATTCGGCTAAATTAGATATTGAATGCATTACTGGTGAATAAAATAGATCGGAATATAATATAATTATTTTCATGGAGTTTTGTGTCACATAAAAACAATTTAAATTAGTCAGAAGGGCAGAATATAGTCAATCTGGCATCGGTTAATTAGGCTATATAAATATTCAATATTCGGCTAAATTAGATATTAAGTGCATTACTGGTCAATAAAATAGATCGGAATATAATATAATTATTTTCATGGAGTTTTGTGTCACATAAAAACAATTTAAATTATTCAGAAGGGCAGAATATAGTCAATCTGTCATCGTTTAATTAGGCTACATAAATATTCAATATTCGGCTAAATTAGCTATTGAGTGCATTACTGGTGAATAAAATAGATCGGAATATAATATAATTATTTTCATGGAGTTTTGTGTCACACAAAAACAATTTGAATTATTCAGAAGGGCAGAATATAGTTAATCTGTCATCGTTTAATTAGGCTACATAAATATTCAATATTCGGCTAAATTAGATATTGAGTGCATTACTTACTGGTGAATAAAATAGATCGGAATATAATATAATTATTTTCATAGAGTTTTGTGTCACATAACATTATTAAAAAAAAATACTACATGATATATGTTATGTCGAATTCATATTATTCTTATAATTAAATTATAAATGTAAATGAAATCCTCAGCACGGGAGATCCCAGTGAGGATATCATTATCTCTATTTGTTATTAAGAAATGAAGACAATAAATTAAGACAATGACAAAATTAAATTAAAATTATTAAATTAAAATTATGACAATATTATTATTATAAAAACAATTTAAATTATAATAATAATATATCTTTATTGAACAAAAAAAAAATTAAGATTTATAACTACAAAAACAAAAAGTACAGTAAAAGTACAGTTTAAAAGTTGCATAAGTACAAAAGTTAATAACAGGAAACAAAATACATATAAACAGTACGTACTTAAATAATAGAGATTTATAATTATTAGTCAGAAGGGGTGAATATCGTCAATCTGTCATCGTTTAATTAGGCTAAATATGCAATATTCGGCTAAATTAGATATTGAGTGCACTACTTGTGAATAGAATAGGTCGTAAAATAATATAATTATTTTCATGGATAAGCAAGCGCTTTTGCTCTTGATTCGTTAATTAATTTTCGTTGTGTGATTTCCACAATTGAAATTCAAATTTTACGAATGATTGAACAACGTGTCGATTTCTAATTTATACAATTTAGAAACGGAGTGCCACACCAGAAAATGAAAATATTAAATATATACATTTTGGCGAATTTTCTCACAGGATTCTACAAAAAATAACAGCAGTGGCAGTAGGTAATCTGTTCAACAAAAACGAATCAGTCAAAAAACGATAAATAATAAAAACAGGACAAACAACCCTGCAACGTCAAGAAAGGAAAAATTTGAAAAAAACGTCACGAGTTAAATAATTACATTCTATTATAATACTACTAGCTGGTACCCGACATGCGTTGCAATGCCATTCAAAGAAATAAATTTATTCTCCCTGCATGTCTTTTCCCATGCGTCCCCGTTCCCTTCCATCTTCCCCGCCTTCCCCCACCCTCGTCTCTTCGCTCTCCGCGAACCCTACCTTCCCCCTATCTTTCCCCCCTGCCGCTAAAATATATGAAATACACACATTTTTAATAAAAAAAACACATAAATTTGTTTAAGACCACTTTTATTTTAAAATACTCTACCGGTTTCCTTCGTCAGGAGAATATTAAAGTTAGTTATAATATTCTCCTGACGAAGGAAGGATGCTTCTGAAACCGGTAGAGTGTTTTAACCCTTCGAATAATAAGAAAATAATTTTCTGTCAACTTTTGCCTGTCAAGGTTTGCGCGCAAAATTCCTGGTTCATCCCATGCATTTTAAATATTCCTATTTATTGTTTTTTTTAAACGCTTTTGCAAAAACAAAAATTGTTCTAAAAAGAAGATAAAATAATCTTTCCGATGTGTTTATTAGAAATCAACATTTTTGTTTCTAAATATTAAAAATTTAATATTGGAAATGTAAATTGGCTAAAAAATGCACACCTGTGAATATTTGAATTAAAGTAATTAAAATAGAATAAATCCAAAATTTTAAATACAGATAGATTCCTTTTCTAAACAAAATTTTTAATAAAACTGTCACCTCACTTTTTATCGCTTTCATACAATTTTATTTTAAAATCAAATGTGTGATACGTCACAAATTAGCGCAAAATTAAGCCGTCACTTTTGATCGGGTTTGTAAAATATCTGAACAACCTAGCTCATATAATTCTAAGACAATGAGAAGCATTATTTCATTTCGTTTCTACCATAAAAGAAATCACAAATATTCGCATGACAGAAAGAGAGATATCTAACTTTTAATAATGCACGTTCACTCTGGGACAATATGGGTCTCCTGTTATTATAACGGCATATGATGTTTTGGGACAACTTGGGTCTCCTGTGATTAGACGGGTTAAAATAAAAGTGGTCTTAAACAAATTTATGTGTTTTTTTATTGTAAATTATGGCGAGCCACAAAGTTAGTGCTTTTTACAAACACACATTTTCATTTATATAAATTTCATAACGCCAGAGCTTACCATTATATATAGCCTATGTTACTCTCTGATAATGTAGCTTTATATTGATGAAAGAATTTAAAAATCGGTTAAGTGGTTTAGGCGTAAAAGCGTAACAAACACGCACTTTCGCATTTATAATATTATAGGATGGATATGGATATGAAAACAGTTTAAAACTTGTATCCACTTCATTTTTTACTGCTACCGGTTTTAGCCTTATAAGGCCATCTTCAGACCGGGACCTTAAAGATAAACTTAAAAATAATTATACATGCTCGTTCATAAATGGCGGCATTTTAATTATTTTTGGAACAAAACCCCTTTTGCGAGTTATGCTGTAAAATGATAAGATGAATTCTTTGTCTGCGCCCGTAAATACGCAATATGAATACGAAAAAATAGTTTTGCCCTTACGAAAACTCAATTCTTACAAGAAAGGCATGCAAAAACAATATTATATCGGTTATTCAATCTAATATTGTATTTGTTAGCCTTTCTTGAAAGATTTGATTATGGATAACACTATTTATTCATATTTGTATTGCGTGTGTACATTAATTCATCTTAATATTTTAAAGCATCACTTGTAAAAAGTGTTTTCCCCTAAAATAATTATACTCGCGCCATCTACGAAAGAGTGGATTATGAATTCTTTCCTTAATCGACCTAAACCGGTAACGGTCAAATAAAAATAAGTGAAAAAAGTTTAAAACTGTTTTAATATATTATTATACTGGAATTCCACCACGAATTACTTCATCAAACATAAGTAATACTATCACAATATTATTATTCTGAAACAGTAAATTTAAACACTAAAAACAACAGAATTCAATGCATTAGAAAAAGGTTTGGGTACACAATACGAATTAATAAATTTAAACACTTTTATCAATCCCACTTACATCGCGACACTGTCGCCAACGCTTTCATTTATCGCCGAACTATTTGTTTTTACCGCGTTTAATTTTGAAATGTTCAATTTATTTATAATCCGCATTCACTACATACTTATCCATAATTTTTTATCGTTATAAAATGTTCTATATTTAAATTAAATCTATTTATTTTTATTGCATTTATTTTTAAAACGCGTTCGAAAAGGGCGGCGAAAATTAGAACATAATGAAATGAACACCGGCGTTAGTACGCACGCGCGAAAGCTAAAATGCACAATGGGCAATACTGCGACGCATACAATATCCCAAAACAGTGACTCACTTAGATAAAGAATGCAATTATCTGGTAAAATTCAGCCACTTAGCGAAAAACACTAAAGCAAAGCGAGGTGATTTTAAATTACTAAGGAAAATGTTTAGACACTTTATAAAAGCTCGATTTAATTCCCAGCTCACGCGACACGCGACAACCAATACCTAAAATGTACCATCACCTCGCGAATTTTAACGATTTTCCGCTACTGAAATAAGAGGCCTGAGTAAAAAGGATTTCAGCAACTCATTCAAAAGCTCCGATACTTTTGAAATTGCTTAATAATTCTCCCTTTGTAAGTATGAATAATTACACGCGAAATAAAAATAGTAGCGTAAAAAACCATCTTATTGTTGTTACACCATCTAAATGCAGATTTCCGAGCGTATATTGAATAGTTCTTTGATCTCGAAAACTTTCTCATTCCTGCATCGCTTCGTCTCTAACTAATTATAGCCGAGGATGCTATTGGCCAGTTTTTTTTTCAGGCTTAAAGATATGATCCCTGGAAGGGATGTCACAGCTGTGATGACCAATAATAGGTTATTTTTTTAACTCTGGAGAGCAAGTTGCTTCCCGGTGCTTACCGCGCAACTTCACCCATACTTGACCCATCGTAAATCGTAAACCGTCAGCTTCGGAGTTCAGCTAACCCAGAGGTAAAAATAATCGTTGAATCTCTTTTCGCAAAACGAAGTGTAAGGAAACATATAGGTTTCCTTCGGGAAGATGTAAACATGTGCAAACTATTTTTCAGTGAACCCATAAAAGTTTATTGTTAAAGTTATCACATTCTCTTACTATTTATTGTTGAACTGCTATAAATACGTGGCTTACTTAAAAACCCATTGTACACAAAATAAATAATAATTGTGTTCACCGTTAAAATTGTGCTAAAATTTGTATTAAATTTTATTTAATAATTCCGTTAGAGTTGTGTATTTTCAAATAAATAGCTTTACTTCCAAATTAAGCCTGAAAATTGTTACATTTGTATTGTAATCCAGATAGAAAATGCTGTGCAAATTTCATAGCACCCCAGCTCAAAGTTTGATAGTTCCAAGTATAAAGCCATGAAGTATGGCGTCTTCCAAATCTACGTTTTCCACAGATCTCCCACTGGAGTATCGGTTGGCCACCCTTGTATTTTTCGTTCCTCATAACATGACTATGACCCTAAAGTTTTAACTAGAACAATAATGTAATCGACAATGCTTGGACATTCGATGAAGAAAATTTAAACTGAAGATACAAATATATATATAATACTCCCTCTTACAAGGTGCCCTAATGAAGAAATTCCCTCTCACATCATCTGTTTGAGATAAACGGCGGGAAGCGGTCCAAGAGATTTCGCGCGCTTTAGTCGCGTAAGGAAAACTAAACCGGTCATAGACCGAATTGTCCCTTACAACGTGACGAAACGGCGCGGCGCGGCTCGAGGAAAATGAACCTCGTCCCGGTTCAAGACAATCAATTAAATCGGTCGTTGCCTGTGCGAACTTAGTCACATACTTAAAAGGGAAATTACAAAGGATCCCGAAAATTTTCAGAAAACGCATGTATTATTATAAAAATAATTGCACGTTGCACGGAATTCTTTGTTCTTTGATTCCGAAGAAATGACGACAGTTTCAAGCAACAAATTTTACGTGTTGATGTATTTATGTAGAAATTTTTTTTTAAATACAAATACGTAAATATAATATGAAAAAATGTGCAAATAATGTAGCGAGAAATTGCTATTCGCGTTAAAATTATTCGGAAAAGACTAAAGTCGGCCTTTGTGATCCAGGTCGAAAGGTCTCGACTACGAATTCGGCGTGCAAATAAATTTTATTTAATATTTTTTTATTGCTTTACAATTAATTTATTAACACACATATATATATATAGTATAATTACTGTATGTTCCAGAGTGGAATATACTCTGAGTATAGTCCTGGTGAAAGATCGCCATTTAGGCCTGATATGGCTTTAGCCGTGTTTGATGAGCAGATCTGAACAGCTGAGTACTTGCCCACCCTCCTCCTCCTAATCTACTTCTCTCTATTACTTACAACACCATAACATAACCCGATAACAGGGAGGCTATATTCTCACTGGCTCCAAACGGTTGAGTGGATTTAGGACACTTGTGCGGTGTTCACAAGAAGAAAATCTGCCTGGCTTCGGGCAATAACAATGGTGTATTTTCAAAAACGGTGAATACCGTAAAAATTGTGAGGAAGACTTATCTTATTATTGTACTAAACACGCAATATTAATATTTTCATTAATAATTATTGATATGAAACATTCCGAAACGGTTCCAACTGAATACAACGGCATTATGACGTAAAAACGCCACTGTCTGGTAAGACGGCTGCCACCAACACCTCGCAGAATTCACGAATACAAACGAACATTTCGTTTTGGAGGCTAATCGAAAAGAGCACATTTTAAATAGTTGAAGAAGATTTATTCGTCAAAATAAAAATAAAATGAAAATACCTTATTATTTTATAATCGCCATTATCAACCGTTCCTGATTTTAGATTTTCACGGCCAAAAGTATTTTTGTTGTTTGTTTTTGGGGTGTTATGCCGTGTTACGCTACCTCCCCCTTTAGCCAACGTTTCGGACAGCGTTACAGTGTCCATCATCAGGGCAGATGTGTAAATTTTAGTGGTATATTTAAATGACTTTAGTCCGCCTCGGCACAGGACCCCCTAGTGAGGAGGACTAAGAAATACAATATTTTATACTTAATTTCACATTACATTTTGTATGTAAAAATTTTTAATATAGTCGCTATAATTAAAAAAATTAAAAAAATTAAAACAATAAAAAAATTGTTCCTGTCCACTGTGAGATGAAGAATCTACTGACTTTTATGATTTAGAATAAACTGATTATAGTGTGCGTAGTTTATTTTATAGAATAAATTATGACAACGCTCAATCAGCAAGCGTTGAATGATTTAGTTTATAAAACACTACAATCCGCCAAATAAAACAGACCAAGGAGTTTGTTTGAAAAGGCCAATAATTTAATGACTCATAAAATAATTCTATCATTCATTATTTGCACAAAGTTCCAGAGTGTAAAGCACTGTCAGTATCAATCTGGTGAGAGAGAATCACCCGACATGAAAACAATACTTGGTGTGGTAGCAAGATTTAATAACGAGATCTCGGAATGGTCAAGTATTTCATAAACTATTATATTATTAAATATTGAATATTAAATTACAGATATTTATATATTTTAAAATTTTTTATTAAGTATGCCGTTTTGCACTTCCTTTTTATTCAGCATGTATAGATTGCCGTGAAGTGTGGGTTTATGTAGATTATAGATAGAGGCGTGGCGCTTATTAACCATAGAATGATTTGGATGATTCTCGTTGCAGCGCGAGAGAGTGACTAGTGATAAGGATTAATTCATATTGGTGTATGGGGGACCAATCGGATTGCCGTGCGACTGCAGATCGGTGACCTTGTTCGTCCTCCACAACTGGTATTTACAATAATTAGTTTATAATGTGATTTTCAGCGTTAAGTTTTGGTGTAGCAGAACAGTACTGGATACCAAAAACTATTAAACTTACACCGTCATCAATAGTTCTGTTAATTGGTTATTGTGGATTTCAATTGGCTTCATAATTAGCCGCTCCTCCTTTTAGTTCTTCCAAGGACTTCACGGACAAAGCCAAAAGCGGACCGGTTTCGGAGCTCGGTAATTGCCGATTTGTCCGGATGGCCGAATTTTGCACGCTCAAAAGTGTTTTGAGATCCTTTGGGAGATGATCCGATCCGTCTGGCCTGCATAGACCTTGCACATTCCAGCATTGTTTCAATTTAATCAACAAGCCAGTTTTATCAAGCATATTTAATACTCTCCCTTCCCCAAACTTTTTTCAATAATTTGGGTGACAGACTGTGGGATCGACTGTTTGTATGACGTCACCATCATTCATGAAAAACAAGGCCAATTCTTTAAAAATACTAACTACATTAACAAAACGAGTGTGCTTTAGACCACACGACTGAAGTAAAAATACAAGACAAACCTGGCCCAATGAACCCATGGATCCCTACTAAATTACCAAACGTAGCGAACGGGGTGAGCTATGACCTAGGGGTGACATATGACATTGGGGTGAAATACGACCATGGGGTGACCTACGACCTTGGGGTGACCTACGACCTTGGGGTTACCTACGACCTTGGGGACCTACGACCTTCGGGTAACCTACGACATTGGGGTGACCATACTTATCCTTATCACTCCCCAAGTCAAGCGTGTGTAAAGGCCCGACCGTTCGCCTAGCAATCGATCGCCGATTACCGTTCGCATGATATTTTTTGTAACAATCACTACTTTTCGTAACAATCACCACTTTTCGAAACAATCATCACTTTTGGTAACCCATTCACCAGCTTACCCCCAAGTCGAGCGTGCGTAAAGAAGTTTTATTTCAAAAAATATGCTCAGCGTTTAGCACAGATCTGCATAGCTCTGCCAAGCCAACCGTGAAGATCAGCATGAAAGAAAATTTGTTCAGTGCGCGAGAGACAGAGGTGTTGGATAAGCCCCTCCAAGTGCCAACATCAGCGGGGAACTTGGCAGCCAAACGGCAGACAAAAACAAGACGACTACTACGAGCTGCTACCGCACAAAGTCAAGCAAGTTCAAAGCGCTGTACGCTTTACAACATGACATGTAATGGGTCTGTATCGGGAGGAGTGAAGAGTGTTTTATAACAGTGGATAAGAAATGTTCGTTCAATAATAATAGAAATATATTGACCCGATTATACATAGTTAAATTATTGCATACAATAAGATCGTCAATTAATCCCCGTAAGCCAGTTATGTCAA
The DNA here is from genome assembly GCA_929108145.2 of Limnephilus rhombicus. NCBI lineage: Eukaryota > Metazoa > Arthropoda > Insecta > Trichoptera > Limnephilidae > Limnephilus > Limnephilus rhombicus. The sequence goes on from OV815279.1 coordinate 42,740,651, forward strand.
TTATATTATATATTTATTCGTACAGCGCCCTTTAGGTGATATTTCACAAAAAAGCGTTATATAAATCAGCCAAATATTACTATTATTATTAAGGCCAAGTGTCTCTATATTTTGCAATGTATTTCTCTTAAGAGGAACGGTTGCATGGCCTTTTTCACATTCCGCAGGTTTTGCTACTAGGCCCTGCGGTCGGCTTTTGGTTCAGCCCAGTTTAAGTGTTGGTGACCATTTTTCAAATCCGATAGGAACTGGTTCCAAAAATAGCCGGTTCCTAGGATCCAGTGAGAGCTAGTCACCGAGACAAAGTAACCGCGATGCGATATTATTGTTCACAACTGCCAGTCGGTTACAATAATAAACATACGATATCTCTCGATACCCGGAGAGATTCACGAAACATCTGACAGTCGTTGTTTTCAATAAAACTTAGTGACAATTTGAACGGAATCGGTAGAGAACTCAAAATGGTCGTTGAAATTATGCATTTTGACATTAAATTCGAGTTTGGTGAACCTCAAACTCCTTAAACCTGATTTTGAACCAAATCGTCAAAGTACTTAAGATATTCAAGATGGATGTCGAAATTTTGCATTTTGACATTAGATCCGAGTTCAGTGCACGTCCAAACGCCCTAATACTGATTTTGAACCAGATCAGTAGAAAACACGAGAAATTCAAGATGGATGCCGAAATGTTGCATTTTGACATTAGATCCGAGTTCAGTGCACTTCTAAACGCCCGAATTCTGATATTGAACCAAATCGGTAGATAACTACAGAGAAATTCAAGATGGATGCCGAAATTTTTAGATGTCAAAATGCAAAATGACTTCAGTCCACCTTCAAACTACCTTTGATAAAAATCAGTAAAAAAATTAAATTTTGACATTATTACCTTATTCTCCTTTTCTTCCAGTGGGAGGGTCTATTTTTTATGGCACGGTAAGCAAGAATTCCTTTATTTTTACCCATTTTGAAGGTACCTGAAATTAAAAAAAAAAAACTGTAAAACTGTAAATCAAGTTAAAAATAATTTATTAGATAATAATAAATATATTTTATTTCTACTTACCCGGTTACTGTAACACCTATCTCCTCAATGATGCCTTCAAAAATCGAATAAACAGCGAACAAAGTTGCTGCGAAAAAAATATGCGTGCTCTCGCCTTGACCGCTATCTCACAACTGAATGAATTCTGTGAAATTCAACCGTTATATAAGACATCGCGCGGCGTATTATTTTGCCATACATTTTTGTATGGCGGACGATAGTTGAAAAATTCAGAAAGTTTAGGCGAATTACAATAAAAATCTAGATACACTGAAGTGCTTTTAATTTAATAGCTTGTTTGAACATAATGTTTACTCCGAGATTACGGAAGGATTTTTGGTAAAAATGTTTACAACAGGTTCAGGAGAGATAATCGCGAAGGCCTTTTTCGACGTTTTAACTAAAGTTGCAGTATGTATAACTTATAGAATTTGTAAGATTACAGTAAAAAAAATTTAATCACTAGTAACTTTACACATTTTTCTAACTACCTGTATATAATTTTCTAGTATTGCTGCTACGAGACGCGGATGCTACTGCTAATGCGGAGCGATGTTTTCCAAACCCGACCCTTAAGCTCACCTAAAAGAATAACACCATCGCATAAACCATTAGAAATAGAATAAAAAGACCTACATATCCTAGATAGCGAAAAATACCTGGGCTTATATATTGATAAACATTTAACATTTTAACAACACGTAGAAAAACAAAAAACAAAAATCATCCCATTAATTGGTGTATTTGGTAGAATTGCTCATCTTCTACCAACAGAGGTAAAGAGGGGCTTATACTTTAGCTTAATCCAGTCCCACCTGAATTATTTAATAGAAATATGGGGAAACACATACATTACGTACTTAAACGGTTTACAAATAATACAGAACAAAGTTATTAAAAAAACTCTTCAACTATAACCCAGACACTCCCACAAAAAAAAACTATTCCAGGAAATGAACCTTTTGAAAATAAGTACATTGTACGAATATAACATATGTCTTTTAATCTACAAAATACAAAATGGACTTATACACACAAACACAACATTTATAAAAACATCACAAGTACACGAACATTATACTAGACAACACAATAAATTGTAAACAAATACTGTCAAGACTGAAAGTGGCAAGAGAAGTATTGGTCACGAGGGAGTTCATATATATAATCTCCTTCCAGATAGCCTAAAAACGGAAAATAACATAAAAAACCTTCAAAAAAAACTATTTAAACTAAAAATGTTGGAACAAAATTAAAAATATTACTTCTTACTACTGTACTATATATGCTCTTTATTTAAGTTAAGAAAGCGAAATATTATGTTTCTTTTAACTTAATAAAAAAAAAAAAAAAAAAAAACGAAAATTGCGTATTATTTACATAGATTAACTACTTTTAGAGTGGCTATAAATAAATATGAGACACTTTTTATTTTTCTTTATGCAAAATCGAATTTTGGCCATCAAAGTTCTTTTAACTGCTCAAATATAAATCGGGATAAACGTGATCACACTAACCGGCCACTACCAGTGTTCTGATAAAGCTCTTAAACACGCAAAAGTGGATCTACATGAGTCCTAATGAGTAATGAACTTTATTCATCAGCGACCCGTCATCTGTGAACTGTCGCCGAGGGGTTACTAGCGGTCAAAGTTTCATGCAATTATTGCACATGTTGTAACAATGACTACCATTAAAGTAGTTACTCACTAAGCAAATTTTTTTTTTGCAATATTCCCCACGACAAAAAACTCTACATTGAACATTAATTTCAAACACTGTTCCACTATTGTTATTATCAAATACTTGGGCTCGGTTACATCAACAGACGAAATTAAGAAAAAAATAAATATAAATAAAATTTTCATCTTGACACAGAGTTTTGCGGGTTATAATTTTTTTGTAATATTGCCTTTTTTGTTCATTAATTCGTATTTTAATTTTGTATCTGAAATGTTTTGTTCTCCTCATTTTTTTAATCTAGTGAAATATTGTTGAATGCTTTCATTGCCTGGTATTTCCGATGACTTTGTCAAAAGATTTTTTATGCTTGTCTAACAGATCTATTAATGATCGATTGTGCTTGTTAAAATTTGTTTTTTGGTCAAAAATTTAGTATAGTAGTGTTGGATACCGAATATTTGGTCTGCGTCAGTAATTCTATGTTTTTAAGTAATATCTTCAAGATGGATTTCTGTACGATTTCCATATGATCGATAGCTGAGTGTGTTGCTCCTCCCCAAACAATGATTCCATATTCTATTATGGATTGATAAATTACATATATTGTTTTCATTTTTTCTAGTTTATATACATATATTATGTTCTTAGGTTTAGGAAAATTTGTATCCTTTTGAAAAGTTTATTTGTGATTTGTTTAAAATGATGTATTTGTTTAAATGATTTGTTTAAAATGATGATGATTTGTTTAAAATGATGAATTATTTAAAATGATTTTTTTTTCTTTATTCATCATATAAATTTTTATACAGTTTTTACAGGTGATTCGACTACCACGCTAGGCACATGCCCGTATTATGGTCCGTATATGATCGACAGATCTGGGTTTACGGTCAATTATGATTCACAGATATTTTATTTGGTCTATATTTTTTAGAGTAACGACTGGACAAATAATGTACAGCAAGTTAGATCAGTTCATTAAAAAGTAAGCGCGAACAGACCTAATGATTTCATTTGCCATATTCTTCATTTACGAAATAAATTACATGATTCACGAAACCCCGTATTACGAAAATATTTTACATGGTCTGAAATCCGTGTTATCCACGTGTCAGTGCCAAGATGGATAGGATTGCGAAACGAAAGGACTCAAGATAAAGATAAAATAAAAGAAGGACGAAACAACTAAAAGAACGGAGAAGAAAAAATAATAACTTTGGAGACCACAAATTAATAAGCCCAGAGCAAGAGACAAAAGATGTTGTGTATAAAGGACGAGTCTTTTCGCCGTGGTTATATGACCAAGTGAACCAATTAAGATTTGTTGTAAAAGAAAAAAATACAAAGAAAATCAAAACACTACAAAGCTACATAAAATGACGGATACCTACAATCTACAATAAGTTCATAAGGTAATATTATTTATCATTGAAGAAGTAGATAATACTAATAAATCTAAACGAAATATGAAACAGAACAAGATGTAGAAAAATAAAAAAGGCAACGGTCGCAACTGGGACTCGAATCCGGGAAGTCTTACCGGGACACAGCGCCTTAACCAACTCGGCCATTGGGACCTTTACTATTGGATAACCAACACCTCTGCCATAGGTCACCCCAAATGGTTCGCTACGTTTGGTGACTTAGCAGGGGTGCCCGGGTTCATGGGGCGAGGTTTGTCTAGGTCTTGGAGGCGGATGACCAGGACACACTGAACCCCAGATTCCTACCCACCCCTTAAACCCTTTTCCTTCCCAGAACTCTCCTCTCCCTCCTTTCCTTTTAAAAACCCTCCACACAGCATCCCAAAAGATGACATAGGCCCTGAGGGAATTTTTTTTCCTCAGGGCCTCCTGTGTGGAGCTCATCTAAAAAAAAAAAAATACTTTATCTGCCATTTTTGAAAACCTCGTAAGTCACATTCAGAATTAACAATATTAACCTAAACTAATTTTCCTCACATAAGTTTTAAGATTTTCACGGCCAAAAGCATTTTCGTTATTTGTCTCACATCTACCGGATCTGCCCTGATGATGGACACTGCAACGATGTCCGAAACGTTGGCTAAAGAAGGAGGTAGCGCAACACGGCATAACACCCCAAAAACAAATAACGAAAATAATTTTCCTCACGTTTGTATTACATTGATAAAATTTCTCATATAATATACATATTACATTGATAAAAATATGAAAAAGTTATAACAATAAAAATTTTAGACACTAGTTCTACTAACAAAGAGTTAGTAAAACTAGAAATATGTAAAGTGTATGTAATGATTTCATTAACCTTATTCCTTTATGAAAGGACTTTCGACTCCAAAAAGAAAGGTTAAAATGGTTGGATAAATTTTCGAATGATGAATTTTTCTGAAAGCCAGGTGGTGTCTACGTGCCTCTAGTTTCGTCTTGGTTACTGGAAGCTTCGGTTGGTAATAATTAATACATCTTTTTGTGATCATTTCCAAAAACCATATATTAAAACCTAGTACGAGCTTAGTACGTATCCTCCCATTCCGAATTGCAAGGAATAGAAAAGAGGTTACAACGGCATTCTCAGCGGCAGCGCCATTGCATTATTAATATTGCAATCATTAAAATAACCCTGTGGTATTTAATCGTTTTTTTTAAATATTAGCTCCACACAGAAGGCCTGAGGAAAATGATTCCCTCCCAAGGTATGAGGGATTTTGAGGTGTCTGGGGGTCAGTGTGTCCAGGAATTACAGACGTACGAATCCATCCCTCCCACTGCGGTACAAGGCGGCGCGGGCGGGTCGAGATAGTCCTGCTGGAGAAGTCCAAGGGTCTCCCTCAACCAGCCCCTCCCATTCCGGTCTCCCATGCATTTTGTGGGTAGATGAATCAGCGGCCAAGGCCCGAACAAACCTCACCTCACGATTTCGGGCACCACTGCTTAAAGGGGTATTCTATTAAATAAATAAATAAGTAAATTCTAGCCTAGAAGCACGAATTGTGGGTATTTTTGCAGGTGCAATGAAAAAATATTTTACCAAAAATTTATTAAACATTAAATAATACATTAAAAAAAATCAAACGAAAAAATTCAAAATTCAAAAAATTACTAGGTGAAGTGGGGGTCTCAAAAAATGTCGCGCCCTGGTTGACACGATTGCAACCCTCCTAGTAATCAGAAAAAAATCTTAATCCCAACAAATGCTGCTATGGCCCGAACCTCGTAAAAATTAAAAAAATTTTTTTTTTTCGCAAAATGGCGGCCGAATTTATAAAAAATAGTATCTAAAATTGAAATTTTTTATAGTTATGGTTCATGCAATAGAGTAGTATATAGAGAAGGCTCACACCATATTTCAAGTAAATTGGTTCAGTAGAACTTGAGATAAGATGTCAACCGTCTCGAAAAAAGTAGTTTCGAGGAAAATGCGTTTAAAGTTTTGTTCTTTTTAGATTCTAGTTAGATTCCGTCAAAACCGAGACACTAAAATGGTTATAACTTTTAAAATAATACGAATTTCGAAAAATCCTTCAAAGGAAATATTTTAAGGAAGTATATATTTTCTTACTTATAAATTGCAAGCAATAATGAAACTAACCAACTGCACGCAAAATTTATGCACGTAAAATTTCATTATTTTGATATTCTGTGCGATTTGCACAACGCATAATTCATTCGTTTGTTATGAAAATAATTCCTTCTCGGTGAATTGTGTATTTCTTATGAGATAATGAAATAAAGATGAAGCAATAATAACCATTATCATTGTAATAATATTGTCTATCCATTGAGTATGCACTTGCACACCGGTGTTAGGTGAAGATAATAATTATAGGATGCAAAGTTTAAACGTGCATTACAATATAAATGCATAGATATTGTAATGCAATTGTGTCATAATTATTTGTTCGTAGCTACAAATATAAGTTGCGTCATCAGTTTATATCGTTGTAATAGAAAATAAATGCATTCATGAAGAAATTGTTGAGAAGAGTTTGCAATAAAACGAGGTCACCAAAATAACTTAAGATAGGGACGCCTAGATGCGTATTATCGAAACAATTATTATTATACAAACCAACGAGGAAAAGGTTATGGAAAATTGGCTTGATATTTGACTTTTATTTTTCACTTATAAAAATGAAATTGGAAGAAAAAGAGAGCAGTAAAAATACGAGGGTAGGCTGAAAACTAATACACACGCTTGTACTGCGCGAACAAAATAAACTTCGGAAGCGCGCCAGGTGGAATGTGGAAGTGACATTCTCCCTCTACAAGCATGCGCAGGTTTTGAGATCGTTGAATTCATCCAGTGTATTTTGAGAAACGGAAGTATGGAGACGTGTTCTAGTGCTATGTCTTACGTGTTTTTGACAGCCTATACAAATTTCTCACATTGAAAGCATTCGTAAAGTAAAACGACGAATACGTAAAGAGTATGAAAAACCAAAAACTGCCGGAAATTATAAAGCCTGAACCAATCGGTAGATTCAAGATGTATTGTAGGCGCCATATCAAGCAAGAAAAAATGTAGTACATAAGTTATAATTAATTAAGTTAGAATTACAAATAACAAAAAAAAAAAATATTTTTTATTAATGAAGAAAAAGAACAAGAAACAAGATTTAATGAATTTCTACGCCAATTAAGAGTACTAGCTCTTGAGCTTGGCGTAGGAGTTACAATTATTTCTTTTTTATAACATACATTTTACTTAAAGTATACAATAAATATAAACTATGTTGTGATGTTAATTTTTGATATGACATGAAATGAAGTTATAACATTTTGGTTGGTGATGTTATGGTTGTTGATTTTTTTTAAAGATTAATTTGACCTTTTTCTTGAATGATACGAAATTTGTTATTTTTTTTATTTCTTCGGGAAGACTATTAAAATATTTTATGCCTTTGTAAATATAATTATTGTGCATTTGTTGTGTTGAAAATATAGGAATTTGGATGTTAAATTTATGCCTTAATGATGAGTTAAGTTTAAATTTTTTAGTTACATTGTCTTTGAATATTTGTTTGGGAATTCGAAAATTTTGAACAATGATGCTGAAAGGGAATGTTGGTTGTTTTTTTTTTAAATTACTTTAATAATTAGTTTTTGTACCACTTTTACAGGACTTAGAATTTTTTCATATGCACCTCAATATAATAAAATTAATAAATAAATAAAATTTAAAAATTCAATTTTTATAAGAAAAACTCTCTTTATATAACTTTTGAAGGTTATTCCCATAAATGTAATATATAAATATAAATGTAATATATCTTTGAAGAAGAAGATAATAACAATAATCTAAACGAAAGTATGAAAGAGAACAAGACACAGAAAAAGAGAAAAAGATTTTTTTCTGTTTTTCTATTTGTATAAACAAACCCAGAGACACTCTTTTTCACACATACGAGTACTATACATAGATATATGGTTTAAAGTTTATAAGAATGGGGTAAAAAAGGCACCACAAGGCAATAACACTATTTATGTAGATGGCGATAAAGTTTAAATTCCTGCTTGACACCAGCCCCCTGTTTTGATTTATGCAAGAAAGAAACATCTTCGAAAAGTGTGTTTTATTTTATTTTGCGAAATTCGGTAACAAATTTTTTTTCCGATCATTTTCTAAACAACTTAATTGGTCACATTACATTAAAACCATAACCGAAACGGGGTTCGTAAGTAGCAGATTTTACATGCCTGATACTTTATTTTTTTTTATAAAAAGGCTTATCATAAAAATGCAAGATTGTTTCAAAGGCCAAAATGTGTTTTACTCGCAGTATTCAATTAAAGCATTTAAAATATTTCTAAACGACCAAAATTTTAAACATAAAACACATGATTTTGCATTATGTCGAGGTGCTTCACCTTAAATAAAATAGCCTTTATATCTACAACAACATTATTTGAACATCAATATTAGTGTTAACAATCTTATCAAAAATTCACTAGAAAGCCAATTACGTCGTAATTCCTATTGTGTGACGTCACTACCTCATTAAGGGTTAAAGTTACAACAATATACCTAACGCCTACTAATGCGAGTTGGTAGAACTTTTAAAATATTTTTTTAAGGTATGCGTGTTCAAATGTTGTAACATACAAAAAACATCAAAATAAGCTATGTAGCGCGCGGTATTTGGTCCGACGCACGGATCCGAATACTTTCTAGCACCGTCTCGCTCGGCGACTTTCGGCTCACCACCCGGACAAGAAGACACCCCATTGGCCGAGCTACCCCCACCCCTCCGTCATCGGCTGGCTCTACCCTGCCCCAAAGGGTATATAACACCGTGCAGGCCTATATGGAGCCAGAGTATCCAGTCTCCTGGTTAAACTCACCAGTACCAAGTCGAGAGAGCCCTCTGGGTTCTCCTTGGGAATTCAAGTAACAGCGCCCTCGGGGACATTACTTGTCAGGAAAACCTTTACCCAACTAAGAGATCACGGGTCCTCTGTTGAGGTTATTACGCTAAGTGTTAAGCGAGAACGTTAGTGAACATTGTTTAAACTCTTAAGTGATTTTACTTTGTGCTACAACTTTGCTGTACTCTGATTTTACTATAAGCTGTGAACCCTGTATATAAGAGAACTAAACTGACCAACGCTGAAAGACTATTTTCTTATAAATACCCTGCAACAGCTATCACTTTTTTTTCGGCAGTAGTGGCTTTTTTATTTAATGATTGAAATTCTGAGAATAAAATGTTTTCGTGCATCAAACTGTAATGAACCTAATTTCCATCTCAATTTCCCGTTTGATCCTATTTACGCAGAGTAAAAACAACAAGGAGGTATATAAATTGGGACTCTGTCTACTAAGAAGGTAAGCCCCCTCCGAAGGGATGAAATTCAGGAACCTGTATTAGACGCGTAGCCTTGACAAATGTAACGATATAAAAATACAAGTTTGCCCTTACGGATCTGTCGGTTTAAAAAATGACAAAAAAACATATTTTTTATTAGTCTGTTGCGTGAAAATTTGTTCAGCGGAGATTGGCTTTTTGTGTCACTTTGGATGTACATACCAATTTCGTAGGTGCAGAGAAAAGTTATTTCAAGAGATTAAATCAGTGAAAAATTAGTAACTGACTGTCATTCATAACAATGTGTTTTTTTTAAATATTAATTTCAAATTTAAGGGGAAATGATTTCACTCAAGGCCCGTGCCTTTACGTCATCTAGATTTATGGGATGCTGTATGGAGGATCATCAAAAATGACATCAAACTTTCAGATCAAAATATGATAAATACCATTCTTTCGAAGTAAAAAGAAGCTGTAGTGAATATGTTACGAAAATCTGAATATTCTACCGAGCTGATGGTTTTAACACAGCTAAGTCATCGCCGCGACTTGCTCAAGATTTGAGAGGTGGGTGTAGGTACCGCCGCCCCAAGAACCGTTAATTGGATAACCAACACCTCTGCCATAGGTCACCCCGTTTGTGCTGCGTTACGTTTGGTAACTAAGCAGGGGCGCCTGGGTTCATGAGGGTGAGGTTTGTCCGGATCTTGGCGGCAGATGCATCTGCCCACCAGCTGCACGGCAGGCCGGATCAGGAGAGAGTGGTTGAGAGAGTCCCTTTGACTTCTCCAGTCGTACTCTCTCGAAACATCGCCTTGCACCGCAATAGGAGGAATAGATTCACACATCCGTCACTTCTAGACCCACTGACCCCCAGACTCTTACCCTTCCCTCATACCTTTTTTCTTCTCAGTACTTCCTCTCCTTCCTTTCCTAAAAAGACCCTCCACTTAGCATCCCCAAGATGACATAGGCCCTCTAATGGGAATTATTTTCCTCAGAGCCTCCTGTGTGGAGCTAATGTAAAAAAAAAGATACCTCACGGCAGAACAGATTCTAGCACAGCATAGCATGATTAAATAATAACACAACTTGAATATCTAAAACAGTACATTACTTCTTATCGCTTATTGCTTTGTCACGATTTATAGAATTCCTTCACTCTCAAATTACGTCTGACTCCCTTTCTTTCAGACCTTTATTGCATGATTTTGATTATTATATGGATGGTCCCTTTCAACTATTGTATTCATCACTTCAAATCGTCGGCTAATTTCATTGTTTTACTTCCCGTTACATAAATAATATGTCATATGTTTAGTTTACAAACTGAATTAGTAATTAATGAAACTTTCACCCCGTGTCATCGGTTGCTTTAAAAATGGTGGGCTCAGCTATGACTTTCTATATCAGTTCCTCGACACGGTGAAAGTGAACTTATCCCCTTTCTGCGTGCTCAAGGAAACGAAAGCCCAATATTTTAACGATAATCCAATTTGCGGGGAAAATTGTGATGAACTAGAAGACACGCATCAGGAATAACAATAGTAGGTAATGCGTGAAGCGGAAAGAAGTAATTTAACTCAATTTGGGAGATGCGTACCTACTTAATTTAAAACCAGTTTTTTGTGTTCAGAATATAACAATCAAATTACAGTTGTGGATTCATCTGCGGACACATTTTGAAATCATTCCCTTATTCAAAGTGCAGTTATAAAATTCTTATTGCAGATTATGTGTGTGCTGCCAGAATCAAAGAAAAACCATTTTCATGTTCTGAGTGTAGTTCTAATTCACCGCATACAGATTTAATTTAAACCAGTTTTGTATTCAAAATATAACGATAAATTAAATAATAAATTGCAGATTCATCAAAGGAAGCCATTCCATGCACCGAGTGAAGTTTTACATTTGCACACAATATGTTACAAAATTAAAATTCGGAGAAATTCACCATTCCTTGTGTAACTATTATTTATGCTTGTCGCAGAATAAATTTTTAGTTGCAGAATTTGTATACATGATGATAAGTTTTAAGATTTTCACGGCCAAAAGTATTTTCGTTATTTGTTTTTGGGGTGTTATGCCGTGTTGCGCTACCTCCTTCTTAAGCCAACGTTTCGGACATCGTTGCAGTGTCCATCATCAGGGCAGATCCGGCAGACATCACATATCTACCGGATCTGCCGGATCTGCCCTGCTGCAACGATGTCCGAAACGTTGGCTAAAGAAGGAGGTAGCGCAACACGGCATAACACCCCAAAAACAAATAACGAAAATGTGCACATGATTTTTTTAATTGGGAGAATTTTCACAGTTTCGTACTTCATAGCCTAGGCTCTGGTACTAATACTTATGTATGGATTGGTACCAGAACCTCCTTTTTGACTGCTTGCCTTGCTTGCTTTGACGCCTTTGTACATTCGTGTTATCCCTCAGTCCCCGTCGCGCGGCGTTGCACGAGCTTTATTTTACTTCAAGGGGTAGAAAAGGGGGATGGGGTGGTTTTTCAAAATCTTATGTAGATAGTGACATTCATTAAGATCTTGTTTTAAGTTCAAGTGTGCATAATTTCATCAATCTCTGAATAAAACTATAGATTTGTTGATAGAAACAAATAGACAGACATCCTTATTTACAATATTGTATAGATGAAAATGCCGATTTAAAACATACGGAAAATATTTGAAAGTGAATTCTTACATAAAGGACAAGATACCTTTTAAGAATATCACACATAATAATGATAATATATTAATATTGTAATTTATAAGCACACTAGCCGGTTCCCGGCATGCTTTGCAATGCCATAATCAAAGAAATAAATTGTTTCTCTTTGCATGTCCTTTCCCGTACGTCCCCGTTCCCCTCCTGCATCCCCTTTCCCTCCCGCGTTCCCCTTCCACCTTCCCCGCCTACCCTCTCCCCTCTCCCACTTCCCCGTCCCGCCAACTCCCCTCCCGCGTTTCATATATTCAGTTCCAGTACATTCAGTTTTCAAACAACTCGAGTGCCCGCTATTACAATTTTTTATTCAAATTTTCATTTTTCATATAGTATTACAAATATTTATTTTAGTATATTTTAAGAACAATCAATCAAATCCGGTATTTAAAATAACTATAATATAAAAAATCCATATACAAAATTCTTTTGTTACCAATAAAAAAGAGCTGCCTGCTAAATTCAATTTCAACAAACGCGCGAACTGTCAAACGTGCGAAGTTAAAATCGTCGTTAAGTTTTCTGAAATTATCTAATTTTCTGCGCAATTTTCTTAATTTTTTTCCCGTAAGAACCTTCTACAAAGTTTTAGAAAACTTTAAAAAAGAATAATGAAATAAGTAACGTCGTTCTGAAGTTATGGCGTGACCAAGGGAAACAGGGATCCATTTATATATATATGTAACATTTATATATAGGTGTAACAGGACGTACCCGAGGAATTTTAACCAGCGATTCCTGAGCATATTTGGAGTAAAAAATTTAAATGAAATTTTGGTCTCCGGTGACTTTTTTATGACATTTTTTTTTCTTCAAATTCATACAAAAAAAAATACCGCTTGTTGTCATTGGTCACTCAGCCGAGTAACCGACCAACCCCTCACCCCGCCTCCAACTGTCCAACACCTACCATTTTTTAATATTTTTGTAGAAAAAATAAATAAAAAAAAACATCAAAAATGTCACCGGAGACCAAAATTTCACTTACATTTTTTACTCCATAATGTCAGGAATTGATGGTTAAAATCCCTCGGGTAAGCCCTGTTACACCCTGTATATATATATATATATATATATGAGGCAAAAAAATGACTAACATTTTGAGAGTCAGAAACCTCGATAATATGCACGACAAAAAAAAACAAAAAAATGTTCTAAACTAACCAAAAATCTACACTCTGTCTTGGCACGCACTCCTAGCTTCAATCACATTCAAAAATTTATCTGTTGTTCTAGAAAGACGAGACAAAGCCACTGTTATGTAGACTGAAGCCTTTACGTTAAACGAGATAAACATAAAAAAAGAGTGTGCTTTAGACGACACGACTGAAGTAAAACTACAAGACAAACCTCGCCCAATGAAACCAGGTATCCCTGCTTAGCTACCAAACGTAGCGAACGGGGTGACCTATGACCCAGGGGTGACATATGACATTGGGGTGAAATATGACCATGGGGTGACCTACGACCTCGGGGTGACCTACGACCTTGGGTTGACCTACGACCTTGGGGTGACCTACGACCTTGGGGTGACCTACAACCTTGGGGTGACCTAAGACCTTGGGGTGACCATCCTTCCCAAGTCAAGCGTGCGTAAAGGCCCGACCGTTCGCATCGATTACCGTTCGCATGACATTTTTCGTAACAATCACCACTTTTCATAACATTTAATCACCATCATAATCACCATTTTTCACTTAACCCCCAAATCGAGCGTGCGTAAAGAAGTTTTACTTCAAAAACGTACGCAGATACAACGTTAGCCCTTGTGAATTAATTCAGTATTATAATGATGTTTTCTCTACATTAATTCATGAGAAAACAGTACCATTTATCAGCCTCTTATCTCCATTTTACCTTCAAATTACCATCTCCAAATGATTTTTCATGACTTTATCAAGTTGGCTTTTCCACGGTCTAAGGAAACGGCCCATTTCTTGAGCTCTTGGGATGATAACAATACTAATGAGGGGATATCGAAATTTTCGCTGGAAAAAATCATAACATTTTTTAGAGAAAGTAAATTTCTTCTTTCTTGAGTCCTTGATACATAAAAATATTTGTGACAAGGTGTGTGCACCCTCTTATACACACTTTATTTATGGTTTCGGTGTGTGGCATCTCTAGTGCTCGCCTATTGACATTTGGACATCGGTAATATTGCGAGCCCTGCAATATTTTTAAATGTAACAGTTGGTTGATCCTGGACAAATTCAAATGAGCAGATTTGAAAAGAGAGCTTGTCATACTTTGTGTCACAGCCGAGATCTCAGGGCGGTCCTCTCGACCGCAACACGACGGATCCTTTTTGAAGACCGCTACGATCGTGATTGTAAAATTTGCACGTCGTACTCGCCATCTTTAGAGCTGACCGGAAGTCATCCTGGAGGGATGATTGGCATCGAGAATCATCCGTCTTTGCTGTTTCTGGAGGGTCCTTTTGGCTGGGAGCCATTCCTGCCCATCGCACGAGTCGTTTCAAAAAAGAACATTTCATCATGCGACATTTCAACTTACCACGGTATCAAAATGAACTATATATTTAAATATAAGCAAGCCCAAGCCAGACAGCCTTAGTTTCAGGATGTCACCTTTTAGTCTTATATATATTTTTGTATTTCTAATATACCTGCTTTTCATTAAAAATCACTAACCTATTCCTTAAATCTGCCATGCGAGTCATTTTTGCACATAATAATTTACCTTGTACATTGTTGCCACCTCATCCCAGGTAACATCCTATTCTAGAAATCTCACTTCAATGATCTCTCAGATGTTTAGAGGTATACATCCGACACGTCTTTTTTTAATGACCGGAACCAGCAGGGCTACAATAATTTTGGTTAAAACGTTTTTTTTTTTTCAATTTGGGAGGCGGGTATGGGTACCACCGCCTCGGGAACCATTTATTGGATAACCATCACCTCTGCTATAGGTCACCTCAAGTGGTTCGCTATGTTTGGTGACTCGGTAGAGGTACCCGGGTTCATGGGGTTAGGTTTGTCCGTAGCTTGTTGTAGTTGTAGTTTGTTGTAGCAAGAACACGTGTCAGGGCAAAATTCTGTGACGGTTTGTCCTCTTTGCCTACCTCAGCATAATAAATAGTATGCGTATTATTTCCATTTTTGATATTGACAATAATTCGTGGTGAAATGACCGTTATCATTTTCAGCCTATCACTGTCATCTTCAGACCTGAATAGACTTAACCTCAAGACCTAAAGAGCTCTGAGAGAGTCTGAAGATTGCCATGATAGGCCGGTACCGGTAATTGTGAAAAAAAAATTAAAAGTAGATAAATGTTTAAAATAGTTTTATTAAATAAAAAGAGTTACATTTACTCAAAAGTAATAGAATTTTTTTTTAATTATAAGTAATAGAATTCATAATTAGTAAGTGTAAAATCGGCAAATAACTTAATAAAAAAATAAGCATTTAAAAAAAAATTTGAATTCTGCCAAAAAATTTTGTCTAAAAATTTTCTTCAGTAACACTAATCCTCTTTGTTCCTTGATTGGGTATAAATATCCTTCAGTAACAAACCAAACTAATAACTACGTTAAGGAAACTAATACAAATCCTACCTTCACTAAAGGCTTTTCAATGTTAACCCCCCCCCCCCCCCCCCCCGGTGACCAAAGTATGGGTACGTTCCCTAAGTACTACATGGCTTTATCAAGATTTAACTCATTTATTCTTATTAAAAAATTGGATAATATTTATTTTCAGTGCAATTAATATTTGAAAGAATTGTTTTAACCTACAAAATCGAGATAGAAAAATCTGTAAAAATTCACAACAGAGCTCAGTGTGTTCAATAATTTTCATCCCTTCATACAATGAAAAGACAATAATGAGAGATGAAACGAATTGATATTATCGGGTAATTTTTTTTTTGATAAAAATTATTGCAAGTACAATAATTGAGAGTGCTGAAAGCACACTTGGTAGATTGCTCTTGCAACTAGTCCAAAATCACTGACAGCACCTAAAACGCATTGCTGAGTTACTATTTCTAAAAATAGAAAACTTTCACTTTATCTCTTAATAAAATCAGAAAAACTCATCAAAACGTCTATAGCATTACAAGGAAGTCAAAATAACGCTCCGACAAGGTTTAGATCTTTTGCGTGTGTTCCGTGTTAGAAATTACTATTCAGAAGGATAGAAACATTCAACTATTGTCGAGAATACTGGTCTAAGACCCTAAACTATCCTCTCATATATTTCCCAAGGGGGTAAAACGTTTTTTCCCCCGAAGCGTTCGGAAAAATCGAGATGGAAACTCCGCTACGTTTTGTATGTGTAAAGAAAGGTTTTTGCTTGCAGTACATGTAAAATATTGTTAAGGAATCTCAAATAGAAGTACCCAGTGTTGCCATTTCAATTTTCCAACAATCCTGACATCAGGTATTCCACAACAATGACTTAGTACCTTTTCATCATCTTTCGTTTCGTTCTATGACTATATAACAGGTAACAGTTGCGTACAGTTAGTTAGATAATAACCCAAAAATTAATCACTACCGTACTTTTTGGCTGTCAAAACTCTTTGATCAGTGAGAAGACATCACACAAAGGAAATTAACGACTTTCAAAATCCATTTTCGCAAACTTGAGACTTTTAGTATCTGACCGGTCAAGATACGAGACACCTACTCGATACATCAGTCCTTTGTAATGTCCATCGAGGCTTCTTAATCAGCCCACCAAATACCCACCCTTAAAGTACGTCAGATGGCCCGGGTAGTCCTTAATTAATTAAGTTGTAATTTAGCCTCAACCCTAGCAGGACACTCGGGGTAATTGAGAACTTTCTCCAGAAGGGGGAAAGATCTTTGAGGATCAGGTAGCACGGGGATCGATAGGCTTTAGTAGACAGATTGTATTGGATGACAGTGGGGGTGAAGTTGTTAAAACCCTTCCTTGCCGTGCAGTCAACTGATTTGAGATATCTCTAATTATTTCAATATCCCTGTAAATATACTAAACACAGAGATCATATTTTAGATTTTCCTCAGCAATACATGAATGTATTGGATAAAATAAATTAGAAAATTTATCAAACGCGCAGTAAAAAACGGTTCGTCGAAAATTCTGGAAAAAAAATCGTAAATAATTAACAATAATAATATCTTAATTGGAAAACAAACAGCTTTACAAATATACATAAAAAAGAGTGCTAAAATAAAACAGTAAGCCTAAAAACATGTTATCGCTGATATATTTTTTTATAGCTAGACAAGAAAAGCATAAAGAAAAACTATGAAAGAAATAGTTAAGTGAAGCTAAATAATTAAATGTGAATATATAGAAAAATACAATATAGAATATAGAAAAACACAATAGAGGGTGAGCTTATAGGAGTATAAGGATGATATGTATGTAATTAGGGAATATGCAAATATATTGCAAATTAGGAAAAGAAATCTAATAAATAATACAATAAATATAAATATGGATGTTAAGTGGTGTGTTGTGATGCATTACATTTATCTAATAGTGTTGCTTTGAATTTGTTGTAAGTTATATTGAAGATGTCTGTATATGTGAGGTGTGTGTTATGATAGTGGCAGGCTCGATGTATGAATTGATTTTGTAAATAGTTGGTGTTGGAGCGGTTGTTATAAAAAAGGGATACGTTTCTGCCATTGCAACTAGGAACTCTAATATCTATTTTTTTATAAAATATACGGGGAAGATATCATATTATTTAGGATTCTGTACAACAACAATTGATCAGAAATAATTCTCCTACAATTTAATTTCGGGATTTTAAAGAATTGACGGATATCTTCATTTGATTGGAATGCATAAAACGACCGAAAATTTATGTAGGAGAGAAATTTTATGTATATCTGCGTGCAATTCAGTGATGGTAAGGAAAGGAAATTTCCCTAGATCTAGGGGAGAAAAATATTATTTAGGGAAAAGGGAAAACAGCAAAAAATGTAGGGAAATTTCGAAAAATTTTACTACATCAATATTACTGGTATTATATATTTTTTTGAATTTCCATGAATCTAAAATATTGTTTAAAAATCTTGCAAGCAATTTTATCAAGTAATGTTATTTTTAACACTGACAACTCAAAAAGATATTACGTATCTAAAAAGATAAATGGGGACCTCTGAAAAAAAAAAAAATTTAAGTTTCAAGTTCGTAGTAAAAAGTATTTTATTTGGAAAAGCACAGTATTATAAGTACCTACATCTACTAAGTTCCGATATATTTTCAATTAATAAACATATACGAGTAACAGAATTAGTGTTACACAGTCTACACAGATTACGTACTTGGGTAAATGTGATTATTTGACTGCCTACAATGTAACATGTACAACAAATGTTTATTATGTATTTTGTTTTGAAAAGTTTTATTTTCTATGTGCATTTGTTACATAAATTTATTTGTTTATTTTTTAATTTAAAAAATAAAAATAAAATCGAAGGAAAAAAAAATTATGTAACCAATTTATATTGAAAATAAAACTTTTCAAAACAAAATGTCTAGAAATTGTAATAGTTAATGCCCAAAACATACTTTAAAAAATTTGCCTCGAAATCTAGGGAAATAATTTTTTTGGGTTACCATCCCTGGTTCTGCCGGTTGTGAAGGACGTGTCATGTGTTGTATGCGTGGCTATTGTTCTTTATGGCCTAGAATCTCTTTATTCTGAATTGTATGTAACGAATTCCGGTTGAAATATATTTTCAAAGGATAACAAATAAATGTAGAAAAGTTACGGCGATGCAATTCGAAGTAAGGCTAAATCGTCTGTTTTTGTTTCGAAAAATGTTGATCGCTTAGTAAGATTATATAAATAAATATTGCGAGTAGAACGCATCTTGAAATTTGTTAAAATCGAGCTTTTTATCGGTCCTATAAAAAATGCTTTGAAACGCAAAATCTCATACTTACGAAATCATTTTCGGAAAAGGTTTTATCGTATAATTTGGCAGATTAAGTTCTTTGGATTACGATGGGAAGATATTTAAATATTACGGGTCTGAACATCACAAAATATAATACGGAAATCCATTATGGAAATGCTATTTTTGCATAAATCAAAACAGGCAGTGTTGAGCTAAAATTTCAACCTTATCACATCTGCCAGTTTTCTGCCAGAGGTGGACAGCCCTAATTTAGTGATACATAATGATACATGACACAAAATATATTTTCCTGTATATATATATCGCTTTCAAAAAATTTTTACCAGGAGAACAGAGAGTTTTAGCAACCTTGCTAGTTAAAAAGTTGCCTCCGCAAACTTGAGTAATTTACAGCAAAAACGAGTAACTTCCTATAACTTGTAACAGTTAATAGGTACTAATGACGTCAGAAGACATGATCCAATTACCTGGAAAGAAACTCAGTTTAATCGCGCTTAAAATATAACGACATAGTTTTCAAGGTAAGTACCTAATCTATTGTGATATAAATTTAAGTGGAACCTTGAAAATTCCAAGACGAGATTGTGCACTGAAATGTAAATAAAGCAAATGCTGTGAACAAAATAGGTGATGGATTCTGCAAAATAAGGTGATGAAATAAAAAAAATATGCATCTTTTAATATGACTCAATGATTGAATCGCTAGTATTTAAATTGTTAACAGGGAGTGCCAAAAAATATCGGGATCCTATTTTGGATTTCTTTATTCATTTTTATGGGTACCGCCGCCCCGGGAACCTTTATTGGAAACCAACACCTCTGCCATAGGTCACCCCAAGTGGTTCGCTACGTTTGGTGATTTAGCAGGGGTGCCCGGGTTCATGGGGTGAGGTTTGTCTAGGTCTTGGAGGCGGATGACCAGGACATACTGAACCCCAGATTCCTACCCACCCCTTAAACCCTTTTCCTTCTTAGAACTCTTCTCTCCTTCCTTTCCTTAAAAAAACCCTCCACACAGCATTCTCAAAGATGACATAGGCCCTGAGGGAAATTATTTTCCTCAGGGCCTCCTGTGTGGAGCTCATGTAAAAAAAAAAAAAAAAAAGACGATAAAAAATGCATGAAGAGTTTTCCTATTTTTACAGACCATGTTACAACCATTTGAAAGAGTAACGCTCCTGCAATAAAAGCAGAGCAACGTAAGATAATAATTAATCTAATATATAAAGTAAAGTGTCTGTAGCGAGCGAGCGGCGTGGATTTGATTTGTATACAAACCTACCGTTTTATTCTGAGGTTGATGAGATTTTTCACAGTTGACCTACAAAACAAGAGTTTACAAACCTACAGTTTTATTCTGAGGTTGATGAAATTTATCACGATGATATTGACCTACAAACTGTCATTATTTAATTTCGAAAAATCTGCGTAAGCCCTGGGATTCTTAAACCCTAATCTGGGCAACGCCGGGGACTTACAAAAAGTACGAAAATTAAAAATTATTACAATGAAAATACATAAATGGATGCATTTGACAATAATTATGTATGTATTTGACATATACATGGATGTATTTGACAATAAGTTGAACTTAGCAAACTTCAAACGCCATATGTGCCAACTATTTATTTCTACGTATCCCATCAACTAATGTGAACAACAATTTTAAACATTACCTACTTTATGTCAACTCCTATATTTTATTTCTTATATTTTATGTTACCTGTATTTTGTTAACGCTTATATTTTATGTAACCAAAATTTTTTTTTAACGTTTATATTTGATGTAACCTATATTTTGTTTTTAACATATATTATGTTACTTGTATTTTGTAAACCCATTCTTTTCACTGTAATTAAAAAAGTATGTACTGCATTCTATGTAAAAGCCCTATGGCATTTAAATAAATGTAACATAAATATATATAGAAAAAAGTAGAATAATAGAGTTTTCAGAAATGCACAACCGTAGCACAAACCGCAGTTTCGGTTTGAATTGATTTTTTTTACATTAGCTCCACACAGGAAGCCCTGAGGAAAGTAATTTCCTTCTATGCCTGTGTCATCTTTGGGGATGCTGTGTGGAGGGTTTTTTAAGGAAAGGGACAATATTGAAGTTTTAAAAATACTAGAAAATTTTGAGGGTTTTTTAAGGAAAGGAAGGAGAGGAGAGCTCTGGGAAGGAAAAGCGTTTAAGGGGTGGTTAGAAATCTGTGGTTCAGTGTGTCCTGGTCATCCGCCTCCAAGACTTAAACAAACCTCACCCCCGGGCACCCCTGCTAAATCACCAAACGTAGTGAACCACTTGGGGTGACCTACGGCAGAGGTGTTGGTTATCCAATAAAGGTTCCCGGGGCGGCGGAACCCATTCCCGCCTCCCAAATTGATAGAAATAATGGAAAAAATTTAAGTACAAGGTCTACCAGAAACTACAGAAATATTTCGTAAGCAGCAAAAACATTTGAATGGTGAGATCTGGCTTCACGAAATTGTCATGAGCTATTGTTTCCATCTTGAGCTAAAGAGCGTCGAAAACCCATTAATCATTGTAAAAATACGTGAGAAGATATACATCATCACATAGATCACCGTGAAGAAATACATTTTTTTAAATTGGTGTTCGAAAAGGCCGGATGGTATCTAAAGTTAGTGATTTATGGAAAAATGAACGAAAGTTTATCCTCCTTAAACATTTTCTCGGTTAAGGCGGTCCACCACATCGTGTAAAATTCAGGAACAGGCCGCTAATAATAACATTCCTTAGGTATAAGGCTAAATGGTTTAAATTCCCGTTAACACCGGCAGCCAGTTTTGATTTATTCAAGAAAAAAACATCGTCAGAAAGCGTGTTTTATTTTATTTTGCGAATTACAGGCACAAATCAATCACGAAAATTTGAAATCTCCTGTTTTTGTAGGACTATAATTATGAATTTTTTTATTAATAAAATTGAATAGAGCTTTCGGAATAATTTAACAATAAGAATATTTAATTTATTTTTAATTTTTCAGAAAAAAAACATCTTAAATTACACGTCGTAGAAGACGCACTTCTTTTCCTAGAAATATTTCGACGACGCAGACCGAAAGCGAAAAAAAAAGAGAAATATGAAAAACTTATCAACACCTCACCCAACTAATTTTTTGGATATATTGTCTTTTACAGAGTTTCAAATTTCGGTTATCGAAATTTTTAATGTTTTTAGATCATCGTCTAAAGAATTTACCTTTATACAATAAAACCATAACCGAAAAGTGGTTCATAAGAAGAAGATTTTGATCTTTAAAGCAGTTTTATAGACCTGTTACTTTTTTTCCGAGCTAAAAGACTATTAAAAAAATACTCGATTTTCTCAAAGGCAAATAAAGTGTTCAGAATTTAATTAAAGCGTCTAAATTATTTCTAAGCTTTCTAATGTTTAAACCAAAAAATATATGATTTTGCATTACTTTATCGCCTTAACAATAAAATATCTAGCAATTTCCGAGAAACTCAAAATACTAGATTACAAAATGCAATATTAAAAAAGACTACCTTGTACGTGATCGTCAGTTTACCACAATATTAAAAAATTCCTTACAGAGGTCACCACACACCGCAGAACAGTATCTATGCACAATAAAATGTTCATAAAACAGGGAATGCGCACAGCTATGCACATTAAGCTAGCTATACACTTATAATGTTGGTATCTACCTATCCACAGTCGTTTCAGGCAGGTACCCACTTAACTTAACTCGGTAGGTGCTACTTAGCAATGCACTTTGCATTTTCAATGCATCGCATCGGCTCCTGGGACTGCAGAGTACTGCATATTATCACGTCGGCAGTTATGCATTATGGAACTAAATATTTACCCAATATTATTATTTCATATTTCGACGAAATGTTTATTCAATGTTGAACAGATTGATTTAAAATGTTGTGTAAATGTGATGCGCTTTCGGAGTTTTGCACCATGTGGTGGAAAATTTGGAATAGGGCTTCTAACAATAGCACTCCCTACATAGATGTTGATAAGGTTTAAATTTACGCAAGACGCCAGTCACCTGTTTTGATTTATACAAGAAAAAAACATATCCATTATCGAAAAAGTGTGTTTTTTTTTTTTTTGCAAAGTTCAGTAAAAAACATTAAAAATTTTCCCGATCGTTTTCTAAAGAACTTGATCGGTCGCACTATATAATAATACCATAAACAAAAAGGGGTTCGTAGGTAGGAGGTTTTCAACTTTAAAGTAATTTTTACAGGCCTGATACTTTATTGTTTTCTGGACTTATAAAAAGACTTGTCAAAAGACTGCTCGATTATTTCAAAGGCCAAAATGTAAAGCATTTAAAATATTTCTAGGCGATTAAATTTTCAAACCAAAAATACATGATTTTGCATTACGTCATGGTGCTTCACCTTAAGAGGAAGCCACAAGCCAAAAATGTAAGTATTCGTAGTGTGCCATATATAGCCATAAATATAGGTAACAGGCATAAAAATCGCTTGGCAAATCGAGTTAGAGTTCTCTATTCCAAACGCAGAAGAGGTTTTTATTTATTTTGTGAATAATTTTATAGGAAAGAAAAAAAGTTATCAATTGAAACTGTCGCAGATAATTTTAGCCATAATAGTATATTAAAATATAAGTGGATAAACAGGTCTTTAAAACACGCGCGATTTTTCGAGCACGACGGCGTAGCCGAGTGCTCGAAATAAAGCAAGTCTTTTAAAGACCAGTTATCCACGAATACTTTACGCTATTTTTTTTTATTGGTACACTTTGAAAACATAAATATTGATATTATTATTAAAAATTTGGAAATACGAACTATTAATGAATTCGTGATGTGACATCACAATATCTTGTTGTCATGGAAATGAAAAACACAAACATTAATTTGCAATCATTTGTAATGTTTTATTTGACGTTTAAAATATTCCTGTCAGATTTATAGTTAAAAGTTGACATTTAGACTTCACATTTTGTTGATTTGTTGATGTTGCCATGGTAACTTTAAAAAACGCGCGTTCCATAAAGTGCGATTTAAACATGCTAGAGCGTACTTTAAATGAGTAAAAAAGGGCACCAATAAAAAAAAAAAAATTTAAATTTGTTTCTCATGTGCTAATATTTTTTAATAAGTAATTAACTATTTTATTTTAACTCTACTCAACTGAAACGGTAGGAACAGCTTGAATTTATCAAAAGCATATTTAATACGTCATACAATTCGGCACAATTCGGCAACGAGACCATGTACCCGAAGAGCCCAGACAAAAAAAAGACAAAATTTTGCACACGTGACTTTCAAAAAAAAGAGGAAGGCACTGTACAGATGAGATTTTAAAAAAAACACTCCATTTCTTTTTCCCACCACTTAAAACAGAATTTTGATAATTCTTCATAAAATTTTGCACACTTTACTTTCAAAATAAGAGGAAAATTACTGTTTAGTCCCTAATAATATAACTTCTGAACAAATATCGACTACGAATTGTGAACATTTCTGCGAGGTATGTATAATACGAGTATAACCACAATTGTTATAGTACGGTATTGTTTTTAATAATACCAATTAACTAATGGTATTGACTAATGAGGTATGATTATTATGGTTGAGCATTTTATTAGGGAGATATCAATAGAACGCCATCAATACGGTGGTTATGTGGTATGTGCCAGCTCTATGTAAAGCCCGGGCAACTCCGGGGACTTCACCTAGTAGCGAATAAATAAGCGATCTGGTGATAAAGAAACAAGTGTGCTTTAGACAACACGACTGAAGTAAAACTACAAGACAAACCTCGCCCAATGAACCCAGGTATCCCTGTTAAGTTACCAAACGTAGCGAACGGGGTGACCTATGACCTAGGGGTGACATATGACATTGGGATGAAATATGACTATGGGGTGACCTACGACCTTGGGGTCACCTACGACCTTGGGGTGACCTACGACCTTGGGGTGATCTACGACCTTGGGGTGACCTACGACCTTGGGGTGTCCTACGAACTTGGGGTGACCATCCTTATCATTATCCCTAGGCTTATCACTCCCCAAGTCAAGCGTGCGTCAATTCCCGACCGTTCACCTAGCAATCGATCACCGTTCGTATCGATTACCGTTCGCATGACATTTTTCGTATCAATCACAACTTTTCGTAACGCATTCACCAGCTTACCCCCCAAGTCGAGCGTGAGTAAAAAAGTTTTACTTCAAAAAGCACTTTGTGGTTGTTACCTCTTTTTTTTATAATGTTGATTATAAAAAGTTCAGACGGCCAAATCCATCCTCCGAAAAATTGGACAAATTTTTCCAAAAATTTATATAAAGAAAATATTTGATATTAGGTAGGTCACATTTGTACATAATCCTCATATCATATGGCTTTCAGCTTTAAACAGAATGGCATAATACATACCAGGGTCGTATAGTGCACAGCGGGCCACGGCCGCGCAACTGGTTATTGCCAATGTGTGCCGCGTCCTTGGTGAATATTACACAGTACCAGCATTACACCTACAACTAGCTCCTGTGCTCCTAATATGAAATAGTTATCCCGCCAGGAGAGCAGCCGGCAACTGGGGCATGCGTGACCATACGTTTTGTTTTGAACGGGACCGTCACTTTTTTAGGGATCCTGTCCCGTTGTCTCGCACTAAGCGTCGGGACGCGGAAGTGTCCCGTTGTCAAAACACGGGACACTAAAGAAATCAAATGTACCTATTTATGTTTTTTACGCCATAAGAGTATTTACATAAAATAAGTCTTCATTACAGTACCGTATTAAAATTTACATAATAATAATGAAAAGATAATATTTTTACTGCCAATATCTTTCTAATAAAAGAGGAAAGATTTGATTGTTTGTTTGTTTGCATTGAATAGGCTCCGAAACTACTGAACCAATTTGAAAAATTCTTTCACCAATAGAAAGCTACTTTATCAGCGAGTAACACAGGCTGTACATAATGGTAAGCTCTGGCGTTATGAAATTTGTATAAATGAAAATGTGTGTATTTCATATATTTTAGCGGCAGGGAGGAAAGGCAGGGGGAAGGTGGCGTTTGCGGAGAGGGAAGAAACGAGGGAGGGGGAAGGTGGGGAAGGTGGAAGGGAACGGGGATGCACGGGAAAGGACATGCAGGGAGAATCAATTTATTTCTTTGAATGGCATAGCAACGCACGCCGGGTACCACCTAGTAAAACGTAAGAGAGTTAAATAATGTTAGTAGGAATATTATATAACATGAATCTTGTATTATAATTGAAGTATAATGGGATATTTTTATCCAGTAAATTTAACAAAATTCGTCGTTGTCATTTGGGTTGCCACAGTGGAGTACCCCAGGGATCTGTTCTATACCCCTGGTAACGCCCGGCGCCCGTGCCGGTAAAAAACAGTAAAATGTAGGCACTACTTGTTTCCCAATTGCGACCGTTAGGTACTCGTGTTATTTTTCTGTGTCTTGTGCTGTTTCTCACTTCGTTTAGATTTATTAGTATTATCTACTTCTTTATAATTATAATCTCTTTCTGCCAACAGCAAAATTGAGAGCAAAACATTATCATAACTATTATAATACTGTCATAGAAAACTAAATAGTGTTAGAAGTGTGATCCATACCGATTTGAAAGAGAACTGATGTCGCCAATTAGATAATCCATAATTTCTTAATTCGAGTCTTAGGCCCCAAGCAGACAATGAAATTTGCACACGTGCTCAAGAAAGACCTCCGATATTTGTAAACGTTGGATCAATTTCAGGAATATTTATATAGAATATGCAGTCAGATTAGGGAAAATACAGTGCACCTACTTACACAAAATATAACTAATAAGTGTCACCGAAGGAATGTTCAGAGAGGATATGCCGCCGAATAACAAAAGTATACAACATATTTCCATTCAAATGCATTATTAAAAACTATGATCTTTAAAGGAATCAATGGGTATTTATTATACTGTACTAGCTGGTCCCCGGCATGCGTTGCAATGCCATTCAAAGAAATAAATTGATTCTCCCTGCACGTCCTTTCCCGTGCATCCCCGTTAATAAAAATAATATATCTTTATTGAACAAAAATTTAAAGATTTATAACTACAAAAAAAGTATACAATAGTTTAAAAGTTGCATAAGTACAAAAGTTAATAATGGTAAACAATATACATATAACAGTAGGTACTTAAAGAATAGAGATTTAAAATTATAAACGTAGGTTTCTTGTAACCTGCCTCACTAGGATAGCCTGGGTTGAGGCAGTAATTTTACGTCAATTTATAATTCTGTGAAAATACCTACACCTATATTAGAAAATAATCGCACAATAGATTGGTTGCAATTATAATAACAATAACATAGGTACAATAGTGACAGCATTGGTTCATTACTAATTTAGAATTTGTGTGAGTGCACCGGTAAATGCCCTATCATTATTTTTTAACCAAACTTTTATGTTTTTTTTTTTAAATTTTTTTGTGAATCACATTTTTTTATACTAATTGGAAGAATGTTGTAAAGTCTTGTTGCAAGGTATCTGAAGCTACGTTGACCAAAAGTAGTATGAGTTATGGGAATTTGTAGTAATTCTTTGTTATTGTTTCGAATACAGCGAGTATTTAATCTTTTTTCATAGTATTTATATATATTTGTGAATAGATGAGTGAGGATTGTTTTTGCGTATATCTGCCGAACATCAAACACGTTCCCTTCCACCCTCCCCTCACCGCGAATCGCACCCCCCCCCCCCGTTCCCCTCCCCCCTTCTTTTCCTCCCTGCTGCTAAAATATATGAAATACACACATTTTCATTTATACAAAATTTCATAACGCCAGAGTTTAATATTATATATAGCCTATACGTTATTCTGATATATTACTGTAAAGTTTCATTAAAATCCATTAGGCAGTTTTTCGTATTAAAAACTTCGCGTTTATAATATTAGTAAGATATACCAGAGTATAAGCACAATAAATAAACACTGTAAATAAATTCCTTTGATATTCATACTCTCCATACTCTTTAGTCATTTACATTATTTTATATTCATTTGTTTTCTTTAAATTTCTTTAATATTATTTTATATAATATGTATATTTATAAATTATTATTTTATTTTTTATATTCTCGCACATTTCTTTATATTGCATCTTTTAATATACTGTATATGAAAATCGACCACCACAACACAGGCATGTGCCTAGTATGGTGGTCGAAAAATCCCCAATTCATGTAACGAACAATTCAAAGAATAAAGAAACTTAAAAAAAAAAAAAAACTAATTATAAATGTATTTTTAAAGTTGATTTTAGGATTGAAATTTTTAGGTTAAATAATTCACAAATATTATTATAATTTCCGGGGGCCAACTTGACAGGTTACCTCCTCTTTAGTAATTGTCGTGAATTCACAAAGTTTTGAGATGGTCCGGGTAACTTTAGAAAAGGGGGGGAGTAGTTCAAAACCAAATGTCCCATTTTAAAGCCAAAAAAATGTGGTCACCTTAGGTATGCATATTGAGATGGTGATTGGGGGTTCGGTGGAAGGGGAGGGGTGATAAACGAGGAAAAATGAGAACCGAAGAGGAGGGTAGCTGGTATGCTGGTTTGCTGCTGGTATACGGAAATGGGTCATTTGTATTCACTTAGGATTAGCGCACTGTAACTCGAGTAAAAATATTGTGGTTTTAATATTGCTATGAAACTCGGGCAAGGAGAACACAAAGAAGAACTAGAAACATTATATAATGAATCTAGTAATATTGTTTGGATAAGTATAAAACCACATGCTAACTATAAGAAGTTAATTTCTTAAAAATCTGGTTTATGCTTATTTCTAACCCATTTTATTGAATTATTTGAAGCATTTCAGTACTTTTTTTTTAAAGTTGTGTATTTTTTTTAACATTGGCTCCATACAGGAGGCGTTGAAGAAAATAATTTTCCTCATGGCCTATGTCATCTTAGGGGACGCTGTGTAGAGGGTCTTTTTGAGGAAAGGAAGAAAATAGGAAGTTTTGGAAAGGAAAAAGGTGCGTGCGAGGGGTGGGTAGGATTCTGGGGGTCAGTTTGTCCAGTAGCGACGTATGAATCCATCCCTCTCCCGGTCGAGAGTCCAGGTAGAGAGGTCAAAAGATCTCCCTCGACCAGTCTCTCTCGATCCGGCATGCCGCCAAGACCTAGGCAAACCTTACCCCATGAACTGAACTGAACCCTCACTCAACTTTTCAATTGCTGAAA
This sequence comes from Limnephilus rhombicus, assembly GCA_929108145.2. Lineage (NCBI taxonomy): Eukaryota > Metazoa > Arthropoda > Insecta > Trichoptera > Limnephilidae > Limnephilus > Limnephilus rhombicus. The sequence continues at coordinate 42,770,025 of OV815279.1, forward strand.
GCCAGTATTTCATTGGTCATTGATCCTTTTGGCACCGGTGCATAGTCCGGAAAAACGCCTAACATGTGTTTACGGTTGACATTTCTCAAATGAGAACGGGTCGCTTCTACTACTTGTTCTTGAGTTTAACTCGGCCGTGGAAAAAAGTTAGAGAAGAAAATGGTTGCAGAATGTGGAAACTTTAGAATCAGATATCCTAAGCTTTTAATTACAGATAGAGAAGAAATAACAGAAGGGGTACCTGCTCTATTAAGTCACTACACATAAAGCAAGTCTAAGAAAAGACTCGCATAGCTTAATCCGTTCAAAGCAGCGTTCATTTCCTCTTGCATTTTCAATTAATTTACAAGATTCAAAGCAGTAAACCTGCAAGGCGCAATCTACGTACTTTCCGAAGAAAACGTGCAAACAGCATCGACCGTGAGACGTACTAGTGGTTATATGAGACAGATTAACCCTGGCTCCTATCTCTCTACAGAACATCTACAATTTCTATCTGTTGTCCATAGATCACATATACTCGTACGTTCGTGCAGAGGCGTGCATTCCATGAAATTATTACAAGAAATCAACTTACAATTTAAAAAATATGCGTAATACGCTCCCTACGACCGCACATTTTTTTTATCGTATCTCTACAAGAGAGGAAAATAATTTCCCCCAGCGCCTATGTCATCTTTAAAAATGCTGCGTGGGGGTCTTTTTGAGGAGAGAAGGAGTGAACACGGGTCTTAAAGAGACCCATGTTGTAGGAGGGAGGAAACACAGAGGTCGGCAAATCGTTCCACAGCCGAGCTGTTGAACACAAGAACGACTTGTAGAAGCGACTCGTTCTCATGTGACAAATGTGTTGGGCGAGCGTTTGGCGTATTTCCCGACTATGCACCGGTGTGGAAGGGATCAATGACAGTGAATGAGTGAATGCTAATTCCTTGGAACATCTTCCATTGAAATGCACTACCACAACGTGTCAAAAGCAGGAACTAAAAATGCAAAATGACGGAAATGACATTATATATGTCTAAATGTTGGAATTAACAAAAAATGTATTCTACAAAAAAAAAATGATGTTTGCACAATGGCATTAAGAGAAGACTCGTATATGTTAGTGTCGAAAA